>OY970835.1:27809046-29009046 GCA_963853835.1 Calendula officinalis | reverse complement strand
TTAATTGGATTGAAGTGACAATCCTTTGCTAAATGATTTACTTTGTTGCACATAACACATCTTAATTTCTTATCTTTAGCACCTTCAGGTTTTCTTTGATCTAAGAGTTGATTTTTATTTCTTTCATTTCCCCTTCTTAAAATTTTTGGTATATTTTCTGCATCATATTTAGGAGATTCATTTTGACTTTGTGCTGTGTGAAAACTTGTATCAATTGAGTTTGTAGATTCAGTTTGAGAAATTGTAAAGTCAATTGAGTTTGTAGTTCGATCATCATCAGAAAAATCATTTGATTCAGATGTTTCATTATTAGATTCAGTTTGATCTTCATTTTTTAATTCATTTATGATTCTTTCTGAACTATCTTTAAGTGGAGGAATGAATTTATATGTAGGTGGTCCAGCATGATATCCCACTCCAAGCACAACTTTTTCAGTGGTTTGATTACTTGTTAGTTCATTGACAATTTGAGAGCTTCTTTCAAAATTTTTAATGGTTAATTTGTTTTGTTCTAATTCCATTTGAAATTCTTCTAGTTTGATCAAAGTTTCTTTTAATTTTAATTCAAGACGTTCTTTTTCATAAGTGGTTTGTAGCAGTTCTTCTTTTATTTTTTGATCAGTTATTTTATAAATTTTAATTTGATTTTTAAGATCAGCTATACAACCATTATATTCAATTCTTCTGTTTCTATTTAGAATCATCTCTGCAAGTGTTTCTTTATTTAGTTTTTCTAAATCTTTATAAGCTTTAATACATTCAGGAGTGCAAGATTTAGAAGGTACCTTAGTAGGAGAATCAGTGAAAGCCATGAGAGCTTGATTCTGTGCATGCTCCTCTGCTTGAAAGCTCCAGTCATAACCCTGTCCTTGTTGTGAAACAAGAGCAGTTGAGTTTGATCTTTTGTCTGGCTGAGGACATTCTTTAGCAAAGTGCCCAAGGTTGTTACAGTTGTAACATTTGACTTTAGTCTTGTCAAATCCAGCCTTGTCACCTTTGTTGAAGTTTAGGTTTGTTCTTCCAGTCCTCTTTAAGAACCTTTTGGTTCGTAGACTTAGCATAGCCATCTGCCATTTAAGATCCATCTCCTCAAGATCATCAGTATTCAATTGTTCCAAATCATCACTAATTAGTGCAGTGTGCACATGACTAGTGAAGAAGGATTCTCTTGCAGCATCTTCACAATCTGCAGCCTTTGCAGTTTCCTGACATGTTCCTGTACTAGACACAAAAGCAGCATTGTTTGAAGATAAATTAGGAGTTTTAGAACTTACCTCAGATTCAAACACCCTAAGCTCATTGTACAATTCATCCAGCTCCTTTTCTTCCAAAGCATCACCTTGTCTATATATGACTGTGTACATGGACCATTCTTCTCCAAGAGATCTGAGAAATTTTCTGTTGACATCATCATTGTCAGGTTTCACACCAACTTGATTCAATTCACCAATGAGTTTGTTGAATCTATCAAAGGTTTGAGATAGAGATTCATTCTTTTGGCCTTTGAAGTTTTCAAAGTCCTGCTTCAGTACAGACTTCATGTTTCTTTTTGTGCTTTTAGTGCCAACAAATCTCTTTTCCAGTGCCTGCCACAATACCTTTGCATCATCATATTCAACAAAGAGATGTTGATAGTCATTAGGAATGGTCAGTAGAAGAGTGCTTAGAGCTTTGAGTTCGATTCCCCTGTCTTTCTTCTCCTTTTCACACTTGAGTTTGTCTGCTTCAGTTGCAGAACTTGTTGCTTGACCAGGAACGGTTTTGTTTCCTTCAACAACAACTTCCCACATGGTATAATCAGTAATAAGCATGTATTGCTTAATACGATTCTTCCACATCCCAAAGTTATTGGGAGTGAGTATAGGGATTTTATTAGCTTGAGTGCTTTCATTGTTATCAGTCATGATTAACAATCTGTGTGTTTTAAAGATTAAAACTTTTTGTTGTTCTTAAAGAATCGTAGATCTAGAACCAATATGCTCTGATACCACTTGTCAGGATCGATTAACTATGAATGAGTTAATAAACACCTTTAGATCTAATTGATTATAGAAGTTACAGCGGATTAACACTATATCAATATGATTAAGAACAATGAACTGCAAGAACAATATATGATAATATTAAGAACACAGTTTCACAAAAAGCTTCAATGTATATTATTGATTAACAATACACACGTACGTTTACAATTCGTAAGGAACTATATATAATAGTCCTTGAAGCCTAACTATTTACCCTAGTTATTCTAGGACTTGATTTACATCAAATAATAAAAGATATACATTGAATTACATTCTATAACTAACTCTGCGAAGATCTCGGACTTGATATGCTTTCTAAACGCGTACCAGTAGTAACTGCAATCACCAGTAGTAAATATGCATCGTCAGTAGTAACTCTGGTGACCAGTAGTAAGTCCAAAACCAACGTCAGTAGTAACTACCATGATCAGTAGTATCCTCAATATGTGCTTGATCAGTAGTAACTTTAGTTATAGTCTTTATCAGTATCAACTCATCAGTAGTAAGTGTTTCTGCCCCATCAGTAATAACCATAATCTTCATCAGTAATAACTATGATCAGTACTAACTGAAGCATCAGTAATAAGTTGACCTGAGATCTTGTTCCAACATATAAAGAAAAAGGAAATTTACACACGTCCCATGCACAAAAGAAAATTTGATCTCGTGCATTTTTTTTATCATTTTAGGTAATTTATTTTGATGAATAAAATGTAAGATTCTAACAGACACTCTAGAGCGGTTAGATGTAATAATCTTTTTGTGAATTTTATATACAAATTATTATGTAAATCACTACATCTATAATTTTTTGTGGATTTGATCTTAAAAAACATAATGATTCATGACTCGTAGAGCTTATAGGTTGCTGTCACGCTAATTCGTGAGAACCTTGATAAAATGTCATACAAATATCAATTTCTTTCACTTTTAAATCAATAATAAGAATATATTACTCGTATCTTTTGAAAGAATAATGTCAAGTTTATTTTGCATGTAGCTAAAATGAATTACTATTATCTAGCTTCCAGTCTTCCACACAACAGAGACAAACACACCACAAAATTATTTTCATAAAGGACTAGACTATTTTGCATATATATACTCAGATGTATCACAAAATAAGAAAGTATAATAACTTTATGCATCAAGTAGTTGTACTATCCTCTTAATACACCATGATTCAGCTTCAGGTTAATGATCGGAATTCCCCAACCATATTTAAACCAGTGTTCCCTTTATGGGATATAGCATTTTTACCACGGTAAAAAAAACAATAAAGAGGTAAACAAAATAAGGTAAAAAAACTTGTTCTTTTTCACCTCAGAATCTCAGATACTTGTTCTATACTTGTACTTTTATAATGGACAAAATTTCCCCTTTTTACCCCTAAGCAGCAGCAACTGCACCAGAATGAAAAGGGTATTTTTTGGAAGTTTTGTTTTGGGAAGTTTTACTCTGTTCTTTCTTCCTCAGAGCTCTCAATGAAGCAGAAAGATTCTTGTTTTTTTCTTTGGCTTCATCAATGTCAATTTGCTCTGCTCTACACTCTTCACTGCAAAAAGGTGTGTCCCCTCTGCAAAATTCATCAAGAATACAGCTCAGGAATAGAAATTATAAAAACCCCATCTGAGATATCATCCAGATTTGGTAAGATATCATGAAACTTTTGGTGAAAATCCCTGAGATTAACATCAAAAATTATGAAAATATATATTCATTTTTCAGAATAAGTTTATCAAAAGAAAAAAACAAAAGCAGAGCAAAACCCATTTTGAGATATGATCAAAATTCCCGAGAAACAAAAAAGTTTGAAGATTTGTTTATTCTTTCAACATATTCATTAAAACCCAGATCAAAATAATAAAAAATCGAAGAAAATAAGAGTAATCCAAATCTCTCCAGTTAAGAATGATGTAAATAGTTGACACTTTTTTTGGATCAAAATGATTACCTGTACATAAAGATGTCTCTATTATGAGCAAGTGGTTTTTTGCAAAGAAAACAGACATCCAAGAAATGAGGTTGCTGTTGTTCAATTTTTCCTTGAAAAAACCTTCTAGATCTTGGAGAAGAAACGGAGGAAAACGATGAAAGGTTTGTGAGACTTGTCTTTCTTGGTGAGTAAAGAGGTCTAGAGATCAGGCGGTTATCCTCCGTGGACGATGACGGTGATGATGATGACGATGAGAACCCATTTTGTAAATCGGAAATTGAAGCAAGACCATTGTTTTCTTGAAGAAAATATGGTCTTCTAGTGGTTGTTGACTCCATTTTGGTTCTTATCTGCGTGTTTGATTTAGAGGGCGAAGGTAGGGAGGAGAACGGTGGCGGAGGACGACCGCCGGTGGAAATGCAAAAGGAGGAGGTGGGGTTTATAAAGAGAAGTTGGTGAATGGTGAGTATAGGGGAAGAGGTGAGGTGAGGTGAGGTGGGGTGGGTGGGGTGGGTAGGGGTGGGGTTAAGTAAAGGGAGAAATATTTACACCATATGTTTTAATCTATGTATCATAAGAGATGCATTATATATTTATACAGTTTATAGTAGTACTTGTATCATAAGAGATGCATTATAAGTATCAAAACATGTGGTATAGAAATTCATGTTAAGTAAACCCCGAGAACAAGATTCAAGAATCCATTGGCGGAAGGAAAGACCACTTGTATTAAAATGAGGATGTCAATTTCCAAAACACGATCGAAAGTCGAAACACACGTAATAAACGGGCTAAGTTAATTATTTGGTTATCTCAAAATTGAGGTTAATAGTATAATTCATATTTCAAAACTCTCAACTATTTTTCAAGTAACGAGTATTAGATAAGAAAATAGAATCAAATGGTTAATGGTCTAGCGGTTAGGGTAAACAAAAGTTCTTACAGTATAATACTTAGTATAATACTGTAATCATAAAGAACAATGTTTCAGCCTTATAAAACACAAAGAATAATGTTTCAGCGTTGGGTAGTAGGCCATATGTGCACAATCCAATAACTAAATCAAACCGAGAATATAGATTTGGCCGAACAGAGGACGCTCGGAACGGAACTAAGAATCGAGAAAGTTTCTTCGATTTTTATCATTTTTTCCCGGTTTTAGACCGAATCGAACGACTTGGAACTAAACCACTCGGAACCGATAACTGATTTTGTATGAAAATTATAATTAAGAATCAAACCTACAGTAAAATCTCTTTAAATTAATACTCGGTAAATTAATGAACTCTCTTAAATAATAAATTTATTTGGTCCCTACTTGGGTGATTATAAAAAATTTCTCATCGATAAATTAATAACTTTCTAAATTAATAAAATTTTCAAGTCCCGATCTTATTAATTTAAAGAATTTCTAATGTATATAGCTCGATTTAGTCCAATTCAAATTTCCAAATATCTCACATCATGAGACTATATTCAAGAAACCAAAGTAATCTTGATATGTATAAAATGGAAATTAAAATTTTTCAAAGGAAATTCTCTATAATTCAAGAAAACAACAATAATGTGAAACTTCAATCCAAACATTCAATTTCCAAATAGTCTCACAAATTGAAACCATACGTCAAGAAGCCAAAGCTACCTTGACATGCATAAAATGGAAATAACATGAACGAATGTACTTTTCTTAAATTCAAAATTTTGAAAATCATAAAGTAAACTCTCACAACATTGAGAATAAATTCAAGATGCCAAGACAATCTTGATAACTAAAAGTTATAAAATTTTAAAACCAAAGATTCAAGTACATTTTCTCACTATATGAGATTGAAGTCAAGAAACTCAAGTTATCTTGATACTTGAAACAAAATAAATCAAAACATTTATATCCAAAAACTTTTAATTTCCAAATATCTCACACAATGAGACTATATTCAAGATACCAAAGTATTCTTGATGTGTATAAAATGGAAATTACGAAAAGTTTATAAAATATTTTCTCAAACAAATTCTTTAAAATTGAAGAATAACGACAATATTATGAAATATAAATCCAAAATATTTGATTTCCAAATAGTCTCACAAATTGAAACCATATGACAAGAAGCCAAAGCTACCTTGAGATGAAGAAAATGGAAATCAAAATCACTTACAAACCAACATAATTTTTGATATGTTAATAATCAACAAATTTCACAATGATATACAAATGTTTGTAAGATTTATTTCAAATATCATCTCTAATGAGAATCAACTCAAGAAGCCTATGACTATCTTGAACCTTACAAACAAATATGATTGCAAAACTTATAATTAACAACAATAATTTTCACAATTATAAATTTTAAATACAAAATTGTTTTAAACAATATATTAAGTTATTTAAAATCAAACTTTAAAAACTTGATATAATAAACTTTAAATCCAAAAATTTGATTTAACAATTTATAATAAACTTAAACAAACATCTTGTTTTACATAAACATTTCAATCAAAACTTTTTCCGAATCGATGCTATTAAAAAGCAAAAATCGAAAAAAAAATGTATTTTCCAACCGGTATTAGCAAGAGAGGAAAAATCTATTTTAAGTTTGTAGGAGCTAATACCAATTTTTATTAAATAAAATACAATACAATTGGGAAATGACTAAAACAAATACAAGATTGAAATAAGAATATGTAGAAACAAAGAAGAACAAGTTTTGGTTGAGTCTCGTGAAATTCACGATCCCCTTAAAATAGATTCGTTGTCTATTTCCCAGGGTAAAACAACCAAGTAGTTTTACACTACCGAATATAATCCAAGCCAGAACACTTATCGAAAGTTTTTGTGTTTAAGGATTACTAAAAATTTGGAGAGAGCAAATTGTGATGCTTGTAAGTGGGTGTAGACAAGTTGGTGAATGTGTGTCTTACAAATGAACCACACCATCTCTATTTATACTAGAATATGGTCATGGGTATAATGACCTACATTAATGTCATTATGGTCATTATTTCAATTCAATACAAAGAAAATAAAACCACAAATTCAAATATATATTTTAATGACAAACATTAAAATATAAATATTATTATCAATAATATTATTTGAATACACTCCACTAAACCAAGTGGCAAAACCGAGTGGCAAAACCGAACCAACATGAAACCCGTGTTGGAACAAAACACAGATCAACTTAATACTGATGCTGCAGTTAGTACTGATCATACTTAGTACTGATGGGGCAGAACATGTTTACTACTGATAAAGTTGATACTGGTGAAGACTATAACTAAAGTTACTACTGATCAAGGCTTATTGAAGATACTATTGATCAATAGTAGTTACTACTGACGATGGTTTTGGACTTACTACTGATCATCAGACTTACTACTGACGTTGCATATTTACTACTGATGATTGGTTTTACTACTGATACGCGTTTTGGAAGCATATTAAGTCCGAGATCTTCGTAGAGATAGTTATAGTATGTAAATCAATGTATATCTATAGAATTCGAATGTAAATCAAAGTCCTAGAATAACTAGGGTAAATAGTTTAGCTTCAAGGACTATTATAAATAGTTCCTTACGAATTGTAAACGTACGTGTGTATTGTTAACTTGATAATATACATTGAAGCTTTTTGTGAAACTGTGTTCTTAATATTTTCGTTTATTATTTACAGTTCATTGTTCTTAATTACATTGATATAGTGTTGATCCGCTGCAACTTCTATAGTCAATTAGATCTAAGGTGTTTATTAACTTCTATATAGTTAATCGATCCAGACAAGTGGTATCAGAGCATATTGGTTCTAGATCTACTATTTGTTAAGAACAACAAAAAGTTTTAATCTTCAAAACACACACATTATTAATCATGACTGATAATAATGAAAGCACTCAGGCCAACAAAATTCCTATACTCACTCCCAACAACTTTGGGATGTGGAAGAATCGTATTAAGCAATACATGCTTATTACAGATTATTCTATGTGGGAAGTTGTCCTTGAAGGAAACAAAACTGGTCCTGGTCAAGCAAGCAGCTCTGCAACTGAGGCAGACAAACTTAAATGTGAGAAGGAGAAGAAAGACAAGGGAATCGAACTTAAAACTCTAAGCACTCTCCTATTGGCCATTCCTAATGACTATCAACATCTCTTCGTTGAGTATGATGATGCAAAGGTGCTTTGGGAAGCACTGGAGAAGAGATTCGTTGGGACAAAGAGTACCAAGAGGAACATGAAGTCTGTTCTTAAACAAGACTTTGAAAATTTCAAAGGAAAGCCCAATGAAACACTCACTCAAGTGTTTGACAGATTCAACAAACTAATTGGTGAACTTAACCAAGTTGGGGTCAAGATGGATCAAGAAGATGTCAACATGAAGTTCCTAAGGTCTCTTAGTGAAGAATGGGCCATGTACATAGTGGTATATAGACAAAGAGATGCACTAGAAGAAAAGGAGTTGGATGAACTCTACAATGATCTCAGAGTATTTGAAACTGAGGTAAATCAAAAGAACCCTTCTATTTCTTCTAATAATGCTGCATTTGTCTCTAGTACAGGTCAGGGTCAGGAAACCTCCACAGGAAAGGCTGCAGATTCTGAGGATACTGCAAGAGAATCCTTCTTCACTAGTCATGTGCATACTGCACTGATTAGTGATGACTTGGAACAATTGAATCCAGATGATCTTGAGGAGATGGATCTTAAATGGCAGATGGCTATGCTGAGCCTAAGGACCAAAAGATTCATAAAGAGAACTGGTAGGACAAGCCTCAATTTCAACAAAGGTGACAAAGCTGGATTTGACAAAACTAAAGTCAAATGTTACAACTGTAACAACCTTGGTCACTTTGCAAAAGAATGTCCTCAGCCAGACAAAAGATCAAAATCAACTGCTCTTGTTTCACAACAAGGACAAGGGTATGACTGGAGCTTCCAAGCAGAAGAGCATGCTCAAAACCAAGCTCTCATGGCCTTTACTGACAACAAAACTGAGGTAAAACCTAAACCTTGTACTTCTGAATGTGCTAAAATTGTTAAAAACTTAGAAAAAGAAAACACTAAATTAAATGAAGATTTAGCAAAAGCAGTCAGAAGAAATCATGAGTTTGATAGTGTGATTGCTGATCAAGAACATCAAATAAAGGTGTACCAGATGATTGATCAAAGGATAAAGGAAGAATTGCTTCAGGCTGTGGATGAGAAAGAATTTTACGAAATAAAAAATAAAGAACTAACAAGTAAATTAGAAGAATGTCAGCTTGAAATTGAACAAAATAAATTAACAATCAAAAAGTTTGAACGAAGCACTAAAATTCTTGATTAACTAACTAACAATCAAACTACAGAAAAAGTTGTTCATGGGGTGGGATATCATGCTGTACCACCTCCATATAAAATAATCCCCCCACTTAAAAACAGTTCAGAAAGAATCATTAATGAATTAAAAACTGAAAATCAAACTCAATCACATAATGAAACATCTGAATCAAATGATTCTTCTGATGATGATCAATCAATTGAATTTACAATTTCTCAAACTGAATCACCAAAATCAATTGATACAAGTTTTCACACAGCACAAAGTCCAAATGAATCTCCTAAATATGATGCAGAAAATATACCTAAAATTCTAAAAAGGGGAAATCAAAGAAATAGGAACCAACTCTTAGAACAAAGAAAAATCATAAAGGCTCAAGATAATAAATTAAAATGTGTCATTTGCAACAAAGTAAATCATTTAGCAAAGGATTGTCACTTCAATCCAATAAACTGCAAAGAGTTAAGAGAATTTAAAATCTTTAAAGAAAAAGCAAAGACACAGAAGTTAAAAGATACTACTGGCCCTTCAGTAGTAAATAAAACAAAAATTCCAATTGCTGAAACACCAAGATTTGGAAGAAGTGCACCAAGATTTGTGCAAAACAGAAGAGTTGGAAGCCCAAAGAACAGCAATTACTTCAAGAACAATGGAAAATCTAATCAAAATAAACAATACTTTAAATTTTCCAACACCAGTAAAAACTTTACAAACTTTACTACTGGTGTTAACCCTAATTATAATGCTGTATGGTACCAGTACAAGAACACTACTGGTAAAAACCCTAATTACAAAAATACTACTGCTCCCAAACCAACTTTCAAAAATACTACTGGTGTCAACCCTAAAAACACTACTGGTCATTCTAAACATGGTAAGTACCCAAATACTACTGGTCCATCAGTAGTAAAGCATTCAAAAGCTAAAAATCACGGGTATAAACCAAGATCAGTAGAAAATTCTCACACCAGTAATACTTTCAAAAGGGCAGTAGTAAAACAAAAGACCAGTAATAAACAAGTATGGGTACCAAAAATATTTAAAGTTAAATCCCCAAAAGCTTATTTCTTAAAGGATGAACCCAAGACATATAAAGCTTGGGTTCCCAAACTTAACTAATCCTTTACTCACTTGTGCAGAGCATTCAGATCCCAGAAGAAGGAAGAACATGGCATATTGATAGTGGATGCTCAAGGCACATGACTGGAAATCTGCAAATTCTTAAAGATTTCAAGTCATTTGATGGAGGATATGTGGCATTTGGTGAGAATCCACAGGGAGGTAAGATTACAGGTAAAGGTACTGTTACTAATGGCAAAATTACCTTTGATCATGTATTTTATGTAGCTGAACTAAAATACAATCTTGTCAGTGTGTCTCAAGTTTGTGATAAAAAGAACAAAATTCTTTTCACAGACATTGAGTGCATCATTCTTTCTCCTGACTTTATTTTAGATGAAAAATATGTTGTTTTAAGAACTCCAAGGAGAAACAATGTGTATTGCCTAGATATAGGGGGAGAACTCATTTCTTCAAATGAGATCAACTGTTTTATATCCAAGGCAAACACCACTGAATCAGAACTATGGCATAGAAGGATGTGTCACACAAATTTCAAAAACATGAACAATTTAGTAAAAAGAAATCTGGTCATTGGACTACCTCAAAAACAATTTATGTGTGATCATCATTGTGTTGCATGCCTAAAAGGTAAACAACACAAGTCTTCTCATAAGTCCAAAACTGTAAACTCTATTTCTGTTCCTTTGCAGCTCTTACATATGGACCTATTTGGACCTACAAATGTAATGAGTATTGGAAAGAAACAATATTGTCTTGTTATTACTGATGACTTTTCCAGATATACATGGGTTTTCTTTCTCAGGACAAAGGATGAAACAAGTGAACTCATAAAGAACTTAATTGTCAAACTGGAGAACACATCTGATCAAAAAGTTAAAGCCATAAGATGTGATAATGGCACAGAATTTAAAAATGCTAACTTAATTAACTTTTGTGATCTTAAAGGTATTGACAGGCAATACAGCTCACCTAGAACTCCACAACAAAATGGTGTAGCTGAAAGAAGAAATAGAACCATCATTGAAGCAGCAAGATCAATGTTAGCAGATTCAAAATTACCAATCACTTTTTGGGCAGAAGCTGTTAATACTGCCTGTTATGTTCAGAACAGAGTATTAATAGTGAAGCCACATTTTAAAACACCATATGAACTTTTTAATAAAAGAAAACCTTCCATAAGTTTCCTAAAATCATTTGGGTGTCCTTGTACTATTCTGATTACAAGAGAACAAATTGGTAAATTTGACTGCAAAGCTGATGATGGAATCTTTGTGGGATATTCTACTCAAAGCAAATCATACAGAGTATTCAACAAAAGACTAAGGATAATTGAAGAAAGCATCAATGTATCCTTTAATGAAAATGTTTTTAATGAACAAGGAAATGGTCCAGATTGGCTATTTAATATAGACAATCTAACCAAATCCTTTAATTCTAACATGGACTTCAATGCAGGAAATTCAAATTGTCACACTCAAAAGGAAGGAACATCATCTGTTAATACTGGTCAAGAGGAGATGAGATACATAGTAGTTAATACTGCTCCAATAGTTAATACTGAGTACAGCAATAACTCAAATTCTGAAACCAGTAGTAACTCTGAGAATAAGGACAGTAGTAATTCAGATACCACTGATACCAGTAATAGTACTCAAAATACTACTGGTACTAACAATAACCTAGATTCTCAAGATACTACTGATACCAGTAACAACAACAACACTACTGATCTCAATGAAGACAATAGCAGTAGTAACTCTGACCAAGATGATGATGAATCAAACATCAATGAAGGATCACTAGAGGAACAACTGCCTGAGACAAATGAGTCCAATCTTGAAAATCAACTAGTAGTTGATAAAACTACAACCACAAGGACTCAGAAGAACCATCCATTAGATCTTGTTCTAAGTGATGTTAACTCACCACTACAAACAAGAAGCAAATTAAATAAAAGCTTAACTGCAAACATGTGTAACATAAGTCTAATTGCTAATGAGTGTATGTTTGAATGCTTTTTGTCTCAGGATGAACCAAAGAAGATCCAACAAGCAATGAAGGACTCAAACTGGATTGAGGCAATGCAAGAGGAACTCCTTCAATTTAAGTTACAAGCTGTTTGGACACTTGTACCTCTACCCAAAGGAAAAAGAGCCATTGGAACAAGATGGATCTTCAGAAACAAGAAAGATGAAAGAGGTATAGTGATCAAGAACAAAGCCAGACTTGTAGCCCAAGGATACACTCAAGAAGAAGGAATAGACTATGATGAAGTATATGCTCATGTTGCTAGAATTGAAGCCATAAGAATATTTCTAGCATATGCTTCATTCAAGAAGTTCAAGGTCTATCAAATGGATGTGAAGAGTGCATTCCTATATGGGAAGATTGAAGAAGAGGTCTATGTATGCCAACCTCCAGGTTTTGAAGATCCAAAACATGATGATTATGTGTTCAAACTAGATAAAGCTCTGTATGGCCTACATCAGGCACCAAGAGCACGGTATGACACATTGTCATCATACCTATTGAAGAACAACTTTAGAAGAGGAGCCATTGACAAAACTTTGTTTACAAAGAAAGTCAAAGATGATATACTACTAGTACAAATCTATGTAGATGATATCATATTTGGCTCAACCAATGATTTATTATGTAAAGAATTTGAAGAACTGATGCAGATTAAATTCAAGATGAGCTCTATGGGTTCAATGAACTTCTTCCTTGGACTCCAAGTCAATCAAAGAACAGATGGTATTTTGATAAATCAATCAAAATATGTCAAAGACATCTTGGAAAAGTTTGATTTGAAAGACAGTAAAAGTGCAAGTACACCAATGGAAACACACAAACACCTACATCCTGATGTTGAGGGGGAGGATGTAGATGAACACTTATATAGATCAATGATAGGCTCTTTGATGTACTTAACTGCATCAAGACCTGACATTATGTATAGTGTCTGTGTGTGTGCAAGATATCAAGCAAGACCCAAAGAACTACACTTGCAGGCTGTTAAAAGAATATTCAGATACTTGAAAGGCAAACCATCACTAGGTCTATGGTATCCACATGATTCACCCTTTGAACTCATAGCCTACACAAATAGTGACTATGGAGGTGAATGTCAAGATAGAAAGTCCACTACTGGTGGATGTCAATTCTTTGGATCAAGACTGGTGTCATGGCAATGTAAGAAGCAAACAAATGTATCAACATCAACTGCTGAAGCAGAATATGTAGCTGCATCTGCTTGTTGTGCTCAAGTACTCTGGATTCAAAACCAGCTTCTAGACTTTGGTATCTCTATCCTTAAAACTCCTATTTTTATTGATAATCAAAGTGCTATTAGTATTGTGAACAATCCAGTAAAACACTCTAAAACCAAACACATTGAAATAAGATTTCATTTTATAAGAGATTGCAATGAAAAGAAATTAATCAAAGTTGTTAAAATTCATACTGATGATCAACTAGCAAATCTTTTTACAAAAGCATTTGATGTAGGAAGATTCAACTTCTTGGTTAGCAGTATTGGAATGATTTTGATAAATTAAAATCTCACTTAAAATCATGTGTAAAATTAGTGTTGTAAAATATTATTTATTTGTTTAAGTGTTTTACTACTGGTAGATCTGTATTACTGGTTGTAGGCATGTGCACAAGATACTACTGGTAGTTCATTACTACTGGTGTGTATTAGGTTTACATAAATACTACTGGTAAGTCAGTACTACTGGTATTCACATATACTACTGGTCTTGTGATGTTAGTAGATACTACTGATGTTTATAGTTATTACTGATGTCAAAATCCTTAGTCACTACTGATGTTAGTAGATACTACTGACGTTTTACTACTGATATCACATTTACTACTGGTCTTTCAGAATCACAATTACCAAACTAACCCCCATGAAAATAACCGTTATGTTATGATTCGAAGGGCATTTTAGTCGTTTTGCAGGTTAAATCGAAAGATATAAAAGGCGGCAGTCGATTAATTTAGCATTATCTTCACTTAGATTTGCTAAATTCTCTCGATAAACCCTAGTTGTCGATAAAAAAAAAAATCCTTCGTCAGTAACAAAATTCATTCCTACTTCTTTCAAAATCAATAACAAATGGCAACTCTAAAATCTTTGAATGTTCAAACCGATCTCAAATACTCAGAATTTCACAATATGTGTGCTTTCCTAAAGAATCCCGACGGAACAAAAGATTTTCGTCCAATCGTCAAATTTTTGATAAATTCTTATATACAGTTTGCTTTAACTGTAAAACCAAAATCATATCAACAGCACTTGGTGGATTTCTGGACCAATGCTGAACAAACAGAAGGCACAACCATATCTATGATCAAATCAAAAGTAGATGGAAAGCATATTACAGTCACAGAACAATCAATTCGACACCATCTACAACTGCACGATGATTCAGGTATGTTTACTCTTCCTAAGGAATACATTGCTGAAATTTTAAATAAAATGGGTTATGAGGGGAGACTGAATATAGTAACTTTTCAAAAGGGTCTTCTCTCCCCACAATGGAAATTTTTAGTACATACTATTCAGCATTGTATTTCTCCTAAACGAAGTACTTGGAATGAGTTTAATAAGGCAATAGCCTCTGCTGTTGTCTGTTTATGCACATACCAAGTATTTAATTTTTCTTACATGATTTTTGAAGGTATGTTGGGAAATCTTACTTCTTCAAAATTTTTAATGTATCCCAGATTTCTACAACATATCATTAACTGTGAATTACAAAACTTGTCAACTCCTAAAAACATTTTCATAATACCTGAGTTGAACAAGAAAGTTTTCTCAAATATGAGAAAACAATTTAAATTTTCGGGCAAGGAAACCCCTTTGTTTCCTAACATGATCAAAGATCAAACACAAATTGGAGAGGGTTCAATCATAGATACAACCCAAGTTGAACCTCAACCCACTCCATCACCCCCAAATACAGCCAAATCACCACCCCAAATAGCCACTCAATCACCAACTCAAACAGAAGTCCTGAATGTGTCCCAGGAACTTGACATAAATCTGCAGAGTGCTACTCTTCACTCTGTGGAAGACCTACCAGATAAAACCAAACATATTTCCATAATTTATCAAAGAAAGAAAATTTCTTCAAAGGACACCAGGGGACAAATTGAGTCAAACCCTAGGCTCCAAGAGTTGTCCTCCAAGGAGGAGAGAGGACATGAGGCGAGGGCTTTCACTACTGATGCCCCAAAGGTGGGTGCACAGGACAGTGAAAACATCATTAGGACCCAGACCTCGGCAACTTTGAGTGATGACTCATTTGAGGAGTTACTCAAAGGACCCCGGTGCCAAGAAACCACAAGGGGGGGCATCTCTGCTTCTTCTAGGAAGAAGAGGATGTCTAAAAGACCCAATGAATCACCAAGAAGTGATGAGGGCAGATCTATTGATTTGACGGATAGGATGGAAAACCTTCAAACCAATGTACCTGTTAGTGAGCCCGATGATCTTGCTAGATGGAGTGAGGGCAGTATTAAAATCCAACAATTGACGGCAAAAGTGGATTCTCTTGAATCCACTGTACAAAATTGTCTTACATACCTAACAAACCAAGGGAAAATTATGGCTGCAATGAAAAGGCATGTAAATACCATCAACAAACGGATGCGGTTATATGAACATAGGCTTCATCAACAAACCAAGATTATAAGAAGATTGAAAAAGAAAGTTGATGATAGTGAGGCTCCACCAGTTGAGCTCACTAAGGGGGAGAAGGACAACATACAAACCATGATTGATGAATCAATTGCAGCAGCAGCGTCCTCTCTCTTAAATTTAAAAGAAACTACTGTTGATGAAGGCCCACAAATGATGGTTACTGAAGATGAGCCTATTACTACTGCTCCTATGGAAGATCAAGCTGAAAAAGAAGTATCAGTAGTAAAACCTACTACTGATATCATAGCAGTAGTAAATAAGGAAAAGGCAGCAAACACTACTGATGCCCTATCAGTAGTAATCTCTGAAGACATACCAGTAGTAACTACCTTGGTTACTACTGATGACATTATTGAGTTGCCACCACTACTAGAACCTAAAGTGATACTTCCACCATCTCCAAAAAGAAAAACAACACAAATGGTGGTGAAAGATATTGATGATGATATAAATTGGTTAGAAGTTGATGAATGCTCCCTGCCTCCACATCCTAAAATACTTCCCATATCACAGATACACTACTATGGTCCCAAATTTGTTATTGAATCTGAACCAAATATGAAGAAAGACAACTACATAGGAAAGGGAAAGGAAGTTGCTGATGAAGACCAACCTAACAGAGCACAAGGTCATGAAATGGTCAACAAAATCAACTATGCCAAATCAGCCAAACAGGATAGGTGGAAGGTTAAGAGAGCAAAATATTTAAAGAAGGTTGAAGTCTCTCTAGCACATGAAAACAAAAGATTAGCAGAAAGGGCTAGAATATTGAGACAACCATTCACAGAAATCAAATTGGCAGATATAGCAGATATATCAAAACTGCCACAATTTAAACAAAAGGTCAAAACTAAACAAGTTGCTGAAACAAGAAAAGAACTACAAAGAAAAGAACTAGAAAAATTTAGGCAACTTGAATATGAAACACTAGAACTTCTTGAAGCACAAGTACAAGAATGCAAAGAGCAGAAGACTGATATGCCAGAACAATTTGCAGAGAAAAAGAAAGAAATGATCACATTCTTGAAATCAAGAGGTCACAACACAAAGGCCTTTGGAAGAATGAAGTTGATCAATTTAATTGAAAAGTACTGTGTAGAGAAGAAGAAGGATCTTACTGAACAAGATATTAATGAGAAGTACACCACTAAACTCAAACAGATAGACTCCAAAGAAATGAAAGAAAGAAAAACAATAACTGGAGAATCATCTGGTGTATCCTCTCAAACTTCAAAGAAAAGGAAGACAATTACTTCTGAACTTGAACAACCAAAGAAGAAATTACAAATGGTTCAAGTTTATGATCTTCCTATTGCTCCCCTACAAAATAATCCAATCATCAACTGGAGATATATAGATGATATGATTGAGATTATCAGAGAAGATAAGGTCACTCAAAGATTCAGAGCTTGGAAACCTTTGGTCATGTCCCTAACCAGAAGTGACATTATCAAAATGTTGATCATTGGTAAACCAAGAATGACTAAGAAAATCTGGAAGAATTCAGCTGCAGGTTATCTTACTGAAATGATTGATGCTGCTTTCTATCCAGAAAATTATCCAGAGAAGTATACAAATCCAAAGAATGTTCAAGCCTGGAATGTGCTACCAACTGTCAACATGTACTTCTTTGAATATACAAGTAAGAAATGTGACTTATTTCTTTATGAGAAAGAGTATCCTCATTCTGAGAAAACTCTTTATCAACTATGGTGCATGAATTTTATTAAACCACATGATGCTGTGATGCTCCAAAACAAATTGAATGAATTTGTTAAAAGAATCAGCAAATATATTATTGCACAAAGGAATAAAAGGAACCAACAAAATTTAGAAGGTGATCAGAGAAGAGCAAAGTTGTTGGAAGAAAAGGAAAAGAAAAGGTGAATAAAAAAAAAAGAAAAAAAAAAAAAAACTTGATTGATTGAAAGAAAATCAATAAGTTTAGGGGGAGATTGTTGGAACAAAACACAGATCAACTTAATATTGATGCTGCAGTTAGTACTGATCATACTTAGTACTGATGGGGCAGAACATGTTTACTACTGATAAAGTTGATACTGGTGAAGACTATAACTAAAGTTACTACTGATCAAGGCTTATTGAAGATACTACTGATCAATAGTAGTTACTACTGACGATGGTTTTGGACTTACTACTGATCATCAGACTTACTACTGACGTTGCATATTTACTACTGATGATTGGTTTTACTACTGATACGCGTTTTGGAAGCATATTAAGTCCGAGATATTCGTAGAGATAGTTATAGTATGTAAATCAATGTATATCTATAGAATTCGAATGTAAATCAAAGTCCTAGAATAACTAGGGTAAATAGTTTAGCTTCAATGACTATTATAAATAGTTCCTTACGAATTGTAAACGTACGTGTGTATTGTTAACTTGATAATATACATTGAAGCTTTTTGTGAAACTGTGTTCTTAATATTTTCGTTTATTATTTACAGTTCATTGTTCTTAATTACATTGATATAGTGTTGATCCGCTACAACTTCTATAGTCAATTAGATCTAAGGTGTTTATTAACTTCTATATAGTTAATCGATCCTGACAACCCGGGAGACAAGCGTGAATAGGTTCAAGTTCCCACTAGTTCATTTGTTTTATTTCTTTGTTCCATACACCCAACTTTGAGAGTCGATATCTCATTCACCACACTCCATTTTGGACATACCAACCATTAATTATATATACTTAAATATATAATTATATGTGTACAAAAATTTTCCAACACATTGTACTTGAAAAGTTGAAATGAGTTTGTACTTTAGAAGTTTGACATGTTATTTTTTTATTTATTTGGCAAAACATTATTTGAACACGAAGATAACTAAATTTTGAATGCAGTGTAAAATCGATAATTGACCTAGTAATAACAAGTATGTATTCATCTCCACATCCTCTCGTATTTGTGTAAATTTCATTTATGATTTATGTAGGTTATGATATTATATCTGGGCAAAATAACCGGAAATCGAATCTTGTAACAAGTACTATATTTTTCCAGTGATATATTTTTCTTTTTGAAAAGCAACATATACCCAAAAATAAACTCCCCAAAAAGCCATACAAAAAGGTCACCAAATAACAAAATAAGGAAACACAACTAGCCAAGATATCCAACAAGGAGTTAGAATACTTACCGAAATTTCTTATGCTTTTGTTGGGAAGAAAATTGTGTCCGGTTCTTTGCAATCATAATTCACCAAAGCCTCCAACAAATTAGAACACTGGATCTAAAAAGTTAATTCATCATAGGTGGTGTAGTACGTGGTGGTCGGAGTTCTAACATTGATGGTCAGAGTTCTTAGTTGGTAACTTTGTATATCCGGTTAGAATTCTACATAGTTCAGTGTGTTATGAGTGGTTTTTGTTCGGTATTCATATTATGCTTTCTTTTAAAGTAGAATTCAAATTGCTATAATTTATTAACATGTTTATAATGCTTGTAAGTTTATATTAATTTTTTAAAAGAAAATCTTTATATACTCTTAAATATTATATATGTTCATTAATATTATTATATTAATAGTTTTATTTGTGTGACTTTATGCAGACTAATATTATCATATGCAACTTTTGAAAATGTAAATTATGTTGGAAAAAGTTGTGATAAAATGAATTTTAGTCAATTTCCCTTATTGTATTGTATTTTATTTAATGAAAATTGGTATTAGCTCCTACAAATTATTTTCATTTTCCTAGGACGTAATGAAAATAAAATATTACTGTAAAAAATTCAGTTTGCATTCCAGATTGGATTGATAAACATAACCTAAATTAAAAAATCAGTTGGCACTATGTTAATTCTCCTTCCCCCGTCAAACGTGTGTTCCCCGATTTACACCAGATGTTCCTTCACTTATTCCCTTTCATATTTCCCTCTCTTCTCTCCAATCTATTTGTTCTTCAAAAAACTCTTCTTTTCTAACAATGGTGGGCCAATCGAGCAGTGAAAGATGTACGAATAATGAAGAAAATGACTGCAATGAACTGTACAATATGTGTTTTGTGTATTTATGATTGTCTTCACACCAAATCCTTTGCTTCAACAAGCTAGTACCTTCCAAGACTTCACCAAAAGCCTTTAATCTTCAACTAGGAGTGAAATATCACAAGATTTGACCAAGAAATCAGCTCCAAATGATCATTTGCACTCAAAAACGTTCACACACTTGTAGAGAGAAAAACTAGGGTTTGAGATGGCATTAAATGAGCCAAAACCCGACTTTAATGCTGTGTCTGATAGAGTTCGCGCCGCGAATTCCTTTGTCGCGAACTCCTTCGTGTCGCCAACTAATCGTGAACTTCGACTTCAGAAAACCCCAACTCTCTGCCCGATCATCACGATCGTGAGGTACAGTTTGCGCCGCGAACTCCCTGTCCCAGACAAGCTGCAGTTTTCGTTCCTTGTTTCGACCCGGTTTCGTCCATAACTTTCTCATACGATATCCAAATGACATGAAACCAATTTCCACGTGTTCTAAATGATTTATTCATAATTATCATATTTTTACATAATTTATTTATTTACAAAAATCCGGGTTGTTACAGACTGTGACTGTAATAAGTGGCAAACCACAGAGACCTTCCGTGTAATTTACTCTATAAATATTTAACTTAAAAAAAGTATTTAGGAGGCAAAGCATGTGTAAAGATTCTCCAAAGGAAATGTGTTGATGATGTGTACTCTATACTTCCATATAAAATGGAATCAAATCTTACTTTTTTGTTTTTCTAAAAAATAACTGAAATTGAGTTTTTCCATATTATTTTGATATATTTGAGGGGGGTTTTACAAAGTAATTTTAAGATTTTTTTTAAAGATTATTATATACATCAGTAACTTGTATTTTAGTTGATAGCAACGTAATACTGTAAATGCAATTGTGGTTAATTGGTTACTGATTAATATACACATTTGTAATATGTTCTAACATTCCAAAGAAAGCTATAAAAATGTTATTATCATTTTCTATATATATATATATATATATATATATATATATATATATATTTTTTTTTTTAATTAATCGTAGCTAGATTAAACATTTCATTCGCATAGAAAATGAGAATATCCGAACGGCGTGAATATATAACCACTCAAGGTGGCGCCTAAGGGTTAATTATCACATGAATAATCTTCGAATTAACCACATGATGATGGGTTAGTGCTAATTAAAGGAAATGTCAATCGTGTCCCTTCCATTCCCATGCTTACATATAAATATACATTGAATATACATTAAATCCCTTAATACTAGCCTTATATCATTCTACACTAATAGCCTACCATATTTACATTGTTGACCACATTATTGCCAATATATTCTAATTATGACTAAATAATAATAATAATATATTCTATCACTCCCCCGCAGTCGGAGCGGGAGTAGGATGAACACTCAGACTGTTACGAAAGTCTTCAAAAAAAACCAAGGGTAAGCTTTTGGTAAAAATGTCGGCTATTTGAAACCGAGACGGAACATGTAGTACACGAACAAGACCGCGAGCAACTTTTTCTCGAACAAAATGTATATCCATCTCGATGTGTTTTGTACGTTGATGTTGGACTGGATTTCCCGTCAAATAAATAGCGCTTACGTTTTCGCAATATACGAGAGTTGCTTTTTGTAATGGACAATGTAGCTCGAGGAGTAAATTTCGAATCCAACAAGCATCGGCCACAACATTGGCGACGGCACGATATTCTGCTTCGGCACTTGACCGCGATAACGTCGGTTGGCGTTTAGCAGACCAAGAAATCAAATTGTCGCCAAGATAAACACAATAACCAGAAGTGGACCGTCGCGTATCCGGGCATCCCCCCAATCAGCATCGGTATATGCACGTAGAGTGGTGGGAGGTGACTTATACAAGTGTAAACCATAATGTAACGTTCCTTGTATATAACGAATGATACGTTTAAGAGCGGCCATATGTATTTCTCTTGGATTATGCATAAACAAGCAAACTTGTTGAACCGCGTAAGAGATGTCGGGCCGGGTGAATGTAAGATATTGAAGAGCCCCGGCTAAACTACGGTAATGTTGTGGATCCGAGAAGGGAGGACTAGTATCGGCACTGAGTTTGGGTTTTGTATCGACCGGTGTGGCGGCAGGTCGACAATTTGTCATACCGGCGCGGGAAATGATATCTGTCGCGTATGTAGACTGAGACAGAAATAGTGACCCCGGATGGTGTGTGACCGAGATTCCCAAAAACGAACTCAAATTGCCTAAGTCCTTCATTGCAAATTCATGAGCAAGAGATGCAATAATTTTGTTGAGAAGTTGATCTGATGAAGCGGTAAGAATGATGTCATCGACGTATAAAAGAAGATAAGCCATATGACCCCCTTGTTTAAAGATAAACAAAGAGTTATCCGATATACTATGGGTAAACCCAAGAGTTGCCACATAATCAGCAAATCTGGTGTACCATGCCCTGGGGCTTGCTTCAAACCATATAAAGATTTCTTGAGTAAACAAACATAATCCGGATGGTGAGGATCACGAAAGCCCAATGGTTGGTGCATGTACACGGTTTCATTTAATTTCCCGTGTAAGAAGGCATTTTTAACATCAAGTTGTCGTATGGGCCATGCTTTTGATAATGCAAGACTGAGAACGGTACGAATGGTGGCCGGTTTAACAACCGGACTAAAAGTTTCTCCACAGTCAATGCCTTCACGTTGAGTTTTTCCATCACCTACAAGACGGGCTTTATGCCTCTCAAAAGAACCATTAGCACGAAATTTATGAGTTAAAATCCACATACATCGCATAATATTAACATTTTGTGGTCGGGGGACTAACACCCATGTCTCATTTTTAATAAGAGCTTGGTATTCGTCGGTCATGGCCATTTTCCAATTTGGGTCCCTAAGGGCGTCAATGGGATTTTTTGGAATGGGAGAAGATGTAGTTTGGGTGTGGAGATTAAAAAGGGTTTTGGGTTTAAAAATACCCCTTTGGCTTCGTGTAACGGGTTTGGAATTGACTGGTGGTGGATTAATTTGAGAAGGAATTGTGGGAGAGGGGGATTGTGGGATCACAGTGGCCGGTGGATTAGGTGGGGCTGTTTGGTGATCCGAAATGGTGGGAGAGATGGGAGTGGTGGGATTTTGTTGGGCCGGACTATTTTGTGAGTGGGCCGAGTTGATAAAAGTAGGGGAAATAGGAGGGCTGGTGGGTGACGAAGTGGGTGTATGTGGGACAGTGGGTTGGGTGTGCAAATGGTGTTTATTGTAAGAGCTAATTTCATCATCTAGAAATGCATATGACGGTGGTGGAGAAGTATATGCAAAGGGAAACTTAGTCTCATCAAATATAACATGACGACATATGAGGATCTTTTTGGAGATCATGTCGTAGCACCGATAACCCCGATGATTGTCCGGGAAACCCAAGAAGACACATGGTTTGGACCTAGCTTGAAGTTTGTGAATGGTGGTAGAAGGCAAGAGAGGATAACATAAAGATCCAAAAACTCGAAGATGTGATAAATCCGGTTGTTTTTTTATATAAAATTGAGAGAGGGGATTGAAAATCAAGAACTTTACTTGGTAAAACATTGTGAAGATAGGTGGCCATAGATAATGCATATGGCCAAAAGGAGGGAGGGATGGCCGCATGAGATAAAAGGGTACGAATTATATTATTTAGAGATCGGATTTTACGTTCGGCTTTACCATTTTGAGATGATGTATATGGACATGAAAACCGAAGACCTATTCCATTCTTGTGACAAAAATTTTGTACATTATGATTATCAAACTCTTTTCCATTGTCACATTGTAAGTTTTTAATGGGACGATCAAATTGAGTATGAATAAAATTGTGAAATTTTTCAATGATTAGGAAAAAATCAGATTTTCTAGCAATGGGGTAGGTCCAAACAAAGTTAGTAAAATCATCTAAAAAAACAATATAATAACGATAACCCGAATTACTCAAAATGGGTGAAGTCCATAGATCACAATGGATAATGTCAAAAGGCAATAAAGTATTATTTGGTGACGTATGAAATGGAAGTTTAACATGTTTACCAAAAACACACGAGCGACATAAAACATGTTTATTCGGACCACAATCAATACTTTTATTTTGTCTTAACGACTCAAAAACCGGTAAACCCGGATGACCCAAACGATCGTGCCATAAAGAGGAATTTAAAATTGCAAAAACGGAATGTTGAACCGGTGCATTCGAAGTAACCGGATAGAGATCGCCATAACTATCACATCTCATTAAACGTCTCCCCGTCTGTAAATCCTTCACAGAAAAGCCAAAAGGGTCAAATTCAACAGAAACAAAATTATCTTTAGTGAATTTACGAACTGAGACTAAGTTTTTAATGATGTGGGGTGCATATAATATATTTTTAAGTGCCAAAGGGGGGTGTGGTTTGGGCAATTTAGAGTGTCCATACCCGTTAATTGGAATATGTTGGCCATTTCCAACTAAAATACCATTGGGTTTGCTCAAATTAAAATAAGACAAGAGTGTACCTTTGTCGGCGGTGACGTGTGAGGAGGCACCGGTATCCATTACCCATGGATTTGTTGGCGGATTAATGCCCAGCGTGTACATAGCCGCCTCAATGTCGGTAGGAGCAAATGAACTACCCGGGCCTGTTGCATGGGCCTGCTGTACTGAACTTGGAGCCCGCCCTAGCAACCCATCTTCTCTGTTCGCACCTGGATTTGGGCCTGGACCTTGTGTGGGCCACGGAATAGATGGATTAGGGCATGGAGGAATTGACCAAGGGGATGGAGAAGCCCAATTTCCCCCCATGTACCATGGAACCCACGGATTGTATTGGGACGAATTGGGTCCAGGTCCACTGCTCCTTTTCTGGCCGCCAATGTGACTAGAATTTCGGCCTTGCCCACTGTTCCGATTACCACCACTTTTCCGGCGGCCGTTTTTTTGCATTTGGTCACGGCTGCGCGGCGAGCCCCCTTGTATCGAGTCGACTGTCGGGGCAAGCATGGCGGAGTTAGAAGATGTGGCAATCTTTTTAGCCAAACCGGCTTCTTCAAGGGTGAGCATCGATCGAGCATGATGGAAAGTTGGTAACGGATTGCTTTGGCGGAGAAGAATACCGACGCCATTATACGCATCGGTTAGTCCCGAGACCATTTGAAGAACAAGTCGATCATTCGATACCTCGGCCCCGACGTTCCGCAATTGGTCGGAAAGCTCCTTGAGCCGTTGACAATAGGCGGAGATATTCTCGAAATCGGACAAGACGGTATGAGAAAACTCTTGTTCAAGAGTTACCGCCCGAGAATGCTTATTGTCTTTAAATATATCTCGCAATCGATTCCACGTGTCCATGGCCGTAGAGCCCGGAACCATGACCGTAGTAATCAAATTGCTATTAATGGTGGAAAAAATCCACCCCAAAACGGTTGCATCGAGGGTCGACCACAGCTCTTCATCTTCGGCGGTTCTTGGTCCGGCAGTAGGGTGGTTATCGGATGGAATGATGTGGTGTAGGACCTTCATGGATCGTGCACAAATTTTGAATAGCTCTGCCCATGTAGAATATTGGACGTTTGTCAACTCAAGAACGATTGGAATATGATTCCGTATGTTGGAAACGCCAAGGGCATGATGAAACTTGGGGTTAGTTGTGCTTGCCATGGAAGAAGATTGCAACAGTGAAAGAAAACAAAAGAAAGAAGAAAATCGACAATGTATTGTGGCCGATTGGAATAGGTAGCGGAAGAGAGAAAAGGTTAGGAAGAAGTTGCCTTATTTCTCTGATACCATAAAGGAAATGTCAATCGTGTCCCTTCCATTCCCATGCTTACATATAAATATACATTGAATATACATTAAATCCCTTAATACTAGCCTTATATCATTCTACACTAATAGCCTACCATATTTACATTGTTGACCACATTATTGCCAATATATTCTAATTATGACTAAATAATAATAATAATAATAATAATATATTCTATCACTAATAACTCTCGAATAATTTATAGAAGTTTCGGTTTCGATTCCTCTATTGGTAAATATTACCAGATACCCAGGGGAAGGTTGAGCATGGCCACAATAATGATTAGATAGTATACATCACAAGTAAATGTTGACTACACTGAAAAGCTCATTATAACATGAATATCTTTTTTAAATAGAATGAAAAGCTTTAAATTATGAACATGGAGAGGCTTTTAGTGACTTTTTAATTGATCTATATAACATTATAATGTTAACATGTAAACTAACTTTTTTCTTTTAGCTAAAAAAGTTTAAATAATCTTCTAGGTTAAAAGTCATTAATTGTATAATTAAAAAAATTCGACCTTCTAAATTATTTTATTTAAAAGACAAGTCACTATTACAATAGTTGCATATTATCATCATATTTAATATATTATTATATTAAATTAAATTAAATTAAGTAATGAAAAAGAAAACTTGTTAGATGATTAATCAACCCACCGAAAAAGAACTGGCCCATTTTGCCATATATGAGGGTCAAATATTGGGCTTACAATGGATTGGTTCTATTTAAGGAACACCATACTTCCAAATTCCAATAGGCTTTACTTGAATAACATGACAATAACTTCTTAAGGTTCAAATCGGTCAATTGGCGCTTTATAAATTATAATTGGGTTGAGTTTTTCTAATGTGTACCCATAGTCACACAATAAGTTTATTTAATGATACTAACGTTTCCATATAAATCATAAAATGCATTCAATACATCACACTAAAATGGTAAATATGAATTTTATTAATGATTTTTGCAACACTTTTAGGAATTTTAAGTTCATTGAATGCCCCTTAATATGTGCCTGTGGGGCACATATTAGAAAAACCCATTATAATTATGTATTGCTTTGGTTATGAAGACACGACTTGGTCTACCGACCAGAGATGTAGAAACTTTTTTTTTTTTTTTTTGAAAACAGGTTTAGGGAACTGGTTCAGTTTTAAACCGGTTTTTGGTAAGTAGATCGGACTGGTTCAAACCTTTTTTTTCTTCGAAATCTGGCGTTTAAACCGGTTCTTAAACCTAGCTTAACAAAAAATATCCACCTTTCACAATGGTTCATGCCCAATACATTGATCTGACCCTGAAGCGGCGGTTTACAAACTGATTTTTAAACCGATCATGATAAAAATCCGGTTATTTTTAAAATCTCTGCTACCAACCAATGTTTTGAAGTTGAGGTTTTGAATCAGATCAGTTGATGCCTTAAAACGGCCAATGCCTTAAAATGGTCGAACTGATTGAACCAGATTATAATATTATTTATTATTTATGATTAGTTATAATGTGAAAGATACGTAAATAACAAAAAGCCTACAAAAATACATAAATGATGCAAAAAAATCATAAGTAATTATAAAGAATCCAAAAAATTCCATAAAATATTTTAGAACAAAAAGTAATGTAATATTAATATAATCTTTTTCATAATTTCTTGCCTGCTTCGGAATCATCTAGGGTTGAAAAAACAAAAAAAATTGGCTCAACTTGGTTTTATAAGCTCGATTCAACTCTGGTTCAGTCAAAGCCTCAGTGGTTCAATCCGGCCCACTTTTACTTATTAATTGGGTATATCTAGCATCACACATATTTTCTGGATGATCGGTTGTTAAAACATTACTACCAACCTAGGGATTTAACACGTCGGTTAATCCCTCAAAAGTATGTGCCAAGTAGATCAAATGTCAACTAGGATCCACACATTTTTCTATCCGTTGACTTGCATATCAAGATGTAATTAAAATAATATAACAATTTCATTATCCCCTTACTTATAGTTAGAATCATTATTTAGTTGATGAGTACGTCTTGTTTAACTATTTTCATCTTTAATGAATTCCGATAATAATTAAAAGAAAAAGGACAAAACAAGGTCACGTACATGATTTGAATTTTTGAACTAGCTACCATTCATTTTGGTTTTTTGACATTTCATATGGATTGTTTCTGAAATAATACGTTGACTATAATTGCAGGCTTGGATTTTATGAAATTTCATGGCACATTTGTCAATCTTGTGGACATGAAATTGAAATCATGTGTGAACAAAATAATATGTGTTCGTTTGTGTTCTATTAAGTATCCATGAAAATTATAAGTGTATTATATACTACATGATTAAGTGAAGAAAGAAACTTAATTGTTTGTCAAATAAATAACATATCTTTCCATAAAAAATGCTGTCTTAAGTTTGATTCAATGTCTAACAACAAGAACAATCATACTTCATACACAATGATATTAGCAACAACTAACGCCTCTCGTCTGAAACCAACGAGTTTCATAAAGCGACACCGATGACATGCCTTCATCAGTTTGCTTTTTCCTTCTATTGATCAATAATAATTATTGGTTAAATGATAAAAATATACCTCTGTGTATAAAACATGAGATTAATTTTAACCATTAATTATTATTGATCAATGGTTGAGATTTTCCCTTAGAACTACTAAAAATTAAGGATCCACTTCAACAATTACCTATCTGAAAAATAGACATATTTAAAAAATAAATATATTTTAGTTTGTTTTGCATACATTTTTAAAAAGTTGACATTTTGATTCGTTTGACTCATTCGAATTGCTAACTTGTTTAACCCGTTTAATCGAATGGGTTATATGAAACATGTTCATGTTTAAAGTTAACATGTTAGAAATATGACTCGTTTATATAAACATGTCGGATTCAAACAAAATATTTTCTAACCCGCCAACTTACGAACCCATAACCAACTTAAATTGTCACCCCCTAGTAGTAGTCGTCGTCATCGTCATGTTCATATTGTTTTTCACATTAAAATAATTTATAATTTTGAATACTACCATTAAAATTAGAAAAGAAAAACATCCATGAATAGAAAGACATGCAAAGAAAACAAGACACGTTCAAACAAAAAACAAACATTGTCGACGTTGATAAGAAGTTTCGCACTTATAATAATATTCGGACACAAAAGATATGAAACGATATTATTTGAAGCAAATGTCACCATCAAAACTATTAGTGAAGAACTTCCAAATGTTTGATAATATTTGCACGATTAATATTTAAATGATTAAAATGAATGAATGATATGAGGAAAAATAGGTACAGTATAACTTCTATTTCAGAAACTAATTAAGGAGATATAGCAAACACTGTTATCTTTCTAATTAAGAGGATGTCCTTAATGGGATTACTAAAGAACATACCAAACAGCCAAGTACTTAAATTAGGGTACCTCTGTCTATCTTTTAAATTTGATTTTAAATAAAATCCAATAAAATAAAATAGCATTGGTGGAAATTCAGAAGGGTGGTTGAGGAAAATAATAATAATGGTTGGTGTTGTACTGTACAACCCATTTGACATGGGCCTGAATTCCAGAAAAGACTTTTTGTGGTACATTGATTGTCATGTGGTTTGGCATGCATTGCTTAAAATTTTCTTTTCTTTTGCTGCTTCGTCTTGTCTTTGCCTCCATTATTTCCACGCAACAATTTTAAATTCCTACCTGCCTCCCCACGACTTCTTCCCATCAACTACACATTTAACAAACCCGTAGGGATCCCGGAGTACCCGACCCGTGGCCAAAATGGTATGAAGTAACGTTAAAAATGTACTTGAACCATTGTCGAGCTTCAATTGCACTATTGTTTATTCATAATGTACATACAAAAGGTGCAACAAGAGATGATTACAAATTATTCGCTTGCGTCATTTTGATATTTTATGCTCTAATTGGTTGATGAATATACAAGCATCTAGTGATATCATATTATCATGCAATGAAAACAAATTCAGTGTTCGCAACCCTTCCTTTTCATACATGTTATATAATATACACCTTTAGACGTAACGCTTAATTAGATTCATAGATTAATGTTTCACCAACCACTTTTTGTAATATTGGTATTAATGTATAACAATGGTTTTCCAATTATTATAAGAAAGGATCAATGTTTTGTTGGTCAGTTGTGAATATGTATTGTCGGAAATGTAATTCGTTGATTTTCGATTGTTGTTTATTAGGGGATGATTTTTACACCACATCTTTTGACCCATGTACCACAATGATTGCTTTAAAAACTTGTACAATTTGCAGAAATATTTATACACTCTGGTAAAGAAATCAAAATGTGTGGTGTGAAAACTAATTCCCTTGTTTATTATGACCCCCGAGAATGATAGATGAGATAAAAATGTCAATGGCACGACAAACGTTCTACACCACCATAAAGTTCACGTTTAAGTGCTCTGAAATATGCCTAATTTGTCCCGACATATTATTACACTAGCTACATAACCCGCCTGATAAGCGGATATGCTACAAAATTTATTATGTAGAAAAATCCCAAACAAATATTACCAAATTTTTAAATGATCTAATAATGATGTAGCTGAAATGATGGATTGTTAGATTGATAAATACATTGAAAAATGTTACATAAAAATCTACAAATGAAATAAGACTTCTTTGTAAACTACATTTGCTGTCGAATTAGTGTAATTTCCATTATTGTCACAACAAATGACCTTCAATCCCTTCTTGTTCTTAACTCGTTATACGGCCACATAAAGCTGGCCATGCGAGAATACCGGTTTTTGCAGAAACAATCCAACCTGAGACAACGTCTGGCCTTGACTTTTATTAATGGTCATAGCAAAACATACCTGAACAGGAAATTGCCTCCGATTCAATATGAAAGCCATCTTGTTGTCGGAAGGGCTAATAACCATTCGAGGTATAGCGCAGATTGTACCCACCTTACCGCCAGATATGATTTTACCCTCGATTATATTCACCCCCATTCGTAATATCTGAAGTCTGGTTCCGTTGCATAATCCAGCTTTCTGATCAATATTCCTCATACACATTACCGGAGCCCCAATCTTTAACTTCAATATATGCTGTGGGACACCTGACATTTTTATGCTGTTCAAGAAGTCAGTGGTGTAAAGATCAAGGTTAAACATAGTATCATCTTCGTCTGCAGCGGAAACCGAGTCCGATGACTCGTACTCCTTTTCTTCTCCAGGAATTAATGACAGCATACGTTCGTTTATGAGGTCAACCATTTCATGCGTGGGAGCAAGAATGGCTCAATCCTGAAAAAATCTGGACTGCCATAGATTATCAATAAAATGAGCACTAGTACAAAAATCATCAACCGCCACTACAAAAAACCGTGGCCATACATCATTAGCCACGGTTTTATTTTACATCAAGAGCGTAGTCTATTCTCCCGCGTTTTAAAGTGCATATATGGCTACGGTAAATGTTAGTGGCCATATCATATGGAAAAGTGTAGTGATAGCATACAACCGTGGCTAATGGTAACCATATAGTCATATGCAATTAAAATGACAATAGTTGTAATCCTACTTTTAGAGACACAGTTTATTGTAAATTGTGGCTAATAGTTACCATATAGCCACATATCGTTATATTGGTGGTGACTATAAGCCCGATTTTAGACACATAGTTGTATATATAATGTGACTAATCTATTATGTATTGTCACATGTAGTTATGTTGGGGTGACCGTAGAGTTCTTATAGACACATAAGATTTTTGTATTTGTGGCTATAGTTTAACCTATAGCCACATTAAAAAAAAATTAATCCGTGATTTTTGATTTCATTTGGCCACACTAAAAAAATACCAACATGGTTATTATTTCCTTTTTGGCCTGTCAAACCCGATTGGTAATAGTCAAACCCCAGTAAAAAACCGATTTGAACCGTTAAATTGTCGGCCAAAGAATTGCACTACACCGAGCCGTAAGTCAAATGGCCACACAACGTGAATGGCATAAGGGACTCAATCTTTGATTGCTTCAATATAGTTTGTGAACACTTCTTTTTATATTGAAAGTAATTCCCCAACTTTCATACAAATAGCAATGTGGGATAACATTTAGCCACATTTAAACCAATTAACGTGACAATTGGCTGCTTTTAGACACATAATCAATTTAACTGTAGTCGTAATCTTGGTATAGCCACATGAAAGATTGAGTGACTATTTTTTGTCCTATAGCCACATGACACACAATAATGATCGTGGTTATATACTAACTTTCAACAACAATGACTTCATGTGGCTAATAAACACATATGCCCACAAATATTAGTATCACACTTAATCATGGCTATTGTTTTCCCTCTAGCCACATAAGTCGTTATCACATATATGTGACCCTTGATAAAATTTAGCCATATTTAACATTATTAACGTGACAATTTGCTACTTGTAGACACACATTTATATACGATTAAATGGTGATTATAAACTAATTTTAGGGACATAATTTTAATTTTACCTTTACCATTGTTATTATTTAGGCTATGGCCACACACAATTTTAGTTTTATCTTGATTTGATTTAGGGTATGGCAAATATCCATCATATAGCCACACACACAAATAAATTTTTGAGTCACTATTGTTTATTTTATAGCCACATAACACACACAATAATGACCGTGGTTGTATACTTCTTTCAACAACAATGAATTTCATGTGGCAAATGAATACCAATTTTTGGACACATGAGGAGTTGATTCATGTGGCTAAATATGTGTCTTTCGCCTCATGTATAAACTGTCACAAAATAATGTCACGTTTTAAAAAAGAATTATGGCGAAAAGTGTGACATAAGGCCACGCTACATGACCGTAGCTAGCAATGGACACGTTTATCATGTTAAATCGTGGCTAAAGTGTTCAAATCTAATTTGCAATTGCCACAGTAATTTAGTTAAAATGTGGCAAAAACAATATTAGAACATTATTTAAGATATTTAGCCACACGAACATGTTAACCTGTGGCGAGGTTGTTTAAAAAAACCGTGGCTAAAAGCTATTTTTGTACTAGTGGAGTGTATGTTTCTGCTATAATAGCCCCAACGTTATCATCAGATGGTGGAATCAGCATGTTATCAGGGAACTCTACTGACGACTCACCATCATTTTCACCACCTGTGTTTAGATAATATCAACAAATTTCATATAAGTAAATAATCAAATGCTTATGTTTATATAATTTAAATTTACTTTAAATACATACCTATAGTGCCGTTGCCAATATCGAGTATCCAATCTGTAAATTCCTTTATTTCTTTTCTTTCAACGTCAGATGCTCCCGAACCAAGCCTCATGTTTACTGTTAATTTCAATACAGTGCAGTGGTCCCAAAGATACGAAGCATTGATAGTCGAATGCACCACATCTTGCCTACAACCGTTTGGAATAACAGGAAGAATCTGCCGAAAATCACCACCAAACAAAACAACTTTCCCACCGAATACAGATTTCGACGGTGTCGATGGGTCCTGCCTGCATATGTCTCTCAGTGTTCTATCAAACGCCTCGAAACAATATCTGTTAATCATTGGTGCCTCGTCCCAGATAATCAGCTTGGCTTTTCGTATCAACTCAGCAAGGTCACCGTCAGCTGATATGTGGCACAACGAATCTTCCACCACATTAATAGGAATTGCAAACCTGAACAGTGTACAAACTTATCAATTTATATAAAAAGTATAAAAAATAAAGATTAAAGATGTTTCGTTCGAGTATAATAAGTACGCGCAAACCTGGAATGAGCCGTCCTACCACCGTCCAACAAAAGGGCCGCAATACCACTTGATGCAACATTCAATACTATTGACCCTTGGGAACGTAATGCAGCAGACATAGTTTTGTACAGGTAAGTCTTACCAGTACCACCGTAACACTATACGAAGAACATTCCGCCCTTTTCATTATTAACTGCGTCCATGACTGTTCTGTAGATACGTTTCTGCTCTGATGTAAGGCTTGCATAAAGAGTTTGATGCTGCTCGCGCAGTTCATCTCTGTTGTACGATTCCTCGTCATGTATTAACCGGTTGTAATTTTCCATCGTGTATTGTTCATCCGGATATGGCATGTTTGAAAAAGACTTCAAACTCTTGTTATTACAAAGCAGCATGTGTTCAATATACGTGAGGCATATATTCATCCTCTGTGTGTCAGAAAGTTGTAAATCTGCATTAATAAACGATAAGATTAACAAACAATATAAAGAAAATATGGAAATTCAGTAGTAATTAAATTGAGTGAGTTGTTTTTCAGTATTACCTGGATCGTTACGCTTCCTCCGTTCAACGGTTAACACATCCTCTGCTAAAACATGCCAAGTTTTTCCCCAAACAAACTCGGGGCGAGACATACTATCAGTCATGAGTAGCATGACAAAGAAAGAACGCAGATAATCACCCATTCCCCAAAAAATTGCTTCCAACAACCCATCAATGTACTCCTTGTCGTCCTGTAGGAGCCCACGGGCAAAACACGCATCTCTATATGACGGATAAATAACACCGCGCCATTCCCTGAGATCATCCCAGCTTCTCGGACCTTGAACCTTGTTTAGTAATACACGTAAATAATAAAGTTCACCCCATGACGGCGGGATATGATGTATACAGCCTAGTGTGTTTCCTCTTTGTGTTTTGTTCCAAATGCGTTGCTGCTGATTCCAAACGAAAAACTGGGGGATCTCAACATACAGGAGTTTACGGGCGTCTAGATCTCTCTCGTTTAGTTCCATCCATGCTATAAACTTTGTTTCGTTCACAGATGACTTATCTAACGCGTAATCAATACTCTCCCTCGCATCAAAGATTACAGGCTGTTCATTCTCTAGATGGAAAGGCAATCGTTCTACTGCAAGCGTCCTTTTATGAATATCAAACTGAAATATACGCCAGGTTGCCTCACACGCTGAAAGATACCTACAATCATAATAATCTTTAATTTCGTCGATCTCTTCGCCCTCCACAGCAACAGTAACCCTGTCTGGTCCTTTGTTGACGTACTTAAAAAGATATTTTATCGAACCGAATTGGTTGCACCATTCTACGTTTATATGAGACTGGTACTTCCTCAGCAAACCTGGATTGTAGGGCACGACATAACCATTATGCAAATCTATTCCACTTTTCCGTACAGTATTTCCGTCGTTTCTCCTCCTATAGATTGCGTATCCATTGTCATCGATGATAGTTGACTCGTTGAACTGTTTTGGGAATTTTTTCGTACATTTGAAATTGACAGTGCAAGGGCATCTTGGGTTTTCAGCACCGCACGGGCCATGCATCATCTGATCGGTGACTATCTGGTACAATTCCGGATCCTGTTCTTTGTCGGGTATCTCTGCTGATATAAATTCATCTATTTTTGACGTAGCAGTTATCTTGTCTCGTGCCTCGAGCCACAATAAAATGTGGCAATGTGGAAGACCCCTCTTTTGGAACTCAATGGTGTAAACAACTGCAAAATGGAAAAAATATAAATAAATTAAATCATATATATTTATGTTTATACATTTAAAAATAAACTGAAAGTATATGTGTTGAATTGTTACCTCCTTTTACGTGGCCAAAAGTATGATTTTCCTTGAAATCTTTTAGGAGGCAGTCTAATTTGATTTTGAACACTCTAGATAAAATATCCGGACGATCTTCAGATTTCAAACCTTTCTTGGCCATTTCACGGGCAATCTCAGGCCAATTAGGGTTACACGTGAAGGTTATGAATAAATCAGGATAACCATAAAACTTGCATATCGTCATGGCGTCTAAATAATTCTGCATCATATACCTCGGACTTCCTGTAAATGACGACGGTAGCACGTACTTCTTACCACGTAATACATTACCATTATCTTGACTTTGGGCGGATATGGTAGCCAATCTTGCATACGTCTCAGTTCTTAAATCTTTTTGCTGCGTTTTAATGTATCTCATCCTCTCAGCCTCAACCATTGTCAATCCATCGGTACAAAATTGCTGTAACAATCGCCTACCACTGAGTATCATGGAGAACTGATTTCTCCTGTCTTGCAATCTATAAGCAAACCACTCTCTCATTGACACTCGCGTGCCTTTATTTTTTTCGTTAAAATCAGTAACACCTTGGTGGTAGACATCAGTACGGTACCCATCTTCTGCATACGGGAAAAACAAAGGGTAATGCAATGCTAGGTAGAGTACGTGCAACTCGCTGATTTTTTTTAGTTTCCCGTTTTGCATGTGGACGACAATATCCCTAGGATTTGTTGTATCTTCGAAATCACCAACAATCAAAGCTGCTACTTCGGAAGAAGTTGGTAGATTGTAGTTCCTACCATCTCGTGACCTGCTGCCAATAAGTCTGAGCTTAATATTACTGCCATTTGAAGACCTTATCGATCGGGCGGCCATCCGAAACTTCTCAACCAATGGATTGATTGAATCAAGCATGTCTCTTAGCTGGGTCGTAAGCTCAACATCTATCTCATTAGTAGATGTTGATGCGCATCTGCGGTTGCTGTAACGAAAAACATTAATAATTAGATTGTTACGACATCGTTAATTAATTATATTATAAAAATTAAAAGACATCGTTAACTAATTAGATTGTTACCTAACAGCTTGTATCCGGTTTTGAATCTCGTTTTCCGTGTCATATATATGTGGATTTTCAGGCATCAAATCTCACAATCTATGTGGATTTTCACCATTTATCCTGAAGCAGTATGGGCCACGTCCATTGTTAACGGACTCGTCTTGCTTCCCACCCATGGAAGTGAAAGCGAACATCATGTTGTATCGCCGTATGTTGGTCAAAAAAGAAGCGCTCTTCGGGTGTTGTTTGGTAATAAGGTCTTTCAACAATTTTGGTGGTTCGATCATGTCAACAGGCAGCTTAACCTTACCCCTCATACAACAAATTGAGTATGAGTGGGGGTTTGTAGGGGAACGTCCGCGGTCCTTCTCATCTTTCCAAACCATAGCGCCACAAGACCCGCATTCGTAATCAGGATCTCCATGGTCAAGGTATTCTACAAAATCCAGGAATTTCATGTGTAAAAATATAGTTATGGAAAAAAAACTATAAATACGGCGAATAAAAAATAACCTAAATGATATTATTTTTTTAGCGTTTGAAATTCCAACAAATGCATGTGTTGGTAGCTCGGATTCATTTTCCTGTTGAGGCGTGGTAAAGTTCAAACCACGTGATATTCTTGGACGCACCATTTTTCCATTTTTGTTAATCTTTTTTTCCTTTGCATTTGAAGAATCTCCTATTAGACAACATGAGAGGCAAACAATTATTCAAAGAACAAATTTAATAACATACATGACTAATCAATCCTTTATAAATGTTATTGATCGTTAAAATATCAAACCTTTTTCACTTAAATTAAAATTTATGGGTGTATTGATGTTGAACCTTGAAGTCTTGTTGATTAACACTGCACTGACTGATTAGAATAGAAGTTGAAATTAAATATATTATTTAATAATTTATAAATGATTTAAAAATAATTTATATTTTCTACAAATACCGTTTGTCTTGATTAAGGAATTGGTTGAAGTAACGGGGTAAGAAAATGGTTCTCTTGTAGTTGTATGAGTTCCAAAATGTACGAATGGTGTTTTGGTTGTTGGTGGTGTTGCGGATAGTCCATTTATTGAAGGGGTCATTCGATAAAAGCTATTTAACGGAGGACCTAATTCAAGTAATTAACAACAAATAATTATGCATGAGATGAAAGCTTATATATATTTAGGATATGAAACTTAAATTGATCATATGATAAATTTGATATTCAATATACTTACCTGATAATTGACTAATACGTGGTGCTATCATAGGCATTGGTGATATACAGGATGTACCTACGCAACATTACAAATAATTATAATTAGTTGCAAATTTTACTAAAAAATATTTAATATTTTAAACCTTAATTTAATAAGCTATGACGTTAGAAACTTATAAACATAATAGATAATTTTTTGAATAGTTATTAAAATTGATACATTTACCCTCGCTGTGGATGGGGGGTATTGAATCTTTTGTCGGCCTTCCACGACGCCGTTTTGTAATGTCACCTAGCAAATATGTATCAGGTGTAAAAACGTTATTAAATAAAAAATGTCCACATATTTATTTGTTTCATCTTGTGTAAAAAACAAAATTTAATCAACATATGAGTTATTATCGAAAAAAAACATGACATACTTTCATTTAGCGGCATAAGCGATCTTCTTCCGATAGGTCTTCCAGGTTTCCTAACCACGTTTGGGATCTCATGTGGCAAATCTTATAGTACAAAATAAAATAAAATTGGTTAAATTGTATAATAAATTATTTAATTGCGTGTTAGACGAAGAGCAATTACCATGTAATTGAGCATCTACTACGATGCGTTTAATGTTTTATGGCTGATTCTCATTGTTTCCTATCGTGGTTTTCCTTTTTCCTCCTTTTTTTACTATTTTATCTAGCATTTCTTGATCAGCGGTGGGATTAGACATCTCAATATAAATTATCCGTAGAAAATATCTGTAAAATAATTAAAATAAAATTAAAAGGTACGAAATGTGTATTACAAAAAAGATTTACTGAAATTATTAATGATGGTCGATAGTTTTGCTTGACTTTAGTGGACCGAATTTGACAGCCCATTATACGTAATATAACTGGCCAGCCCAATCAATAAAATTTCATGGACTCCATGTACAGCCCGTTAACCTAACTCATAACACAATTGCAAACCACAAGGGGTCGATGTCTGTCAGTGTTTCACCCATTAGCCTCAATTGTTCAAAATATAAACACGCTGGAAATTAAGTGGAAGACAACTTCTAGCTGCAGTTTTCGTAATTTGATAATTTCGCATACGAACGTTTCGGATGATATGGATTTAAGTGAAACCGAGAATTACCTACAGGATCGGTTACTTAGAAGGCGATTTGCGGTGGCATACAGAGATCGATGATTATGTCTTGCTTCAAACCCTAGATTGGTAATTTTCAAAATACAGAATTGTGTTAATGAAATTAGGGTTTATAATCTACATAGAATTGCATTTTAGGGTTCCTAAATATATTTTTTATTTCATGTACGAATCGTGTGAATGAAATTGTGATTTACTTAACGAATAAAACCTAAAACTATATCGAGGAATAAAACAGAATTATACATCGAGGCCCAATTTCAGTAAATCGATAATAAGGCTACATTTTCATTAAGTTAAGTAAAACTAAAACACTTAGCTATTGTACCAAATACAGATTTAGGATAGTATCCCTACGATTGTACCAAGACTGTATTGTACCAAATACAGTTTCATGTCTCATGTGTCAATTTTTTGTGATAAATTTAACAATTCCTGATTGAAAAACACTGTATTATTCATGGATGTTAAGTTAAGTCTAGAATAAATCGAGTGTTAAGTCTAGAAAATAAATTTTACATCATGGATTACCAAGGAACTGTGACTGGCCAGTTATTGATTCTGAAAATGTGGACGGATATCATGTTATCACATTAGAGCTTAAGACAGTCCTTAGAGTGAGTCTATGTGGGATTACAATTTTCAAGCATTGTCTAAGGTAAGTTCATTAAATTTCTTTTAAAAAAACTAATATTTTTATTTAAGATGCAGACCCAAATAGTCGAAATGGTAAAGAAGAAAGGTACATTACATTTTTAGCTAAATCGTCATTGCTCATTTATGTTTATGCTCTGTCATTCGGGTATTTGCTGCACGAATTTATAACAGGATTTAAAATTAAAATGTTAGAAGTTATATTTATAACAGAATTTATAAAATCATATGTAACAGGAGTTGAAATTATATTTAATGTAGACAATATGTTTATTTAAGTAGGAAACTTATCTTGAATATGTTGTAGATCGATGAAGGTTGCTGCAAATGGAGATGATTGTTGCCTGTGAATAAAATAGCTGCAGTTGACTAAGGATGATTGCAGTTGACAGTATCTTTAAGTATTGTCCTGTTGTACGTGTGAGGCAACCATAGATGGTAATTTATCAGTTAATTTACATATACAGTTTGTATAAACAGTATTAAAAAAAATAAAAATTTAAAACATTACAATTTTTTTCAATGATTTATATGTTAATGAACAGTATTAAACATCAGGTTTAAAAAAAAGTAGATGACAATTTTTGGGTTCGTAATGTTCATTTTTTTATTCAAATTTTAATAAAACAGTTTTATAAATTAAAAAAAAAACGAAAAATTACAGAATTTATCAAACTTATATGTTTTTGAATATATGAATTAGGGATTTCGGTATTCGAAATTTGGAGTCTCTGGTGATGCAAACCTCAGTAGCATGTGCAAACTTAAATAGAATTGCCATCGATGAGATAATAGTTCAAGATGCAAAAATAATCACGATTCGAAGTGTTACCTGAAGTCTTTATTCGATGCTGGGAAGGTGATCCGATTGTGATAATATTGTAAGTTTTTTAATTATTAGGCTTATTTATATATGGTTGAATGGGTAGGGCCTCACGATTTTTAAAAGGAAGGATATAACAACGTGGATCTTGACTTGAAAATAGGGAAATGTTAGTTGAAAATAGACTAATTTGTTTCCTTTTAAATATCATGATTTCAGCAATATCTTAAAACAAACCCTGAATATTTGGGCGTTATTAACAGCAATAAGATATATGCTGCATATTATCCGGATTATCATTAAAGTACCATTAACGAATGTTACAGCATAATAGCATATTTTATGCTTATGATATTAGATAAATATTGAGTTCGTGAATAATTTATGATTCTGATATTATATGCTTCTAATATTATTTTCTTTGATTACGTGCATAATTTCCGGATTTTGACAGACTATTCCAATTATAATGACGATTCTTCCAATTACTTTATGACGATTTGACTGCATTAATTATGTTTAATATACTCCTATAATTGTAAATTTTTATTTAATCATGTTCACCTTCAAAAAGAAACTCCTAGGCATAGCAATGTTCACGTTTTAAAAGATACTCCTAGGCATAGCAAATCGTCAGGTTCCTAAAGATTTTTTTTAGGGTTTAGATCTAATCAATGTTGACTCAAATTAAAGGTTAGTAATAAAATCCATTTTTAGTATTAATATTATAAAGAAATCGTTAAAAAAAATATTACATATTCGGATAAAAAAAACGATAAATAAAATTCAATGTATGCCATATTTTTATTTGGATTTTTTATATCTTTGAATTCTAGGTTGACCTTAAATGAACTTTTAAATCCTACCGTATAATCCTATGGGATTAAATAAAAAATTCGAAAAATATTTTAATACGGATAATTAAAGGTTTATATTAAACTAAAAAAATGAATTAACCAAATAACCAAATGTTAAACCCAAATGGAAAACTGTCTGATATTACGAAAAATCTAAAAAAATGAAAAGTAACTGTGTCTCAAAACCAACCATACTCAAAACATAACAAAAGATGGAAAATGTTGCTAAAAAACATATTTTAAACTTTCATTTAAAATATTCATCAATCTTCGGGCTCTATCTTCACTTGAACCAAACCCTCCGAGTTATGCTTATTAGTTTCGTCGTCGTAATCCGTGTCAAGATCATCTAGATTTATAAAGACACGACGTTTCTTTTGACTCGAAGTTCCGCTCCCAGAAGCCCCATCACATGTCGGAGGTGTATGCATGTCGAGCACACGTTTCACACTATCATCGGTCATCGTAACCTTCTTTATCAAGTTTGAAGGCGTGTTGAAATCCTCCAACGGCTCATCCTCCGGCTGAAAAGATTACAAATTTTTAGTATTAATTAAAATTGGAATATATTATTGCTTTTGCTTAAAATATATGGTATCATAAGTTTACCTCATCCACAACATCAGCAACTACACGATCTTCAATAAAATCTTGTTTGAAATGTTTGATGAGTTTAGGATCATCAGACATACCATCACACCGGTAGGTGTGGTTATTCTTGTCATGGTTTTCTTTAGAATACCACAACTTGAACAATAATTTTTTACCTAGTATCATATTCAACTCATCGGGGTAGTACTTGGAAGGATCCTTTACGTACTTGTCAATTAAGTCCCAGACAGTAAGGCCGGTCAACTTGTGAACAGAGCTATTGAAAAACACAACTTGTGCCGTACCAGTCTCATCGATGATTGTTACAACCACTCTAAATCTGTTTTCAAAAAATAATTATAAACTTCCAACACAATTGGGGTAAAAACGTGTTATCTATAATATAAGAGTTAAATATTTGACAGTGAAAGGAAATCTTACTTGGTAACCGTACCCTTTGCACCACAGTCGTCGCATTCGTAAGTAGTATGGCGATTGTTTGATGATTTTACTTTGACTTTTTTGCTGCACTCCTTGCATGCTGTAACGACCCGAAATTTGTAAATAAATAAAATATGAAAAATATGATAATTATGGATAAATCATATAAAACACGTGGAAATTGGTTTCGTGTCGTTTGGAGACCGAACGAGAAAGTTATGGGCAAAAACGGGTCAAGACACTTGACAAAAAACTGCAGCCCAGCTGCCCTAAGGAGTTCGCGTCGCGAACTCGGAGATGGCGATCGGGAAGTCGGGCCAGGGAGTTTGGCTATCGGGCGTGATGTAGTTAGCGATGGGTTAGCGATCGCGATGTATTGGAGGCGCATAGTTAGCGACGCGAACTCTCGTCGCGTCGTGAACTATTGTCTGGCAGCATTAAAGACGGATTTGAGCTCATTTATTGCCAAGATCAAACCCTAGTTTCTCTCTTCAAGTGTGTGAACGACTTTGAGTGTAAAGCTTCGATTGGAACTGATTTCTTCATCAAATCTTGTGATTCTTCACTCCTAGTTGAAGATTTAAGGTATATCTTCAATCCTTGGTAGTTGTAGCTTTAGATCTATGGGTTTAGAAGCTTGGGGTTGAAACCCTAGTTCTTGGGGTTATAGATTATGGTGATATAAATGTTGTATACACTTAATAGATGGTATATTAATAAGGAAATCAAGTGTATGGTTAAGATTTGTAAGAATCTTAAGGGTTGGTTAAACCTAGGGTTTGGTAATCATCATATTTGGGGGAAATGGATTGATGTGTGTTATCTAGAGATAGATGAACACATTGATAGTAGATTGTGATGTTGATCATTGTATGATCATTGTTTAGGCTTTCGGTGACATCTTGGAAAGTCGGTGAAATTGTGAAGCAAGAGCTTTGGTGTCAAGCACACAGTTGGAGCATCTTTGTTGCTAAGGTGAGTACGTGTGGAATTTACTGAGTACATAGCCCTGTTAAATAATTTTCATTACTTGTGTTATGGTCTATTTGCTTAATTGTATAGACTAGTAGTTGATAGTTAGTTATACCTATGATAGTATTGAACTAACTTGAGGATGATGAAAGTGCTAGCAAAGAGCTAGATTTGCATAACCATAGGGTTATGATGAGATTGAGATGATGTGATGATACGGGCTACTCCCGATCATGAGTTGTGGATTGAGGGGCAGTTGGGCGTATTCCCATCGACTCTTCCACGTTAGTCATGAGATGACACGGGCAACTCCCGGTCATGAGGTGTGGAGTGAGGGGCAGTTGGGTGAATTCCCATGTGAATTCCCATCGACTCATCCACGTTAGTTATGCGATGTCACGGGATACTCCCGGTCATGAGGTGTGGAGTGAGGGGCAGTTGGGTGAATTCCCATGTGAATTCCCATCGACTCATCCACGTTAGTTATGCGATGTCACGGGATACTCCCGGTCATGAGGTGTGGAGTGAGGGGCAGTTGGGTGAATTCCCATGTGAATTCCCATCGACTCATCCACGTTAGTTATGCGATGTCACGGGATACTCCCGGTCATGAGGTGTGGAGTGAGGGGCAGTTGGGGTGAATTCCCATCGACTCATCCACGTTAGTTGTGATTGCTAAGTAAGCAAGATTGATAGGGTCACACTAAGGTGACTAGACTGGATAGTTGGATATATATATGTATATTGATTGGTTATATGAAATGTGACATTCATTTTATTATCGGGTCTAAACCCATGTAGCTCACGAGACGTTTTTGTCTCACGTACTCCTTGTTTTGTTTTGCTATGTACTCAGGTTCGGGATCGAAGGTTTAGGTTCGCACGGATAGAGTTGCGGGACCTAGAGTAGAAGAACTTTAGATTGGATTTATGCTTAGCTTTGGTTTTGATATATTTTGTAACACCGAACTTTATACTCTGATTCATACCAAAGGTTTTTGTAAATCCATATTTTTGGGATAGTTCTTCTATCTATGAAAAATGTTTTATTTTGGGCAAATGTTTTGTGTTTAAAATTTGAGGTGTTACAACTTGGTATCAGAGCTATAGTTTAAGTGAATTAGGTTGGATGACCATCCTAGTCTTAGACTGTAGCATTAGGAATATGAGATTCCTTAAGATCATAGGTTGACCTTGAGACTTTATATTAAGTTTAGGGTTGAACCTAGGGGACCGAAGAATTTGATATGATTTTGAGTATTGAGTCGTACGCGACTAATGGGTTGTACACAAGGTACTAAATGTTTAATGTCTTTCGTATAGTCTTGATCGAAAGAAATGGTGAACACTCGTAGAAGTGGGAAAGCCCCGGAGAACCGGGAGGAGGAAGTACCTCCTATTGAGAGGGTGGATGAGCAAGAAAGTCAACCATCAATGCATCGGGTTGATGAATCGGAGGTCGGAGCTAATAGAACTCCGGTGACCATGGCGGATCTCCAAACTATTATCGACCAAATCAAGGGAACGGTGGCCGAGGAAGTGCACCGAATTATTGGAGACCGTGAAAGGTCGGGTGGAGACCGGGAATCCGAGGCTAAGTCGGATGAGAAAACCGGAGGTAGTGGCACCGGGGAAGGGAAGTCCTCCACGGGTGGCCAAAGTGATGCAAGGGCTAAGCCCGTTGTGAAAGAAGGGTGTTCGTTTAAATCATTCATGGCTTGTAAGCCAAATGCGTATTCGGGTAGTTCGGACCCGAAAGTAACCATGAGATGGATCCGGGAAACCGAGAGGGTGATCGGTAGTAGTAAATGTAAGGATGCCGATATGGTGACGTATGCGTCACAATTGCTAAAAGAAGATGCGATGGTTTGGTGGGACATCGTATATGAGACCCTAGGGAGGGAGGTGATTGAGAAGATGTCGTGGGACGAGTTCACCGCGAGATTGAAAAAGAAATTTTGTCCCGAAAGGGATTTGGAAAAGATGCACGAAAAGTTCGTGACCCTCAAAAAGGGTGATATGTCGGTGGAGGAATATTCGAGGGAATTCACGGGATTGCTCCCGTTTGTTGCTAAAACCTACTCGGATGAGAGGTTGAGGGTGGTCCGGTATGCTAGTGGGTTACCGTGGGACTACCAATTGGAGGTGAAGAGGGCGGCTTCTCTAGATGAGGCCATTAGTGCCGCCCGGGGTGTGGAAGAGGTGAATGTGGCACGTGTTGCCGAGAGGGCCCATGTGGGCGAGAAAAGGAAAGCCGAGAGCGGCTCTAGTTCGTTCAAGAAAGGGAAGTTCACCTCGAGCTTCTCTAAGCAAGGTAGTGTTGGCTCGTGCAAGAAGTGCGGGAAGACTCATACCGGCGGGTGCCGAGGAGAGTCGAAATCTTGTTTTAATTGTGGAAGGGCGGGGCACATAGCCCGAGATTGTAGGGCCAAGTCGTTGGCCGATGTTGAATGCTTCTCGTGCCACGAGAAGGGGCACTATAGCAATGTGTGCCCAAAGAAGGGAATCGAGTCGATGGTGTCCACGGCTCAAAAGAAGGTGGAACCGGCCAAGGTGAAGGGACGATCCTTTCAACTCACCCGAGAGGAGGCGAAGGAGGCACACGATGTGGTGTCAGGTACTCTATTCATCAACTCCTTGCCAACTCATATTTTGTTTGATTCGGGTTCTAATTATTCGTTTGTGTCTTATGAGTTCGGTTGTAAATTGAATGTGCCGTCCGAAATGTTAGATGAGGTTTATGAAATAGAAGTAGCCGACGGGAAAACGTCTATGGTTGAATGTATTTATAGAAATTGTGAACTAGAGATAGACGGTAGAAAGTTTAAGGTGGATTTGTTGCCCATGGGAATTAGGGCGTTCGATGTGGTTATCGGTATGGATTGGTTGGGTATGCACCAAGCCAAGATTTTGTGTGGAAAGAAAATTGTGTCGATTAGGACACCCGAGAACGAGAAAGTGTATGTGTATGGGGAGAAACGACATCACATGCCTAATGTGATTACCGCCATTAAGGCGAGAAAAAGTATATCGAAAGGTTGTACATCGTTTATTGCATATGTATTAGATGGCCGAAAAGAAAAGAAGACAATGGATAGTGTAAAAATTATTCGGGAATTCCCCGAGGTATTTCCCGATGATTTGCCCGGTTTGCCACCGGAGAGACAAGTTGAATTTAAAATTGATTTAGTTCCGGGGGCGACGCCGATTGCCCGTGCTCCCTATCGTTTAGCTCCCACCGAGATGCGGGAATTGATGACCCAATTGCAAGAATTGTTAGATAAAGGTTTTATTCGTCCGAGTTCGTCACCGTGGGGTGCACCGGTGTTATTTGTTAAAAAGAAAGACGGTTCGATGAGAATGTGTATTGACTACCGAGAGTTGAATAAGGTAACTATTAAGAACCGTTACCCGTTGCCGAGAATTGACGACTTATTCGACCAATTGCAAGGTGCTAGTTATTTCTCAAAGATCGATTTGAGGTCGGGTTATCACCAAGTTCGGGTGAAAGAAGGCGATACCGAGAAGACGGCTTTTCGTACACGTTATGGTCATTATGAATTTCTAGTGATGCCGTTTGGTCTTACCAACGCACCGGCTATTTTTATGGATTTGATGAATCGGGTTTGTAAACCGTTTCTTGATAAGTTTTTGATCGTGTTTATTGACGACATTTTGATTTATTCAAAAACCGAAGAAGAACACGAAGGTCATTTGAGACTTGTGTTAGATGTGTTAAAACGGGAGAAGTTGTATGCTAAATTTTCAAAGTGTGAGTTTTGGTTGCGGGAAGTGCAATTCTTAGGTCACGTGGTGACGTGTGATGGTATTAAGGTTGATCCGTCCAAGATTGAAGCGGTGTCAAATTGGGAGCCTCCGAGGACTCCTACCGAGGTTAGAAGTTTTCTTGGATTAGCCGGTTATTACCGAAGATTTATACAAGATTTCTCGAGAATCGCGATTCCACTCACGAAGTTAACGAGAAAAAGTGAGAAGTTTGTGTGGGAAAAGAAGCAAGAAGAGGCGTTTAAGTTGTTAAAAGAAAAGTTATGTAACGCGCCGATCCTTACGTTACCGGATGGTATGGAAGATTTTGTGGTTTATAGTGATGCTTCGAATCAAGGGCTCGGTTGTGTGTTGATGCAAAGAGGAAAGGTGATCGCGTATGCCTCGCGACAATTGAAGAATGCGGAATTAAGGTACACAACACACGACTTGGAATTGGCGGCGATTATTTTTGCCTTGAAGTTGTGGAGGCATTATTTGTATGGCACTCGGTGTACATTGTACACGGATCATAAGAGTTTGCAATATGTGTTTACACAAAAAGACCTTAATATGCGACAAAGAAGGTGGATCGAGTTGATTGCCGATTATGATTGTGAGATTGTGTATCATGCGGGGAAGGCGAACGTGGTGGCCGATGCCTTGAGCCGAAAGGTTTATGAAAATCCGAACCGAGGAATGTTATCACGTATAGAAGTTGTCTCGAGTATTATCGAAAGAATCAAGAATGCCCAACGAGAAGTTATGGGAAAAGACGAGTTAAGACAAGAACGGTTAGGTAAGAACCAACATTTTCTCGAAAATGCACAAGGGTTGAAGACCGTAGGCGGCCGTATTTGGGTTCCTAAGTTCGGTGGTATCCGAAAAGAGTTGTTGTATGATGTGCACAAATCGAAGTATTCGATTCACCCGGGAAGTACAAAGACGTATCAAGATATGAAACGGGTTTATTGGTGGCCCGGAATGAAGGCGAGAGTGGCCAAGTATATCTCTAAGTGTGCCACGTGTGCACAAGTGAAAGCCGAGCATCAAGTACCGTACGGGGTAGCTCAATCATTGATTGTACCGGCCGGGAAGTGGGAAGATATAACTATGGATTTCATAGTGGGCTTACCGAAGACGAGTAGAGGTCACGATGCCATTTGGGTCATAGTTGACCGGTTGACCAAAAGTGCGTTATTTTTAGCAATTCGGGAAACATTGCCACTTGAGAAGTTGGCTAAGTTGTATGTTGATGAAGTGGTTCGACTCCACGGGGTTCCGTTATCGATTGTGTCCGATAGAGACGCGAGGTTTACCTCGAGATTTTGGCGGTCATTACAAGAAGAGTTGGGTACAAAGTTGCGGTTGAGCACGGCTTATCACCCGCAAACCGACGGTCAAAGTGAAAGAACAATTCAAACGGTTGAAGACATGTTGAGGTCGTGTGTGTTAGACTTCGGTGGTAAATGGGATGAACATTTACCGTTAGTCGAGTTCTCATATAATAATAGCTATCACTCGACTATCAAGATGCCGCCTTATGAGGCATTGTATGGTAGAAAATGTAGAACTCCATCTTGTTGGTTGGAAGCGGGAGAGACGAAACTCACGGGTCCCGAGATCGTGAGAGTGACAAATGAAAAGATTAGTATTATTCAAAACAACATGAGAGTCGCCCAAGATAGACAACGAAGTTATTCGGGTTTGAAGAAAAGGCCATACGACTTGGATGTCGGTGATATGGTCATGTTGAAAGTGTCACCTTGGAAAGGTGTGATGCGGTTTGGTAAGAAAGGAAAGCTAAGTCCAAGGTATGTGGGACCGTTTAAAATATTGAAACGGGTCGGGCTTCAAGCTTTTAAATTGGAACTTCCACCCGAGCTTCAAGGTGTGCATGACACCTTTCACGTGAGTTATTTGAAGAAGTTTATCGGGGAAGTTGAGAATATTATTCCATTGCAAGAGTTGCGGGTTGACGGCCCGAACCGGTTGATTGAAGAGCCCGAGGCTATATTAGAAACGAAAACAAAGAAGCTTCGGAATAAAGAGATCGAGTTGGTATTGGTCAAGTGGAAGCATTCTCTTGGACCAAATTTGACTTGGGAAGTCAAAGACGAGATTCGGAAGAGGTACCCGGATTTCGTGAACTATGATGAGATTCCGAGGACGGAATCTTCTTAAGGGGTAGATAGTTGTAACGACCCGAAATTTGTAAATAAATAAAATATGAAAAATATGATAATTATGGATAAATCATATAAAACACGTGGAAATTGGTTTCGTGTCGTTTGGAGACCGAACGAGAAAGTTATGGGCAAAAACGGGTCAAGACACTTGACAAAAAACTGCAGCCCAGCTGCCCTAAGGAGTTCGCGTCGCGAACTCGGAGATGGCGATCGGGAAGTCGGGCCAGGGAGTTTGGCTATCGGGCGTGATGTAGTTAGCGATGGGTTAGCGATCGCGATGTATTGGAGGCGCATAGTTAGCGACGCGAACTCTCGTCGCGTCGTGAACTATTGTCTGGCAGCATTAAAGACGGATTTGAGCTCATTTATTGCCAAGATCAAACCCTAGTTTCTCTCTTCAAGTGTGTGAACGACTTTGAGTGTAAAGCTTCGATTGGAACTGATTTCTTCATCAAATCTTGTGATTCTTCACTCCTAGTTGAAGATTTAAGGTATATCTTCAATCCTTGGTAGTTGTAGCTTTAGATCTATGGGTTTAGAAGCTTGGGGTTGAAACCCTAGTTCTTGGGGTTATAGATTATGGTGATATAAATGTTGTATACACTTAATAGATGGTATATTAATAAGGAAATCAAGTGTATGGTTAAGATTTGTAAGAATCTTAAGGGTTGGTTAAACCTAGGGTTTGGTAATCATCATATTTGGGGGAAATGGATTGATGTGTGTTATCTAGAGATAGATGAACACATTGATAGTAGATTGTGATGTTGATCATTGTATGATCATTGTTTAGGCTTTCGGTGACATCTTGGAAAGTCGGTGAAATTGTGAAGCAAGAGCTTTGGTGTCAAGCACACAGTTGGAGCATCTTTGTTGCTAAGGTGAGTACGTGTGGAATTTACTGAGTACATAGCCCTGTTAAATAATTTTCATTACTTGTGTTATGGTCTATTTGCTTAATTGTATAGACTAGTAGTTGATAGTTAGTTATACCTATGATAGTATTGAACTAACTTGAGGATGATGAAAGTGCTAGCAAAGAGCTAGATTTGCATAACCATAGGGTTATGATGAGATTGAGATGATGTGATGATACGGGCTACTCCCGATCATGAGTTGTGGATTGAGGGGCAGTTGGGCGTATTCCCATCGACTCTTCCACGTTAGTCATGAGATGACACGGGCAACTCCCGGTCATGAGGTGTGGAGTGAGGGGCAGTTGGGTGAATTCCCATGTGAATTCCCATCGACTCATCCACGTTAGTTATGCGATGTCACGGGATACTCCCGGTCATGAGGTGTGGAGTGAGGGGCAGTTGGGTGAATTCCCATGTGAATTCCCATCGACTCATCCACGTTAGTTATGCGATGTCACGGGATACTCCCGGTCATGAGGTGTGGAGTGAGGGGCAGTTGGGTGAATTCCCATGTGAATTCCCATCGACTCATCCACGTTAGTTATGCGATGTCACGGGATACTCCCGGTCATGAGGTGTGGAGTGAGGGGCAGTTGGGGTGAATTCCCATCGACTCATCCACGTTAGTTGTGATTGCTAAGTAAGCAAGATTGATAGGGTCACACTAAGGTGACTAGACTGGATAGTTGGATATATATATGTATATTGATTGGTTATATGAAATGTGACATTCATTTTATTATCGGGTCTAAACCCATGTAGCTCACGAGACGTTTTTGTCTCACGTACTCCTTGTTTTGTTTTGCTATGTACTCAGGTTCGGGATCGAAGGTTTAGGTTCGCACGGATAGAGTTGCGGGACCTAGAGTAGAAGAACTTTAGATTGGATTTATGCTTAGCTTTGGTTTTGATATATTTTGTAACACCGAACTTTATACTCTGATTCATACCAAAGGTTTTTGTAAATCCATATTTTTGGGATAGTTCTTCTATCTATGAAAAATGTTTTATTTTGGGCAAATGTTTTGTGTTTAAAATTTGAGGTGTTACACATGCTATATAAGCCCATCCCATTTGTTCATGTACACAATGAATGGTTGCCAAGACGATGCAGTGGGAATCCTGTATATACATAATTTAACGTCAACTTAAATTTAATAAAATTCTAAGTGTGTAGATGTATTACTGTATTACTTACTGGAATACGGTTTACATACCTGTTGAACTTGACGAATATGAGCAACCATGCTTTTAACTGAACCATTAAAGAAATCGGATACGGTTACCACTTTAGCATCAGGTGTGAAGAACTCAATTTTGAATTGATTTGGATCATAACCCTCTTATTTTTCGGCCCTGATATTGAATAAGTAACCCCGCATAAATGTTAGTGTAATTATTAAACAACGACGCATTTATTATGAAATTATTAAATGTTACTCACTCTGTTTTAAATGCAATGATAACGGGGTGACTCTGATCAATAATTATCTTTGTTCCGAACAAAGCATTATGGACCGCCGGTGCCTCTGCATTGTGTGTGTAACAAAATAAATAAACGAACGGTGAAATTGATATATATTAGGTATTTAAAGCATACCTTTAAAGTACTTAACCTTCCCAAGCTGTAGTAACACGACAAAATGTCCAAATTTTTCTGGATCAGTTGCATAATCATTCCACATGGAGGCCCACTCCTCCCAAAAAGTTAAATCAAGCTGTTCTCCCCTGTTTTTTAATGTCATTAGTTTACTTATTTATAAAAATCTTATATAGTTCATATTGTATATAAATATGTATATAAGAAGTACGTACTTGTCGTCCTCGACCAAAACAGTACGTCGAAATTTCATACCACTTTGCGTGACCACCTTTACAATCTCCATAATCCCCACAACAGAGCCAATAACATCTAAAACATTCACAAATTTCAAAAAATCAGCATGCATAAATTAAATAAATCCATGCGATAAAAAACTTATATAGAAGTAAATTGTAAAATATAAATAGTACGTACCAACAGAGTCTTTTTCAGCATAAGTACGATATGCCGACTTAATCTCAGTATAAGGTTCTAGCAGTAAGCTATACAAATTGTCATCAATCTGATCAATTGGTCTAACAGTCGTGTTGAATCCAAATGCAAGTTTATACTTATGTGGCAATAAAGGGTATACTCCAGTATTCTGATAAACTTCAAAGTTTGTAATCTCATAACACTTTCCTTCCTCAAAAAGTGGCTCGAACTTATGCATGAACTCTTTTTTAATCCAAATTTGGATTCGGTCATTCTGTTAAAAAAACAAAATTATTTTATATATTTTAACTAAATCAACTGTTTAAAAAAATATGTGATGTACTTTCAGAAAATACCTGATCATCGTGGAGAACCAAGTCTAACGAATATGGGTTATGCGGTTCGTTTTTACGGTGTGAATGCCAGATCAAAAGACATCTACCCCGAACAGATATGTTACGTAAACCAGCATCTATTTTACCTATCGGTGTAAGGATTTTCTGTTTGAAGGTTTCTGGATTTAAAAAACATAAGTTAATAATATTATATGCTAAAACAGTAAAAAATGGTAAAACTGTATGTAATTTATTTACCTTGTGTTGTTTCCATGTTAACAGGACTTTGTGTTGAATTTTCAGTGGGACGGAATCTTCGGGACCCTATTGCTATACCTGAACTTGCCAAACGCCTCATATTGCCGCCGGAGGAATTAGGTGTTTTCTAGTAGTTCAACTTCGCTTTTCCTTTGTCGGTGTTGGTATTCATACTGCATAGCCAAAGTAAGTTGCGGTTAGTTAGAAAATAAAAATAAAAATAATATCACAGTATAATTACCATAATTTTCTGATTTAGAATAATGCACAACCAAGTTGATTACCATATAAAAAAACCGACTGTTTATAATTGAGTTTAAAAAAATATATATAGATTGTTTAAAATACCGACTGTTTACAATTTTTTCAAGAACAGTGTTTTAAAATACCAACTGATTATATTGGGTTTGTGCTTTAAACAGTTTTAAAATATACTGTTTACAATTAATTAAAACTCAAATCAAGTATATTTCCATTAAATTACCGTGGTATAATGTTTGACTTTTTAAAAGTCAAACTGGTGTAAATCACCATCCTACAATATAATTAAACCTTTGAAAACAGTGTTAAAAATATACTGAACTTAATCATAGGTTTTAAAATATACTGTTTACTGATTTAGGGATTTAAACAGTTTTGGTTAATAAAGTAAATAAAAAGGATAATGTATTTAAAATATTAAATAGTTACTATTTTGTCTATAATGTTTGAATATTTAAAAGTCAAAATGTGGTAAATAAACTGTTTATAAGTGAGTTTAAGAAAATCTAAATACAGTGTATACAATTTTTTCACAATTCATAACAATTTCCGTTAAATCATGCGGCTATATTGTTTGACTATTTAATAGTCATGGTGATATAAATCACCATTAATTAACTAATATAATTAAACTATTGAAAACAGTATCACAGTTAAAAAATAAAATAATTAATTAGATTAAAAAAAAGGATGATTTATTAAAAATAACACAGTTTTACTTGCTTAACTATCACAGTTTGACTATTTAAAACTCAAACTGATGTAAAACTATAACAAACTGATGAATTTTTTTACTTTAAAAAGTCACACATTCTGTTTATAAACAGTTATCTTTTAGCGAAAAAGTTTGGATCTAAAAAGTAAAACTGTGATAGTTATTCAATTGGTCTGAATAAATGTCACTACGTGGTAAATAAACTGTTTATAAGTGAGTTTAAGAAAATCTAAATACAGTGTATACAATTTTTTCACAATTCATAACAATTTACATTAAATCAAGCGTATATTTCAGTTTGACTATTTAAAAGTCAAACTGATATATATCAACATTAATTAACTAATATAATGAAACTATTGAAAACAGTATCACAGTTAAAAAAGAAAATAATGAATTAGGTTAAAAAAGGATGATTTATTTAAAAGAACACAGTTTTACTTGCTTAACTATCACAGTTTGACTATTTAAAAGTCAAACTGATGTAATATAACAAACATCCGGAATAATTGTGATACTTTTACCATAGTAATTATTTATATATTGATTTATTAAATACTGGTTATAATGGTATGAATATTTTTACTATTAAAAAGTCAAAGAATCTGTTTTTAGACAGTTATCTTTTACCGAAACAGTTTGGATCTAAAAAGTAAAACTGTGATAGTTATAGTTTGACTATTTAAAAGTCAAACTGATATAAATCACCATTAATTAACTAATATAATTAAACTATTGAAAACAGTATCACAGTTAAAAAAGAAAATAATGAATTAGGTTAAAAAAAGGATGATTTATTTAAAAGAACACAGTTTTACTTGCTTAACTATCACAGTTTGACTATTTAAAAGTCAAACTATAATATATAAACATCCGGAATAACTGTGATACTTTTACCATAGTAATTCTAACTTTATATTGATTTATTCAATACTGGTTATAATGTTAGACTGGTTATTTAAAAGTCAATAATTATTTATGTTAAACAAATAGTCATAATAAGGTTTTCCGAATTACCTTGCAATTGAAGATGATGGTAGACCTTTTAGCGATGGATTATTCTGCAAATGCTGAAACATACAATAAACGACAATAAATACTCATAACCAAGACAGTATATTTTGTTATGCTGCCAATGCTGATTTTGTTTGAAGATAATTAGTTATAAACTGATTTTTGTTTTTAATGTTTGACTATTCAAAGTCAAGGTGTGGTAAATATACAGTTAATAATATTTGTTTCGTGTATACAATTTTCAGTTGGGCATCCTGAGACTACAAAGTGTTTATTGCTGAATAAAAACAAAGCAGGAAGACATCGCTGGTATGAACGATAATAGATTAAACAGTTAACAAAAAAAAAAACCCACAAAAAACCATATCATGTACCTTCAAATAATTGCAGTAGGCTTTTTGCAGGGTTTTTAGGTTGACGATTCATGTGATGGTATTCGGATTATATAGGGGTTTGGTTGGAAACTTGAATGTGGGGAGCAGATTTGGCACGGATAATACCGAGATATGGTATGTTTGATTTCAAAAATTGTTAACAAAATCACGAGTTGTATAGAGCCTGCGATTATATTGGCCAATAAATTAATGGAAAACCGTATTTGCATGCAATGATTTCGGTAATATATTGGGCAATAAATATAATCGGATATTTTCCGGTTTACCATATTTTCAAAATTTGTTAACAAAACCACTGATTGTATAGTTTCCTAATTTATTGGCCAATAAATTAATGGAAAACCTTTATTGCATGCAATAAATTCGGTATTATATTGGCCATTAAATATTAAATATAATCATATATTCATTCCGGTTTACCATATTTGCAGGCAATTATTCCGGGATTTAACCTTTTGGATCCACGCTCGTATTGAATAGGGGACGAATTTGTAGGACAAAAATGTGGACCAATTGTAGAATTACACGTGGATTTATTGACCAATAGAAATCGTGCGTGTAGGTGATGTGGCAAGAGTTGGTCATATGTACCCTCATATATAGTGTAGGATGTATCCAAATATCATTTCTTTAATTTTACCATTTAATGTAACTAGCCTACTAAAAGAAATAACATAGCACTACTTATGCCGATATGTTAACTGAGTTGGCAGATAATATGACAACTTAAATAGTTGTCACGCCTAGAAACTTATTGCCCACTTTATTAAGAGCTAATGGATACATACAATAGCAAACTTTTTTCCTAAATAAAGAAAATTCTTCCGCCAAATTAAAAATATCGTCTCAATCCCCAAGTTATATGTATTGTTTTTCTTTCTTTTGAGTCATTTAATTTGCCTATTTCTAATATTTCATAGAGTATACTTTGATTTAAGTGAGCATACACAATTTTTTTTTAACAGCAAAGTGAGTGTACACATAAGTTAATTTCTTAAATTGACCCCTTAATTTTGTGACCTTGAGTGACTAACCTGTTAGCCTATTCCCAAAATCGGCCCTGCGTACGTCGACTGTTAAAAAGTATTTAAATGAACAATTGGACTAAAGTTCGCACTATAAAACTATTATTCTAATGCTCAGTTCAAGGAAAATATAAAAGAATAATATCATAAAGAGAACAGAAAAAAAGAAATTAAAATAATTACACGTTAGCACTATAGATTTTGGCCATCTACACCTCATACAAGGTAACAAAATAGTTTGTTTTTTCATGGGTGGGGTAAAAAGGGAATTGTCAACTTGAATAAAATGTCAATAACATAGCATTAGAAAAAAGAATAGGATCTCAGGAGTTGAATTTTTATATTTTTATTAGATTTTATACGAGATATGTTCACCTCTTTTTTCTTTTTCTTTTTTACTCTAACCAAATTCCAAATTTACCCTGTTTTTTTTTATCAAGTAATTGGGCCTAATAGTAGATTGGGCCTGTTCTGGGCTTGTGAAGGACCCGCATCACGACAAGTAGACTTCAATGCTAGAGCTTCTGAAGGAGAGACATGACGGGCAGGCAGAAACGACGCCGTCGCACTCTGTACAAACGCACAGATGCCGACACGGCAGCAGCACCACTGAGGCTACTCGTTTCCCGCACGCTTTACAACCGGGTCCACTCGTTAACACGACTCGTTCCGGGTCAACGTACGCCGACTCGGCATCTTCGGCTTGTGATAAACTACGCCTCCCGTTCACCATAGCGTCCTGCAGCTGCGACTGTAACGCCGCCGCTTCTGCCTCCTGTGCCCTCGCCCTTGCTTGCCAAACCTGCGCCTCCGCGCTAAGATGCGCCACCCGAGCCTCCAGCTCGGCGTTTCGCCGTGTGGCTTTCTCCGCCTCCACGTCCTTGTCTTTTATCCGCCGGGACATCGACTCCTCCGCCGTCCGGAGAAGCGCACAATAGTGCATTCTTTTGCTTGCTAATGTGCGTCGGAGCTCTTCTCCCTAATATAAAAATCATAAAAAAACTGAATCTTTTTCGGGAAATGAAATCAACCAACCAAAAAATATTTGATTTTTAACAAGGGTTTTACCTGGGCGTGAAGAAAATGATCGATTTCATGTCTTTGTTGGCTAATTTGCGATGATAAATCTTGAGACAATAAAGATAAAACAGAGGATTGGGTAGAAAGAGAATGCTGTTGTTGTAATTGTTGGTAGTCGTTAAAAGATAACCGGAGACCCGTGGAAACGTCGACGTTTTGATTCTGAAATTGTTGTTGTTGAAGAAGTGACATCAATTGATTCATATCGATTTCTCTTCTTTTTCTTAAATCACCACCACCACTACTCCCAACTAGTTAAAAAAGAAATATTTAATTAAAATGGAAATTAAATTGAAGAAATCGATGAAAAATTCAAATTGCAGACCTGGGAAATCGGTGAATAAGATGTTATTATTAGATGCATCGTCTACCAGAAACGGTTGTGATTGTAATTGTAATGAACGATCGTTATGGATTATAAGATTTGATGGGTGTTGAGCTTGAACCGCCATTGATTATTAATGTAAGAACATAAAGAAAGAAAACAGAGGGATTGCTGATAAACGCTAACACAAAAACAATATGAAAGAGAAGATGCCTGGAGAACACGCACTATAGGCGGAAACTTCAATTAATATGTGTGTGTGAAAATGAAATCAATTTTAATTATGGAAATAATCTAAATTAGAAAAACTATTGAGAAATCAATTAGAATAAAAGGACTGATCGATGGTAATCATGGTATATAACAATCCAATTACAGAAGTTAAATAGTAATAGACTAATAGCCCCTTATTTAAACAAAAAATGGTAACTGATAATTAGAGCATTATCGTGAATCCCACCCGTCATTACCAAATATCACATTAATTTCAGATTTCCATAAAATTACTATTTGGCCGTTTAAAAAAAAAAATTACTAATTATCATAAGTACACAGTTATGGACCATAGGCTTGTGCACTGTTCAAGAATCGGACAGACTAGAACTGATAACCGAAACTGAAAACATGGTATTTGCCGGACCGAGGGCCAAACTGATGATGCTCGGAACCGAACCGAATCGGACCGAGAACCGGTCGTAACCGAACCGAGAACCGAGGTAATTTCTTCGACTTTTTTCGGTTTTTTCACGGTTTTGGAACGAACCTAACCGGTTGGAACCGAGGACTGATTTTCCTAAAAATTAGAACCTAACCGATGTAGTTCGGTTCGGTTCGATAGTCCGCCTAAACGTACTTGTCGTATTATTATGTTTTAACTGCTACAATACTAATCGTACCATTTTCTAGTTATATATATTAAAACAATTTAATTTTTCATAAGGTGGAATAATTAAGAGGCCACCCGCGTCATCTTCACCGCCACTATTTGTTTGTTATATGGTGTTGGTTTGTTGAGATATCTACCATTTAAAGACTTCACTTTTTTTATTATTTCCATTGTTTGATATCATATGTATTTTTTGTGTTACAACAGAAGTAGTTTTTATATTTTGTTATTACTTTTAATTCCAGCAAGTAATGAATATCAAATTTTGAAATGTGTCAGATCAGTGTGGGTTATTAGTAGGGGTGGCAATTCAGGTCGGGTTCGGGTTGACGGGTTCGGGTTGGCGGGTCAGAAACGTTCAACCCGAAACCGACCTGTTTATATAAACGGGTCAGATATCTCAACCCTAACCTGTTTAACTTCAACCCAAACCTAACCCATATAACTCATTTAATAAAACAGGTTATCAGGTCAAACAAGTTAAATGGGTCAAACGGGTCAAAATGTTGTTATTATTACACAAATTCATAACAAAATACTAAACACCAAATTCCTAAGTAACATTTTTAATTTTTATCTAACTATTAATTACGTTTTAACTAGTAAACTATAAATTAAGTATAAATATATATATGTTTTAAAATATATTTTAATAATTAAACGGGTTGGCCGGTCGACCCATTTAAATTATCATTGACCCGAACCTAACCTGTTTAATAAACGGGTCAGCTGACTCAACCCGAGACTGACCCAATTATTTTTTACCTCAACCCAAACCTGTTTATTTTCGTGTCGGTTTCAGGTCGGGTTTCGTGTCGGGTCAGAAATTGCCACCCCTAGTTATTACTAGGCATGGATACAGAATCAGAAATTCCAACCCCGTACAATTATAAAACTAGAACTGGATTATAAAAAAAAAAAAAAGCTGTTTTGGTATCATTATCAAACTTTTCCGTGAAATCGGGTATCGGGTCGACTGTGTTCAGGTACATTAGGTATAGAACATATCGGATCCAAGATCTGGAACTTAAATTTACTTAATTATGTACTTGAAATTTGTTTCGGTATAATACTATCGATAGTGTTTGCGGTTCATATTTATCACGCAATTGTTATTTGTAAATCATTCTAATATTACATGTATAAACTAACAAATATAATACAAACATTCGAAACCGGCTCCAATTACTATTTCGGTTTCAGTAAGGACCATACATGAACCGAACCTGAGACAGGACCGAAACCCTATTATGTAAAATGGTCTAGTTCTTAGATAATGTTTCATTTTACTAGTAATCCCCAAAGCAAACAGATGTAACGATTGGGGCAGGAAAATAGATTATGTTATTTAAGATGATTTGATTATGTTAATTTTTCATTTTCTATATATGAAACTTTCATGTTGAGCAATAGCGATTTTAAAATCTACAGAATATGTACGTCGTTGGTGTTACAAGTGATTACATTACATATCTTATAAAGAATTGAACAATTTACATAATTTACATACGAAGTTAAATATTGTAATTTTTTTGTATAATAAAGAAAACATAGTCAGTCTGTTATGCCTTGTAAAGTACAATGATAATTGTATGGAAAGTTTTGGAAGTAATAGTTAACCGATTACTACAAATGCGCATATAACGCTGAAAGACGCTCAACGACAATGACTATTCATATAAACAACCACATGACGTAATCAAAGATCATGACAAATCATATGCATAATTGCACCATGTGACTCAAATTTATTGTAAACACGAGACAACATGGTCCGTGAGATGCACGGACTTCGTTCACAATAATGAGTTATTTTGAGTGCATATCGTGTACAATTTACTGGTATCACCTGGAAAATGTACGAAAAACGTGATCGGTTACATGTTTACTTTGATTGCGGGTATTCTACTAACTGAGCGAAGCTACTCCTTATGTATATTGATGTTTAGGGTTTGTTGTTCTTTATTGAGTCATATGGATTGTGTATGTTAATTGCAATTATTTCTTTAGCTTGAAATAGATTTCGTATGCGTAAGTAGGCATGTGCAAACTGGACCAAGAACCGATCGGGATCGCAGAACCGGATCCGACCGAACCGAGCTCCATCGGTTCGGTTATCGGTTCTAATTTTTAAGAAAAATCAGTTCTCGGTCCGAGCGGTCCGAATCGGTCGAAAACCGAGAAAAAACTGAAAAGAGTCGAAGAAATTGCCTCGGTTCCCGGTTTAGTTCGGTTCCGACTAATTCTTGGTCCGGTTCGGTTCGGTTCTGAGCATCATTTGTTCGGTCCTCGGTCCGTCCAAACCATTTTTTCGTTCGGTTCTGGTTTATTTTTTAATAAATATCTGTCATCATGCATTTTTTTTATATTGATTGATTTTAATAAATCTATAAAGTTTGTTGCTATGTAATTAATATTTAACCATAATCTAGATATTCAACAATTTTTATGATTCAGAAATGCATGGACATTATTTTGTTGTGTTTATTAAATATTATTGATGGTAAAACTTTTGATCTTACAATTGATTAATTTATTATTTTTATAAATGGATTTATATAATAATAATATTATTATTATTATTAAATGCATGGTATTATTTACAACTTCGAAGTTGGAACTCAATTTTTATAAAAATGGATGTCCGGGTAAAAAATAATATCATTTGAAAACTCAACATTATTTGCATCATGATAGTGTGCTTATAACATCTAACTTCTAGTTATATGAATAAACTATTATTTAATTAAATTTACTGCTATTATTTTTCTGTTAAATTCTTTGTCTTATTTAATTAATATGTAACTTCTAGTTAAATGAAAAGGCTATTATTTAATTGAATTTACTACTATTATTTATGTTAAACACTTTGTATAATCTATTACATTTATTAATGAGCATCATTTATAACAAAAACTTAATTTTTTAACATAGAATTCAATACAACATAAACCATGAAACTCAATTTTTTCAGAATCTATATATAGAGATATAGATATAGATGTTAAGATATCAATATGCTAATGTGTGAGATTGATAAAAACTTGAAAGTCTCTTATTTATTAAACTTTTTATTATTATAATTATTTATATTTATTACAAAACTATTGATCTTACAATTTAATGATTTTATTTTTAAAATTGAGTTTATATAATATTATTATTAATACTAAATGCATGATATTAATTACAACTAAAAATTGAAACTCAATTTTTATAGATATATATACAATATAGATATAGATGATTTATTTAGTATTATAATAAATATAACATCAAAATGAAAGTCAATTTTTATATTTTAATACATATACAAAAGAAGTAAGCATAAAATTTAACCCATCAAATGAACGACAATTTGTGACCATTAACATGATAAGATATCCATCTTAAATAATTGTGATAATATCATACACAATCTCATATACTATAATGATAACTATTAGATCATTATATAATATATTTTTATATACATAATGTACATAAACAACCAATATGACATCAAAATGGAACTCAATTTTTATATTTTATACATATACAAAAGAAGTAAGCATAAATTTAACAACCATCAAATGAACAACAATTTATGACATTAACATGATAAGATATCCATCTTAAATAATTGTGATAATATCATACACAATCTCATATACTATAATGATAACTATTAGATCATTAATATAATATAATTTTTATACAAAATGTACATAAACAACGAATAATAATTTTGTACATATATACAAAAGAGTTTGTGTAATTTTAAACGAAAACAACTACCATACTCTCTATAAGACAATTCCATAAAGAGTTCATCTCTATGATTTTTTTCTTCTTCAAAAAATACAAATAATAAACATTATGTTTGATTACCAATTAATAGCGACGATAAATAAAAACAGCCCTATAGATCTTTGTTGTTGACTCCACTTGTTAGATATTTCTTTTAGATGTACCTTTAGAGTGTTAAATTTTTTGCAATATGAGAATGACTATTTATAGATGCTAATGTGTAAGATTCATGTAATTTGAAAAGTCTCTTATTTATTGAACTTTTTATTAGTATAATTATTTATATTTATTTCAAAACTCTTGGTATTACAATTTAATGATTTTATTTTTAAAATTGAGTTTATATATTAATTATTATTAATATTAATTGCATAATATTAATTATTATTATTATAATTATTTATATATTAATTATTATTAATATTAAATGCATGATATTAATTACAACTTCAAAATTGGAACTCAATTTTTATATATATATAAATCAACAACAATTTCTTCATGGCCCGTGCGATGCATGGGCTTTCTTCATTATAATGAATTATTATGAACGTAAACAATATCGTGTACATTGTATTGGTGTCACAGGAAAAACACGAAATCATGATCGCTAACATGGTTAGCTCTGATATTGGGTCCTCTACTAATTAAGCAAAGTGTGTGAGAAAAAGACAAAGTAACAACACCACCATCGTTTCTATTAGCGCACCACAAAAAAAAAAATTATTTATATCATAAAGTTATACTATGAATTTTTTTTTGTTTTGTCTTTTAGAAGAACAACTATTAAAGTTATACCAAATGACATTGCAACCTCGTTCCTCAGATTCATCTCCTATGCATGATTCCCTTTCAACTTTGTGTCTTTGCTTCATCTTATCTTTGCCCAAAAATACATCAATTAATACAACTTTTACTAATTTTCTAAGTAAAAAACTTATGCTTGTTTAAATCTACTATGATAGCAAATCCGTTATGTTTAAAGAGCGTGTGGACACGCGTGCAATTATCATTTTAAACAACAAATAAGTCCAACCACACTTACATTTTGACCATTGATGAACTAAAGAAACAAAGACCATCAAACATAGTGCACTTTCAACTTGAGGACTAATAGGTAGTCACCAAATATCAACAAAAAGTTAAAGAAAATGACTATTGAACTTAATCATATGATCATGAAGATGAGATTCAACACCTCAATGGTTATTGGAGTAAACAAAAACAGATTGGTGAGATTGAATTCAAAAGCAGAGACTAAAGACCGTGGCTCTACTTCTAAGAAGTTGAGGAAGACTTTCCATGGACGTGTATTAGTGAGGGGTGGAGAGTTTGGGAAGCCTAGCTGAGTTGTTTATATAATTGTCGGGAATTCACAAAGGAATTAAGGTTGGAGTTTATCTTTGGGAGTTTTAATCGACTTAATTGGTGTGTTTACATTCAACTCTTAATAGAATTAATTGGTGCATTTAAAATTCGAATTATATTTCCGGGCGGTTTTGAATTATATTTGGGCATGTAATTAATGCCTTGCGTTTCGTATTAGTTGGACGGTTTGGGTTGAAATACATGGAAATAAAGGTTACTTTGGGCATGTAATTAATTAAATGGTGTAATTAATTGGAAGGTTAACTGAACGATTTATGTGGAGGGTAATTAATCATTAAATTTGGACGATGATTTAGTTGGACGGTCTTTGAAACGGTTTTTGAAATTATGGTGGTAATTAAGCTGGTGCAATTCATACGAACTAGGGGTGTCAAATATGTACCGAATAAAACCAACCAACATGCTACCAACCATACCAAGAATAGTTGGCAGCCAATATGTTGGTAGCCAACATGTTTGGTTGGTGGTACCGTACCAATTGTGTAATCATGGTACGGTAATGGTACAAAATTTTTAAATACCATGGTATACCGTACCAACCAAGATATATATATTATATGATTTTTAGTTTAATATATTATACCAAACTAGCAACCTATTTGGCCAAAATTCCAATTAAATATTAAAGTATACGATATTTTATTTAAATTATAGATGTGCCCAAAAAAATATCTCTGAAACTAATATAATATAATAACACATACTTATTTTATCATTGAAACTAAAAATATCTTTGAAAATATAATATTTTATCTCTACATTCACACAAATCAGTGATTCAGTTACGACAAGATAGCTACATCTTTTATTACTTTATCGTACTAGATTATGTCTATATAGCACATAGCATATTATATCATTTTGCTTATTTTGTTTCCATATTCGGAACACTTGTTAATATGTTTAACTGGTCGATAATGATAAAATATCATTGTTCTTTTGTTATTAATTTTTTTAATTTTATATGAGTTAGTGATGTTGGTATAATACCATTACCAATTTGTACCAACCAAGATTGTTGGTAGCCAAACAAATTGGTACCAAGTAAACTTGGTATGGTAATGGTAGCTAAATCAGTGTACCAATTATAGGTGGTACGGTACACGGTATGAAGAAAATATACGTGGTACCGTACCATGTTCACCCCTAATACGAACAATTCACAATTGAATCCAATTTTGATCAAACATGGAAATAAACTGAAATTAAGATGGTAAATTAAGATGGTAATTAAATCTACGCATTTAAGTCTACATCAAATATGAAACTCATTTTTTAATTATATATAGATATATAGATATAGATATAGATATAGAATATAGATATAGATGAATTATCTAATATTATAATAAATATAATATCAAAATGGAACTCAATTTTTATATTTTAATACATATACAAAAGAAGTAGGCATAATATTTAACAACCATCAAATGAACAACAATTTGTAACCATTAACATGATAAGATATCCATCTTAAATAATTGTGATAATATCATAGGAAGGTCTCTAAACTATTTAACGGGAGTACCCGAAAAAACCCTAGGCTGCCGCAGGTGATTTTTTTCCGTCGAACAGCTTTCGTCGGCGATCTCTGCGGGTTGGGGGGAGGGTTGGGCCTGTATTGCAAGTGCGATGGGTAGATTCCGAACAATGTCTGATGAAGAGGGTTGGTCGTGGAGGATTGGTAACAAAGATCGATCAAAGACAATCCCCGATAAACCAATTCCAAATCCATATCAGAAATCGGTGGAGCGGATTGCTTCTTCTTTTTTCATCACGAATTTTCCAAATCATGTGGATTCAAATTCGTTATGGAAGTGGTGCATGGAACATGGTAAGGTCGCTGATGTTTTCATCCCTAAAAAGCTTACAAAATATGGAAAAAGATTTGGATTTATTAGGTTTTTGGGTATTCAAAACGAGGAGAATTTTGCTAAGAAACTTTCTGATCAATGGTGGGGTTCGTACCATTTATACGTTTCTGTGGCTAGGTTTGATAGAAAAAAGGATGGTAGGAACGTTCATGATAATAAAACTAGTTTTAAAACTAAGCAGAAGATGCAGTCTTCGTATGCAAGTGTAGTTGCCGGAAATCGTGATAATAGTAATGAACAAGGGGAGATGGCTGGTCCGCTTAAAAAGTCTATTGTGTTGAAAGATAGTGACCTGGTCTCTCTTCATGATGTTGAGTCGATTGTCATAGCTAAGGTACGTGAAGTCGGGTTTATGCCACAACTTTATGTTATCTTGGAAAACGAAGGTTTTAATGATGTGGATATACATCATATTGGTGGCTTTTGGGTTTGGATTGAATTCAGTTCGGTCAAGGCTTGTATTCGGTTTAAGAACTCCAATTTGAAGAATTACTTCTTGCAAATTCAACATGTAACTAGTAACTTTGTAGTGGATGATAGAATCACTTGGATCGAAGTGGATGGCTTACCTTTGTGTGCATGGGACTCCGATGTATACAAAAAGGTGTGTGGCTTATGGGGGAAGTTTTTGTTTTTTGATGAGCACGATGGTAATCCAAGTAGGGGAAAAATGTGTTTAAGCACTAACGAGAAGATGATTATTAATGAAGTTATAAGTGTGGAAGTGGAAGAGGTGTCATATGATGTCAGGGTCAGAGAAACGGAACTCTGGCAGTTGGTTATTTCAAAACCTAAGTGTGATTCGGAGACAAATAATAGTGACGAAGAAGGGGAAGAAGATAATCTCATGAGGTTCATTAACGACTTTAATGTTGTTGATGAAGTCGTGAGTGAGGAAGAAAGTGAAGGAGCTGTTGAAAAAAGTGAGAATAGTGGGGCGGGTACCAAAGAATGTACTGAACAATTTGAATCAGAAGATGCCGGATCAAAAGTTAATGGAAGTGAAGTCAACCCAATTCAGTATGAACCTGGACCGGAATCAGAGGCTAAAAAAGGAAATGAACCACAAGTGATCGATGTGGGCTCAGTCAGTTGCCCCCCAGGATTTGAAAATTGTAAGCGTCGGGTGGTTAATGAAAAATCAGTTAATATGTCTTCCTCTTCGTGTAGTTCTTTTTTTGGTCAGAAAAAAAATAAAAAGATCTCTATTTTCAATAAAGAAGGTAATGGTGAGTTATTTGTCAATGATGAATGTAATGTCCATAAATGTTAGAGGTATTGGAGAGGTAGAGAAGAGGAGGTGGATTAAGAAGCTTTGTTTCCAGTATGGAGTTTCTTTTTTAGGCGTTCAAGAAACGTTATCCACAAAAGTGGATTTGTTTAAATTCAAAGCTTTATGGGGTAATTATCAGTTCGAGTTCGCATGTAGCTCGGCTCGTGGCCATTCTGGTGGCATAGTGTCTATTTGGGATCCGGCGGCTTTTGAGAAAATTAGTATTCATTGTGGAGTAAATTTTGTCATTGTGGAAGGTAGATGGATGGGTATTACTGGTCTTGTTTATATGATCAATATTTACGCTCCTCAAGATGTGGAGGCTAGACGTGGTATTTGGGATGAGATTTCGTCTTATTTGAGTGATAAGTCCGGTAACTATATTATTTTCGGTGATTTTAACGAGGTTCGTTGTAAAGAAGAAAGATTCGGTTCTGTGTTTAATGCTCAAGGGGCGCGGTACTTCAATCAATTCATCGATCAACATGAATTAACTAATTTACCTATTGGTGGCCGAAGATTTACTTGGATGAATAAGTATGCTACAAAAATAAGCAAGTTAGATAGATTCCTAATCTCGGAGAATCTGTTACAACAACGCCCTAGCTTAAGCGTTTTGGCCCTGGAGCGTAATCTTTCGGACCATATTCCTATATTGCTTCATTCCAAAAAAACCGATTTTGGTCCGGTTCCGTTCCGGATCGCTCACTCGTGGCTTGAGGTGGATGAGTTTAATGAGGTTATCACGAGTGCTTGTTCTGATTATGTGCAGGTTGGTAACTCGTGTATTGTTAATCTTAAAAATAAATTCAAGTTCATAAAACAAAATTGTAGAAAGTGGAATTCTGATAGAAAAGAGAATTCTTCTATCCGGCTAAATTGGTTGAGGGCTCATATTGCGGATGTGGATAAAAAAATAGATGATGGGTGTGCTTTAATTGAGGAGAAAGAGCTCAGGTTAGAATGGTTGAAGGAAGTAAAGGTTATGGAAAGAAGAGAAAATATTTATTTGATGCAAAAGCTAAAATTGAAATGGGATGTTGACGGTGACGAAAATTCATCGTTTTTTCATGGGTTGTTAAATCAGAGAAGACGCGCTCAAATGATTAACGGTATTATGAAGGATGGGGAATGGATTGAAGAACCGAAAAGTATCAAAAAAGCTTTTCTGGATTTTTATAAAGACAAGTTTAAACGGGTGGATATTTCGCTTCCTGACTTAGTTGATGCTCGATTTTCGCATCTTTCAGAGGAGGAGGTCGGGTTTCTTGAGAAAGAGTGTAATATGGAGGAAGTGAGGGATGCGGTTTGGAGTTGTGGTAGTGAAAAATCTCCAGGGCCGGATGGTATTTCTTTTAAATTTATTAAAAAATATTGGGATCTTTTTAAAGAAGATTTGTGGAAATCGGTTGAGGAATTTTTGTCGAACGGGTCATTTCCTATTGGGTGTAATGCTTCCACGCTTATCCCTAAAGTGCCAAATCCTACTTTTATCAAAGACTTTAGACCAATATCTCTCATCGGGGCTCAATACAAAATTATTGCTAAATTGCTCGCTAGTCGGTTGGCAAAAGTTGTTGATAAATTGGTTAGTAGTGAGCAATCGGCTTTCATTAAAGGTCGTCAAATTCTTGATGGTCCTCTTATGGTTGGTGAAATTATGGAGTGGTATAGGGTAAAAAGGAAGAAACTTCTTCTTTTTAAAGTCGATTTTGAAAAGGCATATGATTCGTTAAGTTGGGAATATCTTGATTATATTATGTCTAAACAAGGTTTCGGCTCTAGATGGAGAAATTGGATTCGGGGCTGCCTTTCGTCGTCTAGACTCTCGGTGCTTGTTAACGGGAGCCCGACTGAGGAGTTTGATATGTTCCGGGGTCTTCGTCAAGGTGATCCGTTGTCTCCATTTCTTTTTATTTTAGCTATGGAGGGGTTACATGTGCTAATAGATAAGGCGGTTCAAGAGAGTCGATTTGTTCGGGCTTCGGTAGGAGATAGTAATTTGAAGGTGTCTCATCTTTTTTATGCGGATGATGTCATGTTCGTTTCAGATTGGAGTCAAACAAATGTGGAAGGCATTTTAGATGTGTTGGCTGATTTTTATTCTCAATCGGGCCTTAAAATAAACATTCTTAAATCAAGTGTTTATGGTATTAATGTGGAAGATAGCGAGCAGGTTACATTTTGCAATTTGAACGGGTGTAGTAAAGGTGATTTTCCGTTCTCTTATCTTGGTATTCACTTGGGTGTTAAAAGGAATGTTCGGGTTTGGGATGTTATTTGTGATAAAGTGCGCCAACGCTTGTCACGGTGGAAAGTTAATATGCTCTCGATTGGGGGTCGTTTAACTTTGATTAAATCGGTGCTTGGTAGTTTGGCTATTTATTGGATGTCGATTTTTCGCACACCCGTGTCTGTTATTAAGAAATTAGAACAACTTCGGGCTCAGTTTTTCTGGGGGAGTAATGATAAAGAGAAGAATATGAGTTGGGTTAAATGGGATTTGTGTTTGGCGGCTAAAGAGAAAGGCGGGCTAGGAATTGCTAGTCTAGATGCGTTAAATCTTGCCCTCCTTTATAAATGGCGGTGGCGTTTTGTCAATGAAAAAAATGCTCTTTGGAGTAGATTAATTCAGGCTATTTACGGAGAAGAAGGAGGTTTTGGTATTGCGGTTCATCCGCGTCACAAAAACGGTATTTGGTGTCAAATCATTGGGGCGGTTAATTATTTGCACGAGAAAAATATTATTGACCATAATGTTATTCAAAATCAACTTGTTAGCGGTGATTCTATTAAATTTTGGTTAGACACATGGCACGGTTCGGTTCCGTTTGCGCGGTTATATAACCGGATTTTCAGATTAGATTTAAACTCGTTTTGTAAAGTTAGTGACAGATGGAGTAACGGGTCTTGGAAGTTTAATTGGAGAAGAGACATAAGGGGTGGGGTGGAGCAAGAACAATTTGACGATCTTATGGCTAATATTGGTGGAATCTCGATTACTCATGGCAGAGACAAAGTCAGGTGGAATTTGGGAGATTTTTGTGTCTTTACGGTTGGTGACACGAGAAGGCATATCAATGATGTGCTGTTTCCGGGGTCTCCAATGGTTTTTTCTTGGTATAGTGGTATTCCGATTAAAATTAACATTTTTATGTGGAGGTTATTTTTGGATCGGATTCCTACAAGGCTTAATCTTTCAAGGAGAGGTTGCGAGATTGTTTCGATAATGTGTCCGGTTTGTAATGATGCGGTTGAGTCCAGTTCGCATTCCATTTTCAGATGCTTTATTGCGTCTCAAGTTTGGGCTTCGGTTTACAAGTGGTGCGATATTGGGACGTTTAATAGTGAGTCGGTTCACCAATGGTGGGATTTTAGTGACACAGTTCCGGTCAGCAATAATCGCAGATTAAAATTCCGTATCATCGGTTTTACTACGTGTTGGGTCTTATGGAGATTTAGAAATTCGGTGATTTTTGATAGTGGTAAAATGCGTAGATCAGAATTGTTTGATTGTATTCGTTTATTTTCTTTTTCTTGGATCAACCATCGGAATCATAAAATTAAGATTCCTTGGGTTGATTGGTTGAAAAAACCTTTGTAAAGTTTTAGTCTAGTTTTTTGCTAGACTCAAGTTTTATTTTAGTGTGAAGGTCTTCGGGGGGGGGGGGGGGGGGGGGTGATGGCAATGCCGAAGCTCGATCCGTTGCCTTCTTTTTTGCTGTTCAAAAAAAATTGTGATAATATCATACACAATCTCATATACTATAATGAAAACTATTAGATCATTATATAATATATTTTTATATACATAATGTACATAAACAACCAATATAACATCAAAATGGAACTCAATTTATATATTTTATACATCTATATATATATAAATCTAACAACCATCAAATGAACAACAATTTGTGACCATTAACATGATAAGATATCCATCTCAATCTATTGTGATAATATCATACACAATGTCATATACAATAATGATAACTATTAGATCATTATATAATATAACTTTTATACAAAATGTACATAAACAACGAATAATAATTTTGTACATATATACAAAAGAGTTTGTGTAATTTCAAACGAAAACAGCTAACATACTCTCTATAAAACAAAACCATAAAGAGTTCATCTCTATGATTTTTTTTCTTCAAAATATACAAATAATAAACATTATGTTTGATTACCAATTAATAGCGACGATAAATAAAAAAAAGCTCTATGGATCTTTGTTGTTGACTCCACTTGTTAGATATTTTCTTTTGGATGCACCTTTAGAGTGTTAAATTTTTTGCAGTATGAGAATGACTATTTATAGATGTTAATGTGTAAGATTCATGTAATTTGAAAAGTCTCTTATTTATTAAACTTTTTATTATTATAATTATTTATATTTATTTCAAAACTCTTGGTATTACAATTTAATGATTTTATTTTTAAAATTGAGTTTATATATTAATTATTATTAATATTAATATTAAATGCATGATATTAATTACAACTTCAAAATTGGAACTCAATTTTTATAGATATATAGATGATCGAATACTCACATATTACATACATGTAGGTATAACTTCACATGCGTCGCCTTAATAACTTTTTAATTAAAAAAACATGCATCACAAATTCTTTTAGTGATGAATAATATAAGAGGTTGTTTGGTTTACTTTTTACCAGTGTTTTAAAAACCGGGTTGAACCGGCCGGTCGAACCGGTTCAACCGGAATATCATTCACACACCGGTTCAACTTAGACGGTCTAACCCTTAAAACCTGACCGGTCAAACTCGGCCAGTTTGGTCAACACTCGGATTCAACCGGCGACCCGGATTTAAGTCTGTTTGTGAAGGATTGCCCATTTTCACTTTATAGTGGAGCTAATGAACCAAGAATCTTTCTTGGAACGATGTGGGATGCTAGCTCTATGATAAAGTTGAAGAGCTGATATCTATTTTCTTATAGGAAACAGATTTAGGTGAAGTATATATCTCTTGGGCGATGTGGGAAGTGCGAACACTGCATAAAATCTATTAACTTGAAAATAATTAGACAAAAACTTTCAAATGGGTAAGGGTCTTGAATATTATTTTTGCCACTGTAGAGACATATTATTGTTTCCTTTCCATCTAATGTAGATAATTATATAGTTAAACAGAAAAAATGAAATTTCACAAGTAATTAGTTTAGTTTGTGCCAGTATTGTACATTTATTTAACAAACTTATTATAAATATTGGATAATATTGTAACCCGGTTCAACCGGCCGGCTCAACCGGTCCGACCGGTTCGACCGTTTTTAAGATATCGACCGGTCCGATTTAAAATCCGGATTTTAAAACATTGCTTTTTACTAATCTAGTAAGTAAGAGTTGATTTTTAACTCGGTTCGATGGCATTTGCCGAGTATCATTTTATTCGCTCTAAAGTTCTTACAATCTCTGATCTGATTGGAAAAAAAAAGTTGATGATATGATAAGAATTGAGAAATTGACCTTATGATTTTTACATGTTACTCCGTATAACTTTTACTCAATATTTTAAAAACTCAGTTGAACCGGCCGGCCGGCTGACCGGTTGAACCGGCCGGCAGGATGAACCGGGAAACAGGATGGTAGCAGTCGGAATGAACCGGTTAGATTGATGGTTATAACTTGGTCAGAATCGGCCGGTTGGACATAAAAGCCCGGATGAACCGGAAAAAAACTAGTTTTTTTTTTTTTTTTTAAAGTTACATAAATAAAATAGACCTAGCATTTTTTTTATGTAAGTTTTATGATAGGTTTAGTTTACAAATAAGTTTTGAAATTTTTTTCAATTTATATGGTATTTATTTTTTGGTTTTCTATCTTTTTAACATTTGTATATTTATACATAATTATTGCTTCATATATACTCAATATTATTTTCATTCAATTTAACGGGTCACTAATCCAGTCCGACCATGTTTACTGCGTTGGCCAATTCAATGTAAAATCGGTTTCTAAAATATTGTTTTTACTTTTGTTTATATGTAATTATTTTTACTTTCGTTTAATAGGTAATATATTATATAAATAAAAAGAAGTGTAAAATGATAATTTTATATCATTCGTCATAGTGAGTAAGCAACAAATTAAACAAAATGATTTCAATCAGAGCTCAAATCCAGTCAAACATCTCACCCATTCAACTATCAAACAACTTCAATTATTCATTCTTTATTTCTTTACAAGTGGATCATTCATAAATATTTTGGTTATTAATTGCATCTTGAAATTATTTGGATTTATTTCAAAAAAAAAAAAAAAAACGTGAGGGAGTAAGTGGTGGTACCCTAACACGACTTTAGAAGGGATTTCATTGTGTGTGTGGTAATAATCCTCGACCAATGTTGACTTTACAAAACATATTTTGGTCCACTATTGTTTGACTAGTTGTTGTCATGGGTAAATGGTTGAAATTACTCAATGTAATCTAATCACTTATAGGATGGACGGAAAGTCCTTCATATCACAACTTAGGAATGATGTTCAAATCTAACCATGATTGCATTTACTTTATTGGTTCTTTAATTTGAAAAATATTGTATTTGATATAAATTAAAACCAATTGAAGATAAAATAGGTGTGGATATTTTATCAGTTAACCCATAAAAAAGTTTAAAGTAATACAAGGCTTAAAGTGCTTTTGATTTTGAAGTGAAGGACTAGTTTAGGTGAATTCTATACTAGAGGGGTTTGAATGTATATATCAGAGACCGTAGATTTTTAAACCGTATACTCCCGCATTTTCTAATCTCTATAATGATCTCTCTATGAAAAAGAAAGGTATTCGTCAACACCTTTAGCTTTTATTATTATTTTTTTAGCAACATTCTTGTTTAGTAAAATACTAGCTTTTATTAATTTAAAATTAAATACTGGTGACATGATAATAGGAGTTTCTGAATGATTTTTCTAAAGGTCATAGATTCAATTCATTTTTAGATAAACATTTAACTATGATAAATTTCAAAAACGATCACGTCAACACTTAAGTCACACATATCACGAGGATAAGATTAGTCATCCCAATAGTCCTTATAACGGGATAATTTGCATAATTTAGATGATTGGCATAATCTGCATTTAATCACGGTTAACTTTTTTTTTTCCTTCAATAAAGTGACAATTAGTTTATATTATATAATCCTAATTATTGTATATATTATACGATTGTGATTCAAGATTACTATTCACTTTGTTTTTATTGGTCAATTATTTTTTTTTTTTTTTTAATTTTAAAACTTATTGGGAGGTTTTTAAGTAATTTAGTAATGATCCTCAAGGTTTTTAAGTAATTTAATAATGATGCTCAACTTTAGAATGATATGCAAAATGGCCCCAAAAAATTTTAGAAGTAAAATTCTTATAATATAGTTAGCAAATAAAAGTTAAGAGATGTATTAAAACATTTTATTAAATCAGATTTTGTATTTAGTGAACACAATTTTGCAATTTTGATTCATGTTGGGCTTGAGTTCGCATGTTTGTATTTGAGTTTGCATATAACGTGAACACGATTACCAAATAATTCCTGGACTTTTATAGTATTATTAATGGTGTTGCTGTAAGTTGTAACTACAATAAATATGATTATACATCATTCTATTTGGTTATAACTAAACACAAGAAATTAAATTTGATTAAAAGCGAATCTCAATCTCAATGGAAAAGAATTTACGTTTTGAAATCCGCAACAACGTGCGGGGAACACATTACTCGTTTTATTCAAATGTTGATGAAATAAATTTTTAGTTGAATTATTTAATTGCATCAACCTTTAATAAAATAAATATAAAATTATAATTATTCGCTCGTATAAAATAATGTCCCTATTAAAAAGATGGAGTATCATTGATTGGTGGTATTTTAGTTGATTTTGAGAAATGCAACAAACCAACGCCCAACTCCAATGCTTAAAGCACGGTTTAGGTGGATGACCTAACGTTTGGATTATCAAATCTATTTACCCAACTTGTATGTCTTTTTAAACAAGATACAAATAGTAGATGATCACTCATAGTCTCATAGTGTTTTAAAAAGTTGAATTTTTTCATAGGAAATAATTACACTTTAAATATGTTATAATAAATGTTTGATATAGCTGATATCAAATCTAGTTAGGTTCAAGGATATCATAAATAAGTTAATAAAAATATTACTTACATGAATCATTAGGTAATTTTTTGTTTATATAAAAGTACTAGCATATATTTTCTCAAATCAGCGACTAATTATTGTTTTATTTCAGTTATAAGATGTTGAAATTGAATTTTTAAATGTACAATGGTTAGGGGTTTAAATTCATGTAATCATGTTATGTGCTATTTCACTATATTTGAATATGAATACCCCTTTAAGTTTTGATGAGAATATGTTTAGGTGGTTATAACTTGCACACGTACAAGAACAAAAGAGAATCAAAACGATACCCAATCTTGATAATTATCATCAAATAATTTGATAGCCTTTAAGCAGATCGAAAACGATATGATACCTAACGTTTTCTATTAGAAAATCATACTTGGAACTACGAAGGTGCATTCTCTTTGTTTTACAACATAGCGAATCTAGGTGAAAGAACTTTATCGATTTAGATGTATTTGTCGTCTTAGGTCTAAAGATCAAATATGCCGATAACTTTATTTTCATACGTTCTACCTCTTTTAAGAAGGTACCACATCATCGAATATTAAGCAAACCTCACTAGGACCGGTTTGGATATATTCTTAAAACCCATAGAATCTTAATCACAAAATACGACTATAACGGTATAAAGTTTAAAGTTTGTCGGATTGTTTAAAGTTTGCCTGAATCGTATAACACGATTTTTAATACTAATTCTATAAGCCAAGACATAAAAAGTGTAGATACGGTAAATCGGTTATCTAATAAAAATATAAATACGGTCTTAATGTATGTATTCTACTATTCTTTAAATGATTCGAGCCAGTTTTATATCTCTTATATTTATAATCTAAGTATCTTCTTATACAATGCAGATCCACAGCAGATATGGATGATCGAGTTGGAAACTTACAACATCAAAAGTCAAAGGTGGATAACATAATAAAGTCAACCTTCTTGGTTTTGAGGTTTGACACAGTTCTGTTCTCTCTATCTTTTTCATAGTCAAAACTGAGCATTAATGGATCATTTTGTTATTTCTTAAATAAAAAAACTGGAACTACAAATGAAAATGTAAAACAATTTATTTTTTTTTGTTTGGAAAGCTTTAAACACATATAGTTGACAACAATTAAGATATCATTTCTTCTTTTTTTCAACCACACACTTTTCCCAAATATCTTATAAGAAGCAATCTCTCTACTTCCGATTAAATATATGACTGTGTACATCTCACATTCTTATATACCCTGCCTTTAACATGATTAGGTATTATTTATGTTGAACTTAAAACTCACCCAAAGAGTTTATTATCTTTAATCATTACCACATTAGGATAGATGATATATCGTTGCATAATTTGTTGGAATTGGTGTTTAACACATCAAATAAACCTGTATCCCGGTTCGGGTATTTTAGAGTCCTATTCGGGTTGCCCTCGAGGAGTCAACGAACACGAGAATTAACGAGACGTTTAATTAAATGAGAATTGGGCTTAACGGGTTTGACTAGTTAATGGGTTATTAACTAGTTAATGGTACCGGGCTAATTAATTAGTTAATGGATTAACTAAATAGCAGTGTGCTTAGACCAATTAGAGTTTGACTGTAATTGGGTTTGGTCAAGTATATATAGAGGTTAAAGAATATTAACCTAAAAACTTAATCACTTGTCCCCTAGTGTTGCTCCCTACTCGGCCGAACACCACCACCGTCACACCACCACTGCCGCTGCCTAGCCACCGTGCGCCACCACCACCGCCGGAATTGTATTCGGTTTTTGGTGCTCGTTTACTCAAGGTGCTTTATACTACCTTGTGGTATATCGTCTCGTTCGCGATCAACCTTGGGTGTGAATCGATAGAGGGATTCTTTCTTGGATCCTAGCATTGGTGTGTTAATCTGGCTCGTACTAGATCGCAAGGTTTGCAATCTCCTGGTGCTACGAATGTAAGTTTCGAATTACCTATTTAATTAGTTTATTAAATTGTTCTAGTTGCTTTAGAATTGTAAACCTAACGGTCCAAATAGTTTTTCTAAACTAGGTTAATGTTCAGTCAATTTATTTGTATGTTTCGCGACGAATAAATTGTGATTAGATGCATAGAAAATCCAACATAATTATTGTAGGGTAACTATCAATACTACTATATTGTTTGTCTTGAAAGAATAAGCATTTGCAGCCTTAAAAGAATGGAGAAAAAAACAGTTGACCCATTACCAAAAAGACCAGATCACCCACCAAAGAATGTGAAGGAACATGGAGCCCCATTGACTTGGACACTAAACACACCAAAACATGGCTTCAATCTTCCAATTAACCATCAATCACCCAACACTCCATTAACTTAAACATGCAACCTCTATTTCCCATCATATATACTTCAACTCCACTCATCATCATCATCATCATCATCATTTGATGCTTATTTTTGACATAGTTTTCATAATCATATTTATTAATAAGCACGTGGGTTCAACATCCAACCCGACCCGTTTTGGCCACCCTAAGTATAGACAGATAAGGAACATAATACCATGGGTGTAAAATTAGCTAATTATACATGGTTCAATCTCAGATGTCCTTCATCGTTTTCAGTTGTGCTAAACATTATATATGGTTCGCGCATTGTATAGATCGAATTGGGTTGAGACCATTCAACTTTGTCTTGTTTATGCCTATTGACAAATTTGACTTCTTTTACGTGTCTCAAATTGTTTAAGTTTATATAATCCATCTAAGGGTTTTAGTTCGAATATGGAATTTATAGCAAAAACTTCATCTAAGAGACTAACTAGGACAAAAGCGACAAAAATTAACATGAACAAAATTTGGGAAAACAACAACAATAACAACAATATCCGAAGATAGAAAGACTGCTTTCAGGACAATTGAGTTGTCGTGATTTGTTTCTCAATGTTTCTGCAAAGGCGACGGCGGTTTCTTGCCATCTACAATTGGTGGTGCCTCGAGTTCTTGGTCTACCCCTGATTTTGTTGCACCATTTTTAGCTGACACATAATTGATGTAATAGACCAATTTGAGAAGCGCACTTAGGAAACCCATGATTCCAGCTCCCATGAAGATCCCAGGCTTTACAGTGTAACAAAAATACCCACCATTAACGTCTATGTGCACACCTTTTTGAGTGCTTAATTTCGCACCCGCAAGAAATAGGATAACAGCTATTGTAGACGTAATCCTGTATAAAAACAGAAAATTTGTAACAAAAGATGGAACCTTGAGTTGGGATGAAGTTTAATTATGAAGTAATTAATTAATTATGTTGTACGTACCATGATATAATGATACAAAGTCGAGCAATCTTAGATAAATTAGGGATAGTTTGACAACACGAACAACAGCCACCGGTGGCTGATGTGATGATGACACGAGCGATGAGGAGAGCCACCGTGGCGGCTATGGCAAGGCCCATGGCTGGACTACTTGCATTCATAGTCAACCACCGTAACTTGAGAACTCTGTTATGCATGCATGCATATGCATATGTAAGTTATCATAAGTATAATTTGAAATAAAACAGTTTATTACATGAATTCACTTTTGCATGACTTTCAACATGCAGTTCGGCGCCCGAACCGAAACACGTTACAAACGCGACACGGAAAAAACTAGGTTAGGGTTGATCCTAAATGGGTTTGGGTAAAAAACATGTCGACCCGTCTAACCCGTTTATAAATCATATCATGTTTGGGTTGGCTTATGTTTAAATGGGTTGACCCGCCAACCCTTTTAGTTTTGTACAGTTTTTCAATTTTTATACAGGTATATAAATATTAAAAAATCCCCTAACCCCGCCTAAGATATCTATTTTTTTAAATAAAAAAATTGACCTTTTAATTCCTCACTCCTCACATCTCTAAAAATTTGGCTTGTTTAGGGGCTATTTTTATTTCTAATCCGCTAACCCATTTCGCCTACGAACATGTAAAATTATATGGGTGAGACGAGTGATATATGTGTTACCTTAATTTAGAAATGTCCAAGTCATGGTTAATTTTTTTGACCCTAAATTTTAAACAGGTCGTGTTCGGGTTGACTGATTTCAACCCGCCAACCCGAACCCAAATGCCACCCCTACTTTTAATATAACATTGTAGCCCTTAAAGGCAATGTATATCTTATAACGACCTAAACTATTTAAAATGTTATTTGTGGCTTACTTTAACCTTTGTGGCTTCAGCAGCAAAACCGGCAATGGCAGCTGCTATCCCGAGCACCAACACAAAAACGCAGACAGTAACTGTTTTGCTGTCCATCTCTTCTTTCCTTAATGTGTTATTGTGAAACCAAAATGGTTGCACCGTTTTATAGTATAACTTTGAGATAAGGAAAGTTGGTAATACGAAATTGGTATCAGCATTGGGGGTGTACAACTAGGGAAAAACTATATTTTAGTCATTAGATTGAAAATCTTAGGTTTTAACAAATTAAGGACAACTGATATCACACTTTCGGGTTTATCACAACAAATGGAACATAAAATTTTACCACATTAGGTAATCGTGTAAAAATAACGAGTTTCGTCGCATTAAAAAGTGCGTACTAGCATTTGTAGTAAATATTTCACACCCGTAAGTATATATACAATTACTAGCTTTAAAGCCCGCCCGACTGGGCGGGCATGCTTCGAAATATATGTAGAAAAATAATAAAAATATTGATACAGTTTAAATGACATAACAATCCATAATTATAATGATTAGTTGGTACAAATTTTGATACATGAACAAATGTTATAGGAAATTTAGAGACGAAATAAGACTTCTTTGTAAACGACATTTGTTGTTGAATTAGTGTAATTGTCATCTTTGTCGCAACAAATAACCTTCATTCTGTAATTGTTCTTAACTCTTGATACAACTATATAAAGTTGACTATGTGAGAATATTGGTTTTTGAAAAAACAAACCAATATGCAGAATGAAACCTTGCAATATGAGTTTGATAAATTCCCACAGTATGCGTGTAAAGATATATAGTAAAAGAAAGCGAGGGAAAACTGCTTGGCCGAAATTTTTGGTCTTGATTTAGTATAAGGTAAAAGGTTTTAATTTTATATAATAAATCTGTTAGTTTTATTAAATGTTAGAATGCTCTAATTAAATAAATACTTCCCAAATATGTGCAAAGTAGTTAAAACAATAGTTATTTAGGAAATTATTTAAAATCTACTTAACCAATCCTATTTCAAGAAGGATTTTTCTAACATGTGTCCCTAGGCACATGTTTAGGTGCATTAATTCAATTGAAGTTTCCTAATGAAGTCTTATTATACATTAATGAAGTTCATGGTTTACATTTATAAGAGATGTGTTAAATGTATTTTTGAGTTATAATGGAAAGTTGAAGTTAGTTAATGCACTTTAACATGTGCGTAGGGGTAATGTTAGAAAAACCCGTTCAAGAAAAGTCAAAATATATAGTATTTATAGGAATAATATCTCTAATCGCAAAAGAAATGGCAGGTAATTTTAAATTATCAATCGGTGATTGATATTTTGTTTGGAAATTTAGAAAATGAATCCTAAAATAAATGATGTTTAATCAAACATAGATCACACGTAATTCAACATGATTCAACATATACATAAACAGTTTAAAATTAGTAAATAAAAATAAAAATGTTAATCAAACATTTCGTCAATATAAATTAATTATCAGTTTGAAATCTCGAGTCTAGCGATAACATTGTAAATATTTTTCATGTTTATGTTGAAATCATGAACAAATAATATATTAGTCATGTTATTGTGGTAGAATTACATATTAGTCAAATTTGACTAAAAAGTCAAATATGAATAATAATTAGTTTTTATATATCAATAATTTGTATTTTAATTATGTAAAAGAAAGAAAAATTTAAAAGGTTATACATAATTAATTCCTATATTTACGTACTGTTTATAAACAAAATAATTGATCATTATAAGGACGAATTGTGAAGGAGGAGACTCTTTTTTAACTCTGATTCTTACCTAGATGCAGATGAGTGAATTAGCAAATAATTAAGGAGAATTCTGTTTTGTTTGTATACAAATACAATATATGAGTAATGTAAGTTGCTGATTACTCGAATTAGCTTATTCACATAAATTATAAAAACCTCATTCAAGATGTTGCTTTTTTCCCAAAGTAAAAATAAGTAAAAAAATTCGCCCTTAAATTGGCTGTTATATTTACAATAATGTTAAAAGCTTTCGGAAACATTACAAATTTGATTGCAGTACCTGGTATTGGAAGAGTAAGGTCGGCTGCACAGTATTTCCTGCGGCCGATTTCCTGCAAGGTAACACTTTTTAAAACATATGAAACACGTTACGGAATCAACATACGGTTAGTTAGTATTTTAATAGCAAGTATGAAATACGAAACCATACATGTTGTTGTTCAGTAATTTTTCAGCACGAATCGTCCTGTTCAATTGTATGTTCAACGCATAAACAATGTATGGTTTAAATAGGCTTAATTGTGGTAAATATTCAAAATTTGTATAGGTGATAAATATATGTTATGATATATCCGGAATTCTTGTGCTATTAGGGGTAACCATTCCAAATAATAGGAGAATTTTGTAAAATTTGAATTTGAAATATTCAAAGATAATATTTAAAGATTTGGTTTAATATGTTCCTGAAATATCTTAATGATTCGGTGATTGTTGTAATATTTATGTTGAAATTCCAAATGATTGTTTTAAATTAGGCGATTAATATGGGATACATGTTAAAAATTAAAACAGAATTTTAGGTTTGCTTAGGAATCTCACGTTTTGGTTTTGGTTGACATGTGGCATTTTAGATAATTACACATCATCAATAGGAACCAATGAGAATTCTTGAATGAGACATGTTGGCAAAACAAACTCAAAATTAAGCCTCATATATAGAGGTAGATACATAGAGTAAAATTATTTTTAAACACGGTAGATTAAAAAAACTAATAGGGTACCACACGGCAACATGTGTGAAAATCATTTGATCTCTTAATTAAAAGTGTTGTAACATGAATCTTTCACAAGCAATGATTCATAAAAATCACACAAATCCAATATATATATACCTAATCCAATTCCAATTCTATCCTCTACCACAAACACAATCATTGTTTGTTTAAAATCAGTTGGAATCACACGACTTCCCAAAAGCATCCCTGTACAAGATATGAATATCACCATGTTACGTGTTTGTTTTCAACATTCTTCCATCAATATAGTGCCTCCTTCCAAATCTCTTAAAGGGTTACTGGATGCAATCTCAGCCCTTGATTCATCACTTACCCGTTCAATCTGAATCCAATAACTCTGGAGTAATCGTACCCTTCAAAAGCCATTATCCCCAAACATGTTTCTTAATATTGTCATCTTTATCGGTATAGTGATGAAAATCAAGTTGCTGATTTATATAACCCTTGTCAAGAGTGAAAGCACTTGTATTAACCGTTGAAGTGGGAGGTTTGTCCCTGCTGCTGTTGTTGCTGAGCTGGCATGTTTAGGGGTTGGGAGTTGTAATGTGTAAAAGGCTGAGGATTCATCACACCAACAATTTTTCTCTCAGCAAAAAAATAAAAAATAATAATAATAATAATAGTAAATGTAGAAAATGAAACCTGTGTCTGAAGGGAAGTAGTGGTGGGCCCACTGAAATGGCTCTGTGAAGAATCATCATCCTTATATCCGACTTGTGTAAACAAACCTTGTGATCCATGACCCATGTAATTCTATAATAACAACCAACCAACATAAGGTAATAAAAATATTACATGTTTTTAATTATATATTGTTAATGTAAATACATGTACGAACCTGAGACATGAAATCATTTCCAGTACCAAAACGAGAGTATCCAGCTGGCAAATTCTGATTCAGGAAACTACCTGGAAACCCAGCTTGGGTTGCATAGTCCACACCATATCCACCTTGAGAAGCCTGAAAACACAAATACATAAATCAATTCGACCCGACCCATACTTGTTTTGACCCATTACCCAACCAAACACTTACCTGTGTGGAAAGATCAGCAACATTATATGGAACATGTGATCCTTGGCTCTTAAAATCATCACCCAAGAAATCCTATTTTCAAATAACATAAAACAAATAAACATGCAGAATTTATCTTTTATTTAATTATTATAATATAATAATATAGTTATAATCATTACCTGTGACATGCCCCCAACAGAAAACCCGTCACGGTACGTCTGGCTAGGCCCTTGAGTCATCTATCACATATCAACAAACAAAAATAAGATAAAACAAAACAAAGGGCAAAATGGTAAATAGTCAAAATACTAACATTAGAAACATAACCAGGTTGAGATAACGGGCCAGCAGGGGAAGGCTGACTATTTGGATTTTCCATTGAAGGAAAGTTAAAATTAGACCCCATTCCTGCACCAATTGGTGGCTGCAACCCACCATTCCCCCTGCCCGCACCAAACCCCCGGGTTCCGGGCTGAGGTACACCACCAACGGGCCCATGTATTGCACCACGGGTTGGTATCGCATAAGGCTGAGGACCACCGTGATATGGTGGAATAGGTACATGTGGCATTGGATATGCACTAGGATGTAGACCGGGTTTGTGGGCCCCGTTAGGAGGTCCAGGTGGCATGTATGAACCTACATATCCATAATGTACGTTAAAAATATATAAGCTGAAACAAATTAATAAATTGATTAATAGTTATTCCAGAATCTAGTGTACCTCTAGAACGAGTGTTTCTTCTATCAGAACCAGAATTTGCTGAAGCAACAGATCCAAAACTGTCGTTTGGTACAATACCGGGCCCGCCACCAAAGAAAAACCTCCGATCATGGTACATCTACATCAAATCAACCACAAATATTGACTGCATTCTGATTTCTGCAATTAATTAATAGACATAAAAAGAAAAAGATAAATCATACTTTTTTAGGTTTCTGAAATTGAACCATACTCTGCTTCAAGTTATTCAAAGGTCCTTCCACCAAACACTCATGCTCCTGCTCACATCATTAAATTAAAAAAATTAATATAATAATATTCATAAATTCAAAAAGCATGTATAGGATACCTTATAGTGTGTGAGTAACCCGTTCCATAATGGTTGCTTGCTTAGAACTTTAGGGTTTCCAAGAATAACAATACCATAACGAGCGCGAGTAAGTGCAACATTAAGCCTACGTGGATCATTCAGAAATCCAATACCCTAACAAGAAAGTAAATTATATAAAACTTTTATAACTGACACAAGGATCTAGTTAATAAAATAATATAAAAATAATTCACTAGACTACCAGCTTACCTGATGTTCATTACTTCTCACACATGACAAAATAATGTAATCCTTTTCCCTCCCTTGGAACGAATCCACACTCGCAACCTATTAGAAATTAAAATTATTTGAATTTACAAAAAAAAAGGAATAAAAAAAGGTGATGTGAATTTACCTCAATGTCCTTGTAAAGCTGCTGCCTAAGTGCACCATTTCTTGACATGTAGTTAACGATGTATGCACGCTGGCCTTCATATGGTGTTATAACTCCAATCTATATAGCATTTAATTTAATAAATATTGCCCGTAAATGCCAGCTGTCAAAGAAGAATATGGAGAAATTTATATACCTGACTTGGAACTACACCACTTTTTAAAAAAGTAGTTACTATTTTTTCAACATTTGCAGCTTCTGTTCTATTAAGATATGATGTTCCACTTGCGCTAATTTCTTCTTGTCCCATCTACAAATATTTACAAAACAAAAAAGAAAGATCAATAAATATATTCTAACTCATCATTAGAAAAATCAAGTATTTATATACACACCTGAACATAAAAGAACATGGGACGATTTGGTACAGGCCATGGAAAGTCAATGCCTGTTGACTGCCTTTCATTTATGGTTACTCCATTTTGGAGGGTACCTTCATAAAAATTATTTGATGGGAACTCTGAAAGTGATGGATGCATACGGTATTGGACCTGAAATTTAAATGAAACCAATTCAAGTATAAAAAGAGATATTTGCCCTCGTCACCCTTGTTTTTTAATAAATATTATTATTCTTTGTTTTCACCTGCAATCTAATTGGTTTTACACCAAGAAACACAAGTCGCTCAAATAGAGATTGAGCTAACCCAGCCCGAGCTGCTTTCTTGCACATGATAACTGGTCCCAGCTGGCAATGGTCACCAACAAGAACAACCTAGTACAAACAAAACTCATTACCGCCAAAAAGAAATTAATAAATGCAAGAAGATGTTATATTATTATTGTAGATATGTACCTGTTTTGCCCCAAGAACAAGAGGTATAAGACACTCAGGCTCGGTTGATTGAGTAGATTCGTCAATAAGCACCTACAAAAAGTAACAAAATAATAATAATAAATAGTGTGAATGGCAACAAAATATGAAAAGGTCATAGCTGTTATGGTGAACCTGACGAAATCTAAAATTCGACAAACGAGGATCTCCAGCACCGACACATGTGCAACAGATGACATCAGCACTCTGAGATATTTCTCTTTCTGTAGCCCTCTTTAATGCTTTATACTTCTTCTCATCACTGCTTGATAATTCACCTGTATAAATTATAAAAATAAGATGATCATATTATATTATAATAATGCAATGATTATATTATAATTCACCTTGTTCATCTTTTAATTGCTGGAGCTTGTAAAGTTCACTTTTTTCAGATGTATCAAGATGGCGAACCTTAAATCAAAACAATCGTGTTTAAAATATAAAAACGTCACAAATGCTGAGATATTAAAGATAAACATACATACCTGATAATGAAGGGTCAAATGCTCAACAGGAGAACTTACAGCCTCTCTTGATTTTGCACATAGCCTTACAACCTGGTTATAATAAATAATTAGACATTGGGAATTTAAAATACATTTAAAAAATCAAAACTAACTGATTTTAGGTCACCTTTAAGCCAGTAGCACTTATCTTCTCTGCAAGCTGGTCGACAGCTACATTACTTGGAGCACATACCAAAACCTGATTATAAGTTGAATAATAATAATCATCATCATAGAATAATAAAAATTATTAAAAGATAAAAATTATATTAAAAAACATAACAGAAGTAATACCTGTCCTTGGCCTTGTTTAGCCATATGATATACAAGTGCAGCAGAGGTGACTGTTTTACCAGTGCCAGGTGGCCCTTGAATCAAACTTATTGGCCTCTGAAGCACACTTTTTACAGCAAAAACCTACCAATGTTACAGCAAGTCAGTCATTAGTTCAACAACCATGTAAAAGGTTCTATATCAACTCTAATTGTATTTGTTTGGTAATTGTCAAACAGGTAAAATCCTAAAAGTAGCTATAAGGTTATATGGGTCCATAGTTACATGGGAACGGGAACGCTCCGGTACACGAAACGAAAACGGGAACGAGGATCACTAATCTTTAAAATTCGGTACGAGGGGGGGTAGTCTTCTCCGGAACGCTATTTCGGTACGCGGAACGTTGTACTATGTAATGTGGTACGATGTAACATGTATGACTAAAAAATATAAATATGAATTAATTAACTAATACTTTATTAATACTTCAAAAATCAAAAGTTCAATACAATAACTTCAAAAATCAAAAGTTCAAAATCAACGATGGCTGATTTTGACTTTATTCACGTGATTTGGTTACTCAAAATCAACGATTTTCCTTTTAAAATTGATTTTGTTCTGAAATTTAAAATCGGTGTATCTAAATATCCAGATTCCATTACCGATTGACCTTTCAAAATTGAGTCCGATACGCTTTTGCTTCTAAATCGATGTATCATATCGATTGAAATCGCGTTCCCAAATACGCAGGGTTCGAAATCTGTGTTCTATCAGGAACGCCACAAAGACTAATTGGATCGCGTATCGAGTAGCGATCGGAACGCAAGTGTACCCGTTTCTGGTACGTAAAATCAGGAACGTGGTTCGTGGGGGGGTTGACGTTCCCGTGTAACTATGTATGGGTCAAAAAACATCTAAGGTGTATTCAAGTGCTTACGCCTAAATCGTATTATTTAACAAACTAGAAGATTCCTCTAATAAGATAGGTTTATAATCATATTAAACAGGATAATTATATACATAAAAGTTTTTTATTCTTATTGAAAGCAGTAAAGAAAGCATACTTGAGATGCATTAAGCTCTGGAAGACCAGGGGCACCAAAACGACGCGGTAATGCATTACGAACCATCTGAACTTCAACCTCATGACCTAACAGATGATGGTATATATATCTGCATTAACACAGCAATTTAATTATATACTAAAATTATAAATTCCAACAAGCTTTTATCTTTTTAAAGAGATTTATAAAAAGCATCAATAAATGCATGTAAGATTCAAATACAGGCCATGATATAGAACTCACCCACTGACACTTGTTTCATCCACTGCAAAAGTCTTCATAGCCCCCTGCATCCGGTCAAAACTTGTACTTTTCCATACAAAGTCAACACTAAAACCATGATTCACATCAACAGGAACTCCCTGCAGATACTACCCCAATTAGTAGCCTGGAAAAAAATATTTTTAAAAATAGAATATATCATAATTCATGATATAATTACCTGACTTGCACGAAGCTCAAGTGCTACCTCCTCTTGTGCAGTTAATTTAATCTAAAACACCAAAAAAAAACGATCATTAGAGTGACAATCTTATGATAAACAAAATCCACTCTGAAAAATAAAATATAATAATAATAATAATAATGATAATAATACCACATGTCCAACTGACTGCCAGGCTGGATGTGCAGGGTCCCCTGAGTATCTGAGTCGTAACTCATCACCAGGTACAAGACGCAATTCATTATCTTCCTACAATTTAACAATACTTGGCCTTATATTAAACTGAAAGTTAGTAACCTATAAAAAATCAAACTTTATGATGTCATAATGAAGCACCTTTGGAAAAACAAAATATGCAACACGTTTCTTGTTAAGACCAATATCCCACCGAATTGTGAGATTGTCTTTACTTTGAGATTCTTTCATCATCTGTCAAACAAAATATTTCAAAATTCTTGTTTTTTTTAACGATTAGATAACAATAATAAGAATAAATATTGCTAACTTTATCATAATCAGCTTCAAGCTTGATGAGTGGGGCGAACACATTTTGATACTGCGATTAGAAAGACGGACATTTTAAAATGATTTTAGAAGGTTAAGATGCATTTTAAGGAATCAAATAAAAGAAACGGGCTTAGAACCTGATAAGCATCTTCATACTTTAAGACAACGGGCTGAGGTTCATCATCTACACCAGGCTTTTCAAGATCCTCTAAACTTGCATCAGGGTTTGTCTTCCAAAGTTCTTCCACTTTGTTGATTTGTTGTGCGCTGATCTGGCGGGCCCGCAGTTGCTCTGTTTCAGATGGAACCTGCAAAAAGCCCACATAAATATAGAAAAGAGATTGTGATAATGTGATCTGATATGCTGACCTTAACAAGCCACTGCAAGAAACATCTGTCATCAATAAGTGGACACCATTGACTCAAATCCCAATTCATGTCTTTCAATGAATTCAGATTAAGGCAAGGCTCCCTGCAAAGAAGAACAACCACACTCTCTGTTTTGGCAGAAATAAACCCTAAAATGAAAACATTTCGACATCCACAATTGTAACACTCGAGAATCGTTTCTCCCAGAGGACTGTCTTTATGAAGACAAACTTCTTTGTGTTTAGCTCGAACCTAATAAGAAATAAATCAATATTTGCACTAAGATTAGATATATTAGACACATTCAGCATATGAATTCTGCAATTAGCATACCAGATGATTAACAATGTGAGAACCAGAAGTATTTCCCCTTGAATTACAGAACCATTTTCGACATGAAGGAACATTACACCTCACAACACACGCTGGATTCTGCACACCACAATACCTACATGCGTGCTCCATAAAATCCCCTTTTCCATACTCATAACCCTCATCATCACCCGTCTCTTCAAAATTCAATCCGCTCATTCCTGCAGCTAGGGCATCAACCGCCGATGCCTGACTATTATGATTATGATTGTTGTTGTTTCCCCTACCACCACCGCCTTTGCCGGAACTTACCGATACAGAGGAGGCGTTTCTGTCGGAATGATGATCGACGACGGAGGTTGCGTCGACGGAGATGGAGTCTGACGGTGTTGGCCAAACTGATGATGATGGTGGAGATCGAACGGCGTTAGGCTGTGACAGTTCTTGAAACTCATGGTAATCGAAGTCCTCTTCGCCTTGAGTGTTGAATTCCAGAAATGTATAAGCATCGTCGTGACCGGTGTCCGGCTGCGACGCCGTGTCGTAGAGGTTGTTTGGCTGTGAATCCATTGGTTTTGTTGTGAATTGTCAAGAAATTAGGGCTGAAAATTAGGGATTCTAGAAGATAAAATATGAAAGGGGTGATCTTGATTGAGAATTTGTAAATGATGTTAAAAGGATTTTAATTAGGGTTCTATGAGATGGTAGAGAACCGCTGTTTCAAGTACGAGGGAAATAAAACAGGCGATAGATACAGGGGTGTGTATGCCCCATGGGCTGAGTGAAAGCGTCATGAGTTGACTCGTGCGGGATAGGGACTCTGTCACGTGAAATACATGTGCGATTTCAAGATTTCAATCAAGTTAGAGGTTAATGAAATAATGTTTGTTTTTTTTTTCTAACTCCGAGTTATATAATGCTTTTAAAAAATATTACTGTATAATATAGTAATCTAGGTGACCGAGCTTATACCAAAACTTATGTATATAACATAGTTATACGATGTTGTTCAAAGACTTTAGGTATTTTCATTTTCGTTTTGTGTTTCTCTATTGTATAGTTTGGGCCTTCGTTGGCATGTTTTGTATAATGTCACGTGAAATACATGTGCGATTTCAAGTTAGAGGTCAATGAAATAATGTTTGTTTTTTTTTTTCTAACTCCGATTTATATAATGCTTTTAAAAAGTATTATTGTATAACATAGTAATCTAGGTAACCGAGCTTATACCAAAACTTATGTACTTCATATAACATAGTTATACAATGTTGTTCAACAACTTTAGGTATTTTCATTTTCGTTTTGTGTTTCTCTATTATATAGTTTGGGCCTTCATTGGCATGTTTTGTATAATGTTTTAACAACAGGGTTGAACCGGTCGAACTAAAAAAATAGTGTGGTGCGGGAAAGATGTTGTCAGGTCAATATGCGAGATTTGGGTTGATTGGATCGTTGAAATTTTTAACCGAACTGAGTTGGACCGAGCCCAAGAAACCAGATTAGGCCGTTTTTTAAGTTATAACATAATGTTATCTGACGCTTCGTGAATCGTCACCTTCTAACTTTCTTTATCATCTTCAAGATTGATTATCTTTATAATCAGTAAATTACTTAACTTATCATGTACAATGAATAATATTGTAATCCGATTCGGCAATTTTTAAGGGGTCAGTCAGTCCGATTCAAAATTTGAGTTTTAAAACCCTAGTTTGGTATATTTTACTTGATACAGTCTTGAAACTTTTAATGAAATTTTGCCTTCAAAAAATATTATTCACAGAACTTTCGGTTTTTCATTTCGGTTGCTTCTGTTTTTTTTTTTTTTTTCCTTCTGTTGTATTAGCTCGGACCTTCTTTCCATGTTTTGTATATACTTAGTCCCGTCTTGGATTTTTAAATAAATTTTTGCCTTTTAAGAAGAATATATAACTTAAACATATTTTGAAGAACGAATCCAATTAGAGAATGGTCAAAAGTCATATTACCTCAAACAAGTAGAAAATCTAACACCCAAAAATATACCAAAATACGAAATTGATAAACAAACCACCAAGAATACGAAGATCTTTATACACTATGAATTCTTACTCTATCAAAGGTAAAAACGAATTAAATTTCATACAAGTTATGCCAGGATTTAATTTCATACAGGTGCCCTTTTGCCACGATAGCGGTCAAGAAACTGTCACAGAGAAACAAGCAAATTAGCCTAGTACCAACGAATGGAATAGTAACAAACTGTCAGAGAGAAGCTTACTGATCTAATAAAAGGCTGTTGAAACACCCAACCAATTATTGGTATCTTCTGCACAAAAACTGAAAGCGTCGGCCAAAACCCGCTGCAAATAATACCTCATAATTAACCAACTATAAATCGTACACCAGTATAAAGTACAGCTGGCGAATTAGACCCATTAACTTATTTATGCATACAACCTCCTTAATGACTTTTTTAAGCATAAAAGTATAATATAGGTATGCCATGGTTTTGGTACTCAGTATTTAATGCACTATTTATTATTTTATTTATAAGTAATTATAACCCGCATATTTTGCCACGTGGCCCATGTCTAGTACAAAGTAATATTCATCATGATGATATCTAACAAACCTGAATAGTACAATGAAACCATAGGCCTCAGCTGCCATTCCTATAACGGGCCATCCAATGATAACAAAGAAGAATCCAATACCGAAAGAAATTGTTCCCTGTGCAAGCAATCAAGCAATTACAAATTATAATGGAAACACGCAAATGTAAACGGATATCAAATAATAAAAAGCAATAAAAAACCTTAAAGTTGTTGCGTTTCATGAAGAATTGCAAAGATGACTTGACACCGATGGTCATTATCACTCCCGAGATGAATAAGATCTGGTTCATTAACACAAAACCTCAGGAATAAGAAAAATGATGAATATAGAAAAAGACGAAAAACTGAGACAGAAATGAAAGACACCAACATTTCCGATGGCAAGTAATCCCTTGTCAAAGAAGAACATAATTCCCAGAAACGAGAAAAAGACACCAAATCCAGTTAATCCAAGCCCAATCTCTGTTTCATTGAAGAACTAGTTGTTTACTGGAGCACTTTTAGGAACATATATCACAGTAATAAAAGCATATCCACATCGAACCAATCATAATATGTGAAGCTTGAGTAAGTTCAGTTGACACAAAAACTTAGAGGACATTTTTTCAATGTCAACGGGTAAGTTATCTTGTCATTTCTAATTAAGCAACACAAAAACACTGTAACTCTGCCTCAAATTACATACACAAGTTAGACAAATTCTAAAAACTATACTAGATGATATAATGGTATAAACAGCCAAGCAATATATTTTACTATGCAGTTATACAGGTCAGAAAACGAATACAGGTCGAGGTCCTAGATCTGGGATATCGTTTATCTCAGTGAGATATCGGTGGGATATCGGGTTTTTTATATTGTACTGTAAAAATTATATATTATATATATAGTTATATATAAAGAGTTAAAGACATGTACATAGCATAAAAAGTCCCAAAAGGTCCCAAAAAGTAGTCAATATTGTCTAAACCATAAAAAAACTAAACAACAAACATAGCACAAACAGAATTTAATTGCAATCCACAGGTTCGGCATCCGAATCAATATCGTCTAAAGCATCAACTTGTTCATCCAAGTCATTAGCCACACCAAAAAACTAGGTTAGATATTATTAAAATTGGTGCCCAAGTCAAGCAATAGATCCAAAAAAAATACAGGAAAAAAACCGAGATCCCGATTTCAAAATATCGGTGAGATCCCGGTCAATATCACCGATATTCTCGGTACCTGTATTTGGGACCTGTATTTGGGACCTGTATTTGGGACCTGTATTATTTTTATCTCCTAGATCCGAGATCCCACTGAGATCCCAGTGAGATCCCACCTATATTAACTGCCCAGATATTTTAAGAATTAAAGGTATGCCATATGCATCACAACATTATGCAACAAACTCAGCATGGATGATAAACGTAAAGCAGTTAAAAGCTTACTTTTCCAGTCATCCATCTCGAAGCCAACCATCTTGCCTATTCAGATGAAATCCACCAAATGCCGATTCAAATTACCCTCAGCAAACTGAACCACAATTAAACGAATCTAATTATGATCAGATTAATAAAAACTTGTCAAATACCAGTGTAGAAATACTAAATCAACATATATACGAGCGAATTTCCATCTAAACCCCATCGAATTCAGGTCCGTTTCAATCTAGGTTTTAATAACGAAGAATACGGATCCGTTAACCGTAGACTTCCTTAACTCAAATCAGCAATCAGATAAGAAAATTAAACATAAACATACACGATTCATGGAACAATTTGATAACGATTTTGGAAGCAGTTACATCAGATCTTCAAAAATTATATGTCATAACTTCGTAATTTTAAGCGATGAGAGATAACCTGTAAATAATAATAGCGGAAATACTGAGAAGTGAGCTTCAACAGAGCAGGGCGATCTAGGTATGGCGGAATAGTGCGTGTTTTTGGACTGTGAGAATGGGGGGAAGGCGCATTTTTTTGGTTCAGTTTCATCGCTCCTGTATGAAGGAGTCATTAGTGTGGTGATGTGTTGTTTTAGGAGTTAAGGCGTAATGGCAACTTGAGTCCCTTTACGTTTTAGTTTTGGACACAAAAGCCACATAGTTTTATTTAACACTTAAATGACACAAATGTTTTATCGTAATTGTCAATTGAGTCGTCTAACCAATTTCCATCCATCAAGTTTGCTCTAACGAGTAATGGATTTAACCAATTGTCAAGCTTAATATAATTGCCAATATCATCTTGTGAAGCTCGGAACAAAGATTATAAGAAACTGTATTGATTCCTATTAGATTTTTCCACTTATCTTTCTACTTTTTTAATTAATACAAATGTTCAAATCAAATGATTAGATTAAAAAAGAAAATACATGAATTTCATAGGTCAGTCATTTTTTTGGATAGAAATATGAAGTAAGAAGATTTAGTAGGAATCAATACTATTTTTCAAATATTATTGTACTCTTCTTGTATGTGAGCCCCTCTCGGTGGTCATCGCCATCCATCACCCAAAAATGAAATTCGTTAAACCAACGTTTCGCAATCATTAAGGTTAGTCTTAAATATTTATTTCAATAAATGTGGAGATTAATAGAATTGTTGTTGCTGAAAATGAATTAAATGCCAGAATAACCAACTCATTAACTAATGTTATACGTAATCAAACCATTAATTGGGACGCTTTCCACAAGAGGTCAGGAGTCGCCTAGATTGGTATTATATGATTTCTCTTCTAGTTGGCGCTCAAAAAATAAATACATGTCGTAATTCAACCCTAGATTGGGCAAGCTAGAGGTTAGATTTCCACCGTGCATGTGAAATTATTACGTAATTCTCTTCTAGCTTCTTATTAATTTTAAACGTTACATCCAACCTGTATCTCCATATCAAGATTTGAGAAAACCTGATACGAGAATCTTGTTTTTTCAAATAAATTCACTTCCAATTCAGAAGCCAAGTAAAAGCATCTAAGGACACGTATAAGACTACGCTGTAAGTAGTTAGTTTGTTTTAGTTTGTTTGGTTACGTAAACTTTCTTTTTGTTACTCAAACATCATAACAATTTGAAGGTTTCAGTAAAATTATATATCAAAAAACAAATATCCTGTACATCAATTTTACAACACGTTTAAAACCCATCATAAAATAATCCATATGCAAAAATGGTATAGATCTAGAGTTTTGTCATTGAAGTAAAAAAAAAGAAAAACATATCATTTGCTTTGCCCAAATTTTAAAATAGAATAGTATGTTCTTCAAATTGTATTGAAGACATTTAGATGATTTTTATAATTGGGCTTTAATATAATATAATTTCATTTCTTAACTGGGCTCTATGTGAGCATGACTTTTGAAAATTAGGGTTAGGATCTGAATCGCACTCTATTTATACGAGCTTCTGTTACATTCCAATATTCAACACGGTTGATGCTAATCTTCTATGATGGAAGATTTTTCTCCTGATCCAGGAATAACCAGCCAAATTGACACCTCCGATTCGATGTAATCAGTTCTGTCTTTCTGTTTGCTCTAATTTTTTATTGATTTCTGTAGAAACGAATTATAATCGCTTGTTATCCATTTCAACTTTATGGTCTTTTTTCGGTTTTGCTAATCCCCCGCAAATTGAATTTCTCTTTCTGTGTTTTCGAGTTTATCTTAGACATATACATCATGGTATCTGAGGATTGATTTAAAAAAAAAAATATAACTAAACAATTTTTCCATGAATTTATGTTTTTAACTTCCGATGTTTAGTTTATTTCATCTATTTGCTTACATTATACACTCGATCTTTGTACAGCATATCAGGATCGGGTGATAAGATGTTAATTGTTCATAGCATATCAAGGGGCCGATCTAGGCCTATTTACCCTCTGCCAAAGGTAAAACATCAGCGATTCGTATTTTTTTGTTATATTGTTTTATTAGATTATATGATGGATATTTTTAAGCTATTCATATATGCTGTAAAGTGACTTACAAGTTACAACCAATGTTTTAAAAACTGGATTTCACATTGAACCAGCTACAAGGTTGAATGATGCAAAAATGCAACAAACTAGAAAAATACAAAACAAATCTTATATATATAAAATTCATGGTTTTTATTTTATTTACCAAATTTTTTTAAGAAATAGTGGGTTTTCTGGTTCGACCAGCCCTATATTTATGCCAAACCGTTTGAATCCGGCCAAGTTACAACCACTGATCTAACGGCTAGCCCACCAGATTTGACTGGTCAGACCGGCTGGTTCAACTTTCCGGTACATACAAAGCATGTCGGGGACCGTCCGACACATATGGAGAAATCATCCGACCTTTATCTTCGACAACCATATTATGCATTACAACACATGCATACAAAATATATCTTAATCTTTCAAGGTCATATGAACGGACCGTGTTTTTGACAATGTGCCACTTCGAATTTAAAACTCCAAAAGCCCGTTCCACATCCTTACGTGCGGATTCTTGTTTTTTGGTAAACAAGACCTCTTTTGGATCAACTGGATGTCGATAAGCTTTAACAAATGTCGCATGACGAGGATATATACCATCGGTAGGGAAATAACCGAATCTATATGGATTGTCATTCACCGTAAAAGGAGCATCGGGTGCATTTCCTGATAACAAGTCGTTGAATATTGGTGATTGATCAAACACGTTAATATCATTATTAGAACCCGCAACCCCAAAGTAAGCATGCCAAAACCATAAATCTTGGGAAGCAACAGCTTCTAATATCAACGACGGTACTCCATGATGTCCACAAGTGTACTCACCTCTCCACGATTGTGGACAGTTCCTCCAATCCCAGTGCATACAATCAATGCTACCAAGCATTTCAGGAAAACCATGTCTCTCTTCGTGTGCCTCATATAATTTTTGAACATCGGTTAGTGTTGGTTTTCGCAAATAAATAGGTCTGAATATTTCCAAAACACCTTGTGAAAATCTATACATACTTTCCCTAGCAGTTCTTTCAGACATGCGTAGGTACTCGTCAAGAGAATCAGGGGATGACCCGTAAGCCATAGCTCGAATTGCTTCAGTACTTTTTTGCAAAGCAGTGAATTCCCGCCTACCTCTAGTATCATATCTCAATTGAAAAAAAGGATACTTGTTTTCTAATGCGCTACATATGCGCATAAATAAATTTTTGCTCAGGCGAAACCTTCGTTTGAAATCGTTGTCGTCATAAACAGAATCATCCGCAAAATAATCTCGATATAGCCGTTCGTGTCCAGCTTGTCGATTTCTATTTAGCTACGCGGTTCTAGTGTCAAAGACTTCACTTTGATCATCGTCGGATAAATCATCGAGGAGTTCTACGTATATTGTTAGCATAAACGCATCATCATCGTCAGATGATGAACCAAGATAATTCATTATTTGTGAGTTGGAGTATTTTGGTAGAGCTGTGGTGTGTTTTGGTAGTGTTTTGTTTTGATAATGTTTGAGTGTGTTTATATAGGAAATAAATAAATTAATTAATTAATTTTATTATTTTTTAAATCCCCAACGGCTCTTTTAGCCGTTCAACGGCTACTTTTACGTTCAAAATCGATCAAACCAAGCCGTGGCCAGCCGTTTCCCGTTGCCTGCTTCCACCACGCCCTCCCCCCACGCCGTTGGGGGGGGGGGGTGTTCCCTTATTCCCACCATGCCGTTGCCGGCCATGTCACATCCCACGCCTTTGAGCGTTGCACCCATACCATGCAACTTAGATCACTCGCTGTCTCCATTGATGGTGAGATCATCTACTATAAACAAACTCTCAACTTTAACCATTTATGAAGGGGCATTCTCCTCTCTTCAAATATGAAGAGTTTTAACTTTTAACCCTCTTCAATATGAAAGGATAATATGTCTTATAACTATAAGCATATCTTTAGTAGAACTAACATCAATTTTATTTTACATTAAAACTAAAAAATGCATTTAATACATCTAAAATATGAACTTAGTAAGACTTTGAGTGAATTAAATTTAGGGGTGAGCACAAAAATCGAAAAAACTGAACCATTTGAAAAACCGATTTGAGTGGTTTTTATTTTTTGAAAAACCGAATGTTTGGGGCAGTTTTTGGGTGCATACGGAAAATTGAACAGGGAGAACCACCCCTCCCTGCCTTATATATATATATATATATATATATATATATATATATATATATATATATATATATATATTTCAATTTTTGTATAAATATTTTTATATTTATAAACGATTTGATCCATAATTATTTAAAAGATGGTTTTAAGTATACCATTTGTAATTTTTCACACGTTTTTTTCCCAATATTTTCTAGGTCTTATAACTTTATAAATATTAAAGTTTGGATCATAACTTTTAAGTTAACAAATTGGTAAATCTGAAGGATAACAAAAAACCCGAAACCGAACTGATTTATTGAGAAAAACCGAAAACGAAAAAGCCGAAACCAAACGGTTTTAGTTCTAAAAAACCGAAGTTTGCGGTTCGGGGTTTGATTTTAGTTAAAAACCGCCCCCATGCTCACGGCTCACCTCTATAATTAATGTGCCTAACATGTGCACAAAACGCATGTCAGAATAAGTTGTTGCTAAATCGAGATTATCAATAAGTCGTTGCTCAATCCGGATTATCAATAAGTTGTTGCTCAATCCAGATTATCCATAAGTCATTGCTAAATCCAGATTATCCATAAGTCGTTGCTAAATCCAGATTATCTATATATAAGTCAGTTCGGAAGATTGCAACAAGACGAAATCATCATTATTTTAACATTAAGCAACGAGATATAATTTAAACAAAATCAGTGTCAATGTCAGGTGTCCTTTAATATCAAGGATTTTGGAGCGTTTTTAAAATTGCAATGAAAATTTTTCATTAGATTAATAATAAGGCACAAGGGTAATCTTAGTTAATAATCAAGTAACAATCTTGAAGATGTTCTAAACACCATATACAACAACATTTGAAGACTTAGACCTTAGAAGTCTTTGATTCGTCACTAATTGATGGTTGAAACGAAGCTATAGATATGAGTTCTGATCTGAGTTCATCAATGGCCTTGATTTTAGCATTTGTAATTGTATCCTCCTCTGTTATACCATTTGCATTTTCGGTCTCCTGTAAATCAATCTCATCTACAACACTATAAGAAATGGCTATGAGAGATTCCCTCGTACTTTCCTGATGTCTATAATCCATATAAAGCCCAACGGTATTCCTGTAAATGACACAAATTAAAGAAATCACATGTCAAAAATACCTATATTATTGTTATTGTAAAAAAATATAAAAAAAATTCTAACCTGGCTAATTCACATAATGATATTTTATATCGTTGGAAATTACTACTAATAATTTTAAGATTTTTACTACCTCACTTTCATTTCTTCTGAAATTAAACCGTGCGAACATTGCGACTCCACAATTAAATTGGCAAGTGTGAATTTTTGTGCGACTAATTAGCATTTTTGTCTTGTATAAATCTTTACGGCTTTCCTTTGTGTGACTGGGGTTGTACTTTTGGGCGACTTGAATTAACGGTTATATTGAATTAATTGTTATATTTTCGTGGGACTTTTTGCCTTTCTCAAGGAAAAAAAATCGTCGGAAACTAAATAATTTTTTTTTTTATCTTTTTGAGAAAATTTTCCTTTTTACACCAAAAATACGAAATTATCTCCAAAAACTAAAAAATTCATCTTGCCCGAAAAACAATTTTTTTGAAAAACTAATTCTTATATAGTGTTTCAAATAAAATTGGTCTTTCTCGGAAAGGACAAAAAAAATACAGCCACCAATTAAGAAAAATACAGATGTCATTTGCAGTTGCGACACTTGACAACATATTTATGGAGTCATACAAAAATCGGAAATCGCACGGTATATTTTGGTAAGACCCAAATCAGTACAAAAATTTCGTTGGAAAAGAGGTCTATTCGGCAATTTTTTTTGCCAAACTTGCAAGGAAAAACGATATGAATAAGTAAAACACTGGTAATTTAATTGTCATACAGATTCATACATTGTTCTCACGACTCTAAACAACATATACACGAAAAATTTCTACACATTTTCGTACAAGAAACAGTGTTATTTCAATCAAACAGATTATGTGTTACTTTCTTATTATCAGAATCTAAAGCAAAAGAACTAATCAATTAGGAGAAGAAAATAGAAATCGGAAGGATTATTGTGATACAAGTGAGATTGAAGAGCGTACCTGAATTGAGAATCGAATCGGGATTGAAGCAACTGAGTGATTAGCGATGTTTACTTATACAGGGGAAGGGGAGAGGGTGTAAACTGTAATTATTGTAAATTTTGGGATAGTGTACGTACACCGTATTCCGTATTCCAACGTGGAATCGAGTTGGATCCTATCAATCAGATTTTGGACTACTACCACAACTTGACTCTTTTTCCAAAAGAGTAATGGTATTTAGGCCTACCATTTATACCTACTCATAGGCCTACTCATTAGATGAAGACACGTGTCAAAATCAAGGGATAATATTAGGAGAGGGAATTAGTGCAATACACATGTCATCCTATCAAGTGGGCAGACCTATTGGTAGGTCTAAATGATAGGACTAAATATCATTTCTCTTTCCAAAATTAGGCCAACCCACATGCATTTCTTGTTTTATTACAAAAAAACAACGTATTATTACAAGGTATTTTTGTTTATGATGGTGATTGGGTTCTCTAAATCAGTTAATGCTCAAGTTTTGAATAAATGTACGAGACCTTATTGTCGTAGTTGTTGCCGAATCTTCCCCTAGTCATATGATGAAAGTTCAAATAAAAAAATCAATACGTAAAATTTAGAAAATCATTTCAGATAATCTTAACGTTAGGTAATCAAAATATTATTATAAAAACTATGTATACTAAAATGTACGGGTGTTATAATTTTTACACCGAAAAAAAAGAAGGAATAATACATTCATAATTATTTGATATTTTTTATTAAGAATATCTAACTATTAAAAACAACTTCATAGGTCATCAAATGTGTATACTGTTTATTTTAGATTAAATATGGATAAAAACATCTTAGATAACCAAGATAACTACACAATTTTTGAAAAATAAGTTATTAAATAAAAATTTTTGAATACTCAAGAAAATTATCGTCATTCAACAAAATATTATAACTTACAAACTTGAACATAAGACTTATTGGACTGTGAGAATGGGGGAAGGCGCATTTTTTTGGTTCAGTTTCATCGCTCTTCTGTATGAAGGAATCGATTGTCATTAGTGTGGTGATGTGTTGTTTTAGGAATTAAGGTGTAATGGCAACTTGAGTCCCTTTACTTTTTAGTTTTGGACACAAAAGCACATAGTTTTATTTAACACTTAAATGCACAAATGTTTTATTGTAATTGTCAATTGAGTCGTTTAACCAATTTGCCATCCATCAAGTTTGCTCTAACGAGTAACGAGTAATGGATTTCACCAATTGTCAAGCTTAATATAATTGCCAATATCATCTTGTGAAGCTCGGAACAAAGATTATAAGAAACTGTATTGATTCCTATTAGATCTTTCTACTTATCTTTTTACTTTTTAATCAATACAAATGTTCAAATCAAATGAGTAGATTAAGAAAGAAAATTCATGAATTTCATATATCAGTCATTTTTATAAATAGAAATATGAAGTAAGAAGATTTAATAGGAATAAATACTATTTTTTAAATATTATTGTACTCTTCTTGTTTGTGAACCCCTCTCGGTGGTCATCGCCATCCATCAACCAAAAATGAAATTCGTTAAACCAACATTTCGCAACCATTAAGGTTAGTCGTTAATATATTTCAATAAATGTGGAGATTAATAGAATTGTTGTTGCTCAAAAGAATTAAATGTCAAAATAACCAACTTATTAACTAATCAGCTGCTATACGCAATCAAACCATTAATTGGAACGCTTTCCATTATAGGCCAGGAGTTGCCTAGATTGGTATTATATGATTCTCTTCTAGCTGGCGCTCAAAAAATAAATACATGTCGCAATTCAACCCTAGATTGGGCAAGCTAGAGGTTAGATTTCCACCGTGCATGTGAAATTTTTATGCAATTCTCGTCTAGCTTCTTACTAATTTTAAACGTTACATCCAACCTGTATCTCCATAACAAGATTTGAGAAAACCTGATACGAGAATCTTGTTTTTTAAAATAAATTCACTTCCAATTTGGAAGCCAAGTAAAAGCATATAAGGATAAGCATAAGACTATAGTTAGTTAGTTTGGTTACGTAAGCCTTCTTTTTGTTACTCAAACATCGTAACAATTTGAAGGTTTCAGTAAAATTATATATAAAAAGACAACACATCCGGTACATTAATTTTACAACACGTTTAAAACCCATCATAAAATAATCCAAATGCAAAAATGGTATAGATCCAGAGTTTTGTCATTGAGGTAAAAAAAAAAAAAAAAACAAAACATATCATTTGCTTTGCCCAAATTTTAAAATAGAATAGTATGTTCTTCAAATTGTATTGAAGACATTTAGATGATTTTTATAATTGGGCTTTAATATAATATTACTAGCTTCATAGCCCGCCCAACTGGGCGGGCATGCTGCAAAAGATAAATTATAGAAAAACAATAACAAATATTAATACTTTTAAAATCACATAAGAATCCATAGCTATAATGATAAGTTTGTACACAAATTGATACATGAATAAATGTAACAGAAAATTTATAGACGAAATAAGACTTCTTTGTAAACGACATTTGTTGTTGAATTAGTGTAATTGTCATCTCTGTCACAACAAATGACCTTCAATCCGTTCTTGTTCTTAACTCGTGATATAGATACATAAAGTTGGCCATGTGAGAATACTGGTTTTTGTAGAAACAAACCAACTTGAGACAACGTCTGACCTTGACTTTTATTAATGGTCATAGCAAAGCAGCCTTGAACAGGAAATTGCCTCCGATTCAATTTGAAAGGCATCTTGTTGTCGGAAGGGCTAATAACCATTCGAGGGATATCGCAAATTGTACCAACTTTGCCGCCAGATATGATTTTACCTTCGATTATCTAACATCATGTTGACTACTAAGAAAGTCAAGCACATGTTATGTAATAAATATTGAAACCTAAAACTAATTTTTATAGTCTAACCCTTATGAACTCAACTAAACATGTTAAATCAATTATGAAGTCTAACCCATTTGCCTTTCTCAATGACTAACAGCTTATTAAATGTTTTAGATATCAGGTCATAATTTAATGATATAATCCAAATGTTACAGTCTAACCACATGTTAAAAGATTTCAGTTTTAACATATGTGTTGTGAAATTTCATGAAATCAGATCATTTATAATCACTTGATTTTCATGAAATGTTTGTTATAGTCTAACCACATGTTAAAAGCTTTTTAAATGTTCATGATATCATGTCATAATTTTTAATATAAAACAGCTACGCAAACGGGTCAAAGTTTGATGAAAAGTCAATTTTTCTATCATCTCCTAATCATTTAATTCACATATTTAGATTATATATTGTAACCAACTGCTTCCCAAGAAAAAATTAGAATAAAAAAGACATACAAAAATGTTCGTGGATAGACATAATATGGCCCGACCCGTTTAACCCATTAACCAAATTAAATGTGTGATTTTACATGGTGGAAAGCTTACTGCAATTGAGAGCTTTTCATGAATAAAAGCCATTGGACACCTCAAAATTTAGCTCAGATTCTCTTGTTCGGTATCTATATCTTGAAGCTCGAAACAAACACAACAATATTTATTAGTCTATTAAAAAAAAATATGAAAATAATACAAAATATGCTAATTATTACCTTTATATTATTTACCTCAGATTCTCTTTTTCAGTGATTTCCTTATATTCCTAATGAAATTATCCTTTTTATCCACATAAAGGAAGAAAGCTTGTAAGTTTTCAAGTGGGACTGTCTTTATTTGATTTATAAAATGTCAAAATTTGACTTGTTCTTGGTTAAAGGTAGAGAGCTTAAGGATTCAAAAGTAGTATACAAAAACAATAAGATATGAACTTCAACAAAACACATATATAGAGAAGATTCTTACTGGATTAAGAGAAAAAGATGTAAACTTTTCAACATCTTATAGACCCAAAAATTTCAAAGCCTTACTTTCAAAATCCCACCAGTAATTGAAATTAACATCACAAAAAAATCAGTTTTGAATCATACAATAAATATTATAACCAAAACATATTTCAAAACGCAATTGATGAATACCATGATAAGAAAAGACCGTTAGCAATCTTTCAATCAATTTTTTGTGCTTATTAGTATCATCAACTGCAAGAACGTGAAAATATGAAAGTTATTCAACCCTTTGAGCTTTAATCTCAAAACAATTAAAATGGGATTTAGATATTTAGTATCACGTATCATTTGAAGGTCAAACATAACTTGGTGAAAATTCACAATTATTCCATTAAATCAAATTCTCAATAAACAGTATTTGAAGGGAAAAAAAATCTTAGAGGGATTGCTTTCTGGGCTTTATGGCGAAGCAAGAATTTAAGATAAAATCAGGAGATAAACACGAATCGTCAACAACCGATGGTACACTCTTGCTGTTACTTGAAGACAATTGATTTACAAGCCATGAAGGATTTGAACGAACAACCTTCTTTCACAACGGGCCTAGCCCTAGCATCACTTTGGCCACCCGTGGAGGACTTCCCTTCCCCGGTGCCACTACCCCCGGTTCTCTCTTCCGATTTAGCTTCGGATTCACGGTCTCCACCCGACCTTTCACGGTCTCCAATAATTCGGTGCACTTCCTCGGCCACCGTTCTCTTGATTTGGTCGATAATAGTTTGGAGATCCGCCATGGTCACCGGAGTTCTATTAGCTCCGACCTCCGATTCATCAACTCGATGCATCGACGGTTGACTTTCTTGCTCAACCACCCTCTCGACAGGAGGTACTTCCTCCTCCCGGTTCTCCGGGGCTTTCCCACTTCTACGAGTGTTCACCATTTCTTTCGATCAAGACTATACGAAAGACATTAAACATTTAGTACCTTGTGTACAACCCATTAGTCTCATAGGACTCAATATCCATAATCATAACAAATTTCATCGGTCCCCTAGGTTCAACCCTAAACTTAATATAAAGTCTCAAGGTCAACCTATGATCTCAAGGAATCTTATATTCCTAATGCTACAGTCTAAGACTAGGATGGTCATCCAACCTAATTCACTTAAACTATAGTTCTGATACCAAGTTGTAACACCTCAAATTTTAATACCAAAAATCGGCCAAAATAAAACATTTTATAAATAGAAGAACATTCCCAAATTTGGATTTACAAAAACCTTGGTATGAAATCAGAGTATAAAAGTAGGTGTTACAAAATAGATCATAACCAAGCTAAGACTAAATCCAATCTAGTGCTCCTCTATTCTAGGTCCCGCATCTCTATCCATGCGTACCTAAGCCTTCGATCCCGAACCTGAGTACATAGCAAAACAAAACAAAGAGTACGTGAGACAAAAACGTCTCGTGAGCTACATGGGTTTAGACCCCAAGGTTAATAATAATAACCGAATCACAAACAAACAACAAACTCGTAAGCCATCACCCATCTATCTAGTCACCCTATTGTGACTCTAACACCTTGCTTTCCTAGCAATCATACCTAGTTGTCGGGACATCCCCAACCAACTAGAACCACATAAACTTATTAACCGGGGATCCCCCGCATTAACAAGCTTCAAGGTAAAGGCAAGAGGGAATCGCCCAATCTACCAATACCTGCCTTACTCGCCGGACTACTTCCAGTTAGCAAGACTACTATCATGGAATGGGCCGATGGGGATCCGCCCAAATGCTCCCCATTCCATACCTCATGACCGGGGATCCCCCGAATCATCACATCATCTCACCATATCATAACTCGATGGTTATGTCAATCTAGCTCTCGGCTATCACGTCTATCATCAAACAAGTTAGTTCAATACTATCATCGGTATAACTAACTATCAACTACTAGTCTACACAATAAAGCAAGTAGACCATAACACAAGTAATAAAAATGTATTTCATAGGCTATGTACTCAGTAAAGTCCACACGTACTCACCTTAGCAATAAATGCTCCAACCGTGTTCTTGACACCAAAACTCTTGCTTCACGATTTCACCGACTTTCCAAGATGTCACCGAAAGCCTAAAACAATGATCATACAATGTTCAACACCACAATCTACTATCAATGTGTTCATCTACCTCTAGATAACACCCATCAATCCATTTCCCCCAAATATGGTGGTTTACCAAACCCTAGGTTTAACCAACCCGCAAGATTCTTACAAATCATAATCATACACTTGTTTCCTTTGTTAATATACCATCTATTAAGTGTATACAACCTTTATATCACCATAACCCATAATCCCAAGAACTAGGGTTTCAACCCCAAGCTTCTAAACCCATAGATCTAAAACTACAACTACAAAGGATTGAAGATATACCTTAAATCTTCAACTAGGAGTGAAGAATCACAAGATTTGACCAAGAATTCAGCTCCAAACGATGCTTTACACTCAAAAACGTTCACACACTTGAAGAGAGAAAACTAGGGTTCATAAATGCAATAAATGAGCCAAATCCCGACTTTAATGCTGCTCGACCAGACTTCGCGTCGCGAACTAAGTTCGCGTCGCTAACTCTGCAAATCGTACGCCAACTTAGCGATCGCTAACTCGACGTGATCTACTTAGCGACCCATGGCCAAACTCCCTGTGGCTAGTTCCCGATCGCGAACCATAGTTCGCGTCGCGAACTCCTTAAGGCAGCAAGGCTGCACTTTTCATTAAGTGTCTTGACCCGTTTTCGCCCATAACTTTCCCGTACGGTGCCCAATCGACACGAAACCAATTTCCACGCGTTTTATATGATTTATCCATAATTATCATATTTTTACATATTTATTTATTTACAAATTTCGGGTCGTTACAGTAACCAACTCTTATACAAGTTGAGAGAACTAAAACAAGCATCAATCCATTGATTTCAATGAAGAAAGTTGAGATCTTGTGTGTGTTGTGTGTGTTTTTAGAGAGATAAAGTAGAGAGCAGGAGGAGAGAACTTTGAAAAGATAAGATTGATTCATTGTGCAAAGTTAGCAATTAGTGATTACATCTTTAGTTTATATACCTTCTCACTAATTGCCTTATTAATCCTAATGACTAACTTAATAACTATACAATGTTGTCATACCTACCCCCTTGACTATTATTTACAACAATATAAGTCCTAACACAAGTTTATAAAAAGGATATTTATTTTTATTATGATCGCTAAAGGGTAATCAACTATTATAAAAGTTTATAAAAAGGGTGTCTACTATTGATAACTAAAGGATTTTCAAAACAATTTGTACACTTAACTTCCAACGGTTTAATGTAGGCCTGTAAACGAACCGAACGAACACGAACGAAGCTTCCAATGGGTTGATGTACGCCTGCATACATACGAGGCCTTTATTCGTGTACGTGTTCGTTTTACTAAACAAATACAAATGTTGTTCAAATTCATTCATTTAGCTTAACAAACAAATATAAATTCCCACTGAAAGGTTCATGAACGGTTCGTTCAACGTTTAGTTTGTTCACAGGCCTAGGTTGATGGATCATAAATTGGACGTTTAATAGAACGACTCATTTGTTAAAATTGGTTAGTCTTTGGTGATTAACAGAAAAGTAAATTCCTTTATTATAAAATTTTATATAAGTTAGTTACCCTTTAGTGATCAAAACAAAAGTAGATTCCCTACTTATAAACTTTTATAAATGTTGATTACCTTTAATGATCAAAATAAAAATTAATACTCTTAAATGAATTTTCAATCAAATATGTATTTTTCCCTTTTAACATTAAGCAATGAGATATAATTTAAACAAAATCAGTGTCAATGTCAGGTGCCCACTAATATCAAGCATTTTGGAGCGTTTCTAAATTGCAATAAAAAAATTCATTATATTAATAATAAGGCATAAGGGTAATCTTAGTTAATAAATTATATCTATTATACAATAGGCATTCAGATTTACTGTTCACAAGTTTTTGATTGGTTGAATTTTTTTCTTATTTTATATATATATAAGCTATTTGGATTTATAAACAAAACTGTATCTTGCCAAAGTGGTCAGATGCAGACCCTTAAAACTTACGCCACTAAGGCCACCTGGGTTCGAATCCCTCCCTTGCTCCTCATTTCTTTTTATTTTATCTATTATTTATATATAATTCTTTTTAAAGATATTCACAACATATTTCCCTTTTGCCCTATTAAAAATTAATAATTACATATATTGCCAAAACTTTTTGCTCCAAAAAATTTTTGTCATTCCTTTTTTTTTTTTTTTTGAAACTCCACGTTTTTTTGATTTTTGCTTAAAAAAGAAAATGCTTTAAATTCTCTTTGCAACGCGCCGACCCATATAATACATTTGTGATAATATAATATTATATAATAAGTTAGTGTTCACTTTAACATAATTGGTTGATAGGTTCTTTTAAATGTAAGTAGCTCCACCTTAAGTATTATGGGCAATTTCTCAGAAGTTTATCAAAATCCTTGCAAATGAACCATTTGAACACTATTAATGATTATATAACTTTAAAACTAACCGAATAACTAATATTAAATTTATGCACCTGATATTTATGTTAATTTGTTTAAAATTTAAAAATAAAATGTAAACCCGTATTATGGTTTATATGTTCGATATCGCTTAGTATTTGTAAAACCATGTGTTGATTAGATAGGCCCGCAGCGAAGCGCGGATCATAACAACACTTGTAATTAACAATCTTGAAGATGTTCTAAACACCGTATACAACAACATTTAAAGATTTAGACTTTAGAAGACTTTGATTCGTCACTAATTGATGGTTGAAACGAAGCTATAGATATGAGTTCTGATCTGAGTTCATCAATGGCCTTAATTTTAGCATTTGTAATTGTATCCTCCTCTGTTATACCATTTGCATTTTCAGTCTCCTGTAAATCAATCTCATCTACAACACTATAAGAAATGGCTATGAGAGATTCCCTCGTACTTTCCTGATGTCTATAATCCATATAAAGCCTAACGGTATTCCTGGAAATGACACAAATTAAAGAAATCACATGTCAAAAATACCTATATTATTGTTATTGTAAAAAACAAAGAAAATATAACCTGGCTGATTCACATAATGACATTTTATATCATTGAAAATTACTATTAATAATGTTAAGATTTTTAATACCTCACTTCCGTTTCTTCTAAAAATAAATCGTGCGAACTTTGCGACTCCAGTATAAGAACTTTGCGACTCCACAATTAATTTGGCAAGTGAGAATTTTTGTGCGACGTAATTTGATTTTGTGCGACTAATTAGCATTTTTGTCTTGTATAAATCTTGACGACTTTCCTTTGTGTGACTGACGGTTGTACTTTTGGGCGACTTGAGTTAATGGTTATATTTTCATGGGACTTTTTGTCTTTCTCAAGAAAAAAAAATCCTCGAAAAACTAAATAATGTTTTTGTGAAAATTTTCCTCTAAAATACGAAATTATCTCCAAAAACTAAAAAATTCGTCTTGCCCGAAAAACAAATTTTTTTTTTTTTGAAAAACTAATTCTTATATTATAGTGTTTAAAAAAATTGGTCTTTCTCGGAAAGGACAAAAAAATACAGCCGTCAATTAAGAAATAATACAGACGTCAGTTGTAGTCGCGACATTTGACAACATTTTTATGCAGTCATACAAAAATCGCAAATCACACGATATATTTTGGTAGGACCCGAGTCAGTAAAAAAAATTCGTTGGAAAAGAGGTCTGTTTGGCAAAAAAAAGTTTTTGCCAAACTTGCAAGGAAAAACGATATGAATAAGTAAAACACTAGTAATTTAATTCTTATATGGATTTATACATTGTTCTCAGGACTCTAAACAACATATACACGAAGGATTTCTACACACTTTCGTCCCATAAACAGTGTTATTTTAATCAAACAGATTTTGCGTTACTTTCTTACTATCAGAGAATCTAAAGCAAAGGAACTAATCAATTAGGAGAAGAAAACAGAAATAGGAAGGATTATTGTGATACAAGTGAGATTGAAGAGCGTACCTGAATTGAGAATCGAATCGGGATTGAAGCAGCTGAGTGATTAGCGATGTTTACTTATATAGGGGAAGGGGAGTGGGTGTAAATTGTAATTATTGTGAATTTTGGGATAGTGTACACCGTATTCCAACGTGGAATCGAGTTGGATCCTATCAATCAGATTTTGGACTACTACCACAACTTGACTCTTTTTCCAAAATTAGGCCAACCCACATGCATATCTTGGTTTATTATAAAAACTATGGTATTATTACAAAGTATTTTTGTTTACGGTTTTGATAATGACAGCTCTTAGGGCTGTCTCTAAGTGCATAATAGTTGTACATTAAATCATGAGAGGAAGTGGTTCCTAAAATTCAGGAGGTAGTTATAGATTGATGTACAAGCTTCCGATGCGTGTCTATTGACACCCCTTAGGGCTGTCATTATCAAAACTTTTTTGTTTATGATGGGTGATTGGGTTCTCTAAATCAGTTAATGCTCAAGTTTTGAGTACATGTATACGACCTTGTTGTCGTGGTTGTTGCTGAATCTTCCCCTAATCATATGATGATTATATATAGAAAAAATCAATATGTAAAATTTAGAAAATCATTTCAGATAATCTTAACGTTAGGTAATCAAAATATTATTATAAAAACTACGTATACTAAATTGTACGGGTGTTATAATTTTTACACCGAAAAAAAAGGAATAATACATTCATAATTATTTGATATTTTTTACTAAGAATATCTAACTATTAAAAACAACTTCATAGGTAATCAAATGTGTATACTGTTCATTTTAGATTAAATATGGATAAAAACATCTTAGATAACCAAGATAACTACACAATTTTTGAAAAATAAGTTATTAAATAAAAAATTTGAATACTCAAGAAAATTATCGTCATTCAACAAAATATTGTAGCTTACAAACTTGAACATAAGACTTATTGGTCAAATAATTATACTTCATAGTAATATTAAGCGTATGGTATGTTCATTTAATTGCGTAGCTAAAATCATAAAATAGATATATTTAACTTCTTCTTTTGCTGAAAAGTATATCCATTTGTATAGGGTTTTAAAATAAAATATTGTAAAACCGGTGCCAAAAGTGACACCAACTAACACTTTAGTTTTTGGTAAATAAGACGATTTTTTTTTCAAAAATAGGGTTAGTTTTTTTTCCCTTCACAAATAGGGTTGTTTTCTACCACATTTCAAAAATAGGGTTGATGGCCTCCCAGAGGCCGGTTTTTATTAAAAAGAAGGAGTCTTGGAGTCCGGCTTTAGACCAATCTGACAACAGACTGAAAGTATGGGGTCCCGGAGGCCGGTATTACTACAATAATGCCTCCTGGAGGCCGCTTTTAGGTAAAAAAAGGGTGTCCTAGAGGCCGACTTTTGCCCCTCCCGAATTCAGCTATATATCCGAACTTCACACCCACTTCAAAACCACTCCTCATACATTTTCTTCTCCCCAATACTTCATAAAAACCTACTTCATAAAAAAACCTACTTCACCCACTTCACAAAAAAACTTCAAATACAGTTTCTACATTTTCATCCCAAAAATCTTCAAATACATTTACTACATTTTCATCACTTCAAAACCCACTTCAAATAAATAATTTCTAAAAATTGGTTTATTTAAAAAATGTGGCGCACTCAAGCAGTATCCGTCCTTCTACTACAAAACCAGATCGAGGATTTGCAAGATACAATTGACCAAATGGACCAGTCTCAACGTGCCCGAATCCATGATCTTCGAATACAAATTGAGGGGATACAAGATACCATTACCGACATGCATAACCGGGCTGATTCAGCTGCGTTTGAGGAGTCGAATCAGGAGGCACCTCAAGATCTAGATTATCACTCTGAGCCATATCTTTCAGGTATACATAAGAGGATGTCATACTCCAGGATCCAACGTATGAGGGAAAGACCTCCACCGGCATTAATGATCAGGGAGCAGCAAACTCAAAACTCTTCATCAGGGAGTCTACAACCACACACAAATGACATTGTTACTGCGCATAGGTGGGCCCGGAGTGTAGAAGAATTTTACCTCCACGTGGATAGGTGTGGGAATGATACCTTTAGCTATATTGCATTTTTAGGTCGTAAAAAAGCACCTAGGGAGTTTTGGAGTGTCCTGGTAGGTGAGAATGCGAGCTCTTCTTTGTGGCCTATGGTAAGTAATTTAATTTCGTTATTATGAATTTAATGTAACAAAAGCCTAAATGTAAATAATTATATATTTATTATAGCATATAGAGACTTGAATTAAAAGATGGATGCGTTATCGGTTGTACGTTGGGTATAAAACCGGAGAATATATGCGATGGACAATAATGTCCACCGGATTTGAGCCTCTTTTATCACCACTTAACATATCAGTCTATCAGATGCAACTAAATATGCGGATGACGGTTTGACAGCTTATCCCGCTTGGGGGGACGTAGATGTTGTATACATTTCTTTTTGTTTAAATGATAACATTTGGTCGCTTGCGCAGAGAATCTTGTTACAAATGAGACATATTTTATTTGTAGTTGTAGGAAGACCTTAGACCGCGTATGTGGGGTCTTTTCACCAGGCGCGACATATATGCACAGCAACACGATATTCTGAACTTTGACTACGGGGAGGGCGTGTACATGGTGAGGACAAGGGTTCAATTCGGCCAACATGGTGGGAACGATTGTAACGACCCGAAAATTGTAGATAAATAAATTTTATAAAACTATGATAAATAAGGATAAATCATTTAAAGAACGTAGGAATTGGTTTCGTGTCATTTGGACATCGTATGAGAAAGTTATGGACGAAACCGTGTCGAAGCGAAGGTTGAAAAATGCAGCCTGGGATGGATCGCCCAAGATAGCGGCGCTATCTTGGGATAGCGACGCGATTTCTCGCGCTTCCAGCAGAAACTCGAATTAGCGCTACCCTGAACGCTATCTTGAACGCGATTTATCACGGGTGTCAGATAGCGGCGCGATTTCTTGGTCTGAACAGCTTTAAAATCGGGTTTGGCTCATTTAATGTCACCCCAAACCCTAGTTTCTCTCCCAACGAATTTGAATACGTTTTTGAGTGGAAAACATCATTTGGAGCCGATTTCTTCATCAAATCTTGTGAAATTTCACTCCTAGTTGAAGATTAAAGGTATATATTCACTCTTTGATCATTGTAGCTTTAGACCCATGGATTTTGAGGCTTGGGTTTGAAACCCTAGTTCTTGGGTTTTTGATTAATGGTTGAATAAAGGTTGTATACACTTAATAGATGGTATTTTAACAAAGAAAACAAGTGTATGCTTAAGATTTGTAAGAATCTTAAGATTGGTTAAACCTAGGGTTTTGGAAATCATCAAAATTGGGGGAAAGTATTATCAAAGGGTTTCTAATAATAAGGGGTTTATTATTAGTAGTATTTGTTGTTGAACAAGTTGTGATTTGTCATATTAGGGATTTCGGTGGATTCTCGAAAGTGAGCAATCTTGTGGATAAGGAAGGATTGTGTGTGAAGAACACATTTGGAGCATTATTGCTAAGGTGAGTACGTGTGGACTTTACTGAGTACATAGCCATTGAAATATGTTTTCTTACTTGTGATTTGGTCTATTTGATTAATTGTGTAGACTATTAATACGTAGAGTTAGTTATATATTATTATGAATATTAAAACTAACTTGTTTGATGATTTATGACATAGCCAAGGGCTTAGATGGAATAACTCGAGAAGTTATGACGTGTGATAGTGTGGCGGTGATTCGGGGGATCCCCGGTCACTTTGGATGGGGCGGATTGGGCATCGACCCATGGACCATTATGTGTTAGGAGGCTTGCTACCGGACGAGATCCGGCTAGAAGTCAGGTGACGGTAGATTGGGCGATTCCCTCTTGCCGTTACCATAAGGCTTATTAAGGCGGGGGATCCCCGATTAATAAGTATGTGAGATGACGGGTTATTTGGAGATGTTCCGGATAACTAGATAGACTTGCTAGGGAGGCAAGAATGATAGAGTCACAATAAGGTGGCTAAATGTATGATGATGATATATATATATATATATATATATATATATATATATATATATATATATATATATGTATATATATATATATATAACGTGATACTTGTTTGTTTTATCGGGGTCTAAACCCATGTAGCTCACGAGACTTTCTTGTCTCACGTACTCCTTGTTTGTTTTGCTATGTACTCAGGTTCGGGATCGAAGATTTAGGTACGCATGGATAGAGATGCGGGGCCTAGAATAGAAGAACACTAGAGTGGATTTATGCTTAGCTTTGGTTTTGATATATTTTGTAACACCAAACTTTATACTCTGATTTTCATACAAAGGTTTTTGTAAATCCATATTTTGGAACTGTTCTTCTATTTATAAAAATGATAACATTTTGGTAAAATGTTTTGTATCAAAATTTGAGGTGTTACAACTTGGTATCAGAGCTATAGTTTAAGTGAATTAGGTTGGATGACCATCCTAGTCTTAGACTGTAGCCATAGGAATGTAAGATTCCTTGAGATCAATAGGTTGACCTTGAGACTTTATGTTAAGTTTAGGGTTGAACCTAGGGGACCTATGAAAATTGATATGATTATGAATATTGAGTCCTGTGTGACTAATGGGTTGTACATGAGGTACTAAATTATTTGATGTCTACCGTATAGACTTGAACGAAAGAAAATGGTGAACACTCGTAGAAGTGGAAAGGCTCCAAAAGATCAAGGGGATGAAACACCCCGTGTTGAGGTTGTGGTTGAACAAGGAAATCAACCGTCGATGCATGATGAATCGGAGGTCGGAGCTAATAAAACTCCGGTAACCATGGCGGATCTCCAAACTATTATTGATCAAATCAAAGGGACGGTGGCCGAAGAAGTGCACCGTATTATGAGAAACCGTGAAAAGTCGGGAATTGATCGTGAATCCGAAGCTAGGTCGGATGAGAGGACCGGGGGTAGTGGTACCCGAGAGGATAAGTCCTCAACCGGTGGTGGCGGTGATGATAGGGCAAGGCCCGATGAAAAAGATGGTTGTACTTTTAAGTCTTTCATGGCTTGTAAGCCAAGCGTGTACACGGGTAGTTCGGACCCGAAGGTAACTATGAGGTGGATCCGAGAGACCGAACGGGTCATCGGAAGTAGCAAATGTAAGAAAGCCGATATGGTGACGTATGCGTCACAATTGTAAAAAAAAAAAACTATGGTATTGTTTGTAAAAAAAGAAGATGCTATGGTATGGTGGGATATTGTTTATGAAACCCTCGGAAGGGAGGTGGTGGAGAAGATGTCATGGGATGACTTTACCACAAGGTTGAAGAGAAAGTTTTGCCCCGAAAGAGATTTGGAAAAGATGCATGAGAGGTTTGTGACCCTAAAGAAGGGTAATAGGTCGGTTGAGGAGTACTCAAGGGAGTTCACGGGATTGCTCCCGTTTGTTGCAAAAACTTATTTTGAGGAAAGATCGAGGGTAGTCCGGTATGCTTGTGGGCTACCTTGGGAGTACCAATTGGAGGTAAAGAGAGCGGTCACGCTCGATGAGGCCATTGGTACCGCCCGGGGTGTGGAAGAGGTAAATGCGACGAGGAATGCCGAGAGGGCCCAGATGGGCGAGAAAAGGAGAGCCGAGAGTGGCTCGGGAACTTACAAAAAGGGGAAGTTCACATCGAATTCCTCCAAACAAGGAAGTGTTGCCTCATGCAAGAGGTGCGGGAAGAACCATACCGACGAATGCCGAGGGGATTCGAAGGCGTGCTACAATTGTGGCAAGGTGGGGCATTTGGCTCGGGATTGTAGAACCAAGGCGTTTTACGAGGTAAAGTGTTACTCGTGTCACGAGATGGGACACTATAGCAATGTGTGCCCGAAAAAGGGAACCGAACCGATGGTGTCCACGGCCCAAAGGAAGGTGGAACCAGCTTTAGTGAAGGGGCGTTCCTTCCAACTCATTCGGGAGGAAGCAAAAGAGGCGCACGATGTGGTATCAGGTACTTTATTCATTAATTCCTTGCCAACTCATATATAATTTGATTCGGGTTCTATTTATTCGTTCGTGCCTCACAAGTTTGGTAGAAAGTTGAATGTGATGTCGGGATTGTCAGGTGAGGTCTGTTAAATCAAGGTAGCCAACGGGAAATCTTAATGGTCGAATGTGTTTATAGAAATTGTGAATTTGGAATAGATGGGGAAAAGTTTAGAGTCGATTTATTGCCCATGGGAATAAAGGATTTCGATATGGTTATCGGTATGGATTGGTTGGGTATGCACCGAGCCAAGATATTTTGTGATTACGGTTTAATTGTTTGGGTGATTGCACGAGTTGGTGCCTATAGAAATTGGAAATGAGTCGCATGATGTGGAGATTTATTTTGGGAATAGTCTTTCCGGTTAGTTATGTGTAGGGAAATTAAATTTTTGGAAAAGATTATGGACCGGTGTGTCACATGTAGTATGGATATAAGAGTTGATGCTATTATGTAGTATCAAAAGATGAACCACAAGGACGGTAAATGTTTCAACAAAGGGATATTAGTACAATAAAGTACTAAGTCTTGGTAAGAATTGTAGTAAGGATGGAAATGTTGGAAATAGAAACCATGGAAATGAAACTTGAGTATTCGGCGGGAATTCGGATAGGTAATGTAATGTTAAGATGCGTAAATGATAAAGAAAAGAATGATTAAAGGTGTAACGATGCCTTAGAACTAATAAACGGAACACAGATGGAAAAGAGTAAGTATCGGGAACTACATATTTTTGCTAGTTGTCAAAGATGGTTGAGTAAAAGTTGGCATGTAACCGTAACAAAGTTCTGTAACAGGAATGATTGATTCGATATTAAAGGTAAGATGACGATTGATGACAAATGTCATAATAATGGTGTGATAGAATGTGACATAGTGTAGCGTGAGACTACGATTGGAAAATAAATATTTCAAAGTATCGCGATGTATAAAGGTAGAACATCGAGTGTTGAGCTATTGGGTGCTAAGTCATGGGTTGCAAATATAGACCGGAGTCGATTGGTTGACTCAAAGATGACCGGGTTGGTCGGTGAATTATGGTTAAAGGAATAGATTGGTGGTCACCTCGGTGGTGACAAAAGATTTGGAAAGTTGATAATAGGGAAATGAACCGTTTAAGGGTGATTAAAGTGTAAGTGAAACGGTAAATGGTAATCGGAAATTTTAATGGTTTACCCGCGGGGTACAATGCATGTGCATTATGTGATGGCCTTTGAAGGCATATGATAATGAAAAAGGTAATGTTATATGAAACGTGTTAAGTAGTATGTCCAATGAGAAATGTGTGAATATGAAAGAAAACGATAACGTGATATTGCGGGAAATGTGCTAAATTGCATGGTGAATAAATAGACGATTAAATGGGTAAGATAGTGGTAAAGTATGTAAAGTGAAAATGTGTATACTAGTGAAGTATGCAAGATAGGATAAGAAAGAAATGATGTGATTAGCTCGGGGGATCCCCGGCTACGATGATGGTTGGGATGGAGTCGGTTGGGCGAATCCCAATGATTCCATTCCGTGATCGGAGGTTTTTCCGGTAACAGGATAGTGTGAGTCACATTGGATTGGAGGCTTTCCGATCACTGCGACAATTTAGATCTTGATGGATTGGAGGCTTTCCAATCATCTTGATGTGATAGTTAAATTATGGATTGTTGTGTCCGTATGATAATATTTATGTATTTATGTGATGAATATAGAACCATGTGGGTAATGTGTATGGTTATGACTTTATGATAAGTGAGAATTCGGGTTTAAATGCGAGTTGCATTAGGTCATGTATGGGTATGGGATGCCTACGACTTCTAGAATATGAGAAAGAGGATGCTTTTATAGAGCAATTGATATTGGGAACTAAGATATGGTCAACTTGTGTGAAATTATGGTACGTGATGCAAAGATGATTGAAATGGTACTAAGTGATGGTATAAGTGACCAAATGAATGTTAAGAAGCGGTAGGGTTGATGTGACCTTAAGGGAATGTGAGAACTCGGAGAAATTTAAAGAGATTGGAATTTTGGAAATATGAACGATTGTTAAGGAAACAATAATGAGTATAACCAGAAGTGATAAGTCGAGAATGATATCCCGCGAGTAGGGAATTTGTTGATTTGGGAAAGTATGGTTGACTTTATGCAAAGGTCAAGATTAGTCAATGTGTGATTTGGTTGACTTGGTCAAGGATGAGCTTTGACTCTCGTTTCGAATGATTGGTGAATGATGAGAGCATAATGTATCGGTCGTATGTATGTGAAAGGATTAATGGAATAATTAAAAGAATTATAGTCGAATTATGCGACTTTGACCCGTTGGGTGTGTAGAGTTGAATTTGGGAATCAAGTGTATGATCATTGCTGGATCATAAATTAAAGATCAATTGTAATGGAAATGATGGTTAATGGAATCTATAATGAATAAAGAAATTGTTAAGGTATAGTTGACTTTGTGTTTAAGTCAAAGGTTAGATAATGTTGGGAGGTGGCGACTTGGTCGAAGCTAGACTTTGACATTCGATCTAATCAATTAGCTAATTGTGACGATTGTATCATATCATTGTTATGAATAAAAGGATTGGTTGAAAGATTGAAAGTGTTATGGTCCAATTGTGAAATTTCGACCCGTTTAAGTAATATAAGTTTAAGATTGGGTTTTGACCGTTTGGACCTATCGGGGTTAAGCACATGTTTAAATGTATATAGTGATGGGTGAACTGTAATGAGAAAAGTTAGATTTTAACCAACACAATGGAGTTGGAGTAGAATGCTCGGTCAAATGTGGATTGGAAATTTCTGAGTGATTCCGAGGACGGAATCCTTTTAAGGAGTGGATAGTTGTAACGACCCGAAAATTGTAGATAAATAAATTTTATAAAAATATGATAAATAAGGATAAATCATTTAAAGAACGTAGGAATTGGTTTCGTGTCATTTGGACATCGTATGAGAAAGTTATGGACGAAACCGTGTCGAAGCGAAGGTTGAAAAATGCAGCCTGGATGGATCGCCCAAGATAGCGGCGCTATCTTGGGATAGCGACGCGATTTCTCGCGCTTCCAGCAGAAACTCGAATTAGCGCTACCCTGAACGCTATCTTGAACGCGATTTATCACGGGTGTCAGATAGCGGCGCGATTTCTTGATAGCGGCGCGATTTCTTGGTCTGAACAGCTTTAAAATCGGGATTTGGCTCATTTAATGTCACCCCAAACCCTAGTTTCTCTCCCAACGAATTTGTATACGTTTTTGAGTGGAAAACATCATTTGGAGCCGATTTCTTCATCAAATCTTGTGAAATTTCACTCCTAGTTGAAGATTAAAGGTATATATTCACTCTTTGATCATTGTAGCTTTAGACCCATGGATTTTGAGGCTTGGGTTTGAAACCCTAGTTCTTGGGTTTTTGATTAATGGTTGAATAAAGGTTGTATACACTTAATAGATGGTATTTTAACAAAGAAAATAAGTGTATGCTTAAGATTTGTAAGAATCTTAAGATTGGTTAAACCTAGGGTTTTGGAAATCATCAAAATTGGGGAAAAGTATTATCAAAGGATTTCTAATAATAAGGGGTTTATTATTAGTAGTATTTGTTGTTGAACAAGTTGTGATTTGTCATATTAGGGATTCGGTGGATTCTCGAAAGTGAGCAATCTTGTGGATAAGGAAGGATTGTGTGTGAAGAACACATTTGGAGCATTATTGCTAAGGTGAGTACGTGTGGACTTTACTGAGTACATAGCCATTGAAATATGTTTTCTTACTTGTGATTTGGTCTATTTGATTAATTGTGTAGACTATTAGTATGTAGAGTTAGTTATATATTATTATGAATATTAAAACTAACTTGTTTGATGATTTATGAGATAGCCAAGGGCTTAGATGGAATAACTCGAGAAGTTATGACGTGTGATAGTGTGGCGGTGATTCGGGGGATACCCGGTCACTTTGGATGGGGCGGATTGGGCATCGACCCATGGACCATCATGTGTTAGGAGGCTTGCTACTGGACGAGATCCGGCTAGAAGTCAGGTGACGGTAGATTGGGCGATTCCCTCTTGCCGTTACCATAAGGCTTATTAAGGCGGGGGATCCTCGATTAATAAGTATGTGAGATGACGGGTTATTTGGAGATGTTCCGGATAACTAGATAGACTTGCTAGGGAGGCAAGAATGATAGAGTCACAATAGGGTGGCTAAATGTATGATGATGAAATATATATATATATATATATATATAACGTGATACTTGTTTGTTTTATCGGGGTCTAAACCCATGTAGCTCACGAGACTTTCTTGTCTCACGTACTCCTTGTTTGTTTTGCTATGTACTCAGGTTTGGGATCGAAGATTTAGGTACGCATGGATAGAGATGCGGGGCCTAGAATAGAAGAACACTAGAGTGGATTTATGCTTAGCTTTGGTTTTGATATATTTTGTAACACCAAACTTTATACTCTGATTTTCATACAAAGGTTTTTGTAAATCCATATTTTGGAACCGTTCTTCTATTTATAAAAATGATAACATTTTGGTAAAATGTTTTGTATCAAAATTTGAGGTGTTACAACGATCAAACGGTGACTTACAACAATGGAAATGGTTCTTGTACATTTGGGAAGTGGCGAATGATGCGCTTTCCGTGTTCACATGCTATTGCCGTCTGTCGTCATAGGGGTGGTGACCCGAAAGAACTTGTGAATCGGGTGTATAAAACAGAAATGTACAAACTTCAATATAGAAGAGCCTTTAGACCGCTACCCCTTGTCGCTTACTAGAACGACCCGAATTGGGGATTGAGAGCCGCAAGTGGAAGAATTTCAACAAGAAGAGGGAGGAGACAGGTGAATAGGTTCCATAACGAGATGGACCAGGCAGATCCAACGCAAGGAAACATAAACCGTTGTGGAATTTGCACCTGGGAAGGGCATAACAGAACCATTTGCCCAACTATTAGTAGAGATTGATTGTAGAAGCATTGTGTGCTTTTTAATTATTTATTTGGTACTTAAATTAATGTATTATTAAATATGTAAAAGTTTTTTAATGCACTTTTATATATGATAAGACCGGTTTTATTTCACATGATATATCAAACTATATTATATATCATTCATTCTCACGTTTAACAGTAAAAATCACATATCTACCATTAATTTGATAGTCTGCATTTATGGTAAAAGTACAAACTTCATTAGTCAGAATTCCATTTTCATGCTTGAACCTGTTGAAATCACCACTCATTTTAACTTGCTCGGGATAAGCATGAATGTCCATTACTTCAACAGAATCGCCTCTTTCAATCATGCACTGTTTATCCTGAAGTAGGTGGTTATGCTGCCTCACAAACCAAGCGGGTATAGTCTAAAACTACAATAAAAATATATGATTTTAGTTAATTGAACAAATAGTAAAATGTAATTTTACAAGCACATTTTAAACATACCATCCTTTGATTTTTCACTACATGTTTCGCAAACTTCATTTTAAACTGCCAGAGATGCAGAACATCTGGTCCTATTTCATCCATCTTTTCAATATGTCGATCATAATCAGCTTGCTCATATTCAAGCCAAATTACTTGCTCCTCGTCAGCGATTTCTTCTGCATGTGCCTCATTGAAATCTGCAGCTATCAAATTATCTAACTCAACCTCATCTAAGGGAGGCGAATCATACACGTAATGATATGGAGGAGACTCGTTATTCGACGAACTCATTGTTTTTCTTTTTTTTTCTTTTTTTTTTTTTTTTTTGAAATTTGACAAATGTAATATTTTGGGAGAAATTTATAAGATTTTTGGGATGAAAATATTGAAAATGTATTTAAGGTTTTTTTGTGAAGTGTGTGTATAAGTTGTAAAGTAGGTTTTTTTGTGAAGTATTGGGGAGAAGAAAATGTAGTAGGAGTGGTTTTGAAGTGGGTGTGAAGTGAGGATATATAGCCGAGTGAAGTGAATTTAGGAGTGGGCAAAAGCCGGCCTCCAAGAGGCATTATTGCAGTAAAACCGAAATCGGCCTCCAGGACCACCTAGTTTCATTCGGTTGTCAGATTGGCCTAAAGCCGGACTCCAGGACTCCTTTTTAATAAAAACCGGCCTCCGGGAGGCCATCAACCCTATTTTTAAAAGGTGGTAAAAAACAACCCTATTTGTGAAAATATAAAAAAAACTAACCCTATTTTTGAAAAAAAAAAAATCAAATCAGACATTCAACTAAATTACTCATGCCATAAATACCTCTTATCATCAGTTTTATAAATCTCACAATTATCTTTAGTAGTTTATTTTTCACTAGTAACATGCGATTTAATCTAAAATTGAGATGATGATTAGTAGGTGAAAGAAAACTTAGGTCGTAAATGTTGTAAGCAAACTAAGATCGAAAAAGGAAGATAACAAACACCACTACTCCCAACCTAATTATTTAAACATTAAAAAAAAAAACCAACACCAAACTATCTAAATCTAAGTGTTCGAGAACTAAGGGAAGACATCATATTATGCATACATGTTTTCTTAAAAGGTATTCCATTTATAACAAGCTAACCCGGGTGGCCAAGTAAGCTTGTGATGTACGCGACATAACCACTGTTGGGAGGGATCGAGCTCTAAACCTTTACAAAGTTATTCAAAAGCTCTTATCACTAGGTCATCATCAGATGATTATGTTATACATACATCCATGGAAATATAACATGCTTTATAAGCATAACTAGAAGGAGCAACATGTTAATATATAATTGTGAAATATAATTAATAATCAAAATATTGTCGGAGAAAAAAGCCGTCTTTCTTTGATGAGGTGACAGAAAGTAAATGTATAACAAAACCTAAAATTGCGTACCCAGAGTCAAATGGTTCTTGCAGATTTCTCTGGGAAGACTGCTTAAATGACAAAAATTTATGCATGCATTTAACGGTCAAATTTTTTAAAATATAAAATAGTAATAAAAGCTACTCAAAATAACCGTCAACCTTGAACCATACGAACTTGGATGTGGTGAGTAGAGTCTTGACGCCAAATTGGTTGTGCTCCACTTTGAACAAGAGTAACATATTCTCCTTCCTTCATCAAACTCTTTTCCTGAATAAAAAATAAATATATAATTATATTACAGAAATTATCATCTGAAAACATATTCCCAAAATGAAACGGTTATGGATAACTAACCACTAAAATATTAAGAGCTCTTGAAAAGGTCTCCTCAGCATCATCAGAAAACTCCATATAGATAGGCATCACACCATGATAAAGCATCAGCCTTTGCTTAACTCTTTTCCTGCACAAATCATCAATTTACAAATTATATTAATAATAATAAGAATATGTAATAATATAAAAGTGTTGTCTGTAACTGTACTCACTCATTTGTGAAAGCAAATATAGTTGAAAACGGGCGATAATGACTTAAAATCACAGCCATAGATCCTGTCCTTGTGAAAACAATGACAGGTGTAGCAAGAGTATTTGCTATTGTTGCAGCATGGAATCCAAATATTTCACCCATATGACTCTGTCAAATTTACCATAATTAAATATACTTTAATAAAAGTTACAAGAATTTAAGGTAAAACAGGCCGGGTCGGGTCGAGTTGACCCGAACCACTTTTGATTATGTTAGGTACTAGAAAGTTGTAATAGATAGTCTAGGGGGGTAAAGTGTAACATTGTATATATGTTAAGTTTTATTTAGGAAATGGTCCTAACTAACAAGGAATTAAGCCATGGTATAAATACCAAAGTGTAAGGCTTAATTCATTAACTTTTGCCATTAATCTCATTTCAATTTCACAGCAATTGTTCACTCTCTCCTTCTCTCTTGTTTCTCTCTCTAAAAGCCCTAATCTCCATCTTCATCTTTCTCACCAAAATCATCATCTAACACCATCTAATGGATTGAATCAATAAATCTATGCTTTTCAATTGGTATCAGAGCATAATTTCATCTTGAAAACGATCCAAATCCATCAATTGGTGTTAAAATCAGAAGAATCAGTGGGTTTTTGAAGGCTTTTGAAGAAAAAAAGGGGTTTAAGATCAAAAATCGGATTCAAGGTACTAATTCTTGTTATTATGGATTGAATAGCTTCATTTTGTTGATATATTAAGCTTAGAATCAAGTTAGGATCGAATCTAATCCATTCTGATGAAGAATTTGGATTTTTAGGAAAAACCATTAAAGCTTCAAAAACCCTTTAAATTCAAATTTTCGAATAGATCTAGGTTGTTTTTGAGTAAAATAGTAGTAGTGGATTGAAGGAAATAGTATTTGGGTCATTTTACAAAAAGAATCGAAGTTTTTGGCTAAGAAACGACCATTTTAGGATCCACTTAGTGGGTTTTTCTGTTCTGTTCGTCACTGTTCTGCCAAGAAAGACTTCGGCCCGAGAACAGTAACAAGTTCGGCCCGAACTTCAACCCAAAGTTCGGCCCGAACTTCAACCCGAACTTCGGCCCGAACTTCAACCCGAACTTCGGCCCGAACTTCAATCAATCCTCAGCCCGAACTTCTACACAACTTCGGCCCGAACTTCTACGCAACTTCGGCCCGAACTCTTTCTACACTCGCGTGACAAAAGGGGCTGTACTGTAACGGTCATAACTTTCAGCTCGGGTGTCCGTTTCGAGCCCACGAGTAACCAAATCGAAGCTAAAGACGAAGGCTACGACGTGATAAATGGCCGTAGGCGGTTTACCCAACTTGCCGGCCCAAAAACGCTTGTTTCGATCGCTTAATTTGCGTTTTTGTGATTTTTCGGTCAATTTCCAAACTTCGTTTAGCCCCAGTTTCTAACTCGATCGTCGTTTTTCCCTGATTCGAAAATCTTAGGCACATTTAAAGTGTACTTTATCATCTGGAATAACCAGTTTAAGATTTCGGTAATTTTGAATTTTTGAAGACCAATCCACGGTCTACATCACATATTCTATTCCAGAACCTTCTCATTCTTAAAATTTTCTTTACCCCGTTTCAATCAAAAATTCCCGTGAATTGTTCTTAACATGACTACCAAAGAAACATTGTCTGCCGGGTCGAATGCCCAGGAGGATAAACAGTGCATTGCCAACCTGGCATTCATGGCAATACCAACTGAGGCTACAGCTGTGTTAGGCATTCCAAAAGATGATGAAAATGAGGTACTCTCTTTCTCCTTTGACTCTTTATTATCTGATTCAAACACCGATGAATCAGAGAATTCCTTGTTTAATGAAAAGCTTTTTACTAAAATTGATGAGAAATCACATTTGACAAAACAAATAACTGATTTGGAATCTGAAAAAGGTCAACTCTTAAATGATTTGAGTGAATTAAGTCAAGTTTCTCTTCAAATAACTCAAGTAAACAAGGAATTACAAAATCAGTTGTCTACATCAAAATCAGTTTTTCAATTTCAAATTACTGAGTTACAAAATGATCTACAAACACAAATAAATACAACGAATGCATCAAATACACAAATCCTAAAATTAAAAGATGAAAATTTAACCTTTCGTCGCCAACTTGAAACTCTTGTTCCTCAAGTAAATCAAATTAATAATTCAAATCAAAAAACACAAGAGTTACAACAACAGCTGTCAGCATTTCATGCTGCTCACACTAGTGAAGTAAATCGTCTAAATCACATAATTAATACAAAAAATCTTGAAATATCAAACCTAAAAACGATGAAGACGGTATCAAATGACAAAGACGACTCCAAGCAGCTGATAAATGAATTAGCTATCCAACTCAGTCGACAGCAAACATGGATGAAGTCCTCAGACATCAAGATAAAAGACTACCAAGAACAGTTGAAGACGGCTGACATCGAAATTCAAAAATTGAATGAACAAATCAAAAATATAACAAAAGATTTTAAAAAGGAAATCGATGAACAATCAGCATCGATGAACAATCAGCAACCATACACAGTCTCACTGTCAGAAAAGAAAATGCTGAAGAACACATCTCGAAACTGGAGCAGACGATTGTGAAAGCTGGTCATACTGAACAAACGATAAAATTAAACCAGCCAAAAGAGTTCAGATCTTTCAAATCAAAAGCTGGACTTGGAGCAGATAATCCTCGTGTTCTGGAGAAAGCTGCTGATGTTCTCCCAACATTATACAACTATGATTACATGAACTTGAGAATCTGGCAAAGCTTTCTTCATATGCCGGACGAAGAAGCAGAAATCGAGAAGTTCAACAGAGAAAAGAAGGAATACGCTCAAATTAGCTTTAACTATTCTGAATTGAACTATACATATGAAAAGAATAAAGCAAAATTTGAAAACAATGAGTACTTCCCGATTGTCACTCCAGAAGAATTTTCCATCTCTGAAAATGAAGTTTTAAAACAAACAATTGAACCAAAGCTTTATGTTCCACCGTTGATTTTAGAAAAGAAAATTGTTCAACTTGAATCTGAAATTGATGAAACCCACAAAGCATTTGACAAAGAAAAGGAAAATCTTCAAACAAAAATACATAATTTAGAGGACACCATTTTAGAATTAAAAACTACAACGAACAATACTGTTTCTCAAAATTCTTAAGGCTCTTTATTAGGACCAGCACCAACAAATCCAGTTCCAATCATCTTGAGGAGAAACTCTAATTCACTTGTCCTAAATACTTCCATTAGTACTTTAGAGCCTCGGAGCAAGGAGCCCAAGCCCAATGGAGTCAAAGGAGATGTGCAGTCTAAGAAGCCGAGTTCGTCTAAGTCTAGCACGCCTAAGAAGCCTTGCGAGCTTAAGAAGTCTAGACCATATACGTCTTCAGTTTCTTCTTCCACTGTTAAAATTAACAATAACAACTCCAAAAAATTTAAATCTCCGGCACTTGCATTTGGAACTGTGTATGATGCTTTTGTTTATCGTCCTGTAAATTACTCACCTGATTTTGGTAATGTGTGTGTCAAATCTGAAAAACTTGGTAAAAAGATATTGAGAGATAAATCTACAAATAAACAAATTTCTCAGAATGATGATCGATTTTTTGTTAAGCTAAATGCTCCATGTGGTTTAAAAATCAATGTTTTCCATAAATCTGGTAAAATTATAAAATCATGCAAAACATGTTTTCCACAACCATGCAAGAAATTTGTCTCTCATCCACACAAACCAAATAAAAAAGGTTCATCTTCACATGCTTCTAAAAAGGCGAAGAGTTCTTCCAAAACCCCACCAATCTCTGATAAACACTCGTCTTCTCGTCGTAAAGTTTCTCAAGGATCTTCCGCACCTAAGCCAAAGTCTTCAGGTTCCTCAAACAGCGACAATAAAACAACGACTAAATCTTCAACGTTTGTGAAATACACATGGATCAAAAATGAAAAATCTCATTGGATTATCCAATCCTCTGAAAAATCTTTAAAATGTGTAGTTAAATCGACAACCTCTGAACTGCCTCCTTGCAGTTCTCCAAAGCTCTAAATTGATCTTAAAACAATTTTACATAAAACATCTGTCACTAATCGTATAGGACCCATACATAATTGGGTACCAAACATGTTTTAATTGTTTTATGTAGAATTACCAGAAAGGTGTTTGGAGGTTGAAGAATGACTTATACACGCCTCAGTGTATAACTCGTGTTTCAAAATAATGGCTTTCAAGTACTTCAGCTTGAAACCCGGTTCTCAACGAAAAATGGCTTCTGATCAAAACAGATTCAGAACCCGCTCTTAAAAGAAACCACAAATCTCAATCATACGTAACTGTAAAAACTCTTCTCCGCCCCTCCGATGATGTATAAGGTACGTTTCTACAACTGACAACTTTTCAATATCTTTGTTTTGTCGAGGGGGAGAAATATTAATTCTAGGGGGAGAATTATTATTTCTAAGGGGAGAAACCAACTGGTAAATGTGAGGGTTTAGGTCTAGGGTATAGTAATAGGTGAGTGCAAGGTGATGTGAAAACATGATAAATCAAAGAAAACACACCTTATGAGTGCATCCAAACCGAAAACAAACCGGGCAACCAATTAAATAGGTGATCATTCATTCGTTGAATGTTTCACTAGACTTTACTGGCCCAGTAAAGCAAATGCACGCCACCACCAACTACTCAAATTCCCCTCAACAGGGATTTGTTTCATTTCATCAGGGGACGTAGCACAAAAGCTACTGACTACTCATTCGGAGTATGTCGGTATTGAATAATAATAACCTCCTGCCCCGGGTTAAGTCTCATTTGTATGCACAGTGTGTCTAGTTCTCACCCTCAAGAACCTTCCAATATAGGACACTTGCACTATAAAAATGGATCTCAGTGAATCCATCGGAACACTTGTAGTGGCATCACAATCTGATGTTTCACGAGGATCGAGTGGAAATCCTGCTAGAGCTAAAATCACGCCAACTCTAAACGCAGGTCACACATTTGAATCAACGGTTGTACAAACGACTACAGATTCATATCGTGTGCTAACGGATACTCTATGTGAGTCCGGTGTTACCTTAAAAGAACAAGTTGCTGTGCCTTAAACTTCAAAATCATTCAGGCAACAACTTATACCGGAAACACATAAAATTCTGATGAAAAATCCATGTGAACTAAAATGCAACATCTTGAAAGCTGATTAAAATGCACATGAGCGTAATAATCCACTCTCAAATTACTCCTATGATCTGCTAAACCCAGCATGATCTTCCCCGGAGCCACCGACAATATAGGAACTAAAAAGTGAGGGTCCCTAGGTCTAGGTGAGCAGAATCAAGTATCATGGGATCTTGATTGGGGTGCGCTGAGGTAAAAATTGAGAGGGGGTATGAAGTATGGGGTGCAAATCAGCTTATCACATGGTAAAAACAAAAAACGAGGGTGTGGTTGAAAATGAAAAAGTGAGTTGAGTGAGGAGCGGGTGTGAAAGGGTTAAAGAAAACGAAAAACCCTCCCTAAACCGAACAAATGACCGGGTAGCCACATCTATATTAGATTGCATATGTTGCTTTCTGATTAAGACATCATGGACCCAGTGATGCAATGCACAACCCCCACTGACCACTCAAGTACAAAAAGTACTTGTTTCAAAATCACGGAGATAACCACATCCACTATCGACATCTCATTTGGAGATTGTTGATATTGAAAAAGAGGACCCACCTCCAGTCCTCGCCTTCGTTTGTCCACATATAGAGTCTAGAACCGAATTAAATTTCTCTAGGACACAGACACTCTACCAAGCATATCTTTGAGATATTGCCGGAACATTCATAGTGATACCAAAATTATTGGTATTCCACGATGATTGAATGGAAATCCTACCAGTGCTAACATCAATGCCAACACTGAACGTAGGTCACACAGTTTCTGTAACTGTTGTGCTAACAGGCAATCTATGTGATCCTGGGTTACCCTGATACATTCTTGTGCGAAGATCAGACGACCGTACTCCATTCTTATCAACAACGGTCACTATGTCTGATAGAAGATCTGATGACTGTATTTCAATCTTATCAACAACAGTCAACACATCAGATAAGGGATTTTATGACCGTACTCCAACATTATCAACAACGGTCAGAAAAATCCACAACATATCAACATTCCGCACTGCTTCAACTTCAACAAACATCAGGAACCAAGGATCTGCAGCAAATCGACAAACGCCACAACTTCAAGAAAGGACTTCCGCTGCTAACCGCTCTATCTATGGGTCTACATTCAGTCGATTTGCATGAAGTCTTCTGGAATACTTTATATGGGTTGAAAAGCCGATTAAAAGTATGTCTGTCACTGATGATTAAAGGCTGATGCTGTTTTATCAACATAACTGCTCAACGGTTCAATTCTCAGCTCCAGCCTTACAAACACAGAAGTCTTCAAAGATATGCAACCTAGTCTACTATTACAAAGGGGGAGATTGTTAGGTACTAGAAAGTTGTAATAGATAGTCTAGGGGGTAAAGTGTAACATTGTATATATGTTAAGTTTTATTTAGGAAATGGTCCTAACTAACAAGGAATTAAGCCATGGTATAAATACCAAAGTGTAAGGCTTAATTCCTTAACTTTTGCCATTAATCTCATTTCAATTTCACAGCAATTGTTCACTCTCTCCTTCTCTCTTGTTTCTCTCTCTAAAAGCCCTAATCTCCATCTTCATCTTTCTCACCAAAATCATCATCTAACACCATCTAATGGATTGAATCAATAAATCTATGCTTTTCAGATTACCACATTACCTTGTAAGCAGATTTAAGAACAGGAGGAACTATGTTGATTGAACTTGATTCGGTCCTCAATGCTACAGTGTGCATTACTTTTACAGCTTTTAACGGAAACCTGAAATATCAAAATATAAGTAACAGTCTTTTGCAAATAATTAATTTAAACTCATAAAACTTACTTTCCATGAGCAGTTTCTCCAGAAAGCATAATTGCATCAGCACCTTGTTTAACTGCAATTGCAATATCAGAAACTTCAGCTCTTGTAGGGGTTGGGTGATCAATCATGCTTTCTAGCATATTTGTTGCTACTATAACTGGTTTCTGCAAATTTTGGCATCTTCGAATAATCTCTTCCTGATTAAAAAATAAATATGTTAAATTAATCCCAGTTTAAAAGATTTTAAGAGTTCAAAACTTGGAGATTATAATTAAGTTTACCTGCAATATAGGGACTTCTTCAATTGGAAGCTCTGCACCAAGATCACCACGTGCAACCATTGCCTTAAGAAAAAATAAATATAAAATTCAGAAATCATATTATTTAATAAGTTTATTTTTATAATAATAAGAGAAAAAAGTACCCCGTCAGATGCAGCAAGTATAGAAGGAAGGTTGACTATTGAGTCTGCACTTTCAATTTTTACAATCACATGGATATCTGCATTGCAGCCTACACAAAATATTTATCAAAATTCCGTCAAATATAAACAAATGGATATAAATAAGAGAAAAATACTACAACTAATTATACTTTTTAAATAATCTTTTAGCTCATGAACCACTTGAGCATCCTTCACAAATGAGACAGCATAGAAATCAACCTGGTTGTCTACTCCAAACTTTATATCTTCCCAATCTTTATCTGTAAATCAAACAAATTTAAGTACAAAAAATAAAATCACTGCACAAATAGATTCATGACAGCTGGCAAGTGGCAAATAACCTGTAATTGAAGGCAAAGTGGCACTTTTTCCACGAACATTGAGATGTCTCCTGGATTTCAGTTCTCCTCCATCGATTACTTCACATCTTACTAAATCTTTGGTCTTAGATTTAACAGCCAATGACATCATTCCACCTACCAAAAATAAAAATAAAAAAATAAAATGTATGTTTTAATTAATTAATCAATCAATAGATATGTTATGTTTTTTACCATCAACCAAGAGTGTATCTCCAGGCTCAACATCGTTTATAAAATCATCATAATTTACACTAACAGTATTGTCTGTGCTGACTCCCCTTTTAATGGTGAAATTAAATTCTTGTCCTTCTTGAAGAAGAATCGGTTTAGGTACATCTCCACTTCTAACCTCAGGTCCCTGAAGTAACCGAATTTATAGCATCAATATGTAAATTCTCACCAGTTTATATAAATAATTATATATATATGATAATAAGAATAATAGTATATTATAACAGAAAAGGCGTACTTTAGTATCCAACATTATTGCTATAACTTTTTCCTGAAATTGTGCATTGTATTCCTTAACAAGATCAATTGTTTTCTGATGTGATGCATGATCCCCATGTGACATATTTAAACGTGCAACGTTCATCCCTGTTTCAGCCAACTTCCAAATCATTTCTCGTGAGCTTGTTGAAGGACCAATTGTACACACTATCTTTGTTTTCCTTTGAGCATCTGGAGATATCTGAGGCTGCCTCAAATTGCTCTCACTAGACTGAAATTGAATAAAAGAACCAACATATATATTTATAATTTTATTAAAACCAACAATCATACAATGTATATGACTCTTATTGAGTTATTTCAAGCTAAGGTTGAACAAAAAGCTCATATTCCACAGCACAATGTGCTAATTACTACTAATCAAGTACATAAACCCTAGCAAACCAAAAGCCTGCATTAATTATATATTATAAAGCATTACAGCCAAGCTACAACAGAGAAACTTTCACAATCCAGTACCTCTAATTACAGTAGGATAATAGGTTAAAATAGAAGTGTAACAATCAATACTTTTGCAACTTAACTAGCAACGACCAACTTCAACCAATCTGAATCTTCATTTTCAAATCTCAATTTTATTTGAGTCCATGTGATTAAATATAATGCCTAAAAAACTAACAATCGTCAAACTAGGTGTCCAAGCAAACACAAAAACTGGGAAATAACAAATAGAGCAGTGAAAACGTAGAATTTACTTGAATGATGGGACCATTGGAATAAAAAGCTGGCTCCTGACTCTGTTCAACGATCTTCATCGATTTGACCGCCACAGACTTCCGAACACGTAGTTGTTGATGCGAATTAAAGAACTCGTAACCGGATTGTAATGATCCGATGAGGTTCTTCGCTGAAGAGAGACGACGGTCGGCATCTGATTTCAATGCCGGTGAGATTCCAGGACTCCGTAAATTGATTGTCGCCATCGGAAAGAAAACAAAGGTCACAGCAGCTAGAGCTAGGTTGATCGGAGTTCGTGACCGGCGAGAGAGTGTTGGAGGTCGGAGCTGTGAAAGTCGACGTTTAGCAACCCCACTGGCTGGCGCACTTGTTGTATGCGCGTTCACGAAATTGGACTTTGACTGGGCCCACGCCCAAAACTTGTGGTTTCTCCTGGGAATAATCTTTATGTGCGGCCCAAATGCCTCAAATTTTCACGTCAAAAAATTGTGGTACTCGTATTTTACAATTTATTTTTATTTCAAAAAATAAATTATATTGATTCTTCACAATCTATAATACTCCTTTTTTTATTTATAAAATGATCAAAATTTATCAATTATGTTTTCTAATCATATTATTTAATTTGAACCTTTATATTGATTAAAGAGTTCTAACGAACATGTACAAAAAGGTTAGATAAACCTTGAAAATAGTATAGTTGAGTGTTTCGAGTGTTTGTTTTTTTCTGGATTTAAACCTCTTAGAACTTCAAACTGATTCAGAGATCTACAAAACTATTATTTCATCCAAATACACACGACACTTTAGTTTTATTTTGGTATGAATCGTGGGATGAGGAGAAGTGATAACCTCTTAACGTTTACGTTCGAGGATGAATAACATGCTTCTGTAGTATGTTTTTCATTATCAAGTATCCAAATGATTTAGTTAGTCACTTAATCTATACATCTCTATGAAATCTGTTTCACAACTACATTTATTATCCTATAATGAAAACTACAAATGGTAATTATATTAATACTAAAGGTGTCTGTGTTTTAAACAAGCCAATAACCTAGGAATGTCTCATTTAACTTTTTAATTAATTTGTTAGCTTTTATAAACTTTTTATAAGCTGATCATTTTTTTGGGCTTATGCGAATGAAAATAAGCTAACCTTTTGATATCATAAACTGGAAAAAAGTAAACTTAAGAACTTATCAAAAGTTTTAGATTTATAAAACAAACATTCATAGCTAACTTATTACTCCCTCCGTCTAACAAAAAACTTCAAATTTCATTTTAACACAAATTTTAAGGTGATAATTAATGGTGAAATTATTGGTAATAATTTTGATTAATAATAATAATATTTTAAGAAATGATAAGTTTTTTGTGAGATAAAAATTTAATATGAAATGAGAAGTTTTTTGTGTAATAGAGGTATTATAATTTAAATTGTTTGATTGGGCTTCGAACAATAATACGGGCCGATAAACATATTTGCATTTTAGGGTTTTATCGCTATAACCTACTATCCCCATGCCTCTCTATTTATGTCCTCAACATCTAATCCACCTCTCAATTCATTCAGCATCAACGATTTAATCCAAATTGTTTTGTGATTTCCTTTTCTTTATTAATTATTTTTCTGCAAATTCAAGTTTCAGTATGATCTGTAATTTATTTTCTGTTTATTATCGCTTTGAGGAAGACATACATGCTCCAGAAACAAGATCTAATCTTGTCGATGATGGTAGCAATACCTCTAAGAGCATCTCCAACCAACCTCTATCATCCCCTCTATCTCTATATTTGAAGTTTTATCTTCTCCAACCCACCTCTATCATGCCTCTATCCATGCATGCCTCTATCCATGGACCCCACATACCCTCCACTCTATCCATGCCTCTATCCATGGACCCCACATACCCTCCACTCTAATTTCTTTTGTAATGTATAATAAATTAATTAAATATATGATTTCTATGGGTCCCATTAGTTTTAGAGGGATTGATAGAGTTTATGGTTGGAGTTGAGGTTATATTTAGAGTGAATGGACCCACCAATTATAGAGATAGAATGAGTTTTATAGAGTTTATGGTTGGAGTTGCTCTAAGAAGTTCCGAGCGATTATTCAATTTTTTAAATATATTTTTGTAATAATTTGATCGATTTATTGTTTTTGACTAATCCAAAAGAAGGCGAGGTGACGATAAAATTCAATGGTCTGTCAATCCACTGACAAATTTTGATTGATGTTAAACATTGAATCCCGACAGGTTCCGATCGCTTATGTTTTAATCTTTATTCAAGTAAAACATTTTTTTTTTTATTCATATTTGAAGTAGTTTTAGATTTGATTGTGTTCTAATGTTAACATGGCATATGATGAACCTCTATTAACAAATGGGTAATTTGCGTCTGAATGCATTTCCTTGATGCTACAACACCTTGGAGAACTGATGCCTAATGTTTACTTCTTATTTGTTTTTACAAAATTTATTCTATGTATATTTAAAGCTTAATTAAATCTCTTAGTTTTGTTTTCATTATTGAGTTAACTCGTTGATTTTGTTGAATTATATAACTCTCTTTTTTTATGTACGTTGTTTCTGATTGTCCAGTTTGAAACTCTCACAAAGAGGTGTGGTCTTTCTTTGAAAATAAGGTGTAAAGTACAGATTAATATAAACTGATTTCCAACCCCTCCTCCCCTGACTTCATATCTGCTATAAGGTGTAATGTCAACGTGACAGCTTTTACTAAAAGAAAAATCGCATTGTTTTCTACTTTTTTATTTGAAAATTTGTATTGCTCGAATAAAAATTAATACCATCTCTTTTAGGTGAATTGAATTTTGTGGGTAATACGGCTGGACATATTTATGCTTTTTTAAATTTCTATTTGAGTAAATTAATACCATCTTATGTAACGGGCACCTAATTTTACTTCAAATTTGCTCCTACTGGAACTTAAACTACAATGGACAACATCATATAGAAACCTAAGAAGTTTCAGCAGCAATGTTATCACCCCTTAGCCCCTTTAAAACTATTTATAAAAAAGAGACAATATTAGCCAGAGGACTAAGGCCCCTTTAAAGTCGTCGGTGGGCAATCCTCCAAGCATTTATACACACCTTGCTCGAAATCCAATTCACCCAATTAAAGTAATCAGTGGCAGAATTTTAAATGGAAAAATCATCATAAGCAAACCTGAGAGAAGCAATCGTGAATTTTGAGAATATTCCTCCACGATCCCTGAAATTTCCAATAGAATTAATACCTGTGAGTAGGGATGGCAACTAACATCCGATCCGATGAACATCCACCCGATCCGCTCCACTCGTAGTGGATATGGATGAAGTTAAATGGGTGAATATCGGATGTGGAGCGGATGTGGATGTTTATTGGAGCGGATATGGATGATGATTTTCAATCCATGGATGAATCCACTTAACCCGAAATTAAATATATATTATAATTTTATATAACTATAAATATATGTTTTCAATAGTAGGTTGACTGATGAGGCAATTATTTATTATCATTTCCCATACTTGAATTTCTTAGGAACTAATCATTTTATCGTTTCTTATTCTGTTCTTAGTATGAAGGCGACGATCATTATATGACTCGTTACTTTTGAGATTTTTGTGTGATTTTCAATGCAACAACCCATAAATCACAAGCATGTAATTATAAATCACAAGCATTACTCGTTACTTTTGAGATTTTTGTGTGATTATCATAGTTATGTTTCCGTTTGACTCTTCTTTTGGAAGAAACTATGTAAATATGCAATAAAAATCGTAAATCATATATAAAACTATCGTACTTTCTTTAGGAGTTTTTTTTTCTTCCGAAATCCAACGGATGTCCATTTACCCGCTCTAATCCAATGGATATGGATATGGATGGATGAAATGATTTTAAATGGATATGGATATGGATATGGATGAGGTAAATTTAAATGGATATGGATGTGGATATGGCATCATCCGATCCACATCCGATCCATTGCCATCCCTACCTGTGAGCCTGCCGTTATTACCGTGAAGCAATAGAATCACACACTTCCACATATACGAGTGATCTGTCTTGAACCTCCAAATCCATTTAGCAAGCAAAGCAAGATTTTGTGCTTTAAAATTACCACCACCTAAACACTCGCCTTTGTCACTTGACAAAAATCTCTTTTTTCTTTGAACGGCAACCTAATTTACTCCTAATACCACATATGTTCATTATGGGACTCGAACACGGGCAAATACCTTACTGCTAGGTCAATGACCCTTCGGTCACTTACGGGGTGTTTGGGATTGCTTATTAAAAATAGATTATGTGTTTTGAAAATGAATAATCAGATAATAAGCGATTACAAAACGTGATTCTGAAAAGTAGTGTTTGGATTTGATTATGCTGTTTGAAATCGCAATAATCAGATAATCAGTTTTTTAGTGTTTGGCAAACCTGATTATTTGTTTAGTTAATAGGTAATATTCATAACTCCATTTTCAAAACGCAAATAAGTAGCTACCAACCTACTTTTTCAAAACTCTATTTTGAAAGCTCCAAAACGCAAATAAGTGATTATTTCATACCTTTTGCCAAACACTAGTTTTAAATTATTTGCGTTTTCAAAACGCAATAAACATATAATCTACTTCAAATCACACTCACAAACAGTCTCTTAGACAAAAATCTAAGTGACAAAATAAAATATGAAAATGTATGCGCAATTAATAAGAGTGGCGGAGATAAATTGTATGTCAAATAGTTGGGTACCCGATAAATTCGATTTCTTTTTTTTTTTTAGCAAAAAGGGGGCAACGGATCGAGCTTCGGTAATAAATTCGATTTCGGCATTCATATTAGTATGTCCCACGTCAATAATGTCGGTAGGAGAAAATGTGACATTTTTAATAAGTTTTCTTTAAACTTTACATGTTATTAAGAGTAAATTACAGTTTTTATCCCTGTGCTTTACCCGATTCTGCGTTTTTATTCCTGTACTTTTTTTTGTCCCTAAGGTATGCCAAATTCTGTTTTTGTGTCCTTCCGTCCACCTTCCGTTTCTTTTTGGCCGTTAAATCCCTCACGTGCAGAAAACGTGAGGGCATTTTGGTCTTTTTCCTAGATACTTGTACAACATACTTTACAGAATGTACCATTTCGTCCTTTTCCTTTTAATTTTTTTCTCTTTTTTATTTTTCTTTTTTCATCTTCTTCCTTGTTCATCTTCTTTCTTATAAACACCCTAAACCTTTTCTCACTATCATCATCAAGAACATCCCAAAACTAAAATAACTTAAAAGCAAGAGTAAATTACTCTAAAAGCAAACATACCCAAAAATAAAGAAAAAGAAGATGAAGATTTCAAAACGAGCCCTAGATCATTCTTCTATTCAAATATTTGTTTGCTGATTTCAAAACGAGCCCCTCCCCTAAATAACAGATCTGCCGCCTGCAACTTCATCTAGGGTTTTTAGATCTCGATTTGTACAAAACATAAAAACGAGAGTAGGTTTGCAAGTTTAGGGTTTCTAGATCCGTCCAGTTCGTTCAATAATGTATCATCACTAAACAACAGATATGTCCAGTTCTTCAACAACCGGAATTTGTAGATCTAGGAGTTTGATTTTCCAATCTTTCCGATTTGGGCTTTACATTGCAGAAATCGAACACAAAATCATCTTGTTGAACGAAAAAGGGTTTGATTTGTTGAACGAAAAAGTGATTTGATTTTACAGATCTTTGTTAGAGGCGAGAAAGGTGAGGGAATCGGCGGCTGTTGACCGGTTCCGGCGTCGGCGTTGCCTGTTGTTGACGACGATGACATCATTGAATTAGGGTTTGACGCACTGATCATCGCCACAATAAGATGGATTAAAATTATAAATTATAAATAGCTAGTGTTATGTACAGAGAAATTTAGGGCTTCTTGATACAATCTGTGAGGAAGAAGCATGTTGTACAAGTATCTAGGTTAAAGACCAAAATACCCTCACGTTTTAAGCATGTGAGGGGTTTTAACGGTGGAAAACTAACAGACTTGGATGAAAGGACAAAAAAACGGAATTTGGCATACCTCGGGGACAAAAAAACAGAAAAAAGTACATAGACAAAATTGAATTGACCAATATTAAAAATAAACAAAGTTTCACATCTAATGCTGACAATGATAAATATTACAAGCTATACATTGAAGCATGGAATGACTATCAAATTACTAAAAATTGGTTAGAACGTAAACAAAAAGAATTTGATGATAATGAAAATCAATTTAAATCCTTAAACACACAAATTAAAGAATTATCAGAAACCATTCATGAAAATGACTTACAAACATCACAAGAATTAAATAACAAACAAAATGTCATTAATCAACTTCAAAATGATAAAACTCAACTTTCTTCCCACATCAAACACCTAGAAGAAATAATCGCCAAACGAGGACAAACTGATCAAACCATTCATTTGAACAAGCCTAAAGACTTCAAATATTTCAATTCAAGAGAAGGGCTAGGAGCTGATAATCCAAAATATCTTAAGATGGCTTGTAACGTGCTTCCAACACTGTATGATTCTAAATACATACATGTAGATGTTTGGCAGAGCTTCATTCGTATGACTGATGAGGAAGAAGAGATTGAGACTTTCAACCGAGCTAGAAAGGAGAATGTCCAAATTAGTTTTAATTACACTGAATTAAATAAAACATATGAAACTAAAAAGGCACAATTTGAAAATGATGATTATTTTCCTATTATAAAATCAGAAGAATTTGAAATCAAAGGAAATGCAGTTCTTCAACAAAAGGTTACACCAAAGATTTATGTACCAAATCTAATTCTTGAAAAGAAAATTTGTCAATTGGAAAATGAAATCGACGAAACACATAAGGCATTTGACAAAGAAAAATCAGTTTTACAAACACAAATTCATGAATTAGAAAATAAAATTGATGAGACACATAAATCTTTTGATGAAGACAAATTAAAGTTGCAAACGACAATTAAAAATTTAGAATCTAAATCATCTCATCTTGAGAAGTTTAAGAAGCCTAGTGCATCTTTGATATTAGATTCTCCTTTAACGGCAAAGAGTAAATGTAAAAACTCAAGAATGTTTTCTCCTATAATGGCATATCGTGATTTATATACAATCAAGCAAACTGAGATTAATAGAGGAAATTCTAATCCTAAACCGAAATCACAAGTAAGTTCCTCTACCAAATCTAAGCCTAGGAGATCCACGGTTCCACCACACTCTGACAAGAAATTGCATGCTCTCAAACAAGTTAATAGAGGAAATTCCGCACCTAAAACTCCAAATAAATTAGGTTCCTCTTCTAGACTTCAGCATTTTCAAATGTATAAAACTAAAACATCAACCGTGTTGAAATATTCGACTGCTTCAAATAAAATCCTTTCCACAACTAAATCGTTAAAATATTCGAGAAAATATTTACTTTCCTTGGCACCTAAAACGATTTTTACACAAGTGCCAAAAACATCTCCTGTTTATGTTTACAAAACTTCATCGATCTTAAAAGAAAAATGGGTTCCTAAAACTCCAACATCTCAAATAATTCCCCGGAAATTATTTGAAAGTGAAACATCAAGTTTCAGTTTTTCTTGGAATTCTACATCTTTAAATCAAATCGATACAACTTATCGGTGGTTTAATTCCCACGCTAACATTGTCGGACCCAAACAAAAATGGGTACCAAAAGTTGTTTGATTTGTTTTGCAGGAGAATTACTTATACACACATCACTGTATAACTCGCGCCACAACAGAATGACTTATACACATTTCAGTGTATAACTCGCGCTTCATCTAAATGACTTATACACATTTCAGTGTATAACTCGCGCTTCATCTAAATGACTTATATACACATTAGTATATGACTCAAACTTCAAAGCAATGGCTTTCAAGTACATAAGCTTGAAACCCGCTCTTAACCAGTTTTTCACATAACTGTAAAAATTCTTTCCCACTCCTCTAAATCTGTAAATTTTCATTCTTTATTTTGTCAAGGGGGAGAAATATTAATTTTAGGGGGAGAATTAATATTTCCAGGGGAGAAACTTTCTTTTATCAATATTTTTATACCCGTTTCAATTTTTTTTTTATCGAACATTTTTTTTTTTATCAAACGACAATACCTTCCCATGGTTTGCCAGAACCGGCCTAACCTTCCAAGGGAATTACTTTTTAGCCAAAATTGGTAAATGTGAGGGTATATGTCTTAGGGTATAGATTTAGGTGAGTGCAATGTGATGTGAAAACATGATAATATTATGAAAACACACCTTTGAGTGCATCCAAACCGAAAATAAACCGGGCAACCTCACTAAATTGTGATCATTCATGTGTTAAATGATTCACCAGACTTAACTGGCCCAGTCAAGCATTTGCACTCCACCACCAACCACTCAGATTCCTCTCAACAGGAATTTGTTTCAATTCATCAGGGGACGTAGCACATAATCTATCGACTACTCATTCGGAGTATGTTGGTATTGAAATAATTAACCTTCTGCCCCGGGTTACGTCTTCAATTGAATGCACAATGTGTCTAGATTTCACCGACAAATATTTCCAATTTAGGACACATACACTTTTATAAATGAATCTCCGTGTATTCATCGGAACACTCATAGTGGCATCACCATCTAATGCTTCACAAGGATTGAGTGGAAATCCTGCTAGAGCTAAAATCGCGCCAACTCTAAACGCAGGTCACACATTTGAATCCACTGTTGTGCAAACGACTATCGATTCATACCGTGTGTTAACGGATACTCTATGTGAGTCCGGTATTTCCTCAATTGTTCAAGTTGCTGTGCCTAAACTTTTAAATCATAAAGGCAACAACTTATGCCGGAAACACATTTTCCGATGAAAATTCCATGTTATTCTTACAAAGTAACATCATAAATGCTGATAATTTGCACATGAGCGTTATAGTTCACTCTCAAATTACTCCTATGATCTGCTATAACCGGTATGATCTTCCCCAGGAGCCACCTACAATATAGGACAATATGTAAGGGTACATAGGTCTAGGTGAGCAGAATCAAGTATCACAGGATCTTGATTGGGGTGCGCTGAGATAAAATTTGAGAGGGGGAATGTAGTATGGGGTGCAATTCAGCTATAGATGGTAAAATGAAATGAGGGAGTAGTCGAAAAATGAAAAAGTAAGCTTGAGTGAGGAGGGTGTGACAGGGTTAAAGAAAACGAAAAACCCTTACCAAACTGATAAAAAGCCGGGTAGCCACGTCTCTATCAGATTGCATGTGTTGCTCTCTGATATTGAACAAGACATCATGGAACCCAGTGATGCAATGCACAACCCCCCCAGCTACTCAAGTATTTCTTAAAAAGTACTTGTTTCATTTCCACGGAGACTATCTCATATGCTATCGACATCTCACTTGGAGATTGTTGATATTGAAACAGATGACAAGTCTCTCCAGTCCTCGCCTTCGTTTGTCCACTAATTGAGTCTAGAACCGGAATACACTTTTAGGACACAAGGAATAATACCAAGCTTATCTTTGTGATAAAGCCGGAACATTCATAGTGATACTAACATTCTTGGTATTCCACAATGATTGAATGGAAATCCTACCAGTGCTATCATCTATTCCAACACTGAACGTAGGTCACACAGTTTGTGTAACTGTTGTGTTAACGGGTAATCTATGTGATCCCGGTTTGCCCGACTTAATTCGATCATTGCGATTAAATGCCAAATGATTTGATCGGATATCTACGTTATCAATATCGGTTCGGTTTTCGATAATACAATATGATGTATATTGATTCATTCAAAATATGAATATATCATTATTCATCATATTTGTATTCATGGGCTTAGAAGATTTTCTTCATTTCATCTCGACGAACTTCACATTTTTCATGATGATTCCGATAAATCTTAATCATCATGAGGGGGAGAAAATTTACTAAGAAGTTCAGTTTATGAAGAAAAATGCTTACAAGACTTAAGAAGATATATTAGCCCAGATTACTCCACATCAAAAAGACACATGCACCGATTAAGGGGGAGTAAACAAGAAACCGAAGAAGATTTGTTAAAGAATAATTGTTTGTTTGAGGGGGAGCGCAAATCTTATCCACATTTTTCTCTCAACAACAATTATCAATGATCATAAATCGACAAAGCCACAACTTTGAGAAAAGACTTCCGCTACAAACAACTCTATCTATCTATGGGTCTACATTTTCGTCGATTTACATGAAATAATTTGTGAAGAAAAAGAAACCGACTTATCTTCAGAAATTTCTCACAAATCCTCAACATTTCCATTACAAATCTTAAACCGTCAAATCATTCTATTCAAACCACAAATTCACATTCTTATCCATTCCAAAATCTAATCGAATAAATCATTCTTTCCAAATTTTATAACAACCATATCCATACAAAAGCTTAACTGTACAAATCTTTTGTATCATACAAACTACATATTATCCACATTCATTCAAATCTTAAATGTATATATCATTCTTTCCTATATACAAACAATCATACACACACACACACACATTCAAAACCTTTAACTTTCAAATCATTCTTTACATAATTCAAAACCATCATTATCCCATCCTCATAACTCTCTATCCAAAACTAAATCCCCAGCATTTCTAAATCCCAGTCAAATTCTTACCAAACAGATGTTTCATTTCCAGAATTTTCAAATTTTTAAATATACTCGTTTGAAGGAAGACAGGGATGTAGTTCTAAAAGTTCGAAAAGAGGGAGATTGGATAATGATCAAGATAAATTAAGTCAAGACTCCATGAAATCTTCTGAGATACTTTATATTGGTTGAAAAGCCGATTAAAAGTTTCATTCTTATCTGATTATCATAAGCTGAAACTAATACTACATCAAAACTACTTAAACGATTAATTCAGTTTCAGACTTTGCTCGAAAAGAAGATTTCAAGAACATGCTATCCAAACTATTGATACAAAGGGGGAGATTGTTAGGGTCAAATATATTGTATCTAATAGTGTAGGGACTAGTTATGTAACATTGACTAAATGGTAAACTAGTCTTAAGGCTTAATTAGTGAGTAGATAAGCATGTTTAGTAATGAGGTATAAATACCTTATGTTAAGGCTTAATTTGTAAGCTTTCCTTTCACTAATTGAATTACCATTTGAAAGCTAACAACATTCCCTCCATCTCTCTCAACTAACTCTCACACACTCAAACACCAAGAACACACACACTTAAACAAATCTTCTATTTCTCACCTTGAATCATCATGAATTAGCTCAATCTCAGTTGTAAATGATCTAACAATAGTCTAATTGAATGACACCTCATCAGTGGTGATGTCATAGAAACTATCTTTGATTATATCTGAATTTTTTGAAATTATGGGAAGTATTTAATGGAGGTTGATCGAGTTCTTAGGCCCGGTGGATTTTGGATATTGTCTGGTCCTCCTATTAACTGGAAAACATATTATGAAACATGGAAACGGTCAAAAGAGGATTTGAAGGCAGAACAAACAAAGATTGAAAAGCTTGCCGAATCTCTTTGTTGGGAGAAGAAATATGAAAAGGGAGATATTGCGATTTGGAGGAAGAAAGTCAATGTTGAATCATGTCAAATGGATTCTCAAAATGTCTGCAAAACCACTGATGATGCTGATGATGTCTGGTGAGTCACTCACTTTCTTCAATTCATTATTATTATTACTATTTTATTATTATTATCATTATTATTATTATTATTATTATTATTATTATTATTATTATTATTATTATTATTATTATTATTATTATTATTATTATTATTATTATTTTAAAAGTGAATATTGTTATAATTTAGGTACAAGAAAATGGAAACATGTGTAACTCCGTACCCGTCAAAGGAAGTTGAATTAAAGAAATTCCCGGCAAGACTACAAGCGGTCCCGCCTCGTGTATCGAAAGGACAAATTCCAGATGTTTCTGTTGAATCTTATCAAAAAGATAGTAAACTTTGGAAAACATATGTTGCTACTTACAAACGGGCCAATCGGTTAATAAACAGATGTGATGTAGAAGACATCCTACTAGAGATGGACCGAATATTAAGGCCGGAAGGTTCAGTGATCCTGCGAGATGAAGTAGACGTGTTGACCAAAGTCATGAAAATGACAGGTGGCATGAGATGGGATGTGAAATTGTTTGATCATGAAGATGGCCCGTTTGTTCCCAAGAAAATATTTGTTGCCACTAAACAATATTGGACCGGCAGCAAAGGTAACGATACATCAAGTGAGTGATTCGTTTAATTAAATGATGTATCAATCAATCATAGTTTTAGTCAACAAATTAGTCTTGTGTATTATCCATCTACTCGAAAAGGAGGAAGATCGAGATTTGCTGCCATTGATAGGTTTAAAATGATACTTAAAGAGTCAGGTATGTTATAGACATATAGTAGATGATTATTAGTTAATTATACAAGTGTCGGTAAAACTTTTAACCTTTATTGATTGTGTATTTGACATGAACCCTTGTAAGATTTGTAGGAGTGTTGGATAAAAACCGAAAAAAGTCAGAGCAAACTTTTGGTTCCGTTTTGACCTTGGAATGTATGTTTAAAGATCCTATGATTACATTAGGAGTCATAATAAGTTATTATTTTTGATTGTTTCTTGATTATTTTGGTGGTTAATGGCAGTGATGTTGTAAAATGGAGTAATGTGCTACTATATTTTTACTGGGTAGAGAAGAGATGGTGTAAAAAAATTTATGGTGGCATGTGTTCCAATTTTTTAGTTAAAGCAACCCCATCTGGTCTTTCTCGATACATCTGACCTAAGTTTTTGAATGAGGCATAAAGTATATTTGTTGTCAGAGTAATAGTTTTGTTTCCTATTAAATCTTATTACATATGTTCCTACTCATTTGATCAATATTAATGTACAAATCGAATTATTTGATTATGAAAGAGATTTAGTGGATTATACGTCTCTATGGGTGAAAATATGAGTAATTATATAGTTTGTTGTATATCATTTGAATTCCGATGTTTTTTTAGCTATATGATACAAATGGTTATACACGTAGCGACCGGCATTCTCACTACACAATATAAAACCATTTTTAATATTATCCAACTCATACGTGTGCATATTGATTTGATAAGTTTTGTCATGGTTGTTGCTGACTGGAAGCTTATGTCTTCACTCGGCCAACTTTGATAAATAACGAGTTTATGGTAAACAAGTTTGGTTAGCTATACGTATATCACACAATATACAAAAACAATTTGAAATAACAGATTATTCATATACGAACAATTTATTGAATTGTAACATAACTCTGTGCAATATAGATAAACATGTCTATCGATTGATCGTGAAATCATCCAAAACCAAATCAATTAATCAAACGGTAATCGCTGGTTTGGCGGTGTCATTCCCCTGGTCCACACCTAAAAAACAATTGGGCCAGCAATTGAATAACCAGTTTAGGATAATTTAAATAAAGAGTTATTTTCATAAATATACTTCAACTAATTACACATTATAACTTTGATTATTTCTTTTTCAAAATTTCAAAATCCAGTCATTTATTTACCATTTTATTGCACGAACAACCATTTCAAACGGTTAGAATTTCATCCGTTAAGTTCCAAACTCGCAGACCCATTTTCTTTTCCAGTTGGGGAATTCATTTCTGTACCACAACTTTTACTTCCTATACCAAAACATACAAGTTTTACTGCTAACTGTACAAGTATGTTAAGCAACAGTTGTAGTAGATGAATTAAAAGTTGTGGTAGGAAAATCACTCCCTTTCCGGTTGTCTTCTCGCCCTCAACCTTCGTCGTTTCAATAATGGATGAAATTGACAGAAGACTTTTAAAAGAATTATCCCTACAATAAAATGGTAAATAAAAAACTGATTTTAGAATTTTAGATTAAATTGAAATATATGGTTAATTAAATTTATGAAATTAAGTCTTTGAATAATATAAATAATTTTTTGTGACAAAAAGAAAAAACCAGAACACGATTTATTTATTTATTTCATTTTTTCCAATTTTTTCTCACCCCAACTTTTCAATTCCACCAATCCATGCTCATTTCGGTCACTTTTTCTCCCATTTTCCAGTTCTAAATCTGAAAAAGCTCGCCAATTGTCGCTACCTACATCTGTAAGTACTCCATCCGATTGTCCGTGAATCTGTGTTTCGTTTACCTTTTCTTTTTATGCAATTTGAAATTCGAATTCTTCATTTCGGTGGATCATGAATTCAATCCAATTTCTAAATTTCGGATCAATAGGTTGTAGTTGATGATATGCGGACTATGAATTATGAACGCATCGAATTATGTTTATACAATTTACGAAGACTTTATTCATTTTACGGAAAATTCATGTCGTAGAATTTAGGTCTTAAGTGATCTTGCTGTTCTTAAGTTCTCTAATTGTGCGTACTGTGCTAAGTTGAAGGTATGCGTGATCAAATCTCTAGGATTAACAGAAAAACACAGAGGTAATCACCTTCTAGATTTCCCTTAATAGTTGGTAATGGAATTGCTCTGTTAAGAATTTTTATGGCTATTTTATTGTGGATGTTTGTTCAACCTGCATTAAATGCTTGTTTTTGTGTTACAGTTGCTGTAAATATATAACTGATATTGAAATTAATGTTTTATTTTTTGGCTTTTGGATTTTGCAATGTAGGATTGAAGTAGTTGATAAGACCATAAGATTGTTGGTTAATAATCACTACAATTATGGCTTGTAAGGGGTTTTTGGAGTGTTTATTGAAGCTCCTGAACTTCTTGTTGACACTTGTTGGGCTGGCAATGGTGGGATACGGTGTTTACATGTTTGTTATGTACCAAAATGCAAAAGATGATAGGCCTCTACATGGAGAATTCATACAGCTTGGTCGCCCTATATTAATGGCTGTCTCATTCTCTAGCAACCCCATTTTTGATAACTTGCCTACTGCTTGGTATGCTCCCATTATGTTTTTGCAAATCACACCGACTATATTAATCAAAAACTGTTAATTTTTCATTTTGCTTTAAGGTTTTAAATAGTTTCAAATTGTCTAAATATATGTTATTGTGATCATTCTGTGCAGGTTCATTTATCTGTTTGTTGGCATTGGTGCAGCTATCTTTGTGATATCTTGTTTTGGTTGCATTGGAGCAGCAACTCGAAGTGGATGCTGTCTAACTTGTGTATCCTATTTTATGACTTTATAATGTATATTTATATTTATTTAAAATGTAAAATAGAGATTAATGTACATGTAATCATATAGTAAATCGGTTAAAATTGCACCATATACAATATACATGTCATGCATGTTTGTCAATATATTTAATTTCCTTAAACCAATGTAGTACTCTGTTCTGCTGATCTTGTTAATTCTGGTGGAAATAGCAGCTGCTTCTTTCATCTTTTTTGACAAAAGCTGGAGATCCGTGAGCTTGCTTTCAACTACTTTTCTTAATTTTGAATATATTTATCTGATTACATGTACATAAATGTGTGATCAGGAGATCCCAGATGACAAAACTGGAGCTTTTGACAGGATATATGGATTTCTTGATAAGAATTGGGAGATTTGCAGATGGGTTGCACTTGGGGCAGTTATATTGCAGGTAACAAACTAAAATCTTGTAATCATCAAAACAGCCTAAAGTGGATTTGAAAGTGATTAGATGTGGATTTGCAGGCTTTTGTGTTTTTGTTAGCTCTAATGGTACGGGCTGCAAATAGTCCAGCAGATTATGATAGTGATGATGAGTATATAGCGGGCCCCAGGCAGCAAAGACAGCCATTGATCAATAGACAACCACCCGCTGCTGCACCAGGTGTTCCTGTTACTGCCACACTGGATAACCGCCCAAGCAGAAATGATGCATGGAGTACCCGAATGAGGGAAAAGGTGTGTCTATATTTTACTTTTTAAATGAACATGAAATTGTAAAAAAGAAAAATAATATTAACGATTGACCCGTGTTTTTGTGTGTAATTTGTACAATATAAAATATAAAACAGTACGGGCTTGATACAGCTGAGTTCACATACAACCCAAACGAGTCAAACCGGTATCAACAAGGCAATGCACAACCAACTGAGGAAAAAAGCCGTTGCAGCATCATGTGATTGTGATGTAACACAGACCAATTTGAGAATTTGTGTGTTTTTGGAACCCCATTTTTTGTTTCATTGAATGATGTTTGATCTATTTATCTATCTATCTATGTATGTTTATCACCAACATAACATGTTCTTGTTCAGTGTGTCTGTATAAAACACAGTTTAAAACGAACTTTATTATCTGTGAGTAATTATTTTAGTTTCCATGGTTCTTTTTGTTGTTGTTTAACTAGGATAAAAAGATGTACTGATCACATAATGTTGTGTATAATAATGTGTTTTGTCTAAAGTATGATGATTATGTACTTGTACTACCAAAACTTAAATAGCTTCATATTTCTCGTTAGCTCTTATCCTTAATCCAATATTAATTAGAGTAGATGTCTATTAACTGCAAATTCTAATATACTCCTAAATACCACTCATGTCTACAATTGAACTTGAACACCCGACCACAAAGATGCAGGACAAACATCATACATCCTATTTTCCCATTAATAATAACATTGTCATCTCTGTCTTTAAAAAATTATTAAATGCATAATTAAGTTGTATTTTTAGATGGATTACTCAAATGTAAGAGACGATTATCAATTAGTACATAAATTTTTATACATATATAGATATATGTTATTTTTCCAATAATTAATAATGACCTTTTATGTTTGTTTTCATGTTATTTATTGGACACGTGATGAAAAATAGAACTAAAAGGAAATAAAAGATAACTATGAGAGATTTGTTTTCATGTTATTATCGGATTAGGTTGACTTGCAAAATTATCGTCCTTCACCTTATATAAACCCAAAGATGCATGCATTCTGTTCATGAATAATCGATCATAAACCCTAAACAAAAGTAGAGATATAATTGAATTCATTCGAGTTCAGGTAAGCGCTACTCTAAATCAATTATTTACGCATTATAAGACGTTCATCGATTCAGGTTTTCATATGTACGTTAAAATCGAGTTTTAGATTTCTGTTTGGTAGCATTACTTATTGTTTAAGCGATTTTTGGTTTGTTAAATGATTACACCGTTGTTTTACGAAGTTGTTTATGTGATTAATTTGATTTGACGAGATTCATGTGCTTTAACTTTTAACATCGGCAAGTTGTTTATATTAAATGACTGTAAGTTGAAGTAGGGATCTGCTTTTTTTACTGAAAAATCAAATCGAAGCTGAAATTGAACTGAACCGGTTGGACCCGATTTACCGATTTCGAGCCGATTCTCAGTTCTCCTTTTTTATCATTTTTGGTTTTTTCGGGTTCTAGTTTGGTTCCGATTTTTTTGATTTTAGAACCGGAATTTGACAATTTTAAGTCTAATATATCTTCTAAAAAATATGGTAGTCAAAGTTGATAATTTAATTTTGGGTTTTGCTAATGACAGCCCTAAGGGCTGTCATTAAGAGTGGATAATTGCTTTTTAAAATATTAATTAATTACATAATATCTCTTCGTCCTTATTTTTCTCGTTAATTTCTTTTTGTTCCTTTTTTGTAGCAACCTCCTCCATCCAAACCTTGAACATGATTAAGAACCATTACTTTTTCTGTACATCTCGTCAATACAGTACAATTCTATTAAAATTAAAAATTATTAAACTAATGAACATTTACAGTACATCTTCTCCATAGCTTATGGAATCAAAGTGAAAAATCATTAAACTAAACTAAATTCGTAGCAACCTCCTGCACCTCATTAAAATAATGTTTAATCACATTAAGATAGAAAAAAACTCATATCCAATAAACAAAGTATTTCAGAGTAAAAGTAAAAAAATGCAAATTGATATGGAAACTTCAAACTTCCATAAAGGAAAGAAATATAAATTTGGAACGAAGCTTTATCAAAACTACAGTATGCTTTCAATCCCACAAATATTAAACACCCCTGTTGCTTTTTTCCCAAACTAAAATTGAACTTCTTCATTATAATCTTACACCAATTAACCCCCCTCTGCAATTTAGAAATAAACGGTTCAAACTAAAATATAAAATTGGAACGAACCCTAACCTGAAGCGATATGCATTTTGGTTTCCAAATCCCTGAGCGATTGAACTGAAAATGCTACGTAATGATGGGGATAAGTTTTTTAATGGGGTTGGTTGGAGGAGGTTGCTATTAAAAAGGAAGAAAAAAGAAATTAATAACATAAATACGAATTAGGGGATAATATGTAATTAATTAAGGGTTAAAAAAATAATTAGCCATTCTTAGTGACAGCCCTAAGGGCTGTCATTAGCAAAACCCTTTAATTTTAATTCTAACCGGTTATAAATCCGAAATAACCGGAACCGAACCGGAACTTGAACCATTATGTCGGTCTGGTTCTCGGTTGTTGTTTTTATTCAATTTTAATTATGATTCGATCCGCCTTCAGTACCGATTACATCCCTAAATAATGTTTATGAGTTATGACCAATATTGTATTTTTGTTTATTTTTGAAGGGTGATCGAAAAGTTTAATAGTTGCATAATGGATCGTGATTTTGAAGGGAATTCTCGTAAGGCATTCAAGCAACCAAGGAAGGGGATCACTAAGAGTGACATAGTCCTTTTAATGGTCGTCGTGATTATAATTGGATGGGACTTCCTCAAACCAATAGTATTTGGTTTCTAATGATTTTCTTTTTTAGTTTATAGTGTTTTGGTTAATTGTTTATTTTATAAATAATAGTTTTGAACTCTTTGCTCTTTCAACTTCCTCCGATTTTGTTAAGTTATATATTGTTACTTTTATACCCAAGGCTTGTAGCCTAGTGGTATTGGAGGAAGGTTCAAGTCCCGTCGTTGATAAATAATTAGGAGATTCGAGGGAAGACATACTGCCCTTTGTGGATGTCACTGCCTAGCTTGAACCACTAACTTACTAATTAGCCGTTCAAAAAAAAAATATATTGTTGCTTTTATGGATTTTTAAACAAATGATTATAATAAAGGTTATTCATAATCATTTTGGTTTTAAGAACAAGATTTACAAAAAAAATAAAACACCAAGCACCTCTTTACGTATATCCACACTCGAAACCAACACGGATACAACTTAAAGGAAAAAGATAACTCAACATCTAAACATTACCCTCAAAAAAGAGCAAGGAAACTACACCAAATTTACTTTCATAAAAACCCGAACATTGCTTTAATATTCCACATTCGCATCAATATTCCATTCCAATACATCTTCATTCATCTCAGTATTCTTAATTTTCAAATTTGGTGGTGTTTTTCAGATTCGAAATCTGTTCTTCAACATCGTGAGGCACGATGACGGTGTCTTCCGATGAACTTTTAGAGAGCAGGTAAATAAACCTACTCATGATCGTTACATAAATCGGTTCTTCTATTCTTTTGCATAGTCGTTTTTCACTCGTTTGATGATTTGATTTGATCTGATTGCTTGATTTATCATTGCGATACACATTAACTCCATTGTTTTTGCACGTAATTTTGATGTTATTTGAGGAATTGCTTATTAATTCTGTTATTAACTTGTTGATTGTGTTAGAACTTAGATTGCTAGGTCGGATCACATGATTTATTAGGATATAATACTTTTGAGAGATGGTTTATCTAATAGCATCGACAATTCGATATAAGCATCCATTCTAAGGATTAAACACTTAATTAATAGCTTTGTGGGAGCTATTTAGGGGGCGTTTGGATGTGTGTTTAAACTCAGTTTTCATTGTGTGTATAAAAGTGATTATGATTTTGATTTGTGATTATAAGATCAATATAACCACATGTACACTATGAAAATTGGTTAATCACTTTAAAAGCACGCAAACAAACACCAAGTTAATGGCTAAATAGATAAGAAAATCACACTGACTTCATTATTTGGTATTTTGCAACAGCAAATCTGCATTTGCAGCACTTGCTCCACTTGAAGCAGTATTATTCGATGTTGATGGAACTCTTTGTGATTCAGATCCCATCCACCACATTGCATTTAGAGAAATGCTTCAAGAGGTTAATGATAGTTTCCTTCCACATTAAATGGTTTATAAAAATTATTTCTAAATGTTTTATGTTAACAGATTGGTTTCAATGGTGGTGTTCCAATAGATGAAGAATTCTTTGTTCAGAATATTGCTGGAAAACATAATAATGACATAGCAGCTGTTCTTTTCCCAGATGATATCCCAAGGGGTATAAAATTTTGTGACGATAAAGAAGAATATTTTAGGAAGTAAGACCACTTCTTAACACTTTATCTGTGTGTGTGTGTGATTTAGTATCTTAAATTTTATTTCTGTATACAGATTGGTGAAGGAAAAAGTTGAGCCCATAAAGGGTTTATACAAACTAACAAAATGGGTTGAAGATCACGGGTTGAAACGGGCTGCTGTTACTAATGCCCCAAGGCCAAATGCTGAGCTTATGATTTCAACTCTTGGTTTAACTGATTTTTTTCAGCTGGTTGTTATTGGTGGTGAGTGTGAGCATGCAAAACCAGCACCTGATCCTTATTTAAAGGCTATTGAAGTTCTCAACGTGTCAAAAGACCATACCTTCATTTGTGAGGTATAAATAAAAATTTTGTTTTGGAAATTCTTTATATTAAATTTACACCATCATTGCGAAAATTTTTATGTAATTTAATGTTATTGTTGTTTGTGGGCTTTAGGATTCTGTGTCTGGAATAAAAGCTGGTGTAGCAGCCGGAATGCCAGTTGTGGGGTTAACAACTAGAAATCCAGAACACATGCTCATGACAGCAAACCCTACTCTTCTAGTTAAAGATTATGAGGACCCAAAACTTTGGGCAGTTTTAGAACAACTAGATAAAATGCCATAAAACATTCATCATATTATATTCTCTGGTGAAATGGTGGTGGATCTTGGTATGGTGATAATGGCACAAAAATGACTTAAAGATGTGCTATGGCGGTCCATATATGGGTTACCATACTCACTGGATCCAGTGAGTATGATAAACTATATATTGTGAATTTGAGTTTTTTTTAATGTAATTGTACAATTTGATTTGAGATTTTATGATTACCAATAGATAAGACATAGCGTGTTTATAGATATTTGACATACTAGTCCTTTGCCTGTGGCAATACAGTAGTATGAAAAGATGATAATTTCTACTTTTTGGGTTGAACCGTTCAAATTGCATAATAAACAAATCCTACTTTATGGCTCTACCTGTTCAAAACTTTTTGAACATCTTAAATTACTAATACTTAACATGTTAATTATGGTTAAAAAACTATATTAACACAATAACCAGCATCAGGGTGACCGCCCCCACCGCTGACTGTCGCCGCCCGCCGCCTCCGCAATCACATGTGATTGGATACACAATCACATGTGACTGAAAGCAGCTGGCAGTAGCGGGGAGTTGCCGGTAGTGGAGACGGTGGCCGGCACAGGTTGGCAGTGGTGGTGGTGGTCGACGACTCGACGGTGTGCAATCACATGTGATTGAAAGCGGTCGGCGGTGGCGAGAGGTTTTTGGTGGTGGTGACGGTGGCGGCGGCGGTGGTGGCCGACAGTGGCAGTGGGCAGCGGTGGTGGTGTTGATGTATTCAATCACATTTGATGGTGGTAGTAGTGTGGTTTGGGGTTAATCTTGACCATTTGACTTTTTTATGATCTAAAGGTTAAGATTTGTCTCTGAAGACTTCACAAAAAAGATGAACTATCTCAAAAGTTTCTCATATAACATAATATAAAATGATAAGAAAATGTAATTTTACTACAATCAAATTAGACTTCAAATATCAAGTCGTGTTAAAATTATTCCATCACAACAATTACACTAAAAACAACATGATAAAAAATAATAGACAAAATGAGAAAAAGGGTGTTAGCCATATCATATGGAGGGCTTGAGTTGTCGTGTCTAGTAGGATTGGTTGGCTAAAGTAATTGCAGTTTGGCCCCTTTCAAACTAACAAATTCTACATTCTACTCTACAAAAAACAATTAATGTCGATGTACATAAAGTTGTTCAAACATTCACATGAAAAACCAATGTTTTATTGACTTGTATTTTTGGTCAAAAATTGTATCACGATGACATCAGAAAATGATTTAAAAGAAATAATAATAAATTGTATAAAGTTACTTGTTAATATTATATATCTAACTAATTAAATATGTTGCAATTATAAGTTGACACATGTATAAGTCATAAGTTATACGAAGTATAATGTGATTGTACGCTGAAAAAGGTCACTTTGCACACCGTATACATAAGGTATATCACATAGCATATAATTTGTGATCATACTATTTGCTCCATGTACAAATGATCGCTTTTGAGTACTTGTACGTATTCAAATTCAAAATATTATAGATTACCCAAATAAAAAAATCGAACTCAACATTTATATATTACCTTAAACTAGGTTATAGCCCGTGAAAAATCACGGGTTGTTATTTAATACGCTGAACGTAAGTAATACGCAATACAATTTTTTTTGCTAAATCGTGATGATTACAATGACGTAATAGAATACAAACATGTGTACATTCAATCTTTTAATTGTGGTGATGAACGTGACTACTTATTAGTGATAATCATGTATTGTACAAAAAATTAAATAAGCTTATAAGCATAAGCTTTTAATATAAACTTTTCCAAATAACCCTTAAATTTTTTATTGGTGTAGGCCTCATCGTAGTTTTTATAACTTTTAGTTTTATTTATAATGTCCTTAAGATGAAACGAAATTGTAAAAAAAGTATTAACTTCTATTTATGATGTACTGTTGATTTGAGTAGAAAACACATTCTATATATGGCTTTGAGGTTGGAAAGTTACATTCGTTAGGTACTGGATTTATTATAATACAATCATATCTTTGTAATGTTTATTTCAGGTGGTATGAATGGCTCTATATCTTAGCCATACAATTATTGAGTAGAAAAATATATGAATCTTTATATTGAATAGGGGGCAAAAGTCAAAAATCAATAAGAATAAAAGTTATTCTGGATATTCAAAATATGTATTCAATAAAAGTCAAAAATCAATAAGAGTCAATATACATAATTAAGAAGTCAATAAAAGTTACTCTCGATATTCAGATTTAAAATCTGATTTTAAGAAGTCAATATACTACATATACCACTCTAAACCCTAAGCTAACGTTAACATTATAACTATGATTGTTGAAGTTTTACTCTTAAATTCAAACACTCAATCTATAACAACTTAAAAAAATTAGATCTATGAAAAGTATATAAAAAATCAAAAAAATTGTATGGTTAGATGTCCTTATGACATTCAGATTTACATTTTGACTTTAAGAAGTCAACAAACGACACTAATCCCAAATCTAACCATTACAGTGTAAAACAATTTAAAACATGTATTCAATAAAAGCCATACAATTATAATTTTAAAAAATGTATGAAATTTATTTTGAATAGGAGGATAAAAGTCAAAAATCAATAAAAATGAATAAAAGTTTTTCTGAATATTCAAACATGTATTCAATAAAAGTCAAACATCATACTTCTATAAATAATTAAGAAGTAGAAATATCTCCCAATTCACAGCTTGAAAAATCAGTTCTATTGAAATTAGCAGCAGGATGAAAATAGTGAACAAAACATTACCTTGAGGTTAGTAAGCTGTAAAATCATAACAGTTAGACAGATGCAAAATTATAGCAGTTAGACGGCTGCAAAATCATACCAATTTAGAAAAAGAGAAATTAATCTGTAAAATTAAATTATAGTAGTTAGACGGGTGCTTAAGGATGGTTGCAAATATATGGTATTCGAAATTATTGTTGTATTCGTAAAAATTACATTATTGAATCAGTATATCTATAGGTTTTACATAGAAAAAAATTTAGAGTAATGGTATTTAGGCATACTATTTAGACCTACTCATAGATCTACTCATTAGATGAAGAGACGTGTCAAAATGGTAGGTCTAAATGGTAGGACTAAATATCATTTCTAAAAAATTTAAGCATGTTCCATTGATTTGTTGCGCGTGCATTACTCCTTTATATGAGGAAGTTTTTAAATACAATTAATAAAATTAAAATTGGAAGGTATTGATGTTGTGTTAATGAGATAATTTAGGAAAATGATTTGCTATTAATTCGGTTTAATAGGAAAGAATATTAAATATAAGGTTTTTGATAATGACAGCCCTAAGCGCTGTCACTAAGTGCATTAGAATTTGTACAAATGAGTAATTCCTAAAATTCAGGAGTCAGTTGTAGATGGATGTACAAATCATTTATGCGTGTCTTATGACAGCCCTTAGGACTGTTATTATCAAAACCTAAATATAATTCGAATTTATGACAACATAATAGCTGCTTGAAAAAAACAATTTTTTAATGGGCGGGAAAATAATGCTAGAGCCAATCACAAGATGCCACATGTCAATGAGAGGGTCTAAGAAAACGCCACATGGCACTAAGAAGCTTCTTTTATTATATAGATAAGTCTCATATTGCCTTAATGTCATTAAACTACATTTTACGTGTTACAAACAATAAATTGTTATATACTCCCCCCCGTCCCACAAAAAATTTCTCATTTCATTTGTGCACAAGATTTTAAGAGATAATTAATGTTGAGTCTTTGGTAATATTTTTGATTAAAATATAAGATTAAATTGGAGAGAGAAATTGTTTTAGTGGTGGAATAATTGGTAATAATATTATTTTATTAGGTGGACCCCTCAAATTTGAAAAATGAGAACTTTTTTGTGGAGCAAAATTTCATGGGGAAATGAGAACTTTTTTGTGGGACGAAGGGAGTACAAACCAAATAAGTGTCGTTGATCTGCCTAAATCACCTTTTGTTTTGAGGTCCGTGTTATACTTTACACTTTGATTCTTTTGAGAGCATCTCCAATGGGAGGTTGAAGAAGAGGTTAATACTATTTAAATAACCTCTAAAATGACTTTTTACCATTGGAATGAATGACTTTTTTAAGAGGTCACTCCAACCACTTGATCTTCCCCAACCACTTGAACATCTTTCAATGTTTGATTATTATAGTCCATATATTTAACAATTTTTCATTTTAAACTCATGTGTATATTTATAGGTGAATCATTTATTATTTCTATAACTATAAATTATAACTTTATCATGTTTTAATAATTTCTATAACTATAAATTATAGTAGTTTTGTGAAAGATATTTTAAAAAAATGTTAAGTTTTGTAATGCTATAAAAATTATTAAATTACATAAGTGAGGGGTATTTATAAAACATTTGATATAGTTAAAGGTAAATTAGCAATTTATAAGAAAAAGTCTTTGAAAAGGTTAACCATTGGAGAGGTTTTTAACTAATAGGTTATTAGATGATTTGGCAAAAATAATAAGTCATTGGAGAGGTTAACCATTGTGGATGCTCTGAGCTTCTTGTACCGGCCAAACAATATCATAGAAGACGCGTATAACCATTTACAAGAAAGTGTTTCCTCGTGTTCGTGGATTAAGTCCCATAAGCATCTTTAATTGTTATTATGTTATAAAATCTAGTTAAAAAGACATTTTTGGTCCCATCTTAGGGTTTTAAACACTTAAATGACTCAAAAGCATGTGTGAAACGTGGAAAAAAAAGTGATCTACCAAAAGAAACAAGCTCTCATCAAATGTTATTCCCAAGATTTTGTCATCTTCTAGAGATAAGAATACTAAATCCAGAGTGATGTACAACTATTAACGAAAGAAAACACAAGTCATTGTATGGTGTTTTTACGTATTTAGAGAATATGGGTCTAGGAATAGTGAATTATCAGTCCAAAAAAGTGGCAAATAAACTGAAGAAATACCTTTTGGTTTGATGATGAGTAGATAGATGCTGATGACAACATCACCTATAAGTTGCTAAAAATAAACGGTAAAGTGCAAAAAATTGATTGTCTGACTCGAAGCTCACGAGTTATTACTAATTTGCTCTCACCAAAGTTGTTTAAAACAAGGTATGAAATACGGCGCTTCACTGCGGGATTATAAATCAAAATATTTTTTGCTTGTTCTCTGTAGAAGTCATAAAGTAAACGAATGGTTTTTAATATTAACTTTATTGTTTACTATTTCGAATAATATCAATACCTTACTTGTAAAATGTTTGATTTTATACACATACTTATTTAAAAACCTAACATATTGTTGATTTAGTTTTTCTAGATGTAGTATTCTGATTATTTTTTTAATTTTGTAGTATAACTAAATATTAAAAACATCATTATGAATAGATGATGCAGGCCCAATAGAAAAAAAAAAACGGGTCATTTTGTTTCTTGAGGCCCAAGATCGCGTGAGAAAGGGGGCTTTAGTAAAACGGGCATGACTTTCAGCTCGGGTCTCCGTTTCCGACCCAAAAAGCCTTGTTTTGGACACTTTATTCACGTTTTTGTGTTTTTTCGTTAAAATTTCGAACTTTGTTTAGGCCCAGTTTTTGGCTCGTTTGTCGTTTAAGGCCCATTCGAAAATTTGGGCCATATTTAAAGTGTATTTTTTCATTTGGAATAATCAGTTGAATGTTTATGAAAAATTAAGTTTTTCTCTCCCAAAACTTGTTCTTGTGTTGAACAACTTTTGAAGACCAATTCACGGTATTCTTTTGAATCAACGTGTTTTTTGTTAGATTAATCAGGTATTCCTTTGAATCAATGGATTCTAATCTTTTACGAAGTATATCTTTTCAGTTCTACATCAATAGATAATTGATTTAAAAGCACATGATTTAAAACATTATTCATTATGAATAAGTATCAAGAATTTTATGGGGCTTCATGTCGATGTCATACCTCATCCTAGGTCCTATCATAATGTAAACAAACCCTTGTACCAGCTAACCACTTATGCACAAAATGTAAATATCAAGAATTTTAGGGGGGTAAAATAGAAATTTATGTGAACAGTAAAAATGCTATCGTAAATGTATAATAGGTAGAATATATAAATTATTATATTTATACTTGAAAATATATAATTATTCTAATCTCTACTATATTTATATTATAAAGTATTTATTTTAATCTTAATTTTTAAAACAGGTTTAGTATAGTCTTAATCTCTTGAAATTTAGAAGTTTAATAGTATTATTACATTACCCTTCTTTTAATAAAATAATAATATTCAATGTTTCAATCTCTAATATATGTCGTCCATGAAGCATTTATATAAATACCATTTCGCTTAAAGTCATTAAAAAATACTGGAAAATGAAAATGGAAACAATTATTTAATCGTTACTACTTATAAATTTAATGTTTCAATATTAGTTATTTAGAATTTATATGTAGTCTGAACAGAAAATATCAAATAACCTAATCCACTACTTTATGTACGTACTCAACTATATTAGGCAATGTTTAGGAAAACTTATTTAAGAGGCTTTTAAACTTATTAGCTTATTAAGATGACTCGTACATTAGGCCTCTCCCAACCCTTACCCATCACTAAACCCATCACTAGCGCCACGTCATCACATCCTTACTGACACGCTACCGACACGGTCGTGCCAACCCTACCCATCACTAACCCATCACTAAACTCATCCTTTCCACATCATCATTTTTAATTTAAATTAAATAATTATAAAATAAATAATTACTAAAACAAATATATATAAAAAAAATTAAATTAAAAAAAAAAACAGAAAAAAACTATTTTTTATAAAAAAAACATAACATGTACAAATTTTTCAGCACAATGTACAAGTCCCTTAAGCACCCCCTCTCTCTTCCCCTTTCCTCTCTCCCCCCCCCCAAACCCCTCGACGCCTTCCCCCGTCCGTCCTCTGGTCGACGAACCCACCACGACGCCGGCCACGACGGCTCGGTGCCAACGCCGTCGTGGCTCGACGCCCCCCGACGCGTCCCCCCGACGGCCCGTTGGCAGCGGTCTTATGCTATTATAATTGTAACACAGACTCAACGGCCACAATGCTTTGCTTTTTGGCGGGATTAACCGTTTTGGTGTGAACTGATGGCCTTTTTGGTAGATTTTTTTTTTTTTAGCTTCAGACATTCCCCATTCCACTTTCGGTGTTTTGTTCTTTCCATTTTTATATATTTTTATTAAAAAATTTAAATAAACCTTGTACCTTTTACCCCCCAAAGTGTCTATAAAACCAATCTCCACCCCCAATCCTAAACCTCCTCTCTTCTCCCATCAACAGATTTTTAAATTTGCACATACTTGTAAATCTTTTTCCTTCTGGGTATTTAAAAATTCAATCTTTTTTTGCATAATTTTAAAGTATTTGATTAACCGGGTGGTGGCGGGGGGATCTTGATCGTTATTGATACAGTGAAGTTCTTGAAAAAAATGATCTTGTTGAACAATGGTAGCATTCTATATATGGAACTTGATTGCAATCCTTGAAAATAAATTGTGTATTGAAAAAAGTTTTTATTTTTGGATATTTCAGATTTTTAATAGATATAACAGTACCGTACTTTCCTGGGAAATTTGACATTATTTTAAGCTACTTTCGATCGTCTGTAAATTTATAGTTTTTATAGTAGAAAATTATGGGAGGGACATCATTGCCACCTGGGTTTCGGTTTCATCCAACCGATGAAGAATTAATCAGTTATTACCTTAAAAGGAAAGTTGAAGGACTTCAATTCGAACTTGAAGTGATTCCGGTTATCGAATTGTATAAGTTCGATCCATGGGAATTATCTGGTGAGCTTTAATTTTTTTAACTAATTTTAAGCTTTTTAATGCATGCAATCTATCTAAAATATATGAGTATAATGTATTTGATCTTTTTTTCTAAATAGAAAAACATAAAAATTCAGCTAACATACTTGTTATTATAGAAAGAATTGTGTTACTTTTATAAACGAAGGTAGAGTAGGTTGAATGTTTTATCCAAATCGCTAAATTTATACAAATTAAATTAACCACTAGCAGGGAATTTATTTGTTTAAATGCCTCAATGAAACCAAGCCACTTCATTTTTACACAAATTTGTAGATTTTTTTCCTTTTCTGTAAAGATAAATAATTGAGATCATGAAACTTTTCAGACCATAATCTTGTTGAAGAATCTATCTTTTTATCTTTAAAGCATCAATGGAGTTGTTCAATCATGGTAAAATTACAGATAAATCTTTCCTTCCAAAGCGCGATATGGAGTGGTTCTTTTTTGTTCCGCGTGATCGTAAGTACCCAAACGGGTCCCGCACAAATAGAGCTACAAAAGCTGGTTATTGGAAAGCAACAGGAAAAGACCGAAAAATAATGTGTAAATCATCTTTAGTAGGGTATCGTAAAACCCTAGTTTTTTATCGCGGTAGAGCACCATTAGGTGATCGAACTGATTGGGTGATGCACGAGTACCGATTATGTGATGATGTTTCTTGCGTGATACCGAGTTTTCAAGTAAAAATTCTAAAAACTTGATTACTTTGATTAATGATTTTGTTTGATGACTTTGTTGTAACGAGTTTAATTCATAGGGACCGTTTGCTTTGTGTCGTGTGATGAAAAGGAAGGAGACAAAAACGAGCTATGTGACTAGTGAACCGAAAACTAAGGAAATTGGAAGTAGTTCTAATGGAGTTATCCAAACAAGCACCCGTATGGGTGACGAGAGTAATTTATCGAGCCCGCTTACTTCTTATGAGAAAACATCCACTTCAGAGAATGAACCATCTTCATCAACGGGCCTTAACGATCCCTCGAGCTTTTGGGTCTCACCTGATTTGATTCTTGATTCTTCAAAGGTAATAATGACCATTCGGTTCTATTTCCTAATATTCGATTTTTAAGATTAGGACTGAGATGGGCCATTTTAGTATAGGTCGGGTTGGGTTAACCAGCCAAAAGAAATTTCTTTAAATTTTATATAATTCACCTATGTTAAATATGGTTGCAATAATAATTCAAATCCTTAATATAAAATGGATCGATGCAAGACCTGTTCAAGTTTCACCGTTCGACCAATTTAAATTGAACCCGTTTTAGCTTATTCATGACCTTTGAGATAAAACACAACCCAAAACGACCTATTCATAAGCAACTAGATCAATTCTTGAACCTGTTATAAGCTACGGGCCACATTCCAACACGATTTTCATGACAATGCAGGAACAATCAAAAGGACCAGAAGGGCAGCTTGGGTATTTCACAAAAAACAACATCTCAACCCCCATGAGTCCTTGGCAACCATATCACCCGTTTGAGATCTCACCAAGTTCATCGTACTCAAATTTTACAGAGGAAGTTGAACATGTCGATGACCTAAATCAGTTTGGCTACATGTCACCATATTCAAGAAACGAAGACTTTATGGGAATCTTCGGAAACGAAGATTATTTTCTATACGAGTGGTAGTTGAACATTTAGGTGTTGTTTGGTAACTTCTGAATGATTAATATCTGAATAATGCAGAGGTCTGAATGATTCAGACTTCCTCTGACATCTATCCGAAACGAAGATTATTGATTCAGAGGCTGATTCAGAGGTCTTACCAAACGCTTTGAATCTGTCTGATTAAGAAACTGACCTCTTAACACAGAAGTTAAGGTTACGGTATTGGTCATAAGTTTAAGGAGGTTGTTTTATTAATTATTATTTTACCGTTTATAGTAGAATATAAAAAAGGCCGCCCCTGAGTAACAATAACTATTATTGATTGTCGCCAGGGGTAGATTTACTGTGAAATACTATCTTGTTCTTTTTATAGCAGAATACGTACAAATGTGTCGAAATAAGTAAGGAATCTTCAAAATCGAACCGAAAACGATAAATCTTCAAAAGCGAAACCTAACCGAATACATGTTTTGGATTCGGTTTCAGTTCATTTTTATTTCGGTTGGTTTTCGTTTCGATTCGATTTTTTCAACCTAAATATTCATCCCAAGAGTAAATACAATATAGTAGTATTGCTTATTTCAAATAGGAATAAGTTTGATCAAAATCAAAGAAAAAAAAAAACGAAAATCTAACACAACAGAACCCTATCAACACTAGAACGACCGCACACATCTTTCCCCTCAAAGTCTGACAACCGCCATGGCCGCCGTCGCCGGAGCAGCATCCATCTTTCACATTTCTTCTTATCCTTCCATCACACTCACCACTCCCAAAAACCACCTCACCACCAATTTCCGCCCTATTCAGCAACTAAACCCCCGTCACCGCCGCCACCTGCTCTTACAAAATCTCAATCGAACACGAAGGAGAAACGGCCGAACTGGAAGTAGATCCTGACGAAACGATACTGGAGAAAGCGTTGGAAATCGGAATGACGGTACCGCATGATTGGGAGTATGTATGACTTGTCCGGCGAAATTGCTCGCCGGAAGTGTGGATCAGAGCGAGGGGATGTTGAGTGATGATGTGATTGAGCGTGGGCTGTGTGTGTCGTATCCTAAATCAGATCGTGCTATCAAAATTATACCTGAAGAAGAATTGATTTCTTTGCAATTATCGACGGCTGATGATTAGGTTAATTTGTGTAGCCTTTTGTTTCCTCAAATTTTAATGAATAGTTGAATACTACTACTATAATTTTTCAGTTTATTCTTCTTACAATCTCCAACAAAATCCTCAAAGAGTTTTAAAACCAAATGCTAATACTATTTGTTGTTTATATAAAAAAAATTATTTCAAACGTACGAAGAGCATGGTATCACGTTCCCACCGAATCCTAGATTTGCTATTTTATTTGGAATATAATTTTAGGATTTAACATTTTTACTAAATAAGTAAACATGTCCAAACATTTTTTTTAAACGGTAAATGATATCAATAGAAGTCTACTCGTAATTTTCCAGCGAGCATCCTAGGTTCGAACTCCTTTACAGGACAAACCCAGCCCCCATAGGGATTTCCAGGGGAAAATCCTCCATATTTGGCACCACAAGAGGTGTTTACAGGATTCGAACTTCAGACCTTACGCCTCATATAGGAGTAAAACTCATGCATAAATCCAGCTGATCTAGACATCATTTGCAAACATGTCCAAACATGATTTAAATTTTAAAGACTACAAATTAGGAGGGTAGAAATAACATTTCCTATTCTCTAAATTTAATTCTCTTTATATTGAGGAGAAAAGGTGGAAATGAAAAGTAGAGAATCCTAAAAAAACACGGAGAATCCAAATCCCGCCAAAACAAGAGACTTCTCAAAGCCCAGCCATCGTCGTGTTTAATATGGGTGTGTTCGGTTCCGAAACCGGACCGAAACCGGTAAACCCGGTAACCGGAAAAAGGAAATTTCAAAGACCGAGAACCGGACCGGTTAAACCGGTTTCGGATCAATTCGGTCTTCAAGCGGGTTTAGAACCGGTAAACCCGGTTTTTGTGTTTGCCATCCGATTATACATTTTCAGTGCATATTTTCATCTTAAAATATATAACTTAAATATTTTAGCGTATTTTTAATAAAAGTATGATGTTTGCGGGTGTTCACGGGTTGCTTCAAGTAAAATATTTTTCTATTAAAAGCCTATATACCTATTATTTCGACATATATATGAAAACTCGTAAGCCTATATACCTATTATTTCGACATATATATATGAAAACTAGTAAGCCTATATACCTATTTAAATGCCGGTTCCAAACCCGAAAAAACCGGAACTGAACCGAGATCGGAACCGGTAAACCCGGTTTGTTAATTTTGATCAAATCTAAGAAGCGGAAACCGGACCGGTTAAGCCGGTTCCGGTTCGGTTCGGTGCCGGTTCCGATTCGGTGTCAGTTCGGTTCCGGTTTTTCGGTTTTTATACACACCCCTAGTGTTTAACCCCCGTACGGTTGTTCGCTACAGATTCTTTCCGTAGATCCTTGGATTTCAAAGACTAATCGATCGGATCCTTGGTTGAGCAACTGTTAATCAGTGAGTTTAGGTTTCCTCTAATTCGCATTTTTAACTACTTGATTTTGATAAATTTAGGGTTTATTATGAATTTTCGTTAATATTTAAATTTACACTCGTATTTTTTTTAATTGAGCCGAATTTAAATCTAGTACCATGGAATCGTAGGTTACTAACGACGTTGGTAATGTAAAAATTTAGTAGTACTAACCGATTACATTCGACTAAATGAGTAGGGTTCTAACTTCTAATATTCAAATTGTTATTAAGAACGTAATAAAGTTTTTTAAGTTTTATAATTTGATTTGATCTAATAAGATCACATATTTGCATTATGTTTGAAATATTTGAGAGGGTTAAAATTGAAAATCGTTCTTGCAGGTGTAAAGTTTTAATGATAGAAAAAAGGAGCTGATTCGTACAAAACAACTTTTATTCATACAGAGCAAATTCATTCCAAATGACAATCATGCCCTTAATGGCAGAGTTGAAATGTAAAATGTATTAAAAGTAAAGGAAGGGCGTGATTGTGATTTATGATGAATTTGCTCTGTATGGATAAAAATTGTTCTATACGAATCAGTTCCCATAGAAAAGTATGCCACATAAAACTCATCCTATGGCAGCTAATGTCATTTTGGTGTATAACTTTTATTTAGATAGTTAGATGCTGCAATTTTGACTATTTGTAGGATTATTTTTGAGAAAAATATATTTTTGTTAAATTTTCAGGATAGTTTCTTTGTTAGATTTGCTCTTGGTTGGGTAATCACTAGCGGTGCTGGACTTGCATCGTACCCAATTGATACAATTCGTAGAAGTATGATGATGACATCAGGTGAAGATGTCAAGTACACGAGCTCATTTCACAAATCTTGAAAAACGAGGGTGCAACTATGTTAATACATTATAATGGTTAAATTGCCTACTTGGGTGTGTCAGCATCACATAATCTTACAAATCCTGAGGATGAAGAAGTTAGTTTATCTCATAATGGATTATATAATTTGATTGCAATAATAATATGATTATTTGTGGTTCAAATACTGTTCTTATGGTTAAAGTATATGCAACTTTTTTTTTTTTTTTTTTGTTACAATATGATTGAAGTGATGTTTTTAAAGGTAATCATGGTTTGATTAAAAATTATGTTTTTAGATTTTTTCATTGATAAAGTTGGTATAATTCTCTATTGAATTTTTTATTGTACCAAACAAGAAAAATGATTCTCTTTAACATTTTCTGCTGAAATATCGGTGCTACCAAACAGAATAATAGTCAATTCTCATTCTCCAACTAATTCTCTTTCCTTGCAATTTCATTTGATGCAATCATTTCTCTGCAATTTCATTATCTATACGAAACGCACCTTAAGTAGTAACAAATTATAAGATTAAATATCATTTCTCTAAAATAATTATACGTGGAGTAATTTTTCTTAATTTTATACTTTTAATTTGTAAAACATCCCACAACTTCAATCATTTTGCATCGTTTTCAAACTTTTAACCCAATTTTAATACAAACCGACACTGTTACATCTCAATTTAACTGCACAGATAAAACACAGCTGGCGAATCTCCCACAAATCTCCCACCTCCTATAAACTCACTCACTCACACTTGCCGGCGGCGATAGATTCACCCCACCGGCAATCCTCTCTCTATCAATCTCACCCAATAAAAATGGTTTCCCAATCCAACGGCTCACCATTAAAGTTCCTGATCTACGGTCGAACCGGTTGGATTGGTGGTTTATTGGGCAAAATTTGTGAATCTCAAGGCATCGACTACACCTACGGCTCCGGCCGTCTTGAATCGCGTGAAACCCTCGTCGCCGACCTTGCTGCCGTTAATCCTACTCATGTATTCAACGCTGCCGGAGTCACCGGCCGACCAAACGTTGACTGGTGTGAGTCGCACAAGGTGGAGACCATCCGTACTAACGTTGTCGGAACTCTAACACTTGCCGACGTTTGCCGTGAAAAAGGGTTGATTTTGATCAACTATGCTACCGGTTGTATATTTGAGTATGATTCAGCTCATCAACTCGGGTCTGGTGTTGGGTTTAAGGAAGAGGATACTCCCAATTTTATTGGATCCTTTTACTCCAAGACTAAAGCTATGGTAAACATTCCAAGAAAATTTGATATTTTTATTTCAAGATTTAATTTTTTGTTGACTTTTACTAAGGATCTGTGCAATGACCCTTTTGTTGATTTTATGATATTTTTGTGCGAATTCATATAAAAAATGAATTGGATCTTAAGATCTTGATATGAATTTGAAGACAACCGTTTGCTTACACAGTTCCACTGGTTTATAGAAATGTAGTGGATCTAAGGTCTAGATGTACATTATATAGAACAATCTAAGGTTTAAATTAATTCTATGATCATGTTATATGTCCTAATTATCTTTTTACTCAAACTAAACTTGATATTTACGTCAAGATATAATTTTTATTAATCTTTAGGACAATTTTGAAGATTCGTGCAATGACCCTTGTGATGGTGTTGTGTTCTTATGACATTTTTGGTGAATGTGTTAATAAAATGAGGTGGATCTAAGATCTTAATGTGTATTCTAAGGAATAATATAACCTTTCATCGGTTTATTAGAACACGAAATTATAAAATGGACCCACGAAATTATAACCTCTAATTTGTTGATAAAATGTAGTTACCAAGTCTTTTTACAATTTATAGTAGCTTTATCATTCGGTCAATACTTACATTTCATGGGTCCCAAACTATAATTCTCATTTAAGTAAAGTGTAGCATTAATGACAGCTTAGATTTTGTTTGGTCCATGCTACTTTTACATAAATGAGACCTATAATTTCAAGATTTCATTTTTCTTGAATTATTTAGTACAATTATGAAGATTCGTGTGATGCCATTTTAACCATGTGCATTTTAAACCAATTTTCAAGTGGAAAATAGTACCGATAAAAGTCAAACCTCACCTTTCAATTGTTTGACCCGCAGGTAGAGGAACTACTCAAAAACTACGAAAACGTATGCACATTACGCGTAAGAATGCCTATTTCTTCAGATCTTACAAACCCCCGAAATTTCATCACGAAAATTGCTAGTTATGAGAAAGTGGTCAACATCCCAAACTCCATGACCATTCTTGATGAACTCCTTCCAATTTCAGTTGAAATGGCTAAACGAAACTTAACCGGTATCTACAATTTCACTAACCCTGGTTGTGTTAGCCACAACGAGGTCTTAGAATTGTATCGTGAGTACATTGACACAAGTTTCACATGGAAAAACTTCAATCTTGAAGAACAAGCAAAAGTTATAATTGCACCAAGAAGCAACAATGAACTCGATACCACAAAGTTGAAAACCGAATTTCCTGAGCTTTTATCGATTAAAGAATCGCTTGTGAAGTATGTGTTTGAACCAAACAGGAAGACACCCGTTAAAGCTTAAGCATACGACTTCAAGGTTGAAATTGTTGTTTTTGTATGTTCAAATTGAATGGTTAATTACGATGACTTTACGATATAGTGTATTTTTCGGGTTTTGTTTTATGGACTGTTTTGATTATGAATAAAATTGTTGGAAATCATACATTTATATTCATTAATTTTATCTTGTTATTTTTAATTTGACCTGTAGTAGATGAAATAGAATTCTAGTTGAGTTGAGTTTTAAGTTGAAAATGAAGTAATTTGTAGTATTAATTTAGCGGGTATAGTATTATAGTATGGTCCTGGCGCCTGGGTGCATGATTAGAGATTAATATTTAAGACATAGACCGTAAGTGGTCCCAAATTTCTATTTGTTGTCCTATTTAATTAAACCAGATAGATATTATCGTGATTTTATTATCTTTGGCAATAATAACAACACTTGTAAAAAACAAAAGGTAAGAATAATAATAACAATTACTAATAAGAATAACGGGATATTATCGTCATATAGCTGAACTTCTTAAACCGAAAACCGAACAAAATTCTGTTATTAGTTCGGTTTTTTCGGACATTTTGCTTACCCCTATCAAATAATATTGTTCTTTTTAACGAAAAAAAAAAATACTAAAATAATTAAAAATTCAAAAAAAAAAAGTTGAATTAAAAAAATGTATTTTTTTGTAAGTGTCAAATGACCAAAATACCTCTTTATGTATAAAATATGTGATTAATTTTGATTATTAAATATTATTGATCAATAATTGAAATTTATTCCTTAAGACTACACAAAAATTATAGATTATCTTAAACATCTACCTTCATTATCAACACTAGTGTTTCTTAATCACTGATCGATTATGAGAAACTGTAAACAGTGATAGGCAAAATTTGTTTCAAATAAGCAAAAAAAAAAAAAAAAAAAACTATGGTGATTAAGTACAATTAGCAACGGATTTAGATGTTACCTTGGCTTGCCAAATGAGTAACGCGAGAACCACCTTATGCGTGAAATTTAGCACACAAACTAAATAGACAATGTATAACATAACTTGCAAGATCAACCAAGAAAATATTTGTGGTTACGCCTTAAATTGTGTTTGACGTTGTTGTTCCATGTGCATGATATTGACACATTAGCTGCACTGTTTTCTATGTATGAACTTCAGTATTACACACAAAAGACCGAAAGACACAAAATATATATGTATTAAAATGTATGTCGTACACATTATTTCATGACAGAGCGAACAAAAAAGTCACTTCATTTAGCTTGCTTTACAAAGTTAGTGGATTTTGGTCTTTGTGCTAATGGGCTTGGGCCTATGGGCCTGGCCTAATAGAATAGGGCTTGTGGGTTTCAAGTAAAAGCCTTAAGGATGATTATACATGAAAATGTACACTTGAACTCGATAAAACCGGTTGAGAATTAGTTTTCAGCCCCGACCATGTGGGCATTCGATGGTCAGGTGTTCGTACATCGATCCTGTCATTCGATGGTCAGGTGTTCGTACATCGATCCTGTTGTTCGTGTGGATGAGGCAGACTTGATTGACTGTTGTTTACGATCTACACATCCACTCTACAAATTTTGTAAATCTAAAATCCCCTACGATTGTTTTATTTTTTTCTATTGTGTATGCTATTGGATCTTGTGTTATCTTGATATAAATCTTCCGCTAATTAAAGCTAGTTTTATGAAAGTGTTTTGTAAACCCCATTCCTACATTATTTTCTAATTAATCATCTTTAAAAGATGATGGAATATTAATTGATAATTAAGTTGATGCATTTCATACATAAACATGTGCCCTAGCTATATGATTAATAGAATGAACCCTTGTTATAATAGAATTACTTGATCACTATTCATTATATATGGAATTTAAGATCCCCATGCATCATAAACATTTCAATGCATGATGAGTTAAGGGTAAACCAAATCAATTCATTCAACACTGGATGACCTAGAAATTAAACAGTTTTTATTCTATAAGCACAAAAGAGAAGGATTTAGTTTCATTTCATCGCTAGTTTGTACTTGTTTTACTTTACACGCAACGTTCGTTATATCATAGAATCTTGTGTTAAATGCTACTACCCGATCGCCACATTGAATCTAAGAGAAAAGATCATCAATCTAACATTGCAATTGACAACATTTTCGTTTATGATCATACCTTGATAAACTAGTGCAAACCCAGCCTCATTCGTGTATGTTGTTATCTTAAATTAAACAAATCAGTTGCAGGGCAACTCTCCTTTGGCAAATAGCTCCTCAAACCCTTCACATATAACTAGTTGATTCATTGAGAAACCCGATAATTAGGGTTTCATTATCTGCTTGCCAAAGGAGAGTTGCCCTTCAACCGATTCACTTATTGCTCACTTGACTTTGGTTCAAAAGCCGTTACAGTCGAAGAAATTATAAGATAGTTTGATGGGTTTATGCCATGGATATTATTCTTGAATGCATAGGTTCTTGATTCGTGAGATTCTTGGAGTAATAATTGTGTGTGTTTGTGAAGAACGGATGAAGATAAAGGAGATTCTTTATAAAAAAAGTAGAGATGGTCTAAATAAATATGGACTTTCAAGAGGTATATGCCATGACATATTCTTTTTAGAGAATCCCGTTTGATCAAGTCTCTCTCCTTTTTTTCCTTTGAATCTATTTGTTTGATAGATATAGCTTAGATTTATAACCTACCTTAGGTTTTCCTGATAAAATTATCAAATGAACCCGTCCGTTTCCATTAACTAAATTAAAAACCCTAACAAACGATACAAGTCGGGTGGAAAAAGAGAATAATTAAGTTATGATCCAATTTTCTTTGGAAGACAAATGAGAATGACGGGTATAAGGTCCAGAAGAGTTTATTACATATCTTTGTATCGATAAATAATTATCAATAATATAGTTATTCTTATGGGGTTTTATTCTTACATTATATCAGAGCACAAGGTTCTCTAACATCGGGTATATATGACATAGCCATCAATCCTTTTTGTCGTCATGCTTCGGGGACGTTCGTTTTCTTTCTATATTTCTTATTTTTATGCTCCTTTTAGTTTATAAATTTTTGTTGTGCGGCGGCCGGATTTTCAATTTTTTGCTGAAAATGCGTTTTTGGCTCTAGCTTACGTTTGAGTTCATTGAGGCTTGTAATTTTCTACATTCTATTTGTCACGATTTGCCATCACATCCTTTATGTTGTTATCGCATATTTCTATTGATCCACATGTCGCCACTTTATATCATCGCTCGTGTTCGGTGTTGCTTTTCTTTGCCACTGATCTTTCCCCGTTTTCAGTTTTTGTATTATAATGGGGCTTTTCACTCCATTATATGTGATGCATTCAGTGCTGTTTCATTGTATTAGGGTTTTTGTAACACCCTGAAACCAGGCCTAGTGTTTTATCACTTTTGGTTAGTGATAAATATTATTTTTTATTTATATAAATTAATTGATATTTTAACCAAATAGTTAAAAATAGTTGAAATTATAATACTTAGGTAGTTTAATGATTTTTATATCATTAGATTTGTTTTTAAACCAAAGTTCCAAATATATTTTCGTTGTTAGAAACGGAGTTAGTTAGGTATTTTAGTTAAATTAACTTTGAACCAAATATTGAGTATTACACTATAATTAATGAAAATCAGATTTTCTTTTAAAAGACACGTGTGCGGGTGTAGATTGGGGGAAAGTGACTCATGTTTATTTTTATTATCTACTTCTATCGTAACATACAAACAGTACAACACTATGTTTAATGAAAAATCTAATTTTTGAGGACTGAACACGTGTTGAAGTGGGATTGTGTAGAAAGTGACTAATCTTTTCTTCTTTTGCTTATCTCCTTCGAACAGAAACACAACACACACACTTAAAAATAGTTTTTCATTATTTTGAATACTTTAACTTCAATCTCTTGTTTCGTTGCTGTGATTTTGAGTTTGTGCAAGCTAAAGGTAATATTTCTTCCTTTCTAACTTAGTTTTTTTTAAACAAGAGTTTGAACTAGGATTTGAATCATTTGGGGGTTTTTGATAGAAATCATGAATTTAATGGCTTCTTGTGTGTTCTTTATGTTCATTAGTGGTATTAGATGTATTCTTGATTGAAGATAACTTGATTAGTTAAGTTTATAGAAATCATCATTAATGGTGATTTAGGAAAGAAGATGAATTTCAACCTAAAACTTTGTAGTTGGGTTTTGTGTTCAATTTGTCATTCAATAGTTGTTAATTGAGATTATGATCTGAATTTTAACATGATTATGTAGGAATCTCAATAATAAAGTTAATGTTTGGCTAAAAAGAGGAATTTTGAAAATTTTATGGGATTTTGACTTTAGTCAAACCTGGATAGTTGACTTTTATTCTAGAAGCCAAATTAGTTATATAATGTATATTTTTGTGGTTAATGATCACTTGGTTTGCTATAATAGTATAAGAGCGTGTTTGACTAATTTAGTTGGTTTTTAACCCGTTTGGATCAAAGTATGTGAAATTGAGATTAGTGGACTTCGACTTTGTGAAGTTGGACATAGGTTCCAACTAGTTGATTATAAAATGATAATTGGTTGTAATGGTGATAGAATTGATGGTTTTGTTAGATAAAATTGGTGTAGTTAGAAAATTATGTGCATAAGTCTAAGAATTAGTCAAAAAAAATTGGTATCAAGTGATTTTGACTTTCAAAAGTCAAAGTGGTATTACATGTTTTGGTTAGTGCACGATAATGACACCAAGTTGATTTTAAGTTGTATGTATAATTTATACAAGTCTTAGTATTATTTGATAAAAAGTTGATTACTAATCCAGGTATTGTTTTGATTATCAGGAAAAGGAAAAGAGCCTCAGTAATAGTAGACAGCTGAGTGGAAAGAGACTTGGCAAAGGTGAGTGGATTTATAACCTTTGTATTGTTTAAATTGCAATGGTTTTGGTTGCAATTGAAAGTGTTTAATCTCTAACTGGAGTTAGTGCTGACCCCGTTAGTGCTGATCAGTTAATGGTGATCAGTTAGTGTTGACCAGTTAATGCTGATCAGTTTGTGTTGATCAGTTAATGCTGATTCCGTTAATGCTGATCAGTTAGTGCTGATCCAGTTAGTGCTGATCTGTTAGTACTGCTCCCTTATTTCAGGACCAGTATTAATGGTATAATGATAATTAACTGGCTATGTGTTAACTGAATGATATGTGTACATGAATGATATGTGCACACTGATCAGTTAGTGCTGATCCAGTTAGTGCTGATCTGTTAGTACTGCTCCCTTATTTCAGGACCAGTATTAATGGTATAATGATAATTAACTGGCTATGTGTTAACTGAATGATATGTGTACATGAATGATATGTGCACATGGAAAAGAGTAGAGGACAGTCTGCGTGGGGGGGCTGGGCTTTCGTTTACTGTTAGAAAACGGTAATTTTACCTTGGCATATGTGTTGTGTTTGAAGGAAGCTTTACCGTTGCTAATGAGTAAAGGGCTTCGGTAAGCTGTTGTTAGGCCCACAACAGTTGTAAGGTTCTGCAAAACCGCTGGTCCTTTCTTTATTTGTGAATCTGTGAAGATTGTGAATCTGTTAAGATTGTGAATCCGTGAAAATTGTGAATCGAGATTGTTGTACTTAGACAAAATAAAATGTTATATTTTCATTCACTTAGCTTCGTGTTAATCCCCCACTATGTTGAATCTTTTACAGGTTGTAGATGGATGGGTCTTTTGAAGATTAAGATTAGGAATGATTGACCAAGACTTAAAGAAATGATTTTGATGTCGAGCCGTAATGTTAAGTAACACTATTTTAGAAAGTGAACTTTTGTAAAATTATACATCTTATGTTTTTTTATAACTTGTGAATAACAAGTTATATATATATATATATATGTGTGTGTGTAATTTTGAAACGCTTCCGTATTTGTTGTAAAAATAAAAAATAAAAATAAAAAATAAAAAAAAAGGTTCAGATTTTGCGGTGTTACAATTTGGTATCAGAGCCTTGATTTGGCGGTGTGTACACAGTTAGGTGTAGCATTCCCAAATTTTGGCTCAAGTTTGGTCAAACATTCCTAGTGTGTGGGGATTAGGAAAGTGTGATTAGTATGTTAGAGGTTAGTATGTTGGTACTAACGATTTAAACTAAAAATTTGTTAGATGTTGTGATTGAGTTTACAGGTATGATAAAGAGAACCCGACCCCCTTGACCTCAACATATAGTGATACATCAGGTGATAATGAAGAAATAGACAGAGTAGAGCATGTACATGAGTTGGAAAATCAGATGCAGGGGCTTAGAAATGCGGTTCATGAGTTACAACAATAAATTCAAATTGCACGAACAGAGACTCCTCCAGTTATAGCTATTCAGTTGGTGATATCTCTAAATACCATACTTTTAAACTTTACATTCCAGTCAACACAATTTTAATCTTATTATCCCTTTCCACCTCAAGGAACATATACATATCATAATTTGGGATGTGTACCGCATTTGAGTTTGAATCTTTCGTATGCTTGCAAACAATTAGTGGATTATAATATTTGGGTTCATATCAAGACAAGAATTATGAACAACACTGTAGGGAATATGAGATAGTCCAAAATAGGAAATAGATTATGGATCTATAGATGACCGAAAGAATGACAGTTGATGAGTTGATTAGATATTTCAACGAAAAAGTTGAAAGTTGTGAAATAGTGGTTAATTGATGAGCTCTCACAGGTGCAATACTTTATTAGGGTCTTGTTGATAGAATATAGGAGTACTGTTGGATTAGTTGAAACATTATCCAGTCTTTTTCCCTGGCTAAAGTTATTGAGGACTACACCAAATTCCAAAAAAAAAAAAGTTATAAGGATGAAATAGTTTTTTTTTAAAAAAAGAAAAATCAAAGTTAGATCATATTGTACACAACCAAATAGAAGGTTGCCGAAAAACTGAAAACACGGAATCAAGACCATAAGTCAATAGTTGGTGGTACTAATCAGAATTCGCGATGGTGCAATAATTGAAAATCCTCTCATTCAGAGTTTTGTACTTTCCAGATTATATAATTTGTTTGATGTGGATTGGTCGGACATGAAATAAAGGATTGTTGGTTTCCTAGAAGTGTATGTTGGAATTGTCTAAAGTGGGAATAGATTGAGTGATTGTCCATTGGAAAAAGAAAAATGAAGACTAGGTCAAGGAATGGGACGGTCGGGAGATTGTCATTTTCGGGCTAAAAGAGAAAGAATGCTATTTCACTTGAGAGTGGAGCTTACAGGATGACGGCGGATGATGCTACTGTTGATCATATCACGTGTATGTTTTCGATAAAACTCAATACCTTAATTATGTCATGTAATATTAGAGCAAATTGCTTATGTATGTTATGTGCAAATATGTGATATGTTGAAATTAATTGTTTTGTTGTTCCTTTACTTCATGGAGAAGTGAAGATGCTTGATGGTATCCTGATTTCGATCACAATATCTGTGATTGAAGTTGGATTTGATTTAGATAACAATTGTTGTAAATTTCCTGAATGAAATGCTTATAACTGAGATTGGGGTGATCATAAGTATATACTGAGTGGTTCGGGTGGAACTAGTGTTTAGTGTAAGGGAATATGTAATCATTACCGTGGCCTGTTGGGTCACAAATAGTGGCTTACAGGGTGTGAGTTGCTCGTTAAGTGTTCGTGTTATTCAATGTTGGAGCAGATAGCTCATTTATGTTTTGTGTAAATTGGTGACAAGTTAAAATTAACTGTTTGGGTTGTTCCCTTGCTTCACGAGGAGTGAAGATGATGAGTTATATGTCGGCTTCAGTCACAATATATGTGACTGCAGATAAATATGAGTATAATTGTAAACTCCTGAAATATAAGGTTATAATTAAAACTGATGTAACTATAGACGTTGGTTGAATAGTCTAAGTAAGACTAGCGGTTGGTATAAGAAAGAGGAAATTCTTACTGTGACCTGTTGTGTCACATGTAGTGACATGTAGAGTAAGGGCCGAATGTGTCAGTTTCATAAATGTGAATCTATTATTACCTTTGTTATGGGTATAGAATATAAAAGATAGATAATGATAGATATCTGAATGATTTTGAATGACTTGAAATGATATATGATAAATTTGCCTAATATATCTCCCGAGCTTGAATTGGAGTATAAAAAAAATTGACTTAATGAACCTAGATTGACGATTATTTCGGGTTGTTTTGTGAATGATTGATTGGTGATATCCTCAACATGCTATAAAATTGGATTTAATTATGAAAATTATTTAAGAGAAGTGTTGAACAAGATGAGATTGGACGCTGTTCATGTGATAATTGATGCGAATTTTGATTAAGAAAGATATAATTTGAGATTTACTGGATTCTGACCGTAAGTTTGATAGCGGTGATTAAAATTTTTGAGCTTCGAGACAAGGATAGACCGTAAAAGTGTACGGAATTTCGATGGAATGATGAACGAGATGTAAAAAAATTATAGACTCTGAAATGATTGTTGTGACCGTAAGTAAGGAAACTTTGAGATTGTCTATGCTTCTGGATTATTAAAAGATGTGTGAAGGATTATCTGAACCCTAACTTGGGATTTATAATTGTTGTTTTGCCTTAAAAACTATATAAACCTTATTGTTTAATATGAGATGCGTCGTTTACGCAGACTACAAAAGTATGTATACTATTATAAAGGAGATGATTAGAATGTATTAGAGGATTATGGATTTTAAAAGTGAAGAAAAGTTGTTAATGCCTATGCTTGGATTTGTAAAGAAATTATAGACAGTACTTATTTTGGAACAAGTTGAGATAGTTTTGAGTTAGGATTGACTGGAATTATGTCAAGATGGATTTCATAAATGATTTCGATGATGTTAAGAGAATGGAGGAACCGTATGGGTTATTATTACATGAATAAAGAAAACATTATTGCCTATGCTTCGAGATACAAGAAATCAAATGAAAGTAACTATTTTATGTGAATTAGAACAAATTCGAAGGTGGGGATGAAATAAAATTTTAACAAAAAGAGATTGATTTGATAATTTAGAGGATTAAAGATTAATCAATATCATATTGGGTACCGATATTTGGGAGTTTTTAAATTTGACTTTATTAGTGATTTAAAGAAAGAAAGATGATAAATGTTGCACAACTTGTTGGATGAGTTCATAATTGTGCACCGATTAAAAGAAATTGTCGAATACTGATTGAGGTAGTTGGAGTATTTAGAGTTCTCAAGTGGGTATGAGAACATTGTGAGGATAATAGTTTGATGTGATGAATTAAGACTAAGAAAAAAAAACTGTTAATTGATTAGTTTGAGTATGATCAGATTCCGAGGACGGAATCTTTTTAAGGGGGGTAGATTTATAACACCCTGAAACCAGGCCTAGTGTTTTATCACTTTCAGTCAGTGATAAATATTATTTTTTATTTATATAAATTAATTGATATTTTAACCAAATAGTTAAAAATAGTTGAAATTATAATACTTAGGTAGTTTAATGATTTTTATATCATTAGATTTGTTTTTAAACCAAAGTTCCAAATATATTTTCGTTGTTAGAAACGGAGTTAGTTAGGTATTTTAGTTAAATTAACTTTGAACCAAATATTGAGTATTACACTATAATTAATGAAAATCAGATTTTCTTTTAAAAGACACGTGTGCGGGTGTAGATTGGGGGAAAGTGACTCATGTTTATTTTTATTATCTACTTCTATCGTAACATACAAACAGTACAACACTATGTTTAATGAAAAATCTGATTTTTGAGGACTGAACACGTGTTGAAGTGGGATTGTGTAGAAAGTGACTAATCTTTTCTTCTTTTGCTTATCTCCTTCGAACAGAAACACAACACACACACTTAAAAATAGTTTTTCATTATTTTGAATACTTTAACTTCAATCTCTTGTTTCGTTGCTGTGATTTTGAGTTTGTGCAAGCTAAAGGTAATATTTCTTCCTTTCTAACTTAGTTTTTTTTTAAACAAGAGTTTGAACTAGGGTTTGAATCATTTGGGGGTTTTTGATAGAAATCATGAATTTAATGGCTTCTTGTGTGTTCTTTATGTTCATTAGTGGTATTAGATGTATTCTTGATTGAAGATAACTTGATTAGTTAAGTTTATAGAAATCATCATTAATGGTGATTTAGGAAAGAAGATGAATTTCAACCTAAAACTTTGTAGTTGGGTTTTGTGTTCAATTTGTCATTCAATAGTTGTTAATTGAGATTATGATCTGAATTTTAACATGATTATGTAGGAATCTCAATAATAAAGTTAATGTTTGGCTAAAAAGAGGAATTTTGAAAATTTTATGGGATTTTGACTTTAGTCAAACCTGGATAGTTGACTTTTGTTCTAGAAGTCAAATTAGTTATATAATGTATATTTTTGTGGTTAATGATCACTTGGTTTGCTATAATAGTATAAGAGCGTGTTTGACTAATTTAGTTGGTTTTTGACCCGTTTGGATCAAAGTATGTGAAATTGAGATTAGTGGACTTCGACTTTGTGAAGTTGGACATATGTTCCAACTAGTTGATTATAAAATGATAATTGGTTGTAATGGTGATAGAATTGATGGTTTTGTTAAATAAAATTGGTGTAGTTGGATAATTATGTGCATAAGTCTAAGAATTAGTCAAAAAAAAAAATGGTATCAAGTGATTTTGACTTTCAAAAGTCAAAGTGGTATTACATGTTTTGGTTAGTGCACGATAATGACACCAAGTTGATTTTAAGTTGTATGTATAATTTATACAAGTCTTAGTATTATTTGATAAAAAGTTGATTACTAATTCGGGTATTGTTTTGATTATCAGGAAAAGGAAAAGAGGCTTAGTGATAGTAGACAACTGAGTGGAAAGAGACTTGGCAAATGTGAGTGGATTTATAACCTTTGTATTGTTTAAATTGCAATGGTTTTGGTTGCAATTGAAAGTGTTTAATCTCTAACTGGAGTTAGTGCTGACCCCGTTAGTGCTGATCAGTTAATGGTGATCAGTTAGTGTTGACCAGTTAATGCTGATCAAATTGTGTTGATCTAGTTAATGCTGATTCCGTTAATGCTGATCAGTTAGTGCTGATCCAGTTAGTGCTGATCTGTTAGTACTGCTCCCTTATTTCAGGACTAAAGATGCAAACGGGTACGGGTAATAGCGGGTACTGCAAAACCCGTACCCGTACCCGACCCGCTATTCTTATACCCGTACCCGCCCCGTGCCCGGTCAAATACCCGTCGGGTTCGGGTAGAAAAATACCCGCCGGGTACGGGTAACCCGACGGGTACCCGTTCAATAAAAAAATTAAACAAAATAGGTAAAACATTTAAAACTCTTAGTTCGTTCAGGCTTATTCCGTTCAATACGTAATGGATTAACGGGAGACGAGCCAAATTTTAACCATTATTAAATTGGGCTAATGAGAGATTAAGTGTTGGGTTAAGTTTGAGTAGTGACTCGTGGGCTAAACATGTACTAAAAAATTAACACATTAATATATATATATATATATATATATATATATATATATATATATATATATATATATATATATATATATATATATATATATATATATATATATATATATATATATATATATATATATTCGGGTCGGGTATAAACGGTGCGGGTATTATAAAACCCATACCCGACCCGTACCCGCTCTCGGGTATGAAATTTAAACCCATCCCTGACTCATTACCCGTTTAGACGGGTAATACCCGCCCCGTAAGACTCGGGTACCCGCGGGTTAAATTTGCATCCCTATTCAGGACCAGTATTAATGGTATAATGATAATTAACTGGCTATGTGTTAATTGAATGATATGTGTACATGAATGATATGTGCACATGGAAAAGAGTAGAGGACAGTCTGCGTGGGGGGGGGGGGGGGGGGGCTGGGCTTTCGTTTACTGTTAGAAAACGGTAATTGTACATTGGCATATGTGTTGTGTTTGAAGGAAGCTTTACCGTTGCTAATGAGTAAAGGGCTTCCGGTAAGCTGTTGTTAGGCCCACAACAGTTGTAAGGTTCTGCAAACCCGCTGGTCCTTTCGTTATTTGTGAATATGTGAAGATTGTGAATCTGTTAAGATTGTGAATCCGTGAAAATTGTGAATCGAGATTGTTGTACTTAGACAAAATAAAATGTTATATTTTCATTCACTTAGCTTCGTGATAATCCCCCACTATGTTGAATCTTTTACAGGTTGTAGATGGATGGGTCTTTTGAAGATTAAGATTAGGAATGATTGACCAAGACCTAAAGAAATGATTTTGATGTCGAGCCGTAATGTTAAGTAACACTATTTTAGAAAGTGAACTTTTGTAAAATTATACATCTTATGTTTTTTTATAACTTGTGAATAACAAGTTATTTATATATATATATATATATATATATATATATGTGTGTGTGTGTGTGTGTGTGTGTGTGTGTGTGTGTGTGTGTATAATTTTGAAACGCTTCCGTATTTGTTGTAATAAAAAAAATGGTTCAGATTTTGCGGTGTTACAGTTTTATTCGTTTTTTTCGATGCACAACTCTTATCTGCTATTCAAACCATTGTTTTTTAACACCGGTCGTTTTGTTGGCCCTATGGTTCAACATCAATCCTATAGCATATTTTCGGATGTTTGTCTTTGATCCTTCGCATTTTGGTCAACCTGCACCTTGTATTGGTCTCATGGTTCCACATTGGTTCTGTTTCGGCCCCATGTTTCAACTTTTGCACTTAAAGTTTAATGGGCTAAGTTGCTTGATCCTGCACGACTTTTCTTCCGCTGCTGATATATGATGACCTATTTTCACTTGCTTCTGAAGATTGTCACCACCAAGTCTTTTTGCATATTTTTGGTGTTTATTTTACTCCAATTTTGCGCTTTCGCTCTGTTATAGTTTTATTGTATGACCCAAACCTAATTGAATTGACGGGCTCATGATAAAATAGGGTTTATTACATTTCTTTGTATGATTGTGTTTATAAATAGTTATCAACAATCTTACGTAGTCTTCATTATTTTGCAGTGTGAATAAAAAGTTGTCTCTTTTTTTTTTGAAAATGTGCTAGTTTTTTAAATTAAAAAAAGTATTGATAATCTTATTTCTATTTATTAGTAAAACAATAAAATCGAAACATATAAAATAAATTTTACACGATTAATTTTATGTTACAAATCGTCATTTAGTAGCATTTTGAAAAAAAAGGGTAATTAAAAGTCGAAAAAAGTCGTTATAAGCAAAAAAAAAATTAGTTACAAATTGTCAAAGTATCTTACCTATACCAAAAAAAAGTGAGTAAAGAAGTTGGTAAAGATATATAGAGGTGAGTGTGGTTCAAAAACTGATAGGACTGAAACCTTTTCATTTTTCAAAACTGAAACGGTTATATATTTTCGGTTTTGGTTTAATTCAGTTTCATTTTGGTTCAGTTCAGTTCTTTAAGCTCAAATACCCACTCCTATCCGAAAACTAAAAATATAACAAAGTAGTACATTACGAGTTCATCAATGGAAAAAGCTTGAACAAAATAATGATCCATAACTGGCATCGTTCTTAATCGGTGCTTCGGTTCTAGCCATTAAAGCTTCAGTTTGACCTCTTGAAAAAGTCGGTTTCAATCTAAAACAGTCTGATTGGTCGGAATATTTAATAAAATCCCGTCTTTAGTAATTCCAATGTTGTACAAATCACTTATTATAAGTTTTAAATATGCTATCAAGTGAACAATTCTACAAACGGATTTCTCACGAGATGATTTTTTTCTCATTGATCTTTTCGTGCTTTAGATCTAACAGGCTTTGTTTTGATTACATTACCAAGAAGGATTAAAACCACAGGAATAATAGTTCCAATGTAGTATACACTCCCGTATGCAGTCACTGTTTCGTGTAGGCTTAATACCTGTTGCAAAGAAAAAAACAAATATGCATAAAAATGGGACTCAAAAGTCAATGACAAGAAAGTCAACCACACTAACCATGAAACCAACACATGAGTAGTTGAGAACGAGAAGTGTATAAGCGAAGTTTACAAGCATAAAAATCTTCTTAAGCAACCCCAAATTTGGGGGAACAGATTGCTGCCATCTGTAAATGGCTGCACAAAACAAACAGAAACACAATAAAATAATACAGATTACATGTAATTATACTGCGATTTAAAAATGTGTAGGCTAATTAATTTGTTACCTCTTGAACCAGCAATCATCAAAGCTGATTGAACAAAAAATATGATGTACCCTGGATATAATCCCTGTTATTATAATAAAATTAGCATCAGAGGTAAATTTAAAACAATTTAATGATCACTTTAATTCGGGAATTAAATGGAAAATAAAATAAGACTTACATGCCATACAGCACTAACAGTCTGTGTTGCAAGCAATTGGAAGAAACCAGCCTTTTTCCCCTTTTTAACAAGTCTGTCATAAACATCTGAAAATACATGCACAGGTATTATGCAATAAAGAAGTGATTTGGGTCGACCCGACCCGGCCCGTATTAGAGGTAAGTAATGAAGACTCACAGTGACGAAGCCATGTGCTGACTTGAATATTCCATACAAGTGGTATCTCCACTGCACTCCTAGCAAACTCAACACCCAAAACATCAACATTTTTAGCCCGGTCCCACCGGGCCTTGGGTGGAGAAGAATCGGCCCACCCACTAAAGCCCAAACCAGAAATAACAATAGAAGCTTCTGAAATGGACCATATGAAATAATATTTCCAACGGGCCGTAAAGCCCGCCATGTATTGGTAACTCAATCGTTTCCAGAATCCCCATTCTTTATATATCGGGTCAGTGAATTTTGATAACGGGTAATGAGGTACCAAATATAAGTACAAACCCATACAGACACCAGCTTGAACAAGAGCTTTGACGGTTGGCCCGAAAGGTGATGGTGAACCCTTTTCCGACTTTATCCAGATCTGAAAAAAGTTTTGTGAAAAATAAATCACTTATAAACTTAGGATAAAAAAATCAAGAGAAAATTAAATTAATCATACATACCCCTTTGCCTTCTGTCCAATCTAAGTAATCCTTAATTTCATAAACTGGGCCTGCAAAATGACTTCCACAACAAAGACAAAATCCCACATACTCGATTAAAGAAGGCAGCTTAAGTAACTGATTTTTCTTCTGGGATTCGCGAAGATCTTCATCTTTTAGTAATCCATCATTGTAATTAATCGCGCACGAAATAACTTTTAATGTTATTACCATAAGAGCTCCTACATTATTACAAATAGAGAATACTCGATGAAAATTATAACAAATATGTAGTAGAAATGTAAAGGTTGTGTTACATAAATATAGCTAAGTTTATTGTAATTCCAATTGTATAGATGGGCTTAGGGTCCAGTAAATAAGGTTTTTTTGTGTATTTTGTAATCTATATACAATGATTAATAATATTGAAAGAGTGCTTACCAGTAGCATCAATACCTCCTTCCTTCCATGCATCCCCACTCATGTAGTATACATGGCTACATAATTTCCAGATAATTAACAATTATTAATATTTTAGTGAGCTTTCACACTCTTTAACTGTACCACTGGAGTAAAAAACTAGTATCAAACAGTTAAACCCTAATTTCTTCAAGCTGCAATCATAAATTCAAATTAAACGATCAGATAATAAATTCGTACCATCCAATGAGGTATCCCATAGCTAACACGAATGTAATTAAGCCGCATCGTTTCCGATAGACCACCATGGACACGTAACTGACCAACATAGGCACGAGAAAGTGTAGATTTGAAGAGAAACCAAAGGATAAGTAAGAGAGTACAACGCCGGTAGAGGCGGCGTACAAGTGTTTTCCGGTGGGGCCGCCGGGGATGAGGCGATGGAAAAAGCCGGCAGGAATAGTGGCGACGAAGCATAGAAGGAATCGGAGTACCGGCACCGATACTCCGATAGCCGTCGCCGTTGATTCCATATCCATACCTTTTCAGCTTTATGTCTCACACGTGAGTAGGTGCGTTCTTCTTGGTTATGTGTTCGTTACGGCGAGGCTTAAATCGGGTATAATGGAAGTTGGAGTGGGCTCAGATGGGTTGCGGTGACGTGGATGGACACGTGTATCTTTGTGATTGGACGAGAATGTGGTTGATAAGAGTGGGTATCCGAAGTTGGTGGCCCGGGGTTTAGATTCTCCAAGTTTTCGAGGTCGAAAGATTTTAATTTATGACATCAAAAGATTAAAGACCGATAAATAAGGAATGGACAGATAGTTTTTGAAAAATTGTGATTGTTTATTACGGAGTACTTCTTTAGTATATATTTTTTTATTATAATTTTAGAAATAAATGATATTGTCATGTAATAAATAAGTTATACAACTTTAGTCCTTTAAATTCTTTCATTTTGGTGAATATAATAAATAAATTAATAAATAAACAAACAAACAAACAAATTCTAATATCATGTTTTAAGCTCATATTATGTAACTATTTAGAAAACCAACCACTTATAAAAGGGAAAACATGCATGCAACTAACATTATGTAAGTTATGTGCTAACATATGAAAAAGTTAGATGAGAAATTACATATTTAAAGCTGGTTGTATAAACACAACCAATCAATTAATTATTATCTGATGCACGTATGACGCAACCCTGCTTGCAGCTAACAATATGAATCATTTTCCAGTTGAATAAACCCTAAATCAGTATATAAACAACAATTGAACTAGAGATTAGAAATGATGAAAGAAACTTACACTAAATAAACCCCAAATTGTAATAAATCTATGCTTCATGAGCTTATATTTATACCTGGTTTAATCCTTAAGTTTATTGGTAATAATATAGGAGTTGACACTTAATAGGATTTAACATTTTACATCTTACAAATATGATTTGTAGATTGTATTTAGGATTTTATTTACTTCCTCCGATTCAAAATAAGTGATACACTTTTCTTTTTGGGGTGATTCAAAATAAGTGATACACTTTGAAAAGTTTCCTTATTTGTCAAAAAAAAAAAAAAAATGGGACTCACACCCACTAATTATCTACTTTAACAAAATGAAATGACCCCTTTACCCTTACTTTTTACTTTTAAAAATCATTAACCTTACTTTATTCAAAAGGTGTGGGACTCATTCCCCACTAACCATCCAATTAATCTAATTTAACCATCATTATAATCTTTTACCTCAAAAACCGTGAAACCCCAAGTGTATCACTTATTTTGAATCGGAGGAAGTATTTATTTGAACGGCTGGTTATTAGTAAATTAGTGGTTCAAGTCTAGGCAGTGGCATTCACAAGGGATAATATGTCTTTCCTCGAACCTTTCACCTATTTGTTTGCGACGGGACTTGAACTCATAATAGGTCATGAGCAACACCTTAAACCTTTCTCAATACCAATAGACTACAAGCCTTAAGTATTTAAGATTTATTTATTTTGTCTTTGGGTAGATATGTGGCTTAAATTCTTCATTTACATTCTCCAACTACTTTGTACTTATTCCTATCGTAAAGTTAGGTTCTACGACAGGCCATCAATGCCAACTAGATTCATTAACTTAAACGAAAACTTTAATTTGCATCATTTTGTTAATCTATGTATACCATACTATCAGCACAAAACGACAAATATATTACTAAATATGTATTGAAAGACAACAATGCACTCTAAAATCTACCATTTTAAAAAAAGCATTAAATTCGATTGTGTGTGTAAATGGTAATTACCGACTCATTAAAGGGGGTGTTTGGGAAAGCTTATTTAGAGGGACTTATGGCTTATAAGCTTATATAAGCCTTAATAATCCCTTTAAAAAGGGATTATTAAGGCTTATCTAAGCTTATAAGTCATAAGCCCCTCTAAATAAGCTTTCCCAAACACCCTCTAAATGTATGTTATCGTATGCCCCAGGGCATACGTTTGAAAAACCCTTTTATTTTTTTATCATAGATTCGAGTTGTATATTTTCAAGTTTTTAATTTCACACTATGTACTTATATTTGGTTACACAATATTTAAACTTGTGAACTTTATTATATGGATAAATTTCTAATTGTTATTTTAAAAAGATATTATTTTGATTTGTTATTTAATATCTGATTGGTAAAAATATAAAATTTATTGACGTGCTACAATCATTTATGAAAAGTATAGTATTTCAAAGGGTAAAACAGTAATATTAATAAAAATAAGAGAACAAATCTTTATAATAACCAAGTGCTGGTGGAATTTTTATAACTTTTTTATTTAGAATAACATTAAGAAAATGTAAAAGTGGTGGATGTTGGGCCCAGTAATATAATTTTTGTGGTAAGCCAGTAGCCCACTAATAAAATACAAGTAACCCAATAGGCTTTAGCCTTTGAGAGCTAGAGAAACGATCAATCAATCGGCCGACGTATCATCTTCTCGCCCAAACATAGCTGCGGTTCGGTTGAAGACGATTCCAGTAGCCACTCACCTGCTCAATGCCGACGCCGACCAATAACTCTAATTGCGTTTGCTTTTGATAGGTAAAGTTGTAAACTTTAATCCCTAAAGTTGATAATTTATCCGTACACAGTCGGTTCTGTGACCTAACAAATTATAATTACTAATTTGTAATCTCTAGCTTTATGTATGTTCGCATTAGGTGATTTTCGTATGCATGTTGACGTTGGTAGGGTACGTTCTGTTGATAATCAGGTTTTGAATTAAGGCTAACATAATTTTAAGTGAAAAATACTAAATTATCACTGGATTTGAATTTGAATTAATTGAAGATACTAATGAGCTTAAGCTTTGATATTCATCAATTGTTGCTATGTGTGTTCGTTTATGCAACAAATCTCACTACTGCATTAGGTATGAGTGTTTAGTTGCTAGGCTGTTGAAATGATAAATTGGCGATACTCATTTGATGAATTAGCAGCTATAGTTTGTTCAGTTATGATGATTTCAGTTAAATACTATAGTAGGTTTGAGATTTTATGATTTGATTTGGATGAAACCAAGGGAATTTTTTTCAATTTCATAGATTAAAATGAAGAATCACCATGACGATATGCCTACCTCTAGCAAAATCAAATTCGACATCAGCGATGACGAAGAAGTAGAAGAAGACGAAGAAGAATCTGCTTCAGAAGATGTGAGTCTTAATATACGCTTTTAAATGTCGAATTTTTGGTGCACACATAGATTAATGTTAACACATCACTAATTTTCTATTTAAAATTTGATGTGAACTATGATTTATTAAGAAGTTATTTGTTCATTCGAACGATATACTAAGCACCACAAGGAAATGGTTTTACACTTGTTACAAAAGCTATATCAATTTAATAATAATTATTTACCAGAAGTGAATACTAACATGTAATTAATGTGTGATTAGGATGGGGAGAATGATATACAAGAAGTGCTTGCAAATGTTACATTTGAGGAGTTGCAGAAGGCACGTTCAGATGGGTCCCACGTAGTTAATCTGAAACCAAAATTAGAGAGAAAGGGTAAAAGAGAGAACAAAAATAGGTATTCCATTCATGCAAGTTACTGTTTCTAATCATAATGTCAGTTTATGGAGTAGTTAACTGGTTTTATTTTCAGGCCAATGGAGATCAGTAGCAAAAAACCAGTTGGTAGATTTAGAGAAGTTATTCAGGCACCTAAAAAGGTTGAATCTTTTGCATCGGCCATTAAATTGAATCAGTTCTGTTAGTTTTTAAATTTTATTTTAATTTCTGTTTAATCAGGTTATTCGTGACCCTCGTTTTGAGTCATTATGTGGAACACTTGATGAAGATGGGTAATTTATCTTTTCCCCCTTCAACTTACAAATTTTGAATTTGATAGCTAATTTATTGCATCTTACAGTTTCAAGAAACGATATAATTTTCTATACGAGAGTAAGCTTCCTTCTGAGAAAGAGGTACGTTACCGTTATGAATATTAGAAACATATATCGTAATACATATGTTATTTCATAAATAACTGTTTTTTAATTGTTGAATGTTTTTTCATGGTTTTTGTAGCAATTGAAGAACCAGATGAAGAAAACCAAAGACCCGGAAGTCCTTAATGGGTTGAAAGAGCGAGTAGCATGGATTGTAAGTGGTTTTGACTAGTCAAAGCAGATACTAATGTTATGTTAGAAATAATGATTATTAAATTTTGTAAGTTGTCATGTATTACTTAGGACAAACAATTGAAATCGGCATCTTCAAAACATGCGGATAAAGAGATTCTGGTTAAGCACAAGAAGAAGGAAAGAGAAGCAGCAAAACAAGGGAAACAACCTTATTATTTGAAGAAATGTAAAATCTCTCTCTTTCTCTCTCTCCAGTGAACATGTTTATCAACTATGTTTTTTGGTTTTATGTGCAGCCGAAATTCGAAAACAAGAGCTTGTAGAAAAATTCAAGGAGCTCAAGGTACGCACATATATACAATTTGGCTCCCGGTTATAGAGTTTTTAAAGAGCGGTTCTCGGTTGGTTCTGGTCTTTTTTTTAAAGTATTTCTTTGAGTAAATTACAGTTTTTGTCCCTGTGGTTTGCCCGATTCTGTGTTTTTGTCCTTGTACTTTTTTTTTTCTGTTTTTTTGTCCCTGGGGTATGCAAAATTCCGTTTTTTTGTCCTTCCATCCACCTTCCGTCTCTTTTTAGCCGTTAAGCCCCTCACGTGCTGAAAACGTGAGGGCATTTTGGTCTTTTTTCGTTTCCTTTTTTTTTCACTTTTTTTTTTCTTTCTCTTCATCTTCTTCTTCCAAATTCCAAGATGAGGATGATGAACTCAAAAAATCAAAAATCAAGATGAGGATGATGAAACATACAGAGACCCAAAATCAAAACATGCAAATTCTGAATTTCTTAGTCCCCAATCAAATAAAATCAAAATCTTAAATCACAAATCACATGAAATCTTAAACAACATCCTAAATCATTCATCAGATCTGAAAATTTAGAAGTTTTTAGAGAGAAAGTATGTTGTTTTTGGTGTTCATAGTTTTTAGATCTGAAATCTTCAACGATTTTTGTTCGATTTCTGCAAACATAAAGAACACAACTCGATTTCTACAAACATAAGCCGGTCACCACCTTCTGCCACCACTATCGCCGGTCACCACCTTCCGCCACCACTATCGGCGGTTTAGATATGAAGGTTTAGAGGTCAGAATCTGTTGATCCGAAGGTGCATTCCCATTATGTTGACCCTTCTGAGTCGACTGGTCACACTCCGGCAGCCCAGAAACGCCGGCAACAGCCGGCGCCACCTGAGCGTCATTTTTCATCCATGGGAAACCGTGATTTCAGGTGGTTTCCGGCCACAATTGGGACGCCTACCGTGCATCAGCTTGTAGAGGAGAAGATTCCGAGTAGAATGAGGTAAGATCCGAGGTGCTTCTCCGGCCAGAATGGCCGGAATCCGGCCGCCGCCCAAAACACACAGTAGGTCGCACCTTCTAGTGCGTGTTTTTTGGAAGCTTTCACTGGTGGGTTTGTAGATTTGAGATTTGGATTTTAAGTGGGTTTGTAAGCATAGATCAGTTTAGATAAGGTGAGTTTGAAGATTATTCTTTTAGAAGTATAAAGTAATTTGGGGTGTTCTTGATGAGGATGGTGGAGAGAAGGAGATGAAACATAAAAGTACAACTTCCAAAGCACAATGTACAAGCAGTTCGCGAAAAAGACCAAAATACCCTCACATTTTCAGCACGTGAGGTGTTTAACGGCCAAAAAGAAACGGAGGGTGGACGGAAGGAAAAAAAACAGAATTTTGCATACCTCGGGGACAAAAAAAAAGAAAAAAAAAAGTACAGGGAAAAAAACGCAGAATCGGATAAACCACAGGGACAAAAACTGTAATTTACTCTATTTCTTTTTTAACATATATGATAACATCTTTTATATGTATACTTTTTTTAATTTAAAAAACCCGAGCTTGTATTTGGTTCATGATCCAGTCCTAAACCAAGACCGGACCAAAGTGATTCATTGTATTTTCTGGTTAAGGTTCAAGATTATTAATCCTAAATGAATTGTTTATTTTGTGTACTGTATTAGGCATCTGGCAAGCTTGCATCTTTCATAGAGAAAAAGAGGAGGAAAAACGCTGCAAAAGACCACCGATTCATTCCCTATCGACGACCAAACGACAACCAACAAGAAAGCTAAAACACATCACTTGTTTTTTCATTTTTCTGTTTTTGCATACACGTAACTTCATGCTTTAGTTTTGCAAATTACATTATTGTCATATTTAGTTTGTTCATGTTCAAGTTTCAAGATTCTGCCAGTTCTTCTAGAAGGTTTGTTTGGTATAATTTTGAAGATCTTAACGCAAATTGTTTGGCCAAAAAGAAGAAACTTTATTATTTTTTGTCTGGAGGACATCAAAGACATTACATTTGAAGGACTTCGAAAATATCCTATATATCAAGATTATATATGAAGAGACTTCTAAGTAGATACGTAAGTTCAAATTTCTTAGCAATCATATAAGTCACTGTCTTATAAATGAGATAGTACCAATCTTCCTTAACATGAGAAATATGAATTATAGTGGTTTGTCGTAAAACATCTTACAACATAAAATTATTATAATATACAAATACGAATTTGTTGTATATACAAATCAACTCCTTTTATTCATATATAAGTTTGGTAAAAACCTACAAAATCAAATCTTGTCACATCCAACTCCATGATTGTCGCTTAAAAAATGCATTTGCTCATCGGTCCGGTCTAAACTAGGTCATAAATGGAGTAGGGCCAAAATTTGATTAGTGACAATTGACATTGTTAAGTTCTTTTAATAAAATATCTAGTTGTATGGAAATCTAGTTTTTTTTTTAAAGGGTATTTTTGTTATAATGAACTTTTTGGGATGACCGTGTTTTGCTCTTTATGTACGTGACATAACCGTTTCCGTTATCATTTCGGAACCTTGCGCAGGCCATTTAATAAGTCTTTACGAAGTGAGGGAGGGAAATCGATACGTAGAATTTTAATTTTAATCATTATTTTCTTTCGGGTGGAGTGTATCAGAATTTAATCTATTAAATGACTTGTTCTACCTTTCTCTTCACTAAATTCAAATGTAGGTGCATAAATATCATCCAAAACACTAAACTACAAAATGTGTCACCTGATTAACGAAAACATACATACAAAGTCTGTAGCTGGTCATTTTCGGACCATTCTTTGACAGGTCTAAGTCTAACCCTTGCCAAACACCAATTATTAAGCTTTTAGTGAAGTTTTAGGTAAACTGACCATCGTTACAAAAGGTCGATTATATTATCCAACGAGGGAATGTCGGCGCGTCCGGCGGTGTGTGATAACATACATATTTGGATGTTGGCACGGAAATCCCGTTTATTTATAATTTGATTTCTTTATGTTATACTAACCACAAAAGTGTGTAATCTAATTAAAAAAACATAATTTGTTCAATAAAACTAATCTGAAACGGAAATATATATGCTCGGGTGGCAATTCAAATGCTAAATTATATTGATGATCACGATCATCAATATAATGGCAATTGATGATCACTTTCGAGTTAAAATGTTCTATTGATGATCACGATCATCTAATCTCTTAAATAAATGGCAATTCAAATGCTAAATTATAATTCAAAATGGATCTCTTAAACTTGTAAGAAACATGTCTAATTTTTCAGATATAATGGAGAAAATGATAAAATAACAATAACCATTATTATTAATTTAAATAATAATAGTATAAATCTTAATGATAATAGTAAGTTAGTAACAATAAAAATTCGCGCAATTAGCCCACATGTATCCTATAACAATATTTTGCGGTGATAATAGTGATTGTGTGGTGATACGTAGTGATGATGGGAGGAGATGCTAATGATTGTAGTTGTAGGTAATGATGGTGAGTAGTGGTGGTGGGTAACAGTGATGAGTAATGATGGTGATTATTAATGGTATTATACAAATTTAGAAATTAATAAATATAATATGATACATAGGTAATTATAGTCAAGTAATGTGTTATCACGCAAATATATTGAAGATAACTTATTTTTGTAATTAAAACCATTTAATTTGCATAAACAACCAAAAAACTTGCTTATACATTACCAAAACCAACTTGCAAAATAAATGCGTACATCACCAACTAATTGTTCTTCAATCTCAACTCACTACTACATATATATCATACACACATGATGTATCATGCTAACAAAAAGGTTATTGCAAATCAAAAAAGTTGCATCTAACCTCCACTCAGATCTATCAAAACAAAATTTCAAATCTTCATTTAGGGCGAATGAGTACAGAATCAACACATAGTCCACCTTTAGTGTGTGTACAATCGATTTGTGTCATTGAAAACTTGATCTTCATCGGTACCTTTGTATCCTCAACAACAAAATCACCAGCTCGATAAAGATTCCATTTTCCGGGATCAGTCAAATAGTATTGACTTATCGCCTTTTGACCATCTGAAGTTGACAGCTGGAATTTTACAGGTTTTATATCCCACCCATGAACATGTTCCGAATTGCAGACCCGCCGCCCGAACCGCCTGCCCAACCGCCCAAGTTGTAGGCGGAAATACAGGCTGTAGGTCCCGCAAGGGAAAGGGAAATCAACCTCTCCATCGACTTCAAACCACCAAATTTGTTGAAGATAAGCTACCGAACGAAATCTACATAATAAAAAATAACAGCTGTTTTTTAGTCGTATATCGTTTTCAGCTTGTGCATATGGTGTCAAAAAATGAAATTGTGATTGTGAGTCTCGTTTTGGTGACGTGATAATATATTAATATATGATAATGACGCATATTATACTAATAAAGGAATGAGTAAATTACACGAATGGACCTTTAAGTTTATATCAAATTTCACCAATGGTCCTTTAGTTTCAAAAATTACACTGATAGTCTTTAATTCTGAAAGGTTTTTCATCGATGGTCATTTACACTAACTAGTGTTAATTTTTTCTGTTAACTTACCCCATGTGCAATGCACGTAAGGGTAAAAAAGTCATTTTTCATTTCTTTTATTTTTATTCTTAAACTAAATTTATATATTTAAGATTAAAAAAATTAATTTTAAGAATGAAAAGAAATTCAAAATGACTTTTTTACCCTCACGTGCATTGCACATGGGGGTGAGTTAACAAAATAAATTAACGTCAGTTAGTGTAAAGGACTATCGGTGAAAAACCTTTCAGAATTAAGGACCATCAGTGTAATTTTTGAAACTAAAGGACCATTGGTGAAATTTGCTATAAACTTAAAGGACCATCCGTGTAATTTACTCTAAAGGAATATATTTAATTAAAAGAAATTGAAAAGGATTAAAAATCTCACCTAGATTCTTCGGTAGAAATCCAACTCCAATACCTACGATCATCAATCCCTGTTATTGCTAATCCATTTGATGATATCAATATACAAGCTTTTCCTGTTCCTTTATCTAACCAAACTTTCTGCAAAAAGAATTCACAGATCATATCAATAAATTTCATCAAAAACCAAAAATACATCTCAAAGAAAATGAAAACAAGATCAAATTTACTGGTATTAATTAGTTAATTACACATCTGATTATCTCATCAATGGATAAATCATTCTGATTATTCATGTCAGAATGATCATTTTAAAGGATCACACCCAAACACCTAATTAGATTCTTAAACTATTTATATTATAATCAAAAAGAGAGAAGAGCACCAGTTTACCACAATTAAAGTCTTGATCTTTGCATTTACACAAACCCTAATCACTAATCAACATAAAACCATCAATTACTCCACACAATTACACAAACACACATATCTAATTTATGACTTTTTGTAGAGCATAAAGCAACATAATTTCTTTTATTTTCAGACTAAAACATAATTAAATATTCAATTAAAAACTCAATAGATCAAAATCAGTTCTTTAGCTCAAATCAAAGTGAACAAGGCATTAAGCAGCTTAATTTCTTCTATTTTCGCACATGATCACATATTTAATTGAAGACTTTATGGCTCAAACTTTGTTTTTTAATCAAAAATCCAAATAACAGCAAAGGCAGAAAGTGACGAATCATCTTCCAATTACAAACAAAAACACGTCTCTTTATACATACAAATAAAAATACAGAAAAAAATGAAAATAAAATAAAAATAAACAAACCTTTGTGCCGCCATCAATGGGGCTAGGAGTAGACAACCTTGCATAAATTTCTTTTTTACAAAGGGTCGAAGAAAAATTATTACTATTAAAAACCCTCGAAATAAACAGATCATAATTTTTGGGCAGTTTTGATTCCCACACAAATTCAGCCGATGATGCATTACGGAAAGCACGATTAAGAGATGCGAGCCTACAGATCTCCTGTGGGTTTAAGTACACAAGAACAGAGGCCACCACACTCTCCGGTAAATCACCGAGACCCGGTTCCGGCAAGGTCACCGGATCAGAGGTGGTGCTGTTACACATAAGAAGAAAAGATGATAACCCAGATCCCATAGAACAAAAACCCGATTTCAGAATCAAATTTTTGTAATGGGTTTTGATTGTATTAGAAATCGATTGAAATTTGGGGGAATTTTTTCAATGGGTTGTGGGGAGAAAGCGAATAGGGGGTGAATTAAGGAAGAATTTATTTAATTAGCTTTATTTATGGAAAGATGCGTTTTACTATAAAGTAGGAAAGTACACATTTAGTCCCTACAGTTTTTATTCTTTTTATAAGTGTAGTAAAACTTTTATTTTACTTTTATTTAAAATTAACCATTTAGTCGTGTTTTGGTCCCCCAACTTGGTCAGAGAGGGCGAAAAGTTGTTAGACCGGTGCCGATGATGACGGCAACTGACGGCGTCGTTAGTTGCTGTCAACTAAGCGCCACGTCAGCAAATAAACTAACTAACACTAAATTGACGTACCCATGCCAACAGCACTCCGTCACTTCACCAAATTTGGGCCCCACCATTTACTTTTCTTTTTCTAACAAAAATATACAACTAATTAAAGCATATAACTAATAAAAATACATTTCATTAATTAAAAAAACATTACATAAAAAAGACATTAATAAAAAAAAGACACTAAAATAATAAAAAAAAGACATTAATAAAAAAAGACTTTAAAATAATAAAAAAAAGACATTAGTAATTAAAAAAAAGACATTCAAACTAAAAAAACTACTAGTCAAGAGATATATTGTCGTCTTCGTCTTCGCCAACCGGTCATGGTGTTCTCGAACCCTCACCGTCACCCTCCTCGTCATCCTCGTGAAAAATCGCCAAATCCTTATGAAATTTCTTTGCAATTGATTCTTGGGCGTTTTCAAGCATTTGCTTACGACTTTCGTCAAGGTCGTTCGGTACTTTTGTGGCTAGGAATTTCCAAGTTTTCAAAATCAATTTTTGCTTAGCCATTTTTGCAACCTTAGCGATAATGTTTGTATGCTTATGGGAGGTTTGTCTAACCACGTCCAAAGTGTCCAACTTAATGGACCTTCGGGAACTTGCGGCATCGGACGAAGATGAAGTTTTTTGACTTTTCTTGCTAAGACTGCGGCCGGGGGGCGCCTCAACGGGTCATCTTGGAATAACGCATGCATGTTAGCCGGTGCCGTCGTCCTTGGATCCATGCTCGCCGGTTCGGTGTCTTCATCGAGGCTTATCGGCTCGGTATCCATGACGCCCACTGAAAAATAGAACTTTGGGCAATCTTTTACCACTTCCCAACAGTCTTCGTATATAAAATTACGACCAATATTTTCACGGAATTGTTGACGAGAAGCTTTTAAAACGTCCACGTCTCGCGTACCGCTTCCACGCATGTCGTTTAAAGAGTTGTATATAGCACTGAAATATTTCACGTCAGCCGCTATTTTGGACCATTTGCCCGTTAGTTGGTTCATGTTACGCTTCACAGAAGCAACCGAGTTGAAGTCCGCGAGAATTTGACCCCAATGGACGATATTTTTTTTGCTATTCCCCTTAACACCATCTTCAGAGTTATGAATTCAACGTTTGGCTAAAATCACATCGTCAGGGGTTGACCACTTCGTTTGTGCCCTTTTTGGCGCCGCTTTTTCTTTCCCTTTTTCATTCCTTTTTTCTTTCCCTTTTCTTGTGGGTGTTGGTTCTGGTTGGGTGTCCCCCACATTTTCGGTTGGTGATGGTGATTGAAAATTTTGTGAAAAGAGATGTGTGTTTGGAGGAGGTTGTTGGAATTGGAAGTTAGGTGGTGGTTGTTGGTATTGAAAGTTTGGTGGTGGTTGTTGGTATTGAAAGTTTGGTAGTTGAGAGTAATGGAAGTTGGGTGCTGGTTGTTGGTATTGAAAGTTTGGTGGTGGTTGTTGGTATTGGTAGTTTGGTGGTGGTTGAGAGTAAGCCCCAAAACCAAGCGACGGTGTCGGGTTGCTTGTTTGACCCGAAGAAGAACCGGCCGGTGAGGGTGGTGGATCAATGGGGTTTGATTGTAATAGCTCCCACACGTCGTTGGATACCGATGATTGACGTCTTTTGGACATTTTTTCAAGTTTGGGAGGAAGTATGAATTTTTTGAGAGATAAAGAAGGTGAATGTGGTGTAAAAAATAGAAGAAATGAGTGGGTATTTATAGATGTAAATGAGGAGGAATTTTTTTGAATTTTTTTGAATTTATTACCGTTTTTTTTTTGTATTTATTACCATTTATTTTGAATTATTACCGCTTAAAAAAAACATTTTTTTTATTGGCTACCGGGTATGGCGGGCCCCACTTACACGCTCCTCCCTCCGTCTCTTCTCTCGTCTCAAAACCGGCTGACGGAAAACCGGCGGACCAATCGGCGGTCCGTGCCAACGGCGCCGGTACCGGCGGTCAACCGGCGGTGCCCAACCGGCGGACCGTTAACACCAGTCTTACTTTTATAAGTTTGTTACCTATTAAAGTCATATGGTCGTCCACTAAGTGAAAGAAATCTCATTGGGAATTTTTTTGGAGGTATATTATTAGGTTTAATAATTTGAGGATTATTGTTCTTATGCTTGCACCAGTTAGAGAATTATAAATATATTTACTAGGAGGTTTTGAGACTTTTAGAATTATATGTCTATGTGTCTGAAATATCATATTTTGCATACTTTACATGATCCACATATTTTATATCTCAAATTTTCAATTGTCTTTTAGATCTATATTACTAACATCATATACATGTCTATTATGCTATACTTCTCCACGTGCTATATATACATATATGTTCCAGGTATTTTAAAAATACTTTATATGATTTACATGTTTAATATATCTTACATGATATTTTAGAATTACAAGTTTACATGTTTCACGTGTTTTTTTTCTTACTCTTACATGATGTTTGGGAAATAGTCGCTAGCTCCTCTCATGTAGATATATGTCTATCTATATTTCCCTCCGTCCCAAATTAATTATTGTTTACTAGACAAAAGACACACAATTTTAAGAAAATGCAATTATTGCACTACCCACTAATAAAATCTCATATATACTCATTTATAATTCATATGATTGGTTGTAATTTAAAATTGACACTTATTTTAAAACAAACTAAAATAGTAAGTTGGACATAAAATTGAGACGGAGGGAGTAATATTTTTTTTTTCATTTTTTATAAATCTTGTTTATATATAAATTTTAATAATATATTAAAAATTGTATTTAATTAAAAAATGATGATTTGATGTTGATATGACAAAATTAAAGAATAAAGAAAGAGATATTGACATAGAATTGTGTAATTTTTGTATCAGTAGGAAAAATAATTATTTGATATTGATGTGACAAAACTAATGATATAAAAAAATACGAACCGACAAAATTTATAGAATATGTCAACAAACAATATATTGATATAAATAAAAGTTAAATTCGAGGATTACTTGTTCTTTTTTTCTTTTATAAAACAAAAATAAGATGCAAAGAAACAAAGTAGTTTTTTGTATTTTATTGTCTACTCAATTATTCTAATATGGCAAAGAAGTGAATATTATTCTCCTTAGGGTACTTTCGGCAACCCATTAAAATAATGCAGAATATTAAAAAGGCAAAAAAAAAAAACGTACACCAAATGTGTATACCAATTCCAATTTCTCTACATTATGAAATGTTATCCCTATGACATTTTTTAATTATTGTATCTTATTATATAATCTTAAATTTTATGTAATGTGTGGCAGAGGTAGGAAATTTAGGCTTGACACATATTCAACATTACGTGGGATGGTGCTATTTGATAAATATGATCAATTAAAAATATGCGCTTTTAAATTGGAGATGCACGTGATGATAGTCAAGATGGAACTGAAGGAATAGCACCACAAGGAAGTGCAACGGACTGTGAATGCATGATTCATCTTGAAGATCAAATAGCATAAGAATTGCTGCAAAATAATGTGTTTTGAGTTTTTTTTACTAATTATTAGGTTATTTATACTTTGGTGCTATTATTGTATTTTAATATCAACTTTGAGATGAAATGGAATGTTAAACTACTTCTATATAATTAGATAATTTCAACATTTCAGATTTATTTGAGAGAAAAACAAAATTACATTATACTCCCTCCGTCTCACAAAAAACTTCCCATTTGAGATGGGCACAAGTTTTAAGGTGATAGTTAGTGGTGGGGTCATTGATAATAATTTTGATTAAAATATAAGATTGATTTGGAGAGAGAAAGATAGTTAGTGGATAGTTAGTGGTGGGGTCCTTAGTAATATTAATATTTTATTGAAATGAGAAGTTTTTTGTGGGACAAAAATTTAGGATAAAATGAGAAGTTTTTTGTCGGACGGAGGGAGTATATAGTATTTAGTTTACAAAACAAACAGTCTTCATTATTTAACTTGCATCACTTCTGTTTACATCTTCAGCTAATCAGCCCATGTACACATGATTCAGACCGCAGATGTTGATTAATTTAAACATAACAGGGGTTTAATCATCCTGATCATATCAATTTACAGTACTACAATCAAATATGATAGGAAAACTTACTTGACGGTAGAATCGATTGAAGATTAGGGCTAGATGATCAAGCCATAACATTAAGATTGATCGATTCCGGTAGTGATGTCAGTTGATCCGATGGAGGGATTTCTCATAAGTAATCGGTGTTTGATTTAGAGAGAATACGTTATTTGACAACATACTAGAAAAGCCCACAATCCCTTATTGTTATATTTGATATGGCAGTTACTTTCATAACAAAACTGACATTTAATAATTAGGGTATAATATGTCATTAAGGCATAGTTAAGGGTTCACAACATTATAAAAGGATTATTCTAAAGCAGACACTTAAAAGCACCCGACCGCAAACACTTTAGGTCTATAAAAACAAACAACACTTAATTTATTAGCTTATCAAGAAAAAAAATTATCACATAAGCCAATAACTTACGAAAATAGGATTACCGATATCCCTCTAACTTAAAAAATTAACACATAACATCAAAGGTACCTACCAAGCAAGATGTTGTGAATTCAAGTCTTGTTAAAGACACTGTGGTAATTGTGTGAAATTTTTGTTGTACAAAAAGAAGTGCATCCAAACACTACTACGAGGCTTATTTATCCTAAACAACCTAAGTGCCCAAAGTATAAGCCTATAATAAGCTAAAACAAACGCCACTTAAAATATAAACACACAAGTCTGAAATTATCTACTAGATTTCACGGATTCGATGTTTTCCTTATAAACATTTATCAGATGATTAATGGAAAGTTAAAAACAGCCATAGCAATGTCACAAGCAAAACCCGACAAATCGAAGAAACCTATTATAAACGATAATACTATTTAATTCTTTTTTGAGATATGATGAAGACTTGAAAGCTGGTTTATATATTAAGTTTTCATACTCTCTCACTTCCTCGTGCGATGTTTTGATATTAAAATTTTGATGAGGGGTTAAATTTTAAGAAAAATGATAATGACAGTGCTAACGGCTCTCAATAAGAAAGCAAAATCTAAGTAAAAATAGCCCCCTGAATTTTAGGATCACTACTCTATCAATGAATGTACAATCCTTTTATGCATTTTAGAGACAGCTCTTAAGGCTGTCATTAACAAAACTCAAATATTAAATACTACATCCGTATCAAAATAAGTGATACACTTTTTATTTAAAGGTGGAACAAAATAAGTGATACACTTTTAAAACTTACCTTATTTGGTAAAAAAATGGGACCCTTTCTCCCTAACTATCTACTTTAATAAAATAAAATTACTCTTTTACCCTTACTTTTACTTTTAAACATCATTAATATTACTTTATTAAAAAAATATGGGACTCATTCTCCACTAACAATCAATTTTAATCTATCTTAAATTACTCTTTAATCTTTTGCCTGAAAAACAGTATATTTTTAAATGTATCACTTATTTTGATGCGGAGATATTTATATATTTTATGAGTTATAATCTTAACTTGCTATTTATAAAACAATTTTTTTGATTAACCAGAACCTCCCTTTCCATTAATATGATGTTTCGCCATTACATGCATGTGATCATAACCTTAATTAATAGAAAATGACTCGAAAACAACAACTCACGTGGACGCATTCAAACATCTAAACTGGACCTTAGAAGGCAATCACGTGCAATGACAAACGTAATTCACTAAGGGGTTAATTCATGAGCATCACACTCGTTAATTAGCAACCATCATCCCTTGATACACAAATGTAAGCAGAGAACACATTTCAGCTCAAATTAACGGTAAAGATGATAGTTAAGTTCGTTGATGGCGATCAAATCACTATAAGAAAAAAGATCTATGGTCACCAAATTTTTTAGTAAGGACCTCACCATAAGTCACTAGAATACAAAAAATATATGACTTTATTGTAAACATAGTTTGACTAATTATATGGTGAGGACATGTCCTCACAACATATCTTTTAGATTTTATTTTTGATATTTCTTTCCGTAACAAAATTAAAACGATTTAGAACAATTGACTTTACCGACTTTTTAATTAATTAGTGAAAAGTAGTGTTTTCATTATCGGAAGATGAAACGGATAAGCAATGATCTAGGTTTACCCTAATTTTACTCAAGGGTTACAATGTACTCTCCCTTTTTCTAGCAACTTGAGTTCTGAGTCGTTTTGGCGATCACCTACTTTGCGAGTAACCTAGAGTCGTCACTGTAAACCTCAACGGCCATAATGGGGTATTTTTTGTTGCTCATGCAGATAGTTTTTAAAATCTCCTGAAAATTTCGCTTTTATGGAGATCAAATCTTACCATTTGGGCACCACCTTTATGGTTAGGGGTGTTCAAAACTGGGCACCCGGATTTTCGGGTATCCGAATTTCGGGTACCCAGATTTTCGGATAGTGATTTTTACTACCCGAATCCGGTACCCGAAATTCGGATACCCGGATTTCGGGTATATGAAATTTTGGGTATCCGAAATCCGGGTACCCGGGATCCGAAAAAAACAAAATATTCAAATATTTTTCGGATATTGCGGGTATTTTTTTGGATATTTCAGATATTTAGGGTAATTTTAAGATATTTCGGGTATTTTTGGATTTTTCAGGTATTTTCTCAAATATTGTGGGTATTTTTCGTATATTTTTCGGATATTTTTAATTTTAGGGTAATTTTTCGTATGCGTGGTATCCGAGAATCTTGAAAAACACTACGCGTATCCGGTACCCGAAATTCGGATACCCGGATTTGCGGATATCCGGATTTTCGGATACCCAGATTTCGGATATCGGATAATTATTCGGATACCCGGTTTTTCGGATATATTTGAACAAACTAGGGTTACATTGTACACTTTATTTTGTAAGAACGAAATTGAAGGTTTAACTACAACAAATCAATCATTTATGTGTAATCTGTTATAATAAATTAATTAGGTTTGAAAGGGTTAATGTATTAAACCAAATTCAAGGTGTAAGAAAAAAATGTTAATATATAATAATAAAAAATCTTAAAATGGAAAAAATAGAAGTATCACTCCGAGAGGTTAGATAAAGGCGTCCACATGAAGGGCAAACATTTAAGTGACCAAGTGGCCCATGTGACTTGTAACCTTGAATAGAAGATAATTAAGCTCAATCAACAACTAATACGGACATTATAATAAATAGCGGACCTACCATGTAGCACCGGGTAAACTATGCAAATACTCCTTAAAGATATATATACAATCAGTTGAGATGTACTATCACGCTTTGCTACACGAAGTACGTTATTATACTATATAAAAAACTAAGTATTATTAACCTTGATAGCATTTGTAAAAAAAAGATGATCGTTTGAATATTATCAAAGCTTAAACAAATGAATTAAATGTTAATGGTTTTTTTTTTCCACTTACCTTTTCCAAGAACCTTGCGATAGTATATGATATCGTATGGTGGGGGTGGGGGTAAATTTTGTCAAAAAGTGCACCAAAGTGGTTGGTATCACATCTACAAACCACAATTGTATAATTGCATGCTTTCTAAGGGACAAGAATAAGATCCTTCTACCCAAGCACTCAATTTCCAGATTTCCACTATATTATATTCATAATTCATATCTCCACTTTTCTTAGTGTTCAAGAAATCTAGCATCTTTCATTAAAGTGACTCATTGAATTGTCTAGTAATATTCTAATGGTAAAGATTCCGGAAATTTATTAGGGATCATGAGTTTGATCTCTCTCTAAGTAAAAATACCCCCTTGCGAAACCGAAGGTTCATCTTTGATGACTCCGGGTTACCTACAAATTTTGTGATCATATTGAAACTAGTTGGCTCGCAAAATAGGTTGGGAAATCGGATTATAGAAAATAAAAAAAAAAGTTAATAGAAACTTTATTTTATTCTTAAAATACTTTAATTTAGTTATGAGTTACCAACAAAAAGAAAAGAAGGCGCGTAACTAATAACGCGATTCTCTTCTAAATTGCTTAGTTTATACATATGACAACCCAAGAAACCACAATATAAAAAAGTAAATCTTTTGTATAATCACCGGCTCCAAGTGCAAAGTCTTTATGTTATTATATAAACAAGATAATTGCTACTTAATTTAGTTGCTCTATGTGAACAATAACTATCTGGTAATAGTAAGAACACCTGAAATGACTAGATCAGGGGTTCGATATCTTTTGTGGATGAACATTAGTAGATGGCAAGTGGTATGTTTGAAAATGACCAAGGCGGTTAAATCATATACATCGCGAATAAAACTCGGTCATCTTTGAAAAACACGTTATATACGTACGGGAAATACCCTTCTAAAAGACTTACTCTATATGATTGGTATCACATCTAAAACTATACCCTAACGTGTGAAAATGTGAAAACCTTAATGGAATTAAGCATGGTTTCCAATTTAACGTGATGAGAAAAAACCCAACACTCAATCCCCACATTTGTCATTTTTCTACCCTTTCTTGCGGCCCTAATTTCCCAAAACTTCGCCATTCAAATCATAATCGCAATGACTCCAACACGTAAACATGCAACCGTACGTTCATTATCTCGACCATAGCAAGTGTTGAATAATTGATTGCTAATTTGAAAACTAATAGCATGTTGTTATTATCCTAAGTTGTAAGCTTTTTTTATAAAAAAATAAAGTTGCAAAATTTATGTTTGTGCTCATTTAATGACACCATCGACCCACAATTGTGTGTTTGGGTGGCGGAGGTATTTGGGTAGCAAGCACAACCGAAAACTCGGAGGTGGTCATATGTGGGGTGGTGGAGGTATAGGGCATATGTGGGGGTGGCGGATTTGAGAGTTTTGGTAGGGAGGATGTTGCGAAGGTATGTGGCGGTGTGAAGAGCCTCGACCCAAAATTGAGGTGGAAGGTGGGCGTGGTTAAGAAGGGAGCGAACGATGTCGTTAAGGCGACGTAACATACATTCGGATTTTCCGTTTTGGGGGGGGGGGTGTTTGAGGGCATGAAAAACGAAAGATAAGGCCGTTTGCGGAGGCAAAGTTTTTGAAGTCGTTATTGTCGAATTCACCTTCTAGGTCACATTGGAGGGATTTAATTTTACGGTTAAATTGAGTGTGAATTAGTTTATGAAATTTTGTGAAATTAAGGAAAGTTTCGGATTTAAATTTAAGTGGGTAAATCCACACGTATTGTGTGAAGTGATCGATGAGGACCATGTAGTATTTGTGACCGAAGTTACTACGAATGGGTGAGATGAATAATATCAAATGGTGCAAAGGTAGTGGTAGTAGAATCATAAAATGGTAATCTTTTATTTTTAGCTAATTGACATGAATGACAAACTAATGAAGGTTTGTTTTTATTACAAGAAATAAATTGACGATTACGAAGAAAATCTAAAATAGTAGCGCCCGGGTGCCTGAGACGATTGTGCCACTGATCCGTAGAGGAGGTAGCCAAGTGTGAGGATGGTGATGGTTCGGGTGTGGTGAAGGGATAGAGATCACCCGAGCTATTGTGGCGTGAAAGAATCGTCCCACTCTTGAAATCCTTCACAGAAAAACCCTAATCGTCAAATTCAATAGAAACATAGTTATGAGGAGTAAATTGACGAACGGATAAAAGATTTTTAATTATAGTGGGTGTGTAAAGGATATTACGAAGGTGGTAGGTTTTGTTTGCGGTTTTGTGTAAGGTGTTTCCGGATCCTTTAATTGTTATAATCGTGACATTACTGTAACACCTCAATTTTTAAAACATTATTCAAAACATATTTTTAAATAATGATATTAGAAAGTCCAACATCCCAAAATACGGTTTAACAAAAACCATTAAAAGTTTATCAGAGTTTAAAACCGGTGTTACAAAACAATATCATAACCATAAGATAACGGGATCTACCTACGAGCTCCCGAGCTGATCAGCACAAGGCCACTTCTAACGGGACCTTCTAATCCTTCAATCCAGAACCTGAGTACATAGCCACAAAAACAAAGTAGTACGTGAGACAAAATAGTCTCGTGAGATACATGAGTTTTTCGACCCATTCTCAAATATAATAAAAGTCATAATATTCATTTCTTTTCTTTAATCAGTTATTAATTATCAAGTTATATTCTTACCGCTTATTCGTATTTACTAGTAAGCTAACCGTAAGCTTACCCATCACGTAGTCACATACATGTAAGCTATCCATGAGCTTACCAAATTTTTATCACATACGCTACGGACCTCTCCGAAGCAAACTCCCCAGATGTGGGTTAACTAGGTAAACTCCCCCGTTATCGGGTTAACTGAAACTCCCCCGTTTCCGGGTTAACTAAAACTCCCCCGTTTCCGGGTTAACTATTTCTCGATAGGCTACTCTTGCGCAGGGTGGTACCTCCCCAAGTAGGTGTCACTAACTCCCCCAACTTGTGTGGGTTAACTATGATCCGGATCTTTTTCTCAACACATATTGAAATCATCATATACGGGCCTATGCCCCAATAATACATACTCAAACATAAATTAGAATATATATCTATTCTAATTATCATATTATTCTCGTTTCTTATTCAATTTCAATATTGACTTTACAAAGTCCTCTATTAAATAAAAACATATTTATCATTTATCAAAATCATATTACTTTAACTTCTCTTTGACTAGAATACCAAACTAATTCTAGTCACTTTATATTTATTCTCCTAGCAATTCAATCGCTACTTTTATTAGTATAATATACTAATCAATACTTGATACTTGAAAATCAGTGTTGTTAGCTTAATTAATATATATAATTAATAAGCCAAATATCATACTTTCTCAATCATTACTCTTAGTCAAACCTCATATTAATAAAGAATTATTAATTACTTTTCATTATCATAATCTCTTTCGAAAATCATTAGTCATTCAGACATACTTAAATAGTCTATTACTTGCATTCTCTTGCCTTTTTAATCATATCTTTATTAAAAACATTTATTAATAAAGACTCATAAAACATCATAGTTTTCAAAATCATTTGCTATGTACTCAGTAAAAGTCTCATGTACTCACCTTAGCCAAGCTAACTCCAAATCGTGTCTGACAACACGAATCCTTGCTTTCCAAATTGTGAAATGTCACCAATCTTTAGGTCTTCTTGACCTACCATCAATATCATCATACAATCTAGTTATTATCCATAACCAATCATCAATCAATCCATAACAACATTCCTAACCACCAAGTTCATCCAACTTGGTGGAATCTCAAACCCTAGTTCATGATTCCATCACAAATTCCCAAATCTAACTTGTACACAATGATTACAAGCTTACAATGAGTGTTCTACACTCATGCTTAATCATATTCCTCAAAGATGACATGGTAGGTTACCCAAACCACCATTTTTCCCTAAAATAAAGTTCATAACTAGCTAGATAACATCAACAATCAAGAAATCTTACATTTGATGCTTAGATCCTTCAAGATGGTGAAGATGTGAGCTCAAGAACACCAAAATCGCCCCCTTTCTCTCTCTAAAACGGCTGCACAAGTGTTGGGTGAAAAATGAGCAAACCCTAGCTTTTTCCCGATTTTATACTGTATCTGAAGAGTTCGCGCCGTGAACCCCAAGTTCGCGCCGCGATCTTCCCGTGTCGCGAACTCTTCGCGTCGAGAACCTGGTCACGAACTTCGTGCCCCAAAACCCCAATGTCAATGGTCGATCTTCGCGTTCGCGAACTATAGTTCGCGCCGCGAACCCATGCTGGCAGCTAGGCTGCAACTTTTTGTTATCCAATTCGACCCGGTTTTGACCTTAACCATATCAAACGGTGTCCAAATGACACCAAACCAATTTCCACGTCTTTTAAACGATTTCTCCTTATTTATCATATTTTTCCATAATTTATTTGATTCAAATTTCGGGTCGTTACAACTATCTACCCCTTAATAGGATTCCGTCCTCGGAATCGACTCAAAGATTTCCAATCCGCATTCATTCACGCGTACCACTTTTATTCTCTTGCCTTTATCATAATTAACTTTTCCAATCATGGTCCAATGACAATTATACCTTTAAAGACTCACTTAACTTCGTTATACCCAAACGGGTCAAAAACCCACCTTAAGCCCTTAATACTCCAAACGGGTCAAAATTCCATAACTCGACTCTTACACCTTTAATCATTTAACCAAATCCTTTTATCCACATAGGAACGATATGACCCAATCATTACTATTAGTAAATCAACCAAAACGATAGTCAATGTCTAGCTTTGACCAATTTGTCAACATTGTCTAATCTTTGACTCAAGCACAAAGTCAACCATTCATTGACAACCTCCTCACTCACCAAGGGTTCCATGAATCATACTTTTCTGTACAATCGACCTTTCATTCATGATTCAATCAACAATCATATACTCAATTCCCGCATTCAACTCGAACCCCCAACGGTCAAAGTCGCACACCATAATTATTTCCATTAATCAATTAACCATTATCATATACATGTCGGCAATACATTATGTTCTTATCCTCGTCTAATTATTCTAAGCGAAAGTCAAAACCCAATTAGACCAAAGTCAACAATCCATCAGTTGACCAACCTTGACTTATGAACAACGTCAAACTTACTTGCAAAATTCACATACTCTTTACTAGAGAGACATCACTTTCCAATCCCTTCATTCCCGATTCCAAAATTTACATTTCCTTTCTCAGTCGTTTCCTTTTTCCTCGACATCAGTTTCCATCACCGATTAACAATTTCCATTTAAAGTAATACCAATCCCTATTACTTATTAACTTTCATTCAAATACTTGTACCATTTATAATTTTCTTCAAACGTCATTATACCATACTTGTAATTCCCGACTAACGGCTTTTAAGCCCCAATTACAACCAATTATGGCCTAACCGCTTATCATATATCTTTCACCACCCAACGGCCACTAATAAATTATTACTTCCTAGAAGCATCCACTTTCATATTCTACAACCTTGTAGGCATCACTTACCCATACCTGTACTCTAAACACAACCCGCGTTTCAACCCAACTTCACATTTGCCATATAATTATAGCAATAACTTAACTATGCGGTTCTACATACACCAGATACAAACATCATAATCCTGGTACATCAAATCATACTTTAACTATCTCATTGAGATGATCGGAAAGCCTCCAATCCATCACGATCCAAACTATCACAATGATCAGAAATCCTCCAATCCAAAGTGATTCATCCAATCTTGTTAACCGGAAAGCCTCCGATCCAACGAGATCCATACAATACCATTCTATCTTGCATACAGTTCATGTACGCATCATTCACTTAGCATCATTCTATCATTTTCTTTCATAACTAATCACATCCTTTATTCGGATTTACACTTTTCCACATCTTACATAGTATTACCTTCTTAAAATCACATGCCTTACAAAGGCCACTATACCCACTCATACACAATACCACACGGTATACACATAATCATTTCCAATGTGTTCCACCAATCTACTAATTTATCAATCGCCTTTAGTCGATTCATTTGATAAAGGGGTTTGTATATTACCTGCATCCGAATTCATATGCGAGGAAGCCCTGGTGTCCATGTACCAAGACGGGTCCGGATAGTTGAGGTGCATGGCGTTGAAGGCTTCGCTAATGTCCGTGGGCTGCAATGCATTGTAGTCGGGTTGGGCCTCGGACTGCTGGGCTTCGGGTTGAGCAGCAACGTGTGCTTGGGCCGGTTGTTTGTCACGTGAGCCCGGTTGGGAGAAGCTGTTGGGCCAACCATTGGGTTAGGTCGGGTAGGGGCAAGGTGGTGGCGCCCACCAAGCCCAAGGTGGGTAAGCGTGCGGCGGGTAGGCTGGCATCGACGGAGCACGACCACGGCCCGGGTTGGAGCTGCGTCCCCCGCGGTTGGATGACCTACCACGACCGCGACCATAGGAGCGCTGATCAGTGGAGGGTGGCCCAGTGGGTGGTGTTTTTGCGGCGGCAGGGGCCATCATGGCGGATCTGGACGGATTTTGTCGAGCCGTTTGCCGGTGTTGCTCGAGTTGAAGCATGCTGCAGGCGGCATCCCATGATGGAGAGCTCTTATCCGAATTCATATGCGAGGAAGCCCCGGTGTCCATGTACCAAGACGGGTCCGGATAGTTGAGGTGCATGGCGTTGAAGGCTTCGCCAATGTCCGTGGGCTGCAATGCATTGTAGTCGGGTTGGGCCTCGGACTGCTGGGCTTCGGGTTGAGCAGCAACGTGTGCTTGGGCCGGTTGTTTGTCACGTGAGCCCAGTTGGGAGAAGCTGTTGGGCCAACCATTGGGTTAGGTCGGGTAGGGGCAAGGTGGTGGCTCCCACCAAGCCCAAGGTGGGTAAGCGTGCGGCGGGTAGGCTGGCATCGATGGAGCCCGACCACGGCCCGGGTTGGAGCTGCTTCCCCCGCGGTTGGATGACCTACCACGACCGCGACCATAGGAGCGCTGATCAGTGGAGGGTGGCCCAGTGGGTGGTGTTTTTGCGGCGGCAGGGGCCATTATGGCGGATCTGGACGGATTTTGTCGAGCCGTTTGCCGGTGTTGCTCGAGTTGAAGCATGCTGCAGGCGACATCCCATGATGGAGAGCTCTGGTTGATAAAAGAAGCCACAGTATCATATTCGGCGGGAAGACCGCAAACAAGTTGGAGGACCATGCGGGTTTGACTCACCGGATTGTCGACATCGGTGAGTTGATCCGCCAATTCTTTAAGCTTCTGACAGTATTCACCCATGGATGAGCAAGCGGCAAGGGTGAGGTTGGTGAAGTTATGCTCGAGGGTGACTGCCCGGGAGCTCTTGTTGTTGAGAAAGATGTCACGGATATTTGTCCATGCATCTTGAGCCGTGGCGTCGGCATCGAGTACACGAGCCAACAAGTCGTTAGACAATGTTCCGTAGATCCATTGTAGAACGATTGCATCGATTTCTGACCAAGCATCGTACGTAGCATCGGTTTTGGGTGGGGCCGGTGTACCATCGATGTGATCGAGAACTTTGTATTTTCTAGCGTGAAGTTTGAATAGCTTAACACATGATGAATATGTGACCGTCGTACCATCCAATATACGAACTTTGTTTTGAATGTTCGTTACGGTGTAGACGAGATGCAGGGCGGTGGAAGTGTTGGCGGGTTTAGGCGTCGGAGAACCCATAGGTTGCTTCGATTGCTTCTTCCTCGACGGCTAGGGATGTGTTCGACGGCTAGGTTATGCGACGGCTAGGGTTTGGGGTATTTTGCTTTGATACCATAAAAGTGTTTATGGCACAATGATTGAATGATCTTTATTAACATAAGGAGCCCTTTATATAGGAAGATACAATACACAATAATAATCTCTAAATATCTAACTACCATAAATACAAAAATATACACAATCTTCTATATATTTACTACGAGTAATAAAAAGAACAAATAGTGCAATTACCGTGAGTTTCTGAATAGCAACCGATTCAGATGAACCTGTGATGCTCATGAATGTCTCGATTGCTTCTTGATCAGGTGTCGCCATCTGTTAATTGTTACATGAGATAATTACAAGTTTAGCATCTCTCTCTATTTTCCACTGATAGTTGTTGCACCCAAACAAAGGCCTATAGTGTTTCAAAAGTACATTTATATAATGTGTTGAGAACTGATTAGATACATGTTTGTTATTTGCTATACTATCTAGAATTCATCAAAACTAATATGAAATTATTTCTAATGTATAAATTGTTTTTATTATGAGTAGATCTAATGATATTCTTGCATTCAAACACATTGACGTACTCTAATATTCTCTTGTATCGAAGTCCAACACTACTATTGGCTTAACCGATGCATACAGCCAGGGGTGTCAATTTCTGATTCGACACGAAACCCGACCTGAAACCGACACGAAAATAAACAGGTTTGGGTTGAGGTAAAAAATAATTGGGTCAGTATCGGGTTGACTCAGCTAACCCGTTTATTAAACGGGTTAGGTTCAGGTCAATGATAATTTAAATGGGTTGACTTGCCAACCCATTTAATTATTAAAATATATTTAAAATATATATATTTATATTTAGTTTATAGTTTACTAGTTTAAAGGTAATTAATAGTTAGAATAAAAGGGATAATTGCTTTTATATCCTTGTAAAACTCATAAATTATTTTCATATCCTTCTCAAATTCATAAATTATCTCTATGTCATTCTAAACTTTATAATTGCCTCCATATCCTTCTAAATCTTTAAAACACTCTCTTATGTCCAAAAATATATTTTAATTTTTATTAGATGATTAAAATATCAATAATTATCAAATAAGTATGCAATATATTTGTTGATTATGTGTTAGAAATCATGTTTATTTGCATGTTTTTGGACATAAAAAAGAATTTTACAGGTTTGAAGGATATAAAGGTAATTATAAAGTTTAGAAGGATATATAAATAATTTATGAATATGTGAATGATATAGAAATAATTTATGAATTTTACAAGGATATAAAAGCAATTATCCCGTGAACGAATTTTGTATTCGGTTGGTGACAGCAACAATCCCCCTCCAAGCACATCAACCTTTCACCTCGTTCAACATAGAACCGAAAACGACAACACGAGATAAATAACAAATATATCAAATTTCTTACTTACTACATGCTAAAACACGACAAACACGGCGTAGGTAAACCTCCGTGGCCATAAAAAAAAATTACTCATAGGAATTGAATTTCAAACCTCCTCTGAGTTTTACAATCTTTTGGATATAATCCACGGCCACCTTAAAATAGTTAATAGCTAACCAAAATAGTCAAACACTGATGTGTGGTGAAAATGATGATATTTTGTTATGTTCATGTGCCTAAAATATAGAAATGAAATGAAATGATATGAGGAAAGTTTTTAAAAATAGAAACTTTCTAAATATAGAAAGTAAGAAATGAAAAGTTGACAACTTACCCGAAATGTCGAGTTGTCACATTCTCCCCTGGGAATCTAATCATAACAACGACTTCTCTATGTTGACCATTAAATTTGGTCAATTGTTTGTTATTCTGTAACCATAAAATGCCACAAATATAATAAAAACTAAAAAAGTTAATTAGTAGTGTGTTGTAATGGTATTTTGTTATGAATTTGTAACACCCTAAAATTTACAAGATTTTTAAAATTTTTGAAAACAAAATTATAATCAAAAGGTCCCAATAACTCGAATAATTAAATCCCAATAATAGTATTTTCATTTAAAAATATATTTAATGCGGAAATAGTTAAAATTAAGTGTTTTTAAAATATTAAATGCCGTCCACATCGGTAATGAAAGATACAGCGGTCAACCGTCCACCTTCTCCTTTCCTCTGCTGGTACCTGAAACAATGTGGGGGAAAATAGGGGTCAGCTGGAGAAGCTGAGTGAATATCTCAAAATGCAAACAATCCTAACATACAACACATGAGGGCACATCGGTGTACTCCTACTCAGAATCTACTCGATTAATTACTCAGATTTATTTCTCGGATTTTATTACTCAGATTTTAATTTATATAGCGCGCTTGTGTGACTTGGGACGAGAGATCAACCTCGCCCCTCCTCACACCTCAGATAGGCATAAGCCAAAAACTCAGACGGGAGTGATCCCAAAACTCAGACGGGAATAATCCCAAAACTCAGACGGGAATAATCCCAAAACTCAGACGGGAATAATCCCAAAACTCAGATGTGTGTTATTATGTTTTATTATCTCTTTAACATAATTATCTCAGATGCCCTAGCAAGTAGTAGCACAGAATGACCCTGTGCCGAGCTCGGTTACCCAGGCACAATGTCTCAGATTAAAATAAATCAACAGCTGCTCAGATACTCAGATAGCATGTCAAACTCAGATACCAAATCAAACTCAGATAGCGGATCAAACTCAGATAACAATTATGGTGCAAGAAATGTAACACATAAGTCATGCATGTACAACGTTAAAACTGAATACACGGTGAGAATACTCACCTCGAGAAACGTAAGCTCCAACGGATCCTCAATACTCTAAGGCGCTGCTCGGTTATTCCTAGATGATCCTAAAAGCATAAAAATGAAACCCGAATTACAATCCGTTCTAAGGACTCAATTTAGAAAACTGGCAGCACCCGTCGGTCTCACGGAAACTGCTATAATCCCTAAACTGCACAGTAGATTAATCCCAAATTTTTACCATGAAAAGTAGACGACCAGAACTACATATCTCTGTGAAACGGTCACTGGTCAAAACAGACCCTAAGGGCCTCAAAACAGTGTCGCAAGACAGTCATGCTGCACAGGTCATTTTCCTAACAGCAGCATATTAAAATGGTTATAACTTTTAAACCGTAATTCGGATTGACGAGAGGGTTGCGGCGTTGAAAAGCTAATTCAGAAGTCAAGGTCCCAGCACGGGCCAAAAATCGAAATGATTACTTTAAACAGGTCAAAAACAGTTGTGAACAGGAAGGCAGATTCCGCCAAAAATTTATAAACTTTAAAAACCCGTTTTAATTCCCGACATCAACCATTTATTCCCGAGACCCCAACAGTCCCGGAACTCCCTTATAGTTTTAGAAACATGTTTTCAATAGATATAATCTTTTGTATAAAGATCTATCTTGTTCTAGGAAACCAAGAACCCTACGGGTTCGGTTTCCGGTTATTAAATCGTGTAGCTTAAACAACAACGGTTTTTACCCAACCCGGAACCGACACCCGCTACATTTTAGCGACCCAAAGCTCACATATACAGCTGCACGTTTAACCAAAACAAGGACTAGACATATAGAATCAACAATGACAAAACGAAACCGATACAAACAACTAAGCTCTCATACCCAAGACCCGACCAATAATCAATCAAAATTCAAACCCGCAGCCCTTAATAATCCCTTAGAAACAGGTTAGTCACGGGATTAAATCAGAAATCTAACGAGCAGGAAACACAACACCAAAACAATAGAAAACTACCGAATTTCTGAGCTCTCCGCCTTGACCACGATCGGGAATTGCTTCGGCTTGCTGGAACTAACACACGACAGGTTTGAGTTCCCCCCTCTCCTGCTCATTCTCTGCTTTATCGGAGATCACCAGAAACAAAGATACATCACCAAATAGAACATACGGTTCGGATGTAAAGAAAAGAACCGGAAGAGAAAAAAACATCTCACCGAAGAACATCCTACACAAAACTGCTTGAAAATTTCACTGATCAATCCGACATCTGTTCACTCGAATTAATACTACTCGATCCTGATTTCTTCTTGGATTTGTTTCTGCTCGATCATGGTGGAACGGAAGAAGAAGATCGGGAGGTGATGACTGCCTCACGCATTTGATGAGGAGAAAGGCAGTGACCGCAATTAGGGTATAGGGGTAAAGGCTCATGGAAATTACTTAACGTTAAAGAGTAGGCCAGACTTTAAGACTAAATTATGAAGTTTAATAATGACCAGACTTGGGCCACTAATCCGCAATGCCACCTTCTCGTTAGTAGGCCACAAGCTTAAATTGATTCGGCCCCCAAGATAAATAAAAACATGGCTGACTTTATTACAACAGCCCACAAACCGGAAACAAAAGTAGAGGCAACCCGACTCGCTATCTCGGGCCAGATTAGGAAAACGGAGCTCCTTGGGCTCGAATCACTGAAACCGAATTGGAAAGTTCTCAGCTGCTCTTTTCTTTTGGTCCGACAAAAATAAACTCAACTTATTAAGATACCGATTCAACTCGACACGGACTAACTCAATTAATTTATTTACACAATAAATAACGCCACACTTAATTATTATAGTTAAAGACGGAATAGATGTAATCATCTAACTTCCTTATAATTAATTTATTAATTATCAATTTAAAATTAAGTATGATAATTCAATTAATATTATTTAATTACTATAAATTTTTGGGGCGTTACAACTCAACTCCACTTGAAATAGACTTCGTCCCCGAAGTCATCGCTCAGAAGAAGCTCAGGGTTAGCGATCCGTATCTCAGACTCAGACTCGGACTCAATACGCATACTCAAAGGAAACGATCAGGCTAAGAATGGAAAGGAAACTCTTCAAATTCACACGCTCAATCGGAATGAACTCTGGCTCTTGCAACTGCTCGTATAAATCTTCTGTCTCTAGCGGTGCAAAAGTTAAGGACAAACGAAATATAACGTATGTTCTCTAAAGGTCTCGACGTGATGATAAAAATAAAATAAAAAAAATTGTCAAAACTGAAGCACGATAACTCTCGCTACTCTGATGGAGATGTCTTCTTACTCTCATAGTCGGACACAGTTGCTGCACCTAACGGTTAACGCTGTGTTGAATCTCCGATTCAACTCCACTTGGAAATTTACTACTGATTTGTTGACGATACCAGATGCTCAGCGTAGTACCAGGTCGTCCAACCCATTTACACAATCACACTCGGATCCCTCATGACGATAACAAGTTTTTATGGAAAATTTTCTTCCCGCACACTCCATCAAATGACCACTTACACATTTTAGCAACAGGTAAAATTTCATTATCGACAATTTTCTACCAAAATGACTCGGAAGGTCCTCTACTCTATGGGTCAACAGTTTGTTAACAGCATAGTAAATAATTAGCGGTTTACACCATTATCAATTAATATAAAAATCATGCAAATAAATCACAAGGAATAAACATATCTCCAAGAATTCTCATATACCCAGGTATATAACTCCAAAATATGATCTGGAAATATAACTCAGAAGTCCCACTCAGAAATAAACTCAAAACATATCTCAGGAGTATAACTCGAAAATGTATAACTCGGGAGCAAACTCATAAATCTTAACTCAGGAGTAAACTCAAAACTCTAACTCAGTAACAACTCATAAGGTAATACTATTTACAAATAATAGCATTAGGTATAAATCACATTTTTACTCCTTCTTATTACTACTCGCGTGTTCCAATTTACCAGCTTATAATACCTGGAATGATATACTCTCTCTCAACCGTGTTATTGGTTCTCAAAATAACTCTTCTTTAACATTATATTGTTACCTTACTCTATTAGGTTTGCATATTACCGATGTTGATAACCCTTTAAATAGCTCAAATTACCGATCTTGTCATTTAATTCCCTTTAATAGGTTCTCATTATATTACATTTAGTGGTTTCTCGATAATATTTTAATAGATGTTTTCTCATTCATCTAGTTTAACGATCCTTTAATAGACCGTTTCACTGATTTTACCCAATTTAAAATGTCTCTTAATTATTTTGACCATATCTACTCATAAATTTCATGTTACCCACTAAAAACTTCAATTACATTTCATACTCTTATTTATAATGATTTCTCGTTACTCAATTTACGAATCAATCCATTAGTTCTCATTTACTCAATACGCAATTACCTTTTATTCCCAATTTAAAGATTTTTCTCATTGTTCATTAATTTAGTACTTTCTCGTCTTTTAGAAATTTCTTCTTAATACGATATAAATTTCAACTCAATTTAATAATTGCTTATAAATAAAATTTTATCATAAAAATTTATAACACTTCAAAAATTTTAAATATTCAATAAATTAATAAATAAAAATATTATTCGATAACTCCAAATAAAATATATTACTCACGAAATATATTTTTCTCATAAAACTTTATAGCACCTACAATTTTTTAATAAAACTTTCCGACAAATTAAAACTTTCTCTTTTTAACTTGTTTTATTGACTTGCTCATTTAACTCGATATATAAACTTCTTATAACTCAAAAATTTACTCAATAGTCAATCTACATGAAATTTTCTAATTTGAACTCGTTTTAATAAATCATTATCAATTCCAATTAACAACCTCAAAAGATAATTAAGTATTCAATAATTAATAATCAAATATATTATTCAATAACTCTAAATATATTGTTCTCAATACAATTTTTCTCATAAATATCTTATAATACCTCTAAAATTTCGAATAAAACTTCCCGTTAATTCAAATTTTTTTCTCCTTTAACTTATTTCTTCAAAATTTCATTGTAATTGTTTTCTCATATTCGACTCATTAATAAGTTCTCATCACTTTAATTTAATGATTTCTCATTATCACATTTATAACCACCCAAGAATAAGTATACTGTCTTATTTGTATATAATTGTAGTATTACTACTTCCCTTTTGCATGATATTCATTCAACCCAATTAACTTGATTTGTTAATTTCTCCAGTAAACCCGATCTATCATTTTGTTGTAAACTCTATAATTACCCATAGAATAAATTTAATTATTCTCAACTGCTTGATTTGATAGTTATACTTATAATTTATTTGATCAATTATATGTATCTAGATTTCGCGCTTTAAATTCATACCAACAAAATCTCTCTGCATAAGCATCATGCTCATATTTTTTTTTTATAAATAATAATTAATGATAATTATTTCTTGACAATTTTCCCTTTTACCCCTACTCAACTCCACTTGGAGAAAAACTCGTCCTCGAGTTTGGAACTAATATTGTTTACCAAAATAAACAAGCAAATATGTAGTCACACAAACAATTAGGATACACATACTAAATTCACAATAACAAGCATTGGTCCATCGTTTCCTTCAAAATATCCCCCTAACCAACCAAAAGTCCTGTGTGTACGGTAATAGGGGCCCTCTATTACTTTCGACACATGCTTTTGTTTGGTCATGAGTCAATCCCAAAGTTCACAACTTCCCTCATAAAAATAATCCACAAACAAATCACACTCAGAAGAAAGAAAAGTTTACTCTCAATATCTGATAAATACAGATATGCACTCGGCTGTGGTTACTCAAAATCTCATAAACATTACTCAGAAATCATGCGTATATTTAGTCTTATACGCGATACTCGGATAACTCAGATTCATAGAAATATTTCCACTTAGTTATTTTCACAATACAAATCTCCTTTTAAACTTTTCGTTTGGATATGCCATTTATCATTCCTCATAAATATGACTTATATCCTCTTCACAGTTATAATAAATTTATTGTAATTTGTGAGCATGTCGATTAATATCTTTTTGGTCAGAGTTCTCAGTTATTGCGTTCCTCGTTTAATTTGATTCAATTTATCGCTCTTTTAACTCGTTTTTAAATAAATCATCATCAAATTGATGACGTTAGCTTCCTCTTAATCCTCTTATATAATTACTCTTTTAAGATGAGCTTCAATAATATCTGATTAATTTGACTCAGCAATTTCCCAATTAATTAGTCTATTAAACTTACATAGTTTATTTTAAGCTATCAGTGTGAACTCATTAATCTGTCACTTAACTTGCCATCCACATTTAGTTTTGCACCCGGCAATTTAACCTACTTACTCGAAATGTTTTTCCCCTTTTTCTCAATTTAATGATTCTTCAATAATTACTAACTTGTTGACCTTAATATGGAATCTGCTTAACTATTATATCTCGTGATTCGTTGTATTCACGAAAATTTTAATTTCTCATTTAGATAACTTCTCTTTTAGCCCTGATCAATAATTCTCTTTTAGATCATGTTAATAATTCTCGTTCAGCTACATGTAATTATTTCCCATTTTATTGACTTAATAATTCTTTCTTTTACTCAACTTGGAAAATCCTCATAAAAATAATCCTAATCAATTTGATTTACTAATCTCTGATTTACTCGCTTAAATAACTCGGTCTATTAAGTGTTTTCTCCCCATATGAAAGATTTTAATATTTTCCCAATACGAAAATTTAATACTCCCCTTTAATATTAATAATTTTCTCTTTTCTCATTTACTCAAGCATGCTTCTCATTACATAGCTTATAAATTTTATATCATAAATTAATATCCCGTTATTACACTTTTGGTTAAAATTTCTCAGAATTTATAAATCTCTTCTCAACTCTGTTAGGTGTTCCTCTAAATTGGAAACTTTAATTATTTTCTCATTAGTTTTTATAATTTCACATTTCTCTAGTATATATTTTTTCATATATATAAATATGTAGAACTCTAAGAATTAAAATCTAAATTATGCTCAAATTATACTCAAAATTATGATATCTCATAATAGTATGTCTATATACATATATGTTTAGCCATACAATCCACAAGTAATTCTCTCAGGAATTACACCGAAAATTCTCAGAATATGCTACTCGTCTATACTCAGAATATAGCAAAATCTCACTTAAATAATAGTCTTAAATATTACCGGCAGTAGGAAGCGAGAGGTCGACGTGACATGCTGTATGCTTGATGTGGAAACTTTTCTCAGAAAATATTTCACTCTTTTCTCGTTTTAAAACTCGATACTCAAACTTAAGTTTGAATTCGCCCCTTGCGAACCCAAATCCCTCAAGCCAGAGCTCTGATACCAACTTGTAACACCCTAAAATTTACAAGATTTTTAAAATTTTTGAAAACAAAATTATAATCAAAAGGTCCCAATAACTCGAATAATTAAATCCCAATAATAGTATTTTCATTTAAAAATATATTTAATGCGGAAATAGTTAAAATTAAGTGTTTTTAAAATATTAAATGCCGTCCACATCGGTAATGAAAGATACAGCGGTCAACCGTCCACCTTCTCCTTTCCTCTGCTGGTACCTGAAACAATGTGGGGGAAAATAGGGGTCAGCTGGAGAAGCTGAGTGAATATCTCAAAATGCAAACAATCCTAACATACAACACATGAGGGCACATCGGTGTACTCCTACTCAGAATCTACTCGATTAATTACTCAGATTTATTTCTCGGATTTTATTACTCAGATTTTAATTTATATAGCGCGCTTGTGTGACTTGGGACGAGAGATCAACCTCGCCCCTCCTCACACCTCAGATAGGCATAAGCCAAAAACTCAGACGGGAGTGATCCCAAAACTCAGACGGGAATAATCCCAAAACTCAGACGGGAATAATCCCAAAACTCAGACGGGAATAATCCCAAAACTCAGATGTGTGTTATTATGTTTTATTATCTCTTTAACATAATTATCTCAGATGCCCTAGCAAGTAGTAGCACAGAATGACCCTGTGCCGAGCTCGGTTACCCAGGCACAATGTCTCAGATTAAAATAAATCAACAGCTGCTCAGATACTCAGATAGCATGTCAAACTCAGATACCAAATCAAACTCAGATAGCGGATCAAACTCAGATAACAATTATGGTGCAAGAAATGTAACACATAAGTCATGCATGTACAACGTTAAAACTGAATACACGGTGAGAATACTCACCTCGAGAAACGTAAGCTCCAACGGATCCTCAATACTCTAAGGCGCTGCTCGGTTATTCCTAGATGATCCTAAAAGCATAAAAATGAAACCCGAATTACAATCCGTTCTAAGGACTCAATTTAGAAAACTGGCAGCACCCGTCGGTCTCACGGAAACTGCTATAATCCCTAAACTGCACAGTAGATTAATCCCAAATTTTTACCATGAAAAGTAGACGACCAGAACTACATATCTCTGTGAGACGGTCACTGGTCAAAACAGACCCTAAGGGCCTCAAAACAGTGTCGCAAGACAGTCATGCTGCACAGGTCATTTTCCTAACAGCAGCATATTAAAATGGTTATAACTTTTAAACCGTAATTCGGATTGACGAGAGGGTTGCGGCGTTGAAAAGCTAATTCAGAAGTCAAGGTCCCAGCACGGGCCAAAAATCGAAATGATTACTTTAAACAGGTCAAAAACAGTTGTGAACAGGAAGGCAGATTCCGCCAAAAATTTATAAACTTTAAAAACCCGTTTTAATTCCCGACATCAACCATTTATTCCCGAGACCCCAACAGTCCCGGAACTCCCTTATAGTTTTAGAAACATGTTTTCAATAGATTTAATCTTTTGTATAAAGATCTATCTTGTTCTAGGAAACCAAGAACCCTACGGGTTCGGTTTCCGGTTATTAAATCGTGTAGCTTAAACAACAACGGTTTTTACCCAACCCGGAACCGACACCCGCTACATTTTAGCGACCCAAAGCTCACATATACAGCTGCACGTTTAACCAAAACAAGGACTAGACATATAGAATCAACAATGACAAAACGAAACCGATACAAACAACTAAGCTCTCATACCCAAGACCCGACCAATAATCAATCAAAATTCAAACCCGCAGCCCTTAATAATCCCTTAGAAACAGGTTAGTCACGGGATTAAATCAGAAATCTAACGAGCAGGAAACACAGCACCAAAACAATAGAAAACTACCGAATTTCTGAGCTCTCCGCCTTGACCACGATCGGGAATTGCTTCGGCTTGCTGGAACTAACACACGACAGGTTTGAGTTCCCCCCTCTCCTGCTCATTCTCTGCTTTATCGGAGATCACCAGAAACAAAGATACATCACCAAATAGAACATACGGTTCGGATGTAAAGAAAAGAACCGGAAGAGAAAAAAACATCTCACCGAAGAACATCCTACACAAAACTGCTTGAAAATTTCACTGATCAATCCGACATCTGTTCACTCGAATTAATACTACTCGATCCTGATTTCTTCTTGGATTTGTTTCTGCTCGATCATGGTGGAACGGAAGAAGAAGATCGGGAGGTGATGACTGCCTCACGCATTTGATGAGGAGAAAGGCAGTGACCGCAATTAGGGTATAGGGGTAAAGGCTCATGGAAATTACTTAACGTTAAAGAGTAGGCCAGACTTTAAGACTAAATTATGAAGTTTAATAATGACCAGACTTGGGCCACTAATCCGCAATGCCACCTTCTCGTTAGTAGGCCACAAGCTTAAATTGATTCGGCCCCCAAGATAAATAAAAACATGGCTGACTTTATTACAACAGCCCACAAACCGGAAACAAAAGTAGAGGCAACCCGACTCGCTATCTCGGGCCAGATTAGGAAAACGGAGCTCCTTGGGCTCGAATCACTGAAACCGAATTGGAAAGTTCTCAGCTGCTCTTTTCTTTTGGTCCGACAAAAATAAACTCAACTTATTAAGATACCGATTCAACTCGACACGGACTAACTCAATTAATTTATTTACACAATAAATAACGCCACACTTAATTATTATAGTTAAAGACGGAATAGATGTAATCATCTAACTTCCTTATAATTAATTTATTAATTATCAATTTAAAATTAAGTATGATAATTCAATTAATATTATTTAATTACTATAAATTTTTGGGGCGTTACAACTCAACTCCACTTGAAATAGACTTCGTCCCCGAAGTCATCGCTCAGAAGAAGCTCAGGGTTAGCGATCCGTATCTCAGACTCAGACTCGGACTCAATACGCATACTCAAAGGAAACGATCAGGCTAAGAATGGAAAGGAAACTCTTCAAATTCACACGCTCAATCGGAATGAACTCTGGCTCTTGCAACTGCTCGTATAAATCTTCTGTCTCTAGCGGTGCAAAAGTTAAGGACAAACGAAATATAACGTATGTTCTCTAAAGGTCTCGACGTGATGATAAAAATAAAATAAAAAAAATTGTCAAAACTGAAGCACGATAACTCTCGCTACTCTGATGGAGATGTCTTCTTACTCTCATAGTCGGACACAGTTGCTGCACCTAACGGTTAACGCTGTGTTGAATCTCCGATTCAACTCCACTTGGAAATTTACTACTGATTTGTTGACGATACCAGATGCTCAGCGTAGTACCAGGTCGTCCAACCCATTTACACAATCACACTCGGATCCCTCATGACGATAACAAGTTTTTATGGAAAATTTTCTTCCCGCACACTCCATCAAATGACCACTTACACATTTTAGCAACAGGTAAAATTTCATTATCGACAATTTTCTACCAAAATGACTCGGAAGGTCCTCTACTCTATGGGTCAACAGTTTGTTAACAGCATAGTAAATAATTAGCGGTTTACACCATTATCAATTAATATAAAAATCATGCAAATAAATCACAAGGAATAAACATATCTCCAAGAATTCTCATATACCCAGGTATATAACTCCAAAATATGATCTGGAAATATAACTCAGAAGTCCCACTCAGAAATAAACTCAAAACATATCTCAGGAGTATAACTCGAAAATGTATAACTCGGGAGCAAACTCATAAATCTTAACTCAGGAGTAAACTCAAAACTCTAACTCAGTAACAACTCATAAGGTAATACTATTTACAAATAATAGCATTAGGTATAAATCACATTTTTACTCCTTCTTATTACTACTCGCGTGTTCCAATTTACCAGCTTATAATACCTGGAATGATATACTCTCTCTCAACCGTGTTATTGGTTCTCAAAATAACTCTTCTTTAACATTATATTGTTACCTTACTCTATTAGGTTTGCATATTACCGATGTTGATAACCCTTTAAATAGCTCAAATTAACGATCTTGTCATTTAATTCCCTTTAATAGGTTCTCATTCTATTACATTTAGTGGTTTCTCGATAATATTTTAATAGATGTTTTATCATTCATCTAGTTTAACGATCCTTTAATAGACCGTTTCACTGATTTTACCCAATTTAAAATGTCTCTTAATTATTTTGACCATATCTACTCATAAATTTCATGTTACCCACTAAAAACTTCAATTACATTTCATACTCTTATTTATAATGATTTCTCGTTACTCAATTTACGAATCAATCCATTAGTTCTCATTTACTCAATACGCAATTACCTTTTATTCCCAATTTAAAGATTTTTCTCATTGTTCATTAATTTAGTACTTTCTCGTCTTTTAGAAATTTCTTCTTAATACGATATAAATTTCAACTCAATTTAATAATTGCTTATAAATAAAATTTTATCATAAAAATTTATAACACTTCAAAAATTTTAAATATTCAATAAATTAATAAATAAAAATATTATTCGATAACTCCAAATAAAATATATTACTCACGAAATATATTTTTCTCATAAAACTTTATAGCACCTACAATTTTTTAATAAAACTTTCCGACAAATTAAAACTTTCTCTTTTTAACTTGTTTTATTGACTTGCTCATTTAACTCGATATATAAACTTCTTATAACTCAAAAATTTACTCAATAGTCAATCTACATGAAATTTTCTAATTTGAACTCGTTTTAATAAATCATTATCAATTCCAATTAACAACCTCAAAAGATAATTAAGTATTCAATAATTAATAATCAAATATATTATTCAATAACTCTAAATATATTGTTCTCAATACAATTTTTCTCATAAATATCTTATAATACCTCTAAAATTTCGAATAAAACTTCCCGTTAATTCAAATTTTTTTCTCCTTTAACTTATTTCTTCAAAATTTCATTGTAATTGTTTTCTCATATTCGACTCATTAATAAGTTCTCATCACTTTAATTTAATGATTTCTCATTATCACATTTATAACCACCCAAGAATAAGTATACTGTCTTATTTGTATATAATTGTAGTATTACTACTTCCCTTTTGCATGATATTCATTCAACCCAATTAACTTGATTTGTTAATTTCTCCAGTAAACCCGATCTATCATTTTGTTGTAAACTCTATAATTACCCATAGAATAAATTTAATTATTCTCAACTGCTTGATTTGATAGTTATACTTATAATTTATTTGATCAATTATATGTATCTAGATTTCGCGCTTTAAATTCATACCAACAAAATCTCTCTGCATAAGCATCATGCTCATATTTTTTTTTTATAAATAATAATTAATGATAATTATTTCTTGACAATTTTCCCTTTTACCCCTACTCAACTCCACTTGGAGAAAAACTCGTCCTCGAGTTTGGAACTAATATTGTTTACCAAAATAAACAAGCAAATATGTAGTCACACAAACAATTAGGATACACATACTAAATTCACAATAACAAGCATTGGTCCATCGTTTCCTTCAAAATTTCCCCCTAACCAACCAAAAGTCCTGTGTGTACGGTAATAGGGGCCCTCTATTACTTTCGACACATGCTTTTGTTTGGTCATGAGTCAATCCCAAAGTTCACAACTTCCCTCATAAAAATAATCCACAAACAAATCACACTCAGAAGAAAGAAAAGTTTACTCTCAATATCTGATAAATACAGATATGCACTCGGCTGTGGTTACTCAAAATCTCATAAACATTACTCAGAAATCATGCGTATATTTAGTCTTATACGCGATACTCGGATAACTCAGATTCATAGAAATATTTCCACTTAGTTATTTTCACAATACAAATCTCCTTTTAAACTTTTCGTTTGGATATGCCATTTATCATTCCTCATAAATATGACTTATATCCTCTTCACAGTTATAATAAATTTATTGTAATTTGTGAGCATGTCGATTAATATCTTTTTGGTCAGAGTTCTCAGTTATTGCGTTCCTCGTTTAATTTGATTCAATTTATCGCTCTTTTAACTCGTTTTTAAATAAATCATCATCAAATTGATGACGTTAGCTTCCTCTTAATCCTCTTATATAATTACTCTTTTAAGATGAGCTTCAATAATATCTGATTAATTTGACTCAGCAATTTCCCAATTAATTAGTCTATTAAACTTACATAGTTTATTTTAAGCTATCAGTGTGAACTCATTAATCTGTCACTTAACTTGCCATCCACATTTAGTTTTGCACCCGGCAATTTAACCTACTTACTCGAAATGTTTTTCCCCTTTTTCTCAATTTAATGATTCTTCAATAATTACTAACTTGTTGACCTTAATATGGAATCTGCTTAACTATTATATCTCGTGATTCGTTGTATTCACGAAAATTTTAATTTCTCATTTAGATAACTTCTCTTTTAGCCCTGATCAATAATTCTCTTTTAGATCATGTTAATAATTCTCGTTCAGCTACATGTAATTATTTCCCATTTTATTGACTTAATAATTCTTTCTTTTACTCAACTTGGAAAATCCTCATAAAAATAATCCTAATCAATTTGATTTACTAATCTCTGATTTACTCGCTTAAATAACTCGGTCTATTAAGTGTTTTCTCCCCATATGAAAGATTTTAATATTTTCCCAATACGAAAATTTAATACTCCCCTTTAATATTAATAATTTTCTCTTTTCTCATTTACTCAAGCATGCTTCTCATTACATAGCTTATAAATTTTATATCATAAATTAATATCCCGTTATTACACTTTTGGTTAAAATTTCTCAGAATTTATAAATCTCTTCTCAACTCTGTTAGGTGTTCCTCTAAATTGGAAACTTTAATTATTTTCTCATTAGTTTTTATAATTTCACATTTCTCTAGTATATATTTTTTCATATATATAAATATGTAGAACTCTAAGAATTAAAATCTAAATTATGCTCAAATTATACTCAAAATTATGATATCTCATAATAGTATGTCTATATACATATATGTTTAGCCATACAATCCACAAGTAATTCTCTCAGGAATTACACCGAAAATTCTCAGAATATGCTACTCGTCTATACTCAGAATATAGCAAAATCTCACTTAAATAATAGTCTTAAATATTACCGGCAGTAGGAAGCGAGAGGTCGACGTGACATGCTGTATGCTTGATGTGGAAACTTTTCTCAGAAAATATTTCACTCTTTTCTCGTTTTAAAACTCGATACTCAAACTTAAGTTTGAATTCGCCCCTTGCGAACCCAAATCCCTCAAGTCAGAGCTCTGATACCAACTTGTAACACCCTAAAATTTACAAGATTTTTAAAATTTTTGAAAACAAAATTATAATCAAAAGGTCCCAATAACTCGAATAATTAAATCCCAATAATAGTATTTTCATTTAAAAATATATTTAATGCGGAAATAGTTAAAATTAAGTGTTTTTAAAATATTAAATGCCGTCCACATCGGTAATGAAAGATACAGCGGTCAACCGTCCACCTTCTCCTTTCCTCTACTGGTACCTGAAACAATGTGGGGGAAAATAGGGGTCAGCTGGAGAAGCTGAGTGAATATCTCAAAATGCAAACAATCCTAACATACAACACATGAGGGCACATCGGTGTACTCCTACTCAGAATCTACTCGATTAATTACTCAGATTTATTTCTCGGATTTTATTACTCAGATTTTAATTTATATAGCGCGCTTGTGTGACTTGGGACGAGAGATCAACCTCGCCCCTCCTCACACCTCAGATAGGCATAAGCCAAAAACTCAGACGGGAGTGATCCCAAAACTCAGACGGGAATAATCCCAAAACTCAGACGGGAATAATCCCAAAACTCAGACGGGAATAATCCCAAAACTCAGATGTGTGTTATTATGTTTTATTATCTCTTTAACATAATTATCTCAGATGCCCTAGCAAGTAGTAGCACAGAATGACCCTGTGCCGAGCTCGGTTACCCAGGCACAATGTCTCAGATTAAAATAAATCAACAGCTGCTCAGATACTCAGATAGCATGTCAAACTCAGATACCAAATCAAACTCAGATAGCGGATCAAACTCAGATAACAATTATGGTGCAAGAAATGTAACACATAAGTCATGCATGTACAACGTTAAAACTGAATACACGGTGAGAATACTCACCTCGAGAAACGTAAGCTCCAACGGATCCTCAATACTCTAAGGCGCTGCTCGGTTATTCCTAGATGATCCTAAAAGCATAAAAATGAAACCCGAATTACAATCCGTTCTAAGGACTCAATTTAGAAAACTGGCAGCACCCGTCGGTCTCACGGAAACTGCTATAATCCCTAAACTGCACAGTAGATTAATCCCAAATTTTTACCATGAAAAGTAGACGACCAGAACTACATATCTCTGTGAGACGGTCACTGGTCAAAACAGACCCTAAGGGCCTCAAAACAGTGTCGCAAGACAGTCATGCTGCACAGGTCATTTTCCTAACAGCAGCATATTAAAATGGTTATAACTTTTAAACCGTAATTCGGATTGACGAGAGGGTTGCGGCATTGAAAAGCTAATTCAGAAATCAAGGTCCCCGCACGGGCCAAAAATCGAAATGATTACTTTAAACAGGTCAAAAACAGTTGTGAACAGGAAGGCAGATTCCGCCAAAAATTTATAAACTTTAAAAACCCGTTTTAATTCCCGACATCAACCATTTATTCCCGAGACCCCAACAGTCCCGGAACTCCCTTATAGTTTTAGAAACATGTTTTCAATAGATTTAATCTTTTGTATAAAGATCTATCTTGTTCTAGGAAACCAAGAACCCTACGGGTTCGGTTTCCGGTTATTAAATCGTGTAGCTTAAACAACAACGGTTTTTACCCAACCCGGAACCGACACCCGCTACATTTTAGCGACCCAAAGCTCACATATACAGCTGCACGTTTAACCAAAACAAGGACTAGACATATAGAATCAACAATGACAAAACGAAACCGATACAAACAACTAAGCTCTCATACCCAAGACCCGACCAATAATCAATCAAAATTCAAACCCGCAGCCCTTAATAATCCCTTAGAAACAGGTTAGTCACGGGATTAAATCAGAAATCTAACGAGCAGGAAACACAGCACCAAAACAATAGAAAACTACCGAATTTCTGAGCTCTCCGCCTTGACCACGATCGGGAATTGTTTCGGCTTGCTGGAACTAACACACGACGGGTTTGAGTTCCCCCCTCTCCTGCTCATTCTCTGCTTTATCGGAGATCACCAGAAACAAAGATACATCACCAAATAGAACATACGGTTCGGATGTAAAGAAAAGAACCGGAAGAGAAAAAAACATCTCACCGAAGAACATCCTACACAAAACTGCTTGAAAATTTCACTGATCAATCCGACATCTGTTCACTCGAATTAATACTACTCGATCCTGATTTCTTCTTGGATTTGTTTCTGCTCGATCATGGTGGAACGGAAGAAGAAGATCGGGAGGTGATGACTGCCTCACGCATTTGATGAGGAGAAAGGCAGTGACCGCAATTAGGGTATAGGGGTAAAGGCTCATGGAAATTACTTAACGTTAAAGAGTAGGCCAGACTTTAAGACTAAATTATGAAGTTTAATAATGACCAGACTTGGGCCACTAATCCGCAATGCCACCTTCTCGTTAGTAGGCCACAAGCTTAAATTGATTCGGCCCCCAAGATAAATAAAAACATGGCTGACTTTATTACAACAGCCCACAAACCGGAAACAAAAGTAGAGGCAACCCGACTCGCTATCTCGGGCCAGATTAGGAAAACGGAGCTCCTTGGGCTCGAATCACTGAAACCGAATTGGAAAGTTCTCAGCTGCTCTTTTCTTTTGGTCCGACAAAAATAAACTCAACTTATTAAGATACCGATTCAACTCGACACGGACTAACTCAATTAATTTATTTACACAATAAATAACGCCACACTTAATTATTATAGTTAAAGACGGAATAGATGTAATCATCTAACTTCCTTATAATTAATTTATTAATTATCAATTTAAAATTAAGTATGATAATTCAATTAATATTATTTAATTACTATAAATTTTTGGGGCGTTACAGAATTTGTGAAATAATAACATGTATGACCTATTTGACTCGTTTAACATGTTTGACCTGCTAACCTGTTTAACTTGTTTAATTAAACAGGTTATATGGTTCAGGTTCGGGTTGAAGGTAAACAAGTTAGGGTTGAGATATCTAACATGTTTATATAAACAAGTCGGTTTCAGGTTGAACGTTTTTGACCTGCCAACCCGTGTACCCGACGCCAACCTAAACCCGAACCCGCCAACCTACGTGCAGGGTGATTTCATTGAAGTTCGTATATGGAACATGAAATTTATCTATTTAATAATCTCGTGCGGAAAATCAATCCAAATCTGTATTCAAAATCTTAACATCCGTATTTTTGAATAACTGAAACTCGGATCGGATCCTCCTATTCATATATGGAAAATGATAATGACAGCCCCTAGGGCTATCAATAAGAAGACAAAATAGATATAAAACTAACCCCCTTAATTTTAGGATCACTACATTGTCAATGAATGTACAAACCTTTCATGAATGTTACTTAGGGCTGTCATTAACAAAACTCTTCATATATTTATGGATATCCCTTGTATAAATTACGAGATAAGACGTGTAAGGTGAATCGTATATGAGTATCCTAGGGTTATATTGTATACATAAGCTGGTTTATATTAAGTAGATTAGGTGAAGTTAAAAAAAACATAAATGCTTAAAGAAAAAAAAAAAAAAAACTAGTACATGAGTCAAATAAGTCACAGACGCTTAATGTAGGGTGCCAAATGACATATATAATAGAGTGTGTGTCACTGGGTTCTTCTTTTTGATGATCGGGTGTTACATCAAGGACTGCCTTAGACCGATAAGAGTTATCATGGCCGTTAGATGAGAGTCAGGATATCTACTAGGTCAATCTTTTTTATATAATCGATGGTCAATAATACATGGTGATACTAACACCAACATATCTTCATGAACCTCGTTTCACTGTATTAGAACATCTCCGATGAAAGCTTTTTGTAAAGCTTATTACTATTTAAATAAGTTTTTGGATGATTTTTTACTGTGGAGATCTTTTTTAAAAGCTTATTTCAATGACTTATTCTTTCCTAACCTCTTAATTAATTTTCAATGATTGATTTATTTAGTCCCTATATTTACTAATTTTACATTTTAAACCCTATATAAATTTATATGTGAATCCTTTATTATTTTTATAACTATAAATGATAACTTTGTCATATTTTAATATTTTTTATAAAGAACAAGCATGATGATTAGTTTTACTTCCTCCGATTCAAAATAAGTGATACACTTTTCTTTTTGAGGTGATTCAAAATAAGTGATACATTTTGAAAAAATACCTTATTTGGCAAAAAATAGTAGGACCCACTCCCATTAACTATCTACTTTAAGAAGTGAAATGACCTCTTTACACCTACTTTTTACTTTTAAATATCATTAATCTCACTTTATTCAAAAGTTGTGTGACATATTCCTCACTAACTATCAAATGGATCTAATTTAACCATCATTATAATCTTTTGCCTCAAAAATCATGAAACCTAAAGTGTATCACTTATTTTGAATCGGAGGAAGTATTTTTTTTGTGGTACGTTAAGTTTTATAAAATGCTAAAAAATTATCAAAATATATATGAGGGGCATTTATAAAACATTTGAGATATATAAAGGTAAACTAATAATATTAATAAGAAAATTTTTTTTGAAAGATTAATCATTAGAGATGCTTTTTATAAAAATATTTTTCGTTAGTAGAAAGTTGATACGGTAAAGATAATAAGTTATTGTGAGGTTAATCATTGGATGCTCTTATAACTTATAAGTAGGGCGGAAGGGCCAGTCAAGCTAGTTAATTTTATAAAAAAATCTTTTTAACCTTTTCCTTTTCAAATTATTTTTCGCTAAATAACTTTAAAATCGGTAATTCATTTATTTGAAAGATTAAACGACGTCGTCGGGATATGCAGGAAAGAAACATCACTCCACAAACCCCACCACTCTCCGATCGGAAACAACCCCCGAAAATGGAGAAATCATCAGAGAAGACAACGAAGAAGCAGCCATGGTTTTGGAGCTCCGCCATAGCTTCAATGATATTAAGACTAGTACTCATAATCTATTTCCCAAACACTCTCAACTTCTCATCCCGCCCGGAAGTCTCCACTCCGATCACCAGCCTTCGCCGCCGTAATCACTAACACTCGCACTCTTCAATTATCACTTAATTATTAAATCAATTGAGTAATCAAGCTCTATATGTTGATGATTTTGCAGTGGCGGAGGGATATTGGTTAAAGCAGTCTTCGATGTCGCCATATGCTGGTTTGTATATTAACAACTGTTTACAAGCTTCTGTTATGTGCTTATATTGGTCTAATTTCGATATTTCATTGGGTATGATTGCTTACAGGTTCAATGTACCATGGATCTCCTCTTCTATTATCTATCCTTGGTCCTCTTACTATAAATAGGTATAAAATCTTATGATAAATTTCATTATTTCTATCAGATGTGTAGAAATTCATTGCAAATTTCTCGAAAATGGAACAATTATGTGCATCATTTTGAAATTTTAGTTCAAACTAGCATTTCACCAATTTGGCACCAGTAGTTTCTCATAGAGTTTAATATAATTTGTCACATTCAAAAACATTTAGCATGTTGCTATGATGTGTGATATGTTATGACATGATATGATATGATATTATACTATGTACTGATAAATACTATGTGTTTGCAGAGGTGAAGGGCAGCAAAATCATCTTTTATGCGGGTAAAATTCTCATCCTGTCTTTCTTTTTTCTTTGATTGTGAAATGAAATGAAAAGGTTTGATTAAATAGTAACAACTACATGAACGCGGTCATAAATGTCTACAATTTTATAGATGTTTAAATTGCTGTATGATTCGAGTTTGTAGCAGCTATGGTGTCAAAATTCTATGATAACAACTAAAATATAAAACATATTTTTTGGATACAGTCTAGCATTTGTTATTGCAGATTTCATCACTGCAATGCTTATTCGGGCAATTGGCCAGCTTCTACAAGAAGCTGATATCCAGAGTCTGAAATTGTTAGGATCTGGTAGACATTTGAAAATCTCAGGTTTTCCTCTCACTTATAGACATTTAAGCACTCGATTCTGCCAAATTTACAGTGTATTTTATGTTTCTTTACTCTAAAAAAAGCTGAACTTTGTGTTATGCAGAAAATTTTCCATCTGGTGATGTAGCTGCTCTTGTGTACCTATGGAATCCTTTGACCATCATCACCTGTTTGGGATATTCAACCGCACCAATTGAAAATCTCATGATTGTTTTGTCACTATATGGTGCTTGCATGAGTAAGACCTTTTCATCCCTTTTTTTGATGCTGGCCCAACCCGACCCGACCCGTATTACTATTTACTGATTATGACCCGTTACCCAACCTGCCCATTTTTCTGCTTCTAGGTATCAGCTACTCACAAATTCCATTGATTAACTTTTATTGTAACTGCAACAGGACTGGCTCCTCTGGCTGCGTTTGGATGGGTGATATCATCTCATTTGTCTCTATATCCTGTTATTCTAGTTATACCAGTAAGTCCATATTTTTAACATCTTTTTTAAGTACACCAATTTTCCATATTTCACATTTCTTTTTGAATTTTTCTGTTTCAGTTGGTTCTGTTAATAGGGTCCGGTCTTGATACACCACCAAGTAAACTATTTCTGCAACAAACACATGACAATAATCACACAAACAAATCTTTTTCATGGAGACGAGTTGTTGTTTTCTTGTTGTGGGCTTGTGTTTGGGCTTCCTATGTTCTAGTCCTATGTGGCATTTCACTAAATGAGTATAGTAGTCTTGGAGAAATGTTTAAAAGGTAACACATTTTAGAACTAATCATCGTTTTATCCACATAAATTATTTTAATATGATCCATAATTGCAGAACATATGGATTTATTCTGAGTGTAGAAGATTTATCTCCAAACATTGGTGTGTTGTGGTACTTCTTTGCAGAAGTTTTTGATTTTTTCAGAGATTTCTTCTTGATAGTATTCCATATAAACATTCTTTTTATGGTGTTACCACTTGCTATACGCGTATATCATCGGCCTTGCTTTCTGGCATTTGTCTACATTGCAATCTCTTCCGTGCTTAAATCCTATCCTTCTGTAAGCTCTCTACTATATTGGACAAATTTTTTTTGATAAAAACATTGTCTTCATTTTCATATTTATTATGAGAAATTTCTCATTTTAAAATTCACAATAATGGGCATGGACAGGTGGGAGATTCAGCTCTTTACTTGGGCTTGCTGGCTTTGTTTGTGAATGCACTAGCTGGTAAGCACTTATCGGACACCATGTTACGCTTTTACAATTTAATCTTATTATTATTATTATTATTATTATTATTATTATTATTATTATTATTATTATTATTATTATTATTATTATTATTTTATCAATATTTGTGGCAGATATGCAATTTTCTTTTTTTCTTTTCTGTGGGTATCTGGGGACTTTACTTCTCAGCCCTGTGATGCACAACCTGTGGATATGGAGGGTACAACTTATGCATAATTTATTTGCTTAATCTTTAATTATAATTATAAATTTATAATAATTGATTATGTTTTGACCTAACAGGGAACGGGAAATGCAAACTTTTATTTTGCTACTGCAATGGCTTATGCTTGCTTTCAGGTTGGTCAATCTCTTAGATTTCATTTCCAATAACTAGTCACTTAATGCAATTACAACCCTATAATCTAGGATTTGGTTAATTTGGGTTCTATTCAGTCTCTAACAGGTCAAAATGGGGAAAAATTTCAATCTTGGCTAAAAAAAATTCATTTGCAGTATCTGATGTTGACCAAAATTGACTTATTCTATACTTCCATTTGTACAGATAATTTTGGTGGTTGAGAGTGTGAGTTCGATGCTCAACCATGATAGAGCTTTAAAACAAGGTACTACAACCGTCACCAAAAAGGTACAATAATAGATGATATGAACATAAATCCAGAAAACATGTTTTCAAGAGAATTTCTGCACTTTTGACCATGTGGCTTCAGTATCACAGTATGTGTTATATTAACAAATTTGCATTAGATGAGTAGAATGCGATCATACAATTTACAAGTAGTATCTTTTGTAATGTTGTTTTCATATTCAAACTTGGTTTCTTGGATCTATACACGTGTACTTTATGGTATATTTAGGGATTTTTAATTTCTTTATTTTTTTAGTTATTTCAATGGGATAATGTATAAAAAGGCCTCTCGAGTATTTAAAATAGACAGGCATGTATGATGTATCTACTATCTAGAATCTTTTTTTAATTATTTCAATGGGATAATGTATACAACGTGTATTATACCAAATCTGGCGAAAAACATGTTTGAATGCCGAGAATCTTTTCCAGCTTTGGTACTATTCCATAATTCTTTCACTTTTTAGTATCGAAAAACTAACAATATTTTTGCTTTTTCAAAAGTTTTAACGTTATCTTTGTAATCCGACATGTTTTTTTGTCGGATTTGGTATAAATGAACTTGAATGTATACTTGGGTGGCTTATAAAACTGTTTCGATTGTAGAGTGATCTTAAAAGAACAAATTTAAATACTTTGAAAAATATATAACTACTAAAATTGAACATTGAGTAAAATAAGTTGCTATTCAATGAAAAATGTCTTATAAAATATCGAAAAAGTATTTTCTTTTACCGATAGGAGTGTAATCGAGCTGAGACAACTCAAGCTTAGTGGAACTCGGCTCGGCTCGATTAAGCCCTAATACCGTCTTATACAACTTGTTTAAGTTGACATTCTAGAATAACAATTTTCATAGTATGAAATTGCTTTGTAAAAATCATCTTCCTTAATTTAAATATGACTTTCTATTTTTTTAGGAAAGAATTGTCTCATTATATTAACTCTAATGTATGCTCCTAAAGCAAACATTATAAAAACATTTATAAAGAAGTTTATCCTTACAAATATAGAAGTGGGAACATATGCTTCTCATTAAAGACTAAATGACAATAATCAAAGACACCTGTGAATTTAACTACTGTACTTTTCATTCTAGCTCATTGTTAATTTTATTTTAATCTTATTGCCATTCAAAAAGTGACCTAGAGTAGTCTGGCTATTTCGTTTTATTGTAAAGCGCAATAATATTAAGTCACATTAATGGAGAGAAAAAAAATCAACATTGGTGCACTACTTAATATTGCGACTATTAAACAAAAGTTGAAACAGTAAGTTGGAACCTATAAATTAGTTTTGTAATATTACACGGGTAAGTGACAGAGTGCAATACTTTGAAAATTAACCTTATTTGATAAAAAGTAGTAGGATCTATATTCACTAATTATCTTCTTTAATCTAGTGAGATAAATGTTAATATATTCCGTTACGAAAAAGCATACGGTAATTAAGTTCATAAAATGTTACAACCATAGTTCATTTTGAAAGGTTCATTTTATACATTTTTTTAACATCTAATCGCCTAGCACACCTCCTAAGACCATTCTCAATGGTGACAGTAACTGACGTGGTCAGTTGCTGTCAACTCAGCGCCACATCAGTAGACAAACTAACTAACACTAAACTGACGTAGTCATGCCAACATCACTCCGTCACTTCACCAAATATAATTAATTTACTTTCTTTTTAATTAAAACAAATATATAACTAAAAACATAATACTTTTAATAAATAAAAAAACATTACAATAATTTAAAAACTTTAAAAAAACAATACGATAAAAAAAGTACAATAATTTAAAAACTTTAATTAACGTTGGCGGAAATTTGGTGGTAGTTGCGAAATGTGGTCTACTAGTGCATTGCGGAATCATATTCGGAAGAGAAATCAGAAACATTAGACATTTTATAAGTATGGTTGGGTGGGAGAAGAGAGAATTTTTGTTGTGAAAATTTATAGAATTAAGGTAGGTATATATATATATATATATATATATATATATATATATATATATATATATATATATATATATATATATATATATATATATAGGGTCCGCAACCGGTGAGGACTCAAAACCCGGTGAGGACTGTGAGGATAATTTTCGTCCACTCATCTTAAAAAGGGCATAAATGTCATTTTCGAAACCCCTATTTCCTCCTTTTGCCACTTGTCCTCCTATAATTGGAAGTGTGTTATTCCCCCGCACTTCATTTTTCGCCCATAACTTTTTTTTTATTTGTAAAATAAAAAATCTAAAAATGCCAAAAATTTTAAAATTAAATTTTTACAAAATTAGTATAGTCATGAAAATTGGAAAAAAAAAGATCCAAAATTGACAATGATCCATAAATAACAAAATGATTCAAAAATTAACAATCGTACAAAGTAAATAAAATGATCCTAAATGAACAAAATGATCCAAAATTATATAATTATGCAAAATTATGTTTATGCAAGATTTACAATGATCCAATAATAACAAAATGATCCAAAATTAAGACAATGATCCAAAATTAACAAAATGATCCAATTTTTTTCCAAACTTTTTTTTTAAATTTTCATGACTATACTCATTTTGTAGAGAATTTAATTTTAAGAACTTTGACATTTTTAGTTTTTTTTTTAATTTTCAAAGAAAAAAAAAGTTATGGTCGAAAAACTAAGTCGTGGGTAAAAAAAAACTCACCAAATCAGAAATTGACATGTGGCGAGGAGAGAGAGTATGTGTGCGCAAATGACCATTTTAGCTAGGGGTGTTCAAAAATAACCGAAAAAGTGGGTGCCCGAAAAAATATCCGATATCCGAAATCCGGATACCCGAAAATCCGGGTACCCGAAAATCCGGATACCCGGATTTCGGGTAACCGGTTTCCGGGTATCAAATACGGGTAGTGTTTTTCTAAAAAACCGGGTAATTGGGTAGCCGGTACCCGAATTTTATTTTCCCAACTTATTTTTATATATTTTTTATATTATTATTAGACATTAATTATCATTATATATGGGCATATGCTTGGCTCATTTTGACAAATGTCTAAAATTTAAAACCCTATCTCAATTCTCACGTACAAACCATCTAATTCTCACCTCCGTCGTTGAATCATGGTTTTGAATCATTGGATGTCTTTAAAGATTTGGTCAGATTCATTACTAGTAACGATTTTTCTTTAAAGAAAATCATAACGTAAATTTTTAATAACAAATTTATTAATAAGATTTAAAGAAATTAAATATATAAACAATGATGCCTTCCATTTATGTAATTTTTGTGACAAAGAAATTGTATTTCCGGGTACCGGGTACCCGAAAACCGGGTATCCGAAAATCCGGGTACCCGGAAATTCGGGTACTGATACGGGTACCTAAATCTACTACCCGAATTTTCGGGTACCCGGTTTTAGGGTACCCGGATTTTCGGGTACCCGGTTTTGAACACCCCTAATTTTAGCCTCCCAAATTTTCTTTTTTCCCCCATTATTTTGTTAAACTTTACACAAAACCCCCTTGTACTTCTAATGTTGTTTACCTTTCTTCACATTAAATCCTACCCATTTATTTTCTTTGATCAAAGGCCCAGATTTGTCCTCGCAGTCCTCACCTAAAAAAAAGTTCTCACTCGATCCCACTTCTATATACATATATATATATAGGGTCCGGATCCGGTGAGGACTCAAAACCCGGTGAGGACTACGAGGACAATTTTCGTCCACTCATCTTAAAAAAGGCATAAAGGTCATTTTCGAAACCCCCATTTCCTCCTTTTGCCACTTGTCTTCCTATAATTGGATGTGAGTTTTTCCCCCGTACTTCTTTTTTCGCCCATAACTTTTTTTTATTTGTAAAATAAAAGGTCTAAAAATGCAAAAAATTTTAAAATTAAATTTTCTACAAAATGAGTATAATAATGAAAATTTGAAAAAAAAAATGATCCAAAATTGACAATGATCCATAAATAACAAAATGATTCAAAAATTAACAATCGTACAAAGTAAATAAAATGATCCTAAATGAACAAAATGATCCAAAATTATATATGATATATTATTTGACTAATTATTTATGCAAAATTATGTTTATGCAAGATTAACAATGATCCAAAAATAACAAAATGATCCAAAATTAACAAAATGATTCAAAACTTTGACAATGATCCAAATTTAACAAAATGATCCAATATTTTATCCGGGTTTTTTTTCAAATTTTCATGGCTATACTCATTTTGTAGAGAATTTAATTTTAAGAACTTTGACATTTTTAGTTTTTTTTTTTTACAAAGAAAAAAAAAAGTTATGGCCGAAATACAAAGATGGGGTAAAATAACCCATCAAATCAAGGCTTGACATGTGGCATTAAGAGAAAGAAAGTGTTTGCAAATGACCATTTTAATCCTCTAAATTTTCTTTTCCCCCCATTATTTTGGTAAACTTTACACAAAACCCCCCAAACTTCAACCATTGTTAATTTTTTTCACACTGAATCCTAGCCATTAATTTTGTTGGATTAAAGGCTTAGATTTGTCCTCGCAGTCCTCACCGAAAAAAGAGTCCTCACTCGTCACTCTTTTATGCCCTTCTTTGTTGCATACATACATCTTTCGATAAAGCTCATTTGTTACCAAATCCATGTAGGAAAGCATATGAATTATAAAACGTGTATACGTCATCAAGCGTATCAAAAACCTTTCACATTATACTCTCCCCATTGAATTCAATGTTTACATTTTCCTCACAGTTTACATTTTCCCCAGGGTTCACAAGATAACCATTTAAATCAATGTTTTCTATTAATCCAAACTGAGCAGGTTCGTTATCCTGTATCAAAAAATGGTATAAAGATTACGTAGGCAAATTAAAATCTTACATGTATCCTTTTTTATGCATTTAAATGCACTTTAAAGGCAACAAAATTGAATTTACGTAATGTAAGTAATCCAAGTAGAAAAGCATCCATATAAATTCTACATGTGTAATACAATCTGTAGGCATTAATTGATCTTTATGACATATTAAACTTATAATGAAATTAAATTAACAATTGCGTATGGGAATTGAATTATATTGACATTACGTAAATGAAATTGCTTGCTTTTTATGAATTATAAAACTCACCATAGAAGAACAGAGCATGGACAATCGTGAGAACAAAAACTCTAAACTGGAATAGAACAGGTGTTTTGAGGATAATGAAAGGGAATAAAAATAGGCGATTGAACAAGAACCCTAATCGGGAATTCAACAGTCGTTCTGACGAGAAGAAGAACAGAGGTTTAGATGGATTTTGGGGTTTTGAACGACTAGGGGTGATCAGATGGGCTTTTATTTCTTTTAATCAAAACTACGTCGTATTGAATAGTTCCACACCTAAAGTTATATACATGACAGCCACACATTCACTTTTCCATATATATATATATATATATATATATATATATATATATATAGGGTCCGATTCAGCGCAGAACCGTTTAAAGGTGCAGAACCTCAGAACCATCCTAACATCCAATGTTTTCTATGTACGGAGTAATACATAAGGTGCACATTTTCATACACGCTGTAACACATTTATACATCTAATGTTTCCAATTTTTTATACTTCCTCCGATTCAAAATAAGTGATACACTTGGGGTTTCACGGTTTTTGAGGAAAAAAATTATAATGATGGTTAAATTAGATTAATTGGATGGTTAGTGGGGAATGGGTCCCACACTTTTTGGATTAAGTAAGGTTAATGATGTTTAAAAGTAAAAAGTAAGGGTAAATGAGTCATTTCACTTTGTTAAAGTAGATAGTTAGTGGGTGTAGGTCCCATTTTTTTTTTTGCCAAATAAGGAAACTTTTCAAAGTATATCACTTATTTTGAATCACCCCAAAAGTAAAGTGTATCACTTATTTTGAATCGGAGGAAGTACATATAATATATAAATATATTTATATATTATTTGTATAAAAAATTGGAAACATTGGATGTTAGGATGGTTACAGCGTGCATGAAAATTTAAAGCTTATATACAACATAGAAAATATTGGATGTTAAGATGGTTCTGCGGTTCTGCACCTTTAAACGGTTCTGCGCTGAATCGAGCACTATATATATATATATATATATATATATATATATATATATATATATATATATATATATATATATATATATATACCGTTTGAAAAAAAAAAGAAAAAAAAAACAAAAAGCAACCGGAGACACCCCTCCACCTCGTCTCCAAACCGGCGTAGGCACAACCGGCGGACCGTGCCAACGGTGGCGGTACCGGCGGAAAACCGACGGTGCCAACCGACGGTACCGTTGGCACCGGTCTAATTAAACATACACCATATTTGTCTTCAAATTAAACTCACAAATTTATGATGTGTCGATTTACAAAGGAAGTGTAATGAACGTTAATAGTCATACTTGGGATGTAAGTAATTAACTACCTCACCTAAACTTCTTAAATTTTCAATTATGGAATCTATTGTACGTTGATTCTTTTACTCCATCTCATGCATGTCTATATAACTACATCACCAGTTCCTTCAACTGGCAATTCAGGGTTTCTTATGATCGAACACACTAATTATAAATTAAGGATCGATGTGGGATATTAGTCATGTGTTTATGGTATCTTTAGTTGTGGTGAGCTTTACACATTGGGTTTACAGGTCTAAACTTCCTCCTGGTTCAATGGGTTGGCCACTACTTGGAGAAACTTTCCACTTCTTTGCTCCTAACCCAACTTGGGACATCCCTCCCTTCATCAAGGAGAGAATAGCAAAGTAAATTAAACTTTTCTAAGAGTAAATTATAAAATTGTCTATGTTATATTTTGGATTTTGTGTCCCTTAAGTTTTCATTTTCCCTCTATTTTGTCATTTTATTTTGCCTAAACTACCCTTATTTTTTATTTATTATATTTTTTGTCTCTTTTTCTTATTCTAGTCATCTTCTCCGGCGAGTTCCGAAGATCTCATATCTCTAAAAGTACACTTATATTTAATTCATATGATTTTCCTAATAATTATAAAAAGAAACAAAAAAAGTTAATAATAAGGGTGTTTTAGTCATTTTAGGAGAAAACCGATGAAAGAAAGAAAAACTGGTAAAACTTTAGGGACAAAAAAACCCGAGAACGCTAGCCTCTGTTTGCAATCATACTTACTAAACCATAGAAAAATCAAGTAACGTTTAGTCTCACACACAAAAGTGTCACTCTATGTTGGTGACACTTTTCAAAAGTGTAGTAAAATGTTTTAGAAAAAATATGGATAAAACTCAATAATTTAGTTTTTACTCACCATTCAAAAGAATTGTTGAGTCGCATGTTAAAAACTTAAAAAAAATATTACCAACACTTTTATACCACTATAAGATTTTTCCTGACATTTACCCACATTTCCTTTTTGTGTAGGTGAAACATTTTTTAAAAAAACTTAGAAGGTTCTCTTTTTTATCCGATCATTTGTGACTGTTTTGTCACTTTTCTTATTTTAGCGACACTTTTTACTTTTACTGACATTTGTTTTTTATTTACTGAAACTTTTAAATGTGTATTTTCTTGTATTTTAGATATGGATCAGTATTCAAAACTAGTATTGTGGGGCATAGTCTCAACTGATTCAGATCTGAACTATATGATGTTCCAACAAGAGGGCCAATTGGTGGACAGTTGGTACCCAGATAGCTTCACAAAGATATTTGGGGTACAGAATTTAGGTAAATTGCAAGGACACCTGCATAAGTTTATCAAGAACATGGTGCGAAATCTAGTTGGTTATGACAGCCTTAAAAATATGCTTTCTGATGTTGAAAGTGTAGCAAAGAATAATTTAGACAAGTGGGCTGCCCAAGAAATTGTCCAACTGAATGTTGCAATTGCAGACGTAAGTGAATTTGAAATTTAAAATTCCCTTTTTAATGTGAATTCAACAGATGCTATTTGGATTCTACGCAAAGAAATTGATAAGTTATGATGAAGAGAATTCATCTGAGAATCTAAGGGAGAACTTTGAAGCTTTTCTACATGGTTTAATTTCAATTCCTGGAACAGCTTTCTACAAGTGTCTACAGGTACCACAAATAATTAGAATCTTAATTATTTTAATGGTTTTATTAATGACAGCCGTTTTTAAGGGACGGTTACATACATAAAACATTTGTGTTTTTAGTAATGATGAATAATTCCTAAAATACAGGGGGGCAGTTATTATTATTGTAAAAGTTTTCCATGCATGTTTTGACATCTTATTGACAGCTCTAAGGGTTGTCATTATAATTTTCCTTATTTTAATTATTTTCTGATTAAATACTAAACTAGGGAAGAAAAAAGGTGATGAGAATGCTCAAGAACATGTTAGAGGAAAGGAGGAGGAAGCCTAATAAGGTCAACGCTGATTTCTTTGACTATGTTCTTGAAGAACTGAAGCAAGATAATACAATCCTTACACAGGAAATTGCTCTGGATTTGATGTTTGGGCTTTTGTTTGTAAGCTTTGAATCAACTGCAATGGCGTTATTAGTAGTTATCAAGCTTCTCACAGACAACCCTCAAGCATTGAAGGAGCTAACAGTATGTTGTTAAAAAGGGAATTAATTTCTAAACCATATCTTTTGATACTTATACCACACAGTACAAGTATTACTGTAAACTGTACAAGTATATAATGCATCTTTTGTGGTACATAGAGTAAAACATGTGTGTAAACATCACTCCATTTGTTAAAACATGTTGAAAGTCAAACTAGATATTTTCTTGTCCAATCAGGAAAGTGTCGTTAGTGACACACAAAACGTACACTATATGGGTTTCTAGTGACACTTTAATAAAAGAATAGTAAAAAGTTCCGTAAATTGAATAGAGAGAGAAAGAAGATTGATTAGCTTTGCATTAACATCACAAAATGATTAGGTTACAAAGCTTCCATTAAGAATTATTTACATACAACTATGTATTTATATTATAGAATTAATTATGAGTAATTACAATATTAATCCTAGCTATTGTTACAAGTATTTTTATGTGTCGGTGAACCACTTTTTCATCAATTACCGAATATTTAGCGACTGTTTTTTGACATGACTTTCTTACTTTTATTTATGTCACTAAATGAGATATTTCTTGCATTGAATGAGCAACACGCTTCTTGTTATTTGATGCAGGAAGAAGATGAAAAAATCCTAAAAAGGCGCGAAAACCTGGAGAGTGGACTTACATGGGAAGAATATAAACATTCACATTTCAGGTGAACATTTTGAATCCCGTTAGATAATTAACCTATTTATACGAATTCACAACGTTACATGATTACGTTTCAGGTGAATCAGTAAGGATGGCAAACGTAGGTCCAGGATTATTCAGAAAAGCACTAAAAGATATAAAGTTCAAAGGTAAATGATCGGCTTATGTTGATCGTAATTAAATTCATATGGAATTTGGGGTTGATGCAGACTACACGATTCCATGTGGTTGGGTTGTAACGGTGAGTACACCCATTTAGACCCGCTCGACTTTAATCCATGGCGATGGCAGGTAATTAATCACAAGTTATTTTATAATTCACTGTAAAATAATTTTGAGTCGTTTGGTCGAAATGGGCTGTATTTAATCTGAAACGGGTACAGGGGATGGATCTGAAAGGTGCATCGAAGACATTTGGGGGTGGCCAGAGATTTTGTGTGGGTGCAGATATCTCTAAACTTAAGATGGCTGTCTTTCTTCATCACCAATTATCAGTAAAAATCAATTATATTAGCATGCAACGGAGTCACATATATACTAACTTTGTTTTCTTATAAATTATCAGGTGGAAACCAGTCAAAGGAGGAGAGACAGTACGAAATCCATTTTTACAATTTCCGAACGGTTTTCATTTCAAGAAAGATAAACAGAACCAATTGGAACCACCTTCTTATCGAATTGAAAATTACCTATCCTTTCCGCTTTCATTTCAATAAAAAAAATAAGGAGATGGTTAATGTTTGTATGCATGTTTTCGTTTATTGGATTGTGGATCCTCACTAAAAAATCATCCACGTACACGTGTCAGAAATCTAGGGTTAGTAAACGAATTGAACCAACACGATCGAAGCTTGCCTTGGCCCTTTTCTTGCTTGTGTTAGTTTGTAAAGAAGATGTTTCATATTCATTTTTGTTTGTTCGAGTTGTTTGGTAACATGATTAATATCTTAATAATATAGAGGTACGAGTGATTCATACCTTCCTTTAGATATGTTTGATTAAGAGGAAAAAGATGTTTAATTTTTTATTCAAATGCAGATTAATAACTTACCAAGCACTCTGGATCTGCTCGATTACTCTTAATGTAATCGTTAAAAGGACTTACCAAACAACCCCTAAAAAACATAGGCGAACACAACGACATAAAAAACACAAATAGATGTATACAACAACAACAACGATATCCAATTCCGCCAGGGTATGTGGAGATAATATGAAGAAATAAACCATCACATAATGCAAGCATAAAACAGATATAAAGTACAACATTTTTCTGATATCTGAAAGGAGGGGAGGAGTCTAAACATAAACATTAAACCATATCTCATCTAAAACATAACTTTCTAAACATTTTTTTTGCATATTATGTATGAACCCTGGATTACTTACTTTCTTAGTTTTTGTATGTAACTTCTAAAATCAAAGACAACCATCAGTCACTTAACGAAGCGGGACCACTGGTCGGTCTTCCACCAGTTCATATTGAACCACAAAGTTGTCCTGCAATCCAACAAAATCTTAGCATACAAAATAATTATATATATATATACATGTGTGTGAAATTGTGTTGAATATTTGGTTATTGGAAATTAGAATAATAAGAATACAAACCTTTCGAATAGTTTCCCAGGTGTTTGGGTCAAAACAGTAGTAACAACCTCTCTCATAAGTGCTTGTCTTCACCAGCAACTCAATGTTTGGAGCCCTTGAGAACCATAAACGCAGATCTCGGTGGTAAAACCATCCTCTGTTGTGTCTGGTTTTGTAATCACATTAATTATAATTTATAAATAATATCAAACATTATATCAAAACAGACAAGAAGAATATATGACATATAAAATACTTGAGGGATACATACAGTTCATTTGCTGCAAACAACTGGGCCTCGTCTTTCGGCATGCTGTAAAAACGAGACAAAATATTAATCATCAGATAACAAAATTAACTAAAAGAGAAATTCACCTGTAGAAAATATAAAACAGAGTCTCTGGAGAAAATCTTGAGAAGCTATCTTGCTGCAATAAAAAGCAAAACAATATATGAGTGGATCAGGTAACGGGTCGGGTCGGGTTGGGTTGACCCGAATCATAAATAAACTCACATTGAGGGGTGCTGGTTGTTTGGTATTAAAGCATTCAGGAATGGGATAAAGTGGCTCTCCTTTTGCAGATTCATCAGACCATGGAGAAGCAAACTTCTTATACAAGTTATCGGGTGAATTCAAGTTTAACCCTAATGTCATCAGATCAATACCCAGAGCAAGTGGGGTTAAATCAGGATTATTCATCCTAATCACATTTAACAAACCCAATAATCCAAATCTGTCAGCAACAGATTGAGATGTTTGGTTGGATTTCAAATCCTGGTCTCTAAATGGGCTTCCAACACGTATTTGTGGTTGTTTTTGGAAGTGTTGGTATTGCTGCATCAGCTGATCATAAGATCCTCCACCTGACACTGTGTTTATGGGCCTTGATCCAGTTGCAAGCATACCCGAGTTTCTTGCCTAAATAGTTGCCAACAATTTTAGATTATTTTAATGGTTTCTTTTATAAAATGTAGCAATTAATGTTTGACACAGAGGTAATGTGTCAAAATGAGTAAATATTGCATACTGGTCGAAAAAAGGTACACTTTAGGAGACTTTCAACCTAGTTGACCCGTTTCATTTAAGGTTAACTTTTTTTTATTTAACAGTTAGAGATAAAAACATAACCCGAATCGAATCGACCCATTTGTAAACAAATGGGTCGAAATTGTCACCTCTAGTTTAAGATTAACACTGTAAAATCCAAATGAGAAACAAACATATCATAATAATAATCTATAAAGTATAAAATAAGGTTGTCATGGGAGAATAGAGCACCTCAGAAGCATGAAAATGGAGATCTTGAGTGTTTGTAGGAAGGTAGGACCCACCACCATTAATTGGTTGTTGATGTGATGAATATTGACCACCTCCTCCCAAACTGAATACAGTTGATCTTCCAACCTGAAATAAATGAAATAAAAATAAAATAAAAAATTGTATTAGTATTAGTTGGCTGGTTAACGGAAAACTTGTTGCACAAGTAATTACTAATTACAGGCAAATGTTGGCATTGCATCTCACGAAGTTGTTCTTTCTGGTGCATATTAACTGGAAACTCATTACCACCTGTTATAGAAAAACAGAAACAGGTCAAACATGGCTAAATGATTGTAGTCACAAAAATTAAATTGTTACCGAAATAATAAGATTTGGTAATCATAGTTGACACTAATTATTTATTCCAGGTCGATCTGATCCATTTCAACACATACAAAAAATTACTCATTTTAACCCGGTACCCCCGACCAGACCCGCTCATTTTTCCACCTCTAATTAAAATAATACTAATATTTCTAAAGGGACGCATTCAAAGATACCTCAATTCTTCAAAAGAACAATCATTAAAAACATGCAAAGAAGAATACTTTCCAACTTTCCAATTTAGGTGAAATCTAACGTGAGAAAACTTTAATACTAAAATTCAATGAAATATAATCTAGTTTACTCTCTAATTACAGTTACACAATTATAAGCATACCTCCCATGTTTTCAAATAGGGACAGAAGACAATAATACTTTCAAACTAATGGGTCGGTTGTCGGTCAATGAAAATTGGCTTGAAGAAAATTAGGGCTTTGATAATCGTTCACTCTACTCTTGCACCCGTAAACAAGAGATTCTCAGATTATAATTTCCCCAAATGGGAATTTTTAGTCTCTAAAATGAGAAAATATAAGAGGATGAAGAATTTAAGTTTCTGAGAGGATCGGTGGTGCAGTTGGTAAAGTTTTGGAGCTTTTCTCATCTTGCGACATGTGGACTGTTCTGTGTCACGGTGTCGGTAAAGCTTGGATTTTTCTGTCATCTTTGGACACGTAAGACTCTGCCAGATCATCACGTTGACCAAGACTGTACGGTCCTTTTTTAATGAATTAATATACATTAACAAAGTTTTATCACTTAATGTATTTGCATAAAATTACTAATAAGGAAATGAGTTTTAAGTGTATGTTACCTTAATAACATCTTGCAAATACTTAATTTTGCCATTCAAACACACTAATATAAGCAGTGATCCATCCATTCACCTATTTAATAAAATAATTATATTGTTTTGCGATGTTACCTTTATATCCAGGTAAAGCAGGAAAATCTTCGTTTTGGATGCTGAATTCTTGATTTTGTTGCATAAAACCGACATTTTGCCTACGGGCCAAACCCCCTGTATAGAAATAAGTGCAAAACATTACCACAAAAGCCCGTTTATATCAATAAAACGATTAAAAACAATGCAATTATAGTACCTAATTGTCGTTGAGAGGCAGCAGCAGAGCTAAGATGGCCACTTAACTGAGGGAAATCATTCATATCAAAAGAATGATCACGGTTCAACTCACTTAACAAAGCCATTGAATTCAAATGATTATTTCCTCCTTGAAATTGATTTTGTGAAAGGGGCCCACCGCCACCAGAGTAAGAATTTCCTAAAAGAGATACCATCTGGGGTGCTAAAGTTCCAGAATTCAAACAACACAAAGTTACTATTTTGTTAAATAAAATTAATAATAAATAATAAAAATTGGTGGTCTGGTGTTACCGGTTAGATTCAAGCGACTAGCAACGCCAGGCATATTAAGTCCACCAGAGCTTAAACTTCTTCCAATGTTTCCACTATTAACAAGGTTGTTCATTGCCATTGAGCTTATAAGTTGTTCTCTGCTTCCTAAACTTTGACCCATACCTGACCCTGAAATTATACAAGAAAAAAAAGTCAAAGATGCACAACAAAAAAAACTCCATGAACTGATAACAACGATACTGTACCTCCGTTGTTTGTAATCCCTGAAATCCCAAGTGAGCTGGCAGCAGATTGCTTCATCCAAAAAGGAAAAACATATGAAAAAAATTATTACACACGAATTAGCACAATCATATCATTTATGATTTAAAAAAGGTGTTTCTAGAAACATAATACCTGAGAAAGTCCGACAGGAAGATTATTTACTGAATATCTTCCATTAGATATGTTTCCTGCAGGTTGTTGTACACCATTCAAAGGACCATTTAATCCCGAATTCCGTGATGTGTATCCACCAGCCATGTTAGGAATGTTGTAATTTCCATTTATGCCCCGCAACCCTAGTAAATCTTTTAACGAATTAATGTTAAGAAAAATCCCATAAAATTTAAATCGATAAATTAAAGATTGAAACTTGAATACACCTATTGCTTCATTATGGTTCATATCAGCAGCAGATGAACCTAATTGAGCAGAAAATGCTGCTGTATAAGCTCTTCCAGTTGCATCTGGAAAATTTGTTGCTGAGCCATTCACACCTGACTGCAAACCAAAATCATAAGATTTCAATAATCATAATATTACCATTAAACCAATGGAATTAAGTTTAAGTATGGAGAGCAGAAAATACATTAAGCATCCCAGACATTGTAGAGGACACTCAAGACAAATGGCATCAAAATGTTCCACTTTGGTGTTACTTTTGCAATATCTCTGAAATAAGTAAGGGTAGAAATGACTGAAATCAAAGCTTATAGTAAACCGTTATTATAATGCGACAAAACAATTAATTGTTTCGAGAAATCATGCACCAAAAAAGTAATACTCAATTGAGGCGCGTGAGAGCTACAAGATTATTTAGGTTATAATGTGTTTAAATGACACACGCAATATATCCTGAATTAGGGTTACAAGGATCAGATACTACTGACGTTAGTTATCTAGAATGTAAAACTTTCCAAAAAATATATGTTCATAAATTGTCTACTGAATATAAATTTTTCACATGCTATCGAAAATTGGGAACTCTTAAAGTAACTTTTAGGTTTTAACCCGGAATATTTGGAAACATAGATTTTAGGAAAATGGTTGATTACATAGAAATAATCTCCATGATCCTCACTGAAGCACATAGCATACTTGTATCGACAACAACATTAGCTATAAATGTTAAGACAATGCAGCATTTAGAAACGATCAGTTAAGATTTATCAAATAGCTTATCAGAAATCCAAAACAAAAGGAAGATATGAACTGTAAAGATTTATAAATGTCAGGATTAGAAGGAAAAATGGATAAAATCACGTTAGAATAAAAAACAATGAGCTACCGAGCGGTTCTTGAAACCGTTATGATGATGCATTGATGATCATAAACTTGTATGATCAGCATTATTGCAAATTGTGTGGTGTAACCAATCAACACGCCATTTAATTTCCTTTGTGTGCAAATTTAACCCAAGAATTCGAAACAAATCTGAACCAACATTTTTCACTTGTTCAGAGCAACTATCTTTCTCAGAAGTTGAAAATCTGTAGCTATACAAGGATGAAAATCATATGTTTTGACATCCAAAGTCAGATAAGCTGTTGGCGAGCTCTACGATACACTTTCTGAAAACATTAAAAAAGACCTAAAGTTTCATATGATTTACGTCCCTTGAAATTGATGAAATTAACTCAAAACCTCAACTTGCATTTCAAATTTCTCGTATCTAACATGTATCGCGACAGATTAAACCTAACAACCAATAATTATTGCAATCACCAAACGTATAGTCATTTAACATCATGAAAAACGCTTAACCCTAATGACAACCTCAGAAATGAAATCGATTCGTACTTCAATTTAAGCAAAATTCAGGAATTGAAATTGATCGATACGTGTGATCGATTATATTTTAAATTCAAGAAACAGGATTATACCGACTGTGATTGATCTATGAAGTGATCGGTGTATACACACAGTGTGCGATCTTCTTCGTTCTTCAAGTCTGAGAGCGTGTCTGAAGCTCGTGGGTTTTTTTGGTGGTTTTATTGAAACGTACTTTATTTCATTCGTCAATGATACCCCTCTTTTGCATTTATTATACTTCGTATTTTTCTTTTTTGCATTCATAGTTTTCTTTTTTACTTGTTTTTCTTTTTATATTGTTAAAAGGGTAAGTTATTAGTTTTGATAATGACAGCCCTTAAGGTTGTCAATAAGAAGGAATATTCTGTTTTGAAAAATAATAATCAGTTATATTTTATACTGTTTACCCCCTTTTAACTCTTTTAGTCAAACTGTGTTCCTTAATTCAATCAACATCCAAATTCCTCCTTCAATTAGAATCAAAACTGCTAATTCTTCTATTCTTATTGACAGTCCTAAGGGCTGTCATTATCAAAACCCTAAACATATTTAATGTAATAAGGTACGACGAATTTATTTCCTTTTGGTGTTGCTTAACATTAAATTTGATTTTAATCGAATACTAAGACAAAAAATACCCCTCAATCCCTCATAATAAAGTTTAGCTTTGTGGAAGATGAGATGAGATGTAAACGGTTTTTCTTTTACTTGATGGAAAAGATGTTATATCTAAAAGGAATTTTTGATCTTTGTGTGTGTGCACTTTTTGATGTAACAATTTAGCAATTACATATAATAATTTTCAGCAACTTATCTATTGTTTAAATAATAAATTTAGGTATGTCAAATTTTAAACAGTTATGACCTATTAAATGTAATCACTAGGAATTGATTACTCGGTTGCTTAACTCAATGTTGTCATAATTACTTTGAAAATATTTTTCTTAAAACTTTATATTTCATGAAATTTATCTTTACTATATAGTATAATGTATTTACAAAATTCTTGAATAAACACATTAATTTTAAGTTAACACACTTGTTATTTCAAGATACAGTAGTTGTTTTTATAAAAAATATGCATAATGGAGGATTTGAAGTTACGACATCTACGTTATTAATGCGCTAACTAACTGAGCTACTTGATTATATATTCTTTACTTGACTATCATTATTTTTATTAAGGGTTTTTCTATTGTATGCCCCCTAGGCATATTTTAACAAGCATTTAATATCTCATAATTGCCTTTTATACTTGCTATTTCGTATTAATGACTTGCTAGAAATTTTGCAATTCCTACTTTACCCTTAATAATTAAAATTTGGGAGTTTTTCTAAATTAAATGCAGGGGCATAAATGATTTTTAATATTTGATAATATGTGCCCTAGAACATATGTGACAACCCTCGAAATTGGGAATTTGAACGACACTTAATTCAACCGAAATTATTAAACAATTTATGTATCATAAAGAAAGTATCTATTTCGTGTTTAAGTTTACTAAAACCCTACAAGTTTAGTGCGCATAAGTAGTGATGCAAGTAAATATTATTTGTGTTAATTTAGTGAGTTGGTGAGCAAACTAAAACCAAAAGAATAAACTTTATATTTTATAATAAAGTCTTAACTAAAATAAAGTGATCAATACAAACTTAACAGTATTTGTAAAAAAAAAAAACACCCAAAATTCATTGTGTTTATCTATTAAAAATATAAAATGCCAAATCTTAACTCTTTCTATCTATGTTTAAATGACGGTACCGAAATCCCCTAAATACAAGTACACGTTCAAGCTATTTTATTATTTTAATGCTTAAATCAATGTTATCCCCATCACCCATGGATTCCGGTACACCCCCCTTTCGAATCGGAAGTCACCCCACCTCCAACTAACTCTCCGAATATCTTTTATTTGTTATAATAATAAAGTAATAATGTATGTATATTGGGTTGCATTCGGTCATCAACATCATAAACCTAAATAATTTTACAGCCTCTCGAATCACTACTTCCCTCGTGAGACCAGAAACCATCATCTTTCCTTCTTCCGTTTACATAACCGGCAAGACAGAGAACATCCCGGAAACTTTCATATCCATTCTCTCCTGCACTGTTTTACAACCCCAAACGAAACAGCAACCATCTCCGGCGAGCAGGAACGTTCCCGGAGACTACACAACTATTCCGGCGATCTTTTGTTTCCATTTTCTCTCTCGTTCTACAACCCTCGAAGACAATACAGACGAACTCAGACAAACCCGGCGACGGACCAAGGCAGAAATAATCACGCCGAGGCAGCGAGCAGGAATCCTTCTCCGGTGATTTCCTCGTTTTTCCGGCGCAAAAAGAGCTTTTCACGGCGATCTTTTACTCTCGGCATCTCTCTGTCGATAGGTATAACTTTGAACCCTTAGTCTAAAGCATGCATGGGTGTGTACAATTCTGTATTTCTATTCCGTTATCGATTCCGGCATCACACACAGAGTATGTGCGTGTGTGTGTATTTGAATGTTTTGGTGGTATAATACCCGAGCCCAAACATAATTTTTCAGCCCAATAACATTTGGTGTTGGCCTAATAAGCGAATTTCCAGCTCAAATATTTTAAACCCATCAGTCTAAACTCGAGCCCAGTAGCAAAATAAGCCCAAAATCGTTTTGGTAAATCAAAAATCAGAAAACGTTTCCTGATATGCATGTACTGAGTTTGTAATACTCAATTTAAATCTTTATAAATTAATTATATAATAATGAAAATAGTTCATTTAATTAATACATTATTATATTTACTGCTGTCGTTAATTTCTAAGTTAAGTAATTTTCTTTCATTTAATTATTAATTATGTAATAATTAATTTTAATAAATGGTTTATTTAATCACCATTCGGTTGCTTTCCATCCAAAGTAGGTTGAATTAAACAAACACGTTAAAAATACGAGACCAACCAATCGAGTCGCCAACGTGTCGCTCGAGTCTAGATTCGTGTCAAGAGAATCTCCATGCATCATATAGATTAGGCGTTTCATTTAGACCATCACTTATTTGTTTATTAATATGCGTTTAGGATGCCAAGATTGTTTGGTTGGAAACCCCAACTTTTGTTGATTGCACTTTGCTAGCTTCGCATCGGGTGAGTTTCACAGCCCCACTTTTACTGTTTTTATAAATATTTTACCTGGGGGAGAAAACATATAACTACTCAACTATTTTGTGATAAATAATCTTTGTATAATCATTGTTGTGTACACGTACCTAACAATGAAGGACAAATGACCATGCTACGAGTCCACGTTTAACCGTAATCATTAACAGTTAGCCTGGGAATATATGGATAGTACTATTCGGGTTGATCACCCGCTCATGGCTAGTTATGCGCTAGCCCAACTGGGTTTGAGATATATATTCTTTAGTTTGAGATCTTGGATTGATTATAGGCTCAGTGATTATACCTTTACTTATTATGCTTAGGCCGAGCATATAAGGGATTATGAATTGCACCTTAAAACTAAATTGTTCCATATTTCAGAACAACGATACAAATCGTACAAGTTTGTACGTAACGATTTTTAAACGATATGACTTTTGAGTCACAAAACCTGTGAACTCACCAACCATTGTGTTGACACTTTTTCTAATATGTTTTCTCAGGTAACGGAAATTAAACTTTTAAGCATTGCATAAGTGGTGGGTCGTCAAGCATTTTTCAAGAATTAAGTCTACTAAGTTTGGACATCAACTATTTTTCAAACTTGGTTTATTTGGTTGAAAGGTTTTCAACGTTTTCAATTACATTTTTGTAAACGATTATTTTGGAGATTTACTATGATTGCGTTGCTTTACTATATTTGATGTGTGATGTTACCGATGTTAGTCGCACCTCGTTCTTCCGCAAAACCATTTTTGTCGGGGTGTGACAACATAGGTTAGAAAAAGCCTTTTATTAATCACTTAAAACTTTAAAATTTTGAAATTAGCACATGTAAAATAACCGAGCAATATATAGGAGTATATATTTTAGTGAACTTTTAGTGGATAGGTGTCCAACTTGGGTTGGCGGAATGGTAAATTGCACTTCGGTATATTTTTAAGCAATTCAACTAGATAAACTGGATACGTGTCCTTCTCCTTTGCCCACAATATTCGAGTAAGCCGAGCTATTTGCAGTTTGCTGCAAGATGGTAAACTTTGTATACTCTAATAATTTTGAGCTACTAGTGTGTACACCATCTAAATAATCTTCTCCTCACTAAACAACTTCGCGAAACACTTTATCTCAAATCCTATGGAATCAAGTCATAATCCTTAAAAGGAATCTTACATATGAAACATGTGAATGACCCAAAAAAAAGCCCAAAAGGCAAGAACGTGTGTGATATGATTGATTTAGAAATATGATGTATTGGCCCGTGTCGTGTGCGTGTATTGATACATGTAGATTTTGTTCATTGATTTAGAAATGGATTTATGGACATCCCAAAAATCATACATAAAAAATAATGTATTGGTTATATTAGAAGTCGTGCTAATCGCTTTTAATATTGTTAATTATTCAACAAAATCTAATTAAGGAATGGATAAAAGGGTACTTAAGTATTTATACTCTAAAGTTTATAATCAATTTAATAGCTTGTATAAAACTAATTATTTGACTCATAGACAGTAAAATAACCATAAACAATCAAGAAGTGTTTGGATTTCAATTTGAAAGTAATTAAAAAAGTCGGTATTTTATCTTTAATGTCTGGATTCATTAAGGTATGCTTCTAAATATTACTTCTAATAATCAAATTCATACTAAAATTTTGATTATCAAACGATAAAAGCGGTTTATATATTCGCCTCTTTTTGTACATCATTTAAAACACCTTATCGATCGTCTACTTGTAGGTATATATTAAACAATATTTTTATCTAGTTCATTGTAAAATCGACTTCCGTCAAAACACTTCCCCTCTTATAGATTGCATCAATCGTCCATGTGGTATATACCAGATTTTGCACCTTTGGTGCTAAAAATATCAGTAAAACTACAGTCACGTGCAAGGCATGTTTGAGCAATTTTATCTTCCAAAGTAGAGGAAATTTCCACTAAAATATCAAAGATAAAATTTATTTAAATGGTCAGTTGCAAATTTCAGTAGCTCAAAATGCTGATAATAAATAAAATTTCACCAATAATAACTAATTATATACCAGAATACCTTTAAAACGACAATAACCAATTAGAATGATAACAAACAACGATCAATATCTTATGAAATGAACAAACAAAGTACGGAATATAATACTTATTTATAGAAATGTGAAACGTGGTTAGCTTACGATCGGTCGAATGAGAACATAGACAGAAATAGAATGTTAAAGTTGTAAACGACGGGTAGTTTCCGTATCGACCCACAAGTTGGGTTGCGAAGAGTCCATGAAACTTGTCAAAAATAGCAAGTTTAGCACACGTGTCATGCATTTATTAGCGTTAATTTTCGGCAAGTTCAATGTATCACATGAGCTCCACGTTTTCTGCCCAAAATTTATGCAACCACTTGCAAACTTTTAATCTTTGGCTGTTCTTCTTTAGTTGAATAACTCGTTTTACTACCATATACTTTCATAACTTACATTTCAGCCACGCATGGAATTGCAAGTGATTATCGTCAATCATGGGTAAACGGAGAAATGATCCACGTTCAGACTATGCGAGGAAAAACCAAGTTTTTGATTCTGATGTACGCGACTTAACCAGTACTCCTGCAACTGTTTCCATACATTTTTTGTTATCAATGAGATTTGAAACCTAATCTCTTGTGAAATAAAGAATTTTTACTCTTCACTTGGACACCTTAAGATGGTTAACAATTTAACATCAATATAGACATAATTTTGTGGAAAGATAATATTATCACAACTTAATTCGGAGGTTGTTAAGGGAGTTTATCATGTGCATCAAAATCATATTGTTTTCAGAATCAAGCTAATAGTCAAAATTCAGAACTTAAGTAAACTAAATTTACTTCAAATAGAAATAGAGTGTGGTTGATGAAAATTACTGATTTTAAATAATTTACAAGAGAAATGTTGTATTGTGTGGGCACGCCAAAAGGTTTGACAAAGCTCATTTGGCGGCGCCAAAGGGTGCCAAACCACACCATCTTCCACGTCAAAGCTCTCATTACCAAGCAAACAACGGAACGCCTGGTAGCTACCCAACATCATTTAACATGACTTTAACCCTAGGAGGACATCTTTAACATGACTTTTACCACACTACCGCAACTTATGATCTAAAGAGTATAACCAATATGATACAAGTTTTCTTGGACGTCTTAGTTGGATTCAAGGTGATCGAAATATTTATTTTCAAGTTTTATTCTTTGATAATTTCATATTTTATTCTTCCTTTATTTAACGGCATTCTTTATAATGTTCATAAAGATAAACATGGACATTTTACTATCATCAAATCCAACCGCTAGATCACTACTTTTATAATTCTATATTTTAAAATTTCAAATGCCTCTCTAAAATGATAGCTCAATTAGACACTAATTTAACTAAAAGAATTCGAAGCCAAGCCTTTCAAGAAAATATTATTGTCTCGTAATTACAAAAGTAGTTAGAAGATTCTTGAAATATGACATAATACATATAAGATGACACATACGTTTTTTTAATATACACATATGTCATCATAACAAATCCGTTGAACAATTAACATATACATGAATATTCATCTATCCGATGACCATGCCACAACTTAATGCACATCATACAAACCACCACAATTATTATTAAATTGATAAATAATGTAGCTTACAAAACACATCATATGATTACAAATCGTAATATTATTCTATTTTATGGATTTTGGTAATTCGGTGCAATAGACACATGCACTTGTATAGTGCACTTGTATAGTTTGTAAACAATTAATTGTGCTAATAAATTTTATTCCTAGACGGCTTGTCCATACATTAAAATGTAACTGATCGAATCAAACTAACATAGATTAAAGTGTGGCTAATTTGACCGGTTTGAATGTTTGTTAATTGGCCAGTTAGGTTTGCATTTCTCAAACAAACATGTTGGTTTATTCAAAATATCAATATATCTTATCTTATCTTACTCCTTCTTAAAGCATTTAGGTCTTCTAAGTTTAAAATGTTTTAATCTTAAACTTAATCTTAAATTTCTACTTTGGAAAACATCTTAAACACCACAAAATAAATTAATATTACTTAGGGGATTCGAACCCAAGACCTTTTGCGAGTACAGACTGTGTGGTAACCAATTGATCTACTTGATACTTTGTTTATCCCAAAAAAATATCCTACATAACGCAAAAACTTAAAACACCCAGTCAACCAGCAACCACTATCCGCACGACCACAACCAGCAGCCACTATCATTACCGTCGTCACCACCCACTACTTGATCGCCATCAAATTTAATCATAGGGTACCCGCCGCCGTATTGCGCGCGTAACCTGCTAGTAAGTTTAAAAACATGCAATTGTTTAATATTTAACATGTGACTTAAACATTATCTTTTAGATCGAATGTTTAAATCATATGTCTAATACTAAATAATTACATGTTATTTAAGCCTACTAATTAACTCCACATAACATAACATCCATTTTCTTCAGTCTACTAATTAGAAGAACCGATGTTCGCTGACTTTCTAAGGTCTAACCTTTCGCCCCCTACTAAAAAGGGGCAATTAGCTTTGCACCACTGATAGACTACTTAAGATTCAATCAATTCAAAAGGCCCTACTTAGTTTCGCAAGCCTTTGTCATTCAATCCCTCTAGTAGAGAATTCTTAGCCTTCGTCTTAGAAACTGAGCTCTCACAAAGCAAGTCATTACTTATTGTTTACACACACTTTCTATTTTACTTAGCATACTTCTTTATCATTAGATCAATTAGGCAGGGGAAGACTCTGTGTACTAACTTTCTCTTCTTTCTTCTTATTTGAAATCCCTTGCCACCCTATCCTTCTTCCATACTCACAGCGAGTCCATTGTGCTTACGAATGAGTGGAGCGTCTTCAATGCGAGTTGTGCGTGGAGTTTCGCCTAAACAGTTAAGTTAAATAGTGGCGTTTTTTGTTTTCGAGTCCCTCCTGCCTTCGGCTCCTAAAGGTACGGAAGAACTTCATATAAAGGGAGTTCTTGCATCGGGGCTTGCTTTGATGATGGGTAGGCTTGTTGTGCTTTGGCCCTTCTGTGGGCTTTCATCGAGGTTTCATCGAAACAGGCCCATTTTTAGGACTAGTAGCTAGAAGCTCCGTCGTTGATCTCTCCTCTTCCTGGTTGTGACTCGTATGTCCAGCCAACGACTATCGATTCCTAACGAATCCATAGATTCTTCTAGCATTCGACCAGATCTTCTAGATTGTATTCTCCTCCCTGTCTCCATTCTGATTGATTCGCTTCTTCCTTCGTGCAAGCCTTTGGTTCGCCCCTTGTTGTGTTGCATTTTATGCTCCTCCGCTTCAGTCTGCCTTCTTCGGATAGCCGGGGTCCGACGTTGATTTCCGATTTAAATGTCAGCTCCAGGTTTTGGGCGGCCCATCTGGTTAGTAATCCCACCAGTGCTGTAGGTTCTATAATAGGGGTAGACCTAGTACTAGAGCTAGATCTAGTACTAGATCTAAAACCGGAGCTGTTGTAGAGTTGATAAATCTCATTTGAGGGGATGCCTCTAGCAACAAGCCCCTCAGGGGCGGTAGTCTCCCTCCTAAGGTCGGTCGACAAGGGATGCAGGTATGAAAGATGAAGCTTGAAAGCGTGGGAGTTATTCCACGGCATGTTCAGAGAAAGACTTCCCCCATGGCATAGCTCAGTCATTCAATCATGGGAGGGTCACATGATTCTTCTCCTAAGCGCAGGTAATTCCGTTTCAAATGGTTTGAGCTTGGAAGCAACCTGCTATCTATCGATAGACGAGAACAGACTGCTATTGGCTGCGTCGCCTATCGATTCTATTATGGCCGGCTTGGAGACATCAGAGGAAGACTATCATCTCTATCCGGGTACGATCATAGCATAGCTTCATTCGTTGAACCTTGGGGATAACCATTAGCATTGAGGTCAATCACCACACCACCTCTATCATACATACGACATTACACGACGCGAGAGTGCATGGCCAACACACACCTAAAGCGCCTACGTTCCGCTTGCAGCCAATACAACCAAAGGGTCTACCAAGCTGCACTACATCCCTTTCAATTGGTCTACAGTGTCATTGTAGAGAATCCCTGCCCTGTTTTCCACATCGACAATGCACCGTAGAGCTTCTACAGTGCCTTTACAATTAAGAGGATGGCTGCTGAGGGAGCCTGGATGCCTGCTGTTGGTAATGTTGCTACTGTTATGTGCTTTTCTATATGCTTGATCTTGAACGTGAATCTCACTGGTGGCTTATTCTTATTGGCATCAATCTTACTGCTACTTAACCAGGATTCTTATTTTGTTGCTGGATTTGGTGATTAGCAAAGATATTTGTTATTGTTGGTAGCTTGAACTGGCATTGTACAGATATATAGCCAGTAGAAAGAACTATTCCCAAGCTAGGTGGGAGAGGAGAGAAATTGAAGTGGGTCTCATATCTATATTCGACAGCAGCAGAGAACGACCACATGAATCGGAATCCGCTTAACTTATTAAGATAGACGACCGAGAAAGAAAGGCTCCGCGTTCTCCAAGTGGTTGATCTTAGCGTGCTAGCCGCTGCTTCATTTCGTATAGCCGACTAAAAAACCCTAAAGGATGCATTTGATTTGCCGTAATCATCTGTAATGAAATTGAAATATGAATAAATGGAATTCTATTATAATTGAATTACGTTGTGCGTTGGAACTACAAATATTTTAGCTGGAATTAAATCCATACTTATGCCTTTTTAATTTCTAATATAATTTTTTTCAATTTTTAGTTATTTATTATTTTTTTTATTATCTTAGTTTTAAAAAAAATTTATTTTATTATATTTTTAAAAATATTTTTAGTTTTTTTAAATTTTTAAATATTTAATCTTTTTAAATTTTTAAATATTTAATCTTTTTAAATTTTTAATGTTTATAATATATTTGAACGGTTTAAAAGTCTGAAACATACATAATATTCAAGTTGGTTAGTTAAATAAAAAAACGTTATGAATTCATAAACATTTGCTAAGTATTTCAATTACAATGAATGATATTATTTCATAATTACATAAGAATTAAATTACGAAGATAAAGTCATCCAAACATCCATCCGTAATAAAATTGAATTTCGATTACAGATAACTGAAGATTACGACAAAGCAAACATACCCTACACTTTAACTGAAACTGCAAAACTAAAAAAAATAGTGGGTCTAAAATTGATAGTTATAAAACAGTTGAGGGGAAATCTTGATAGTTCCATAAAAGTAAGAGGTGCTAAGTGTAAGTAATTATTATTTCTTTATGTTTATCTCAAATGGCGGTTCTTACATCAACTTTGAGGCTTTGAGCATATACATACGCATTCCCCATCAATGGACACCACACAGGGAAGCGATTTTACATGGCACTGTCAACCATTAGCTCCGGCTACGCTCCGGCGGATTCTACCACCGGCGGTGATAATTCATCCATCTACCAACTTCTACTCGACCGTTGCCGGAGCTTAGAAGCGAGTTACGCTAACCTACAAGAGCAATTCCACATGCTCGAGCAAGAGCATACATCACCACGTAATCACGGAAAGTTATTGCAGGAAGAATCGATTCCTTCGCGATCCGGTATGTCATCATTTTCCGGTTGGATTAGTGTTCCGGATGTTTTGCCGATGGGGTTTTCGTACAAGAGAGCATTGGATCAATTAGGTCATGCGGTTTACGTGAGCAAAGCTACCACTCGAGAGATCATTTACTGGTTAGACATTTTGAATTTTGTATGCTAATTTAGTTCAATTGTATTCGCGTTTTGATTTTATGTTAGGATTTTAGAATTACATTGGGCGGATTTTAACATGCTGCAATTGAAAAGTTGTCACGATTCTGCTACTCAATTATTTTTGCAAAAATTCAATTTGAAGATGTTTGTGCTAAGATCACTCGTTAATTATGTGTAACACAATAAAAGTGCTACATGTTATTCAAATTGTGAATTGTATGAACATTCATAATCTGGAAATAAAATCCAAAGATCGATGAATTTTGTATGTATGTGTAAACATCATGGTAAGTAATGTCATCAAGGTGTTAGATCAAAGTTCACATTTATTATTTCGTTCTAAAACTTTTTAACACATCTGAAAAATGCATAAGTTAGAGCGGGCCACCGCACCTGCTGGTGCCTCCTGGCTCCTTTGGTATTTATGTCAATTAATTGATGAAATTAGCTGTTTGAATCAAATGACATCATTCATTGGTTTGGGTCATTTTAAATCTTTAATTATGGGTTGGAGCTTATTGTTCAACTTTTGCTTTTGAAATTTCAAACGTGATACTTTTCAAAGTCAAATTTAAGTTGATGTTTCAGTTTTGTTAAACGTGATATTGTCTTGCATTCTTGTGAATTTCGTAATACTATTTATTTTTTCTCTTTGAGCAGTCATATCAAATCAAATTTAAAAATCATTTCTTTTTATGCTTAAAAGTCAAAAGTCCACTATAATATATCTTGAGATGGAGAGGATATGACTTTTGGGGATAATTAAAATGATATGGATTTGTTAAAAAAATAAAAATTCTCAAATTCAACATATGTTATGAAGTATAACAAGTATCGCACTATTTTGTAATATAATTTTAGGGCTACTGCTCTCTGTGGCCATCGTACTTCCCACAAAACTTATATTTGGTCATTTTTTTCATTTATTATAGTGTCATTGTACTTATGAAACCAGTCATTTAACTCACTAGAAGATCATAACTATAAGTTGGACTTTTATTTATTAGAAGATAAAATCCATATGTATGTACCTGATGAAGATAACCATGTCTTAGGAACCGTTCTGCTGAGAAATTGTTTGGGTATGAGGACTATGAGGCACTTGGTCAAACAGTCACAGACTTGCTTATTTATGACGAATTTCATATTTCTTCAGAGAAGATTCTAGAAAGAGTGAGGTCTGGTCAAACTTGGGCCGGTCAATTTCCTTTCAGAAAAAGATCAGGTGTCACATTTATGGCTTTAGTGAACAAAAGCCCGTTATATGAAGATGATGAGCTTGTTGGTATTGTCACAGTTGCAAGTGATGCAACTATATTCAATAAAATTAAATCAGAAAACCCGAAATCAAATGAGGAAGATCCTTCTAATGGCCAACCAAGATCACGGGGATTAAACTTCAAGAAAATTCAATGGACCTCGCCACAACAGTTATCATCTTTTGTCTCCAATCTGGTAACTTATTATTTAATCTTCTTTTCTTATCTATAATTATTAAATTTAAGTTTATAACCTTTTTTATATCTTGAATAAATTTCAGACCTCAAAAGATATTTTGCGAAAAGGTGGAAATAATCGCCATACACAAGATTCGTCAGTCGACATGGATGGGAACATTCTAGAACCTGATGTGAACTTAGAGAAGCCTCCAAAAGCACCCGTAAGTTCAAATGTTCTAAACGATTATAAAAACTGAATTTTTTCATAGTTTTATAAATCCATATGTTACTTAGTTATTAACTTCTAAAAATGATTATTTTTTGCAGCCTACTAAACGCGGTTTTGGTTATAATCTTTGGAAGAAAGCGACAGGTGGTGATACTGAAGAGGATGGATTTTCTGAACCTTCTAACTATGTATGTATTCTTTCTAGAGGTGGTAAATTGGGCGGGTTGGGTAACATGTCAAAACACTTCGGGTAAAAAAAAAAGTTTACTTTTTTTTGTGGGTTGAAACGGGTCGGGTTGGGTTTGACCTGAGACTCGCCCGTTTGAGTTTTGACCCGTTAGAAATAAAGCACAACCCGAATTGACCATTCATTACGAAAGAGCAAACCTGAACCTTTTATGATTCATGTTAATGAGAAGGGTTGTTGGGGGCAAAATTGTAAAAATGCAGGCAGCAAAAGTGTTATCAAAGTTAAACATCCACAAAACTGGAAACACACAACAAGATTTAAATTATCAACAAAACTCAGGTGGTGCAGAGTATGCAAAAGCAAACGAACAGGCATTCCCAATTGTGATTGAAGATGGGTTTTCTGTTGAATCCCAAACTGAGTGTTTTGAGGTGGTTAAACCAGTTGATCAGTCGGCAGTTACAAGTTTCCAATATTCAAGAAGAGAATTGGAGCTTGAAAATGATTTAAATTCTGCTGCTGATTGTGAAATTCGATGGGAAGATCTAATTTTCAAGGAAGAGATTGGGCATGGTAAGATTATCATAATTAAAAACTTGAGCAATTTTTGGCCCGTTTGACCCGTAAGAGTAAATGGATTGAAATTGCCACCTTTTTCATATTTGTTAATGAATATATTAATAGGTTTCTTGTAATTTCAGGGTCATTTGCTCGGGTATACCGTGGACTTTGGAACGGATCGGTAAATCCTTACTAACCTAAAAACTTTCTATACATGTATTCCATGTTCAGGAATAAATTTTTATAATTACTAAACCTTATTGTCTTTTTGTTAATCAGGATGTCGCTGTTAAAGTTTATTTCGGTAATCAATACAGTGAAAAGGCTTTACAAGACTACAATAAAGAGGTATGTATGTGTACATTGTAAATTTGTAATTAACATCAAATTAAATATTCTTTATTTATTTAATTAATCGCCTAAACACATTGAATTATTTGTGTGTTTCAGATTGATATAATGAAAAGACTTCGGCATCCAAATGTATTGCTTTTTATGGGGTCCGTTTGTTCACAAGATAAACTTGCCATGGTTACAGAGTTACTGCCCAGGTAAACCAAATTATCTTATTTTATCATTTTCACTAAATAATAATAAATGTATATCCTAAGTTTAATGTGCATAAAACATTTATTTGATCAGGGGAAGTCTTTTCAATGTTCTTCATAACAGTGGTCACTCTTTAGATATTAAGCGACGTTTAAGAATGGCTGCTGATGTTGTAAGTTTCGTTATTTATTTTTTCTCAGATATAAATGACTTTATATAATATATAAAAAAACTCAAACCATTTTTTTTTTTTGTGATTGTAGGCTAGAGGTATGAACTATTTACACCACAGAAATCCACCAATTGTACACAGAGACCTAAAATCTTCAAATCTTCTTGTTGACAAGAACTGGTCTGTGAAGGTTAGTACTGATTAAAAATATATAAAATTATTATATAATTTTTTTGCGTCATGACACGAGCTATTTTTAGCTTATAATCAGGTTGGAGATTTTGGTTTGTCAAAATTGAAGCATGCAACCTTTTTAACTGCTAGATCCGGGAGAGGGACGGTAAGGACCTGAATTTTATTTATTTATTTATTTATTATGTATAATATAAATGAATTTTTAATTATTTGATGTAAATGTCATGCAGCCTCAATGGATGGCGCCTGAAGTTCTTCGTAACGAACCTTCAAACGAGAAGTGAGCTCTCAAAATTAGTCTTCATAATTTTTTTTAAATATATGTCAAATATGATTACACTGATTATATTATTTTTATTAATGTATAGGTCAGATGTGTTCAGTTTTGGTATAATACTATGGGAATTAGTCACACAATGTGTCCCTTGGAGCAATATGAATCCACTACAGGTGCCTCTCACTTAATATATTAAATGGTAACATTTACATTTTTTATGTTTTAGTATATAATTAATATTTTTTTAATGTTAAAAAGGTGGTTGGAGTTGTGGGTTTCATGGACCGTCGGTTGGACTTACCCGAAGATTTGGACCCATCTTTATCATCCATTATCCAAGATTGTTGGCAAAGGTGATTTGAATTTACCTCTTAATTATGATTATTAGAAATTAACTACAATTAATCTTTGTAAAGTGGTTTGAGTTTTAATTTATTTTGCAACTTAAAAACCTGCAGCAACCCAGCTCTTCGTCCATCGTTTGAGAACATAATGTTGAGACTACCGGGCATAATGCAAAATCTTCCGGGTTAAAGCAGAATTTTGGGCCGTTTTATTTGACCGGGTCAAAGTTCTTAATGAAGGACTTATTGACCCTTTGTTGTGATCGATTAGTGGGATGGTCACAATCTTTTAAGATAATGTTTGTTACCATCATAGTCTTGTCTTGTAGGCCACTTGTAGATTTGTTTTGCATCTGAGAGAAGTTTAGAATACGAATGTTACTAATGTATGCATAATATCATTGCTAAATATACGAGTTATCAAAATAACATAAAGTTATGTTACACTGGGTTGAATATGTTGATATTGAAATAGGTTGCCCTGAATTGACCCGTACCAAAAGATTAACTTGTTTCATCTTTAATTTTCACAAAAAATGTCACTTTAAGTAGTGAGATTTAAACATGTTTTTTAACTGAATTAAGGTAGAATGTATTAGGCAACCAACGTGATATTTCTGAAATAAGTGTAGTAGACCGTATTGTTTTTAAATCCAGCATTAATTGAAAAACCGCCTAAAAGGGATATTATGTTGACTGGGTCTAAGCCAATATGAGTCAATGATTTCGGCAAATGGTCAAAGCGACGTGGGTCTAACCTAATTCCACGTGATAGGACCACTTCCAAGTTCAAGCCTTTGTCACATCACCCAATTATGCGGTTCCCTTATATTCAATTAAACTAAATATTATGCAGTCCCCTTATTAAAAAGTAAAAGAGTAAATTACACGGAAGGTCCTGTGGTTTGTCACTTATTACACTCATAGTCTCTGAACTTCGTTTATTACACTGAAGGTTCCTGGTGTATACAATTTGTTACACCCATTGTCCTTACTGTTCTTAAATTTTTCTAAATGACGAAAATACCCTTTTGTCCTTTTGTAATAAAGCGAAGATAAGGGACTGTGAATGTAATATGTGATAAACCACAGGGGCCATCCGTGAAATTCACTATATGATTTTTTTATTCTCTCTCTCTTTAATTCATGTTTTTCCGCCACATTTAGACTCACCACTCACCTCTATCTCTTTGAATTCAAACATCAATCAATAACCATCATCTTCGCACCACCAAACCCCCTGAAAATTCGATCAATCACCAACCCCTGCCTCCGGTTTCCTTCACCAGTTGTTCCGAGCCGATGACGTTCTATCGACAAGAATTGAATCAGACAACTGATGCATGTCACCAGAGGATTTGGTGGTTTGCACACACGGTGATTCAGACAATTGATGCACGTCGCCAGAGGAGTTGGTGTTTTGCACACTCAAGTCGATAGAACGCCATCGGCGGCGGAACAACTGGATAAGGCAACCAGAGGCAGGGGTTGATTACGCGACGATAATGGTTATTGATTGAGGTTTGAATTCAAAGAGATAGACGAGTGGTGAGTCTGAATGGCAGAAGAATTTGAATTAAAGAGAGAAGAAAAAAAATCAATTAATATAGTAGATTTCACAGATGGTCCCTGTGGTTTATCACTTATTACATTCACGGTCCTTTATCTTCACTTTATTACAAAATACCAAAAGAGTATTTTTGTCATTTAGAAAGAGTGAATTACATCTAAGGTCCCTGTGGTTTACCACTTATTGCAGCCACGGTCCCTAAACTTCATTAAGTACACTGGGAGTCCCTGGTGTTGCCACTTTGTTGCACCTGAGTCCCTGAGCCAGACGTCCGTCTATTTGGTCTGTTAAATCCCACATGTGCAAAGCACATGATAGGTAATATGGTAATTGTACACCCTTGTTTTTTGTCTCTTCCCAATTAAATTGAACGTCCATATCACTTCCATCTCATCCCTCCCTCTCTTTTCTCTCTATTCCAAAAACCCTCCCAAAACCCTCAAAAACCCTTACTTTTTGAGCAATGGCTGGCCAATCTAGCACCGGAAACGCTCCAGACGATGAGGAGAATGATTGCAACGAACTTTACGGTACGTATTTAGTGTATTTTCATTTTTTTTTTATTTTTCTCTTACATAATTTCATGAAAAATGATTTACAGAGCATCACCCAAACCTATTCTCCATACGTGTACATTATGGAGGTGTATTGACTGGTTCAATACCTGGAAGAAAATATATTAACGGGAAGATAAGGTATATTGATTGCGTGGACATTGATTACTTCTCCGTAAATGTGTTGGATGATCTTGTTGAAGAATTGGGAATGAATGATGGTGAAATGTTGTTTTACCACTATGTTTAGCCTGGTAGCGATTTAGATTTTGGTCTTAATGCCCTAGCCGGTGATGTTGATGTGCTTAATCTCGGCAAATTTGTTCCAAAGCATAAGATGATAAATGTGTATATTGAACAAGGCGTATCAAAGGTAAACACATATGGCTGCTCTCCATACAAACCCAAAGTGGTTATTGAGGAAATTGTTGATCCAAATCAGACCTCTGGCAGCCAAGTGAGCAAAATGTAAATCCAGATTTATGCTTGATGGCATGAGGGGTCTGGCAGTCAAGTTAGCCAAGTTACCCAAGTTGATAAGTTGCCAATTAGAAGCAGGGCTAAAGGCAAATCAATTCTTACTGATGGGCCCAATGTTGAAAAGTGTTCCACTGATAATGGGCCCAGTGTTGAAAAACCAGTTGAACCACTAAAGTGTCCTTGGACTTTACACATTTCAAGACTGCCAAATGCTGAAACCTGGCAAGTCAAGACATACTTTAATGAGCACCACTGTATTCGATCAAGGACTTTAAAGGTTTGTACTTCTGAGTTTCTCTCTCATGAAATTCTTGAATTAATCCAAGATAACCCTACTATACCAATTAAAGCACTCCAAGAGCAGATCCAGAGAAAGCTTAAACTAGGGATCTCAAAGATGAATGCTTTTAGGGCAAAGGTCAAGGCTGAAGCAATATTGAAGGGTGATTATTTTACACAATACGGCATGTTGAGGGACTACTGTTTCGAACTTATGAGGACCAATCCAGGAACTACAGTACACATTGAGGTTGAAGATGCAGCAAAACCTAATTCAAATAGAAGGCAGTTTAAAAGAATATACATATGTTTGGGTCCTTTGAAACATGGGTTTAAATCTGGATTGAGACCCTTAATTGGTCTTGATGGGGCCTTCATGAAAAGGCCTTTTCCTGGACAAATCTTAACTGCTGTGGGGATAGATGGTAATAATTCCATTTATCCTGTTGCATATGCAATTGTGGAGAAAGAGACCTTAGATTCTTGGACTTGGTTCCTTGAATGCCTTAGGGATGACCTTGACCTAATACATACCTCACATTTCACTTTCATAACTGACAGACAAAAGGTATTTTCTTGTTAATTCACTTCAATTTCATAAAACTTATTATGAAACATTACTTTATCTTCATTTTACAGGGCCTAATTCCTACAATTGCAAAACTATTTCCTTATGCTGAGCGCAGATACTGTCTTAGGCACATCCATGAGAACATGAAACTTCATTGGAGGGGTAAGGCTTACAAGGATTTATTATGGACGTGTGCAACATGTACAACTGTGGCAGAATTTCAAATAAGCATGGCAAAAATGAGGGAATTAAGTCCAGAGTGTGCTGCTTGGCTAGGAGAGATACCACCTATTCATTGGGCCAGATCTCATTTTGTAGGTTGGTCCAACTCTGATATATTGTTGAATAACTTATGTGAGGTTTTAAATAGGCAGTTGGTAGATGGTAGGGACAAACCAATTATAATTGCCTTAGAGTATGTTAGGGAGTATCTTATGAAGAGAATTGTTAATGTTCAAAAAGTTATTGGCAAATGTACTAGCCACCTTACTCCAACAGCAACAACATTGCTTGAGAAAATTAAGAAGGATGCTACTGAATATAGAGTTATTTGGAATGGGGGTTCAAGATTTCAAGTTACTGGGCCATGTTTGGATCAGTGTGTGGTTGATACTACAGAGATGGTTTGCAGTTGTAGGAAATGGGAGCTGACAGGTATTCCTTGTAAGCATGCTGTGGCAGCTATTTGGAACATGTCCCTGAATAATCAAGATGTCCAAATTCCCGAATTTTGGGTTGATAGAGCATATTGGGTTGAGACATGGAATACAGTTTACTCCTTCAAAGTTGGACCAATAAATGGAAGGACCATGTGGCCTAAATCAACTGTGCCTACTTTACTCACTGCACCAAAGCATTCTAAACCAATTAGAAGGCCTAGGAAGAAGAGAAGAAGGTCTGTAACTGAAGAAGTCACCAGGGGTGGGAAGCTGACAAGGGCAAAAAAAACCTCTTATGTGCAACATATGCAAGGGGGAAGGTCACAACAGGAGGACTTGCAGGGGGAATGGGCAACCAAGCACTACTCAACAACCTTAAAGACCTTATGTTAATCTTTTATTTGTAGTGCTATATGCAAAAATTAGCAACTATCAGTTTGTTTAATTGTATGTTTAACTGTATGTCTTGTGGTGCTTTAGGCATAAACTATCAATCCTTTTGTTAATCTTTTGATTGTAGTGCTATATGCACAAACTGGTTGCCTGCATTTATACAGTTATGTGTTGTGTTAAATGGTGCTTGGTTGGTTTAGTGAACTTAAAACCGGTTCCCTGCATTTTTACATTTTCTGTGTTGTCTTAAATGGTGTTTGGTTGGTTGCATTTATACATTTTCTGCATTTATACACCTGCTGCATTTATACAGTCATGAAAACCAAAGATTCATTACATAAACATCCAAACTTTGATTCATACATAAGATTCATTACATATTTTACCAAAATACTGCTGCAGATTGCTACATTACCAAAATACTGCTGCAAAACACTACTAATCCACCATTTTAGAACATTACATAAACAAGAAACATAACCCAACTTATAACTAAATAATTCTTCAACTTCGAAATTGTGGCATCCTTCTGATTCACAAGTTCTTCAAGTTCATTCTTCGAGTTCAACAGACCTGGTATGATATCCCTTGCTCGTTCACACATTGCAGGGTCAATCCATCCCAGAAAGCTACAATTTGACCCACGATCTGGACAACAATAAAAACGCCTACCTGGGTTCCTCACAGTCCACGAGGTCTTGATTACTGCAACTCTTCCACACCAACAAAGAACCATGGTGACCTAATTTGAAGAACACGAAGAAGAGAGGGGAAAACGAGGGGAGGGTTTTTTTGCGTCTAGTAGTGAAGAATTAAAAGGGAAAAAGGGTTTAAATATAAGACATGGGTGTATAATTACCATATTACCCATCATGTGCTTTGCACATGTGGGATTTAACAGACCAAATAGACGGACGTCTGGCTCAGGGACTCCAGGTGCAACAAAGTGGCAACACCAGAGACTCCCAGTGTACTTAATGAAGTTTAGGGACTGTGGCTGCAATAAGTGGTAAATCACAGGGACCTTAGATGTAATTCGCTCTTTAGAAAAAGTTAAGGGCAACGAAGACCATGGGTGTAACAAATTGTATACACTAGGGATATCTAGTGTAATAAACGAAGTTTAGGGACTGTAGCGGTAATAAGTGGTAAACCACAATGACCTTCCGTGTAATTTACTCAAAGTAAAATTTGAATCTTAATGCATTATAGGTAGACAAATGGTTTTCTTTGTTCAGGTTATTTTAGTGAGCACTAGTCTTTGATTAGATGTATATATTCTAATCGGAATATCTCTGTTGCTGTTTTTTTAACCTTTTCCCACTCATCAAAAAGTTAAACTTGGATCTTAATGCAACCTAACACTAAAATCAAACAGTAACCTGAAATTAAAGTCAAACAACATTCGTTAGGAACAGAACAACCAACGCTACTAAAATGGAATACTAGTTATATAACTCTATACATCAACCGTTGTTGAAATTGGAACGGCAACCCATTTCCAACTCGTCGTGAAATGTTATCCTTCTAAGTTTTTTATGAACATAAGTTAGATCTTTGAGAATTGTGCCATCAGTTGATCCGTCACTTTGCTTCTCTAAACTGACACGGGGTGTTTCTTTGGCAATATCGGTTAAGTGAAGAAGAGGGGGTGAGGAGAGAGATTATGGCTGCATTATGGACTTGTACATTTATAATATATAAGTGATAAATGAACTTTGGCATAAATTTGTGAGTTGGTAAGATGTGATGTGTCGGTGATATAGCGAACTCAAGAAGAGCGAAGATTTCATTGTGGGGAAAGGCCTTATTACTGAATACAAGTTTTTGTTTGTAAAACTTGAAAAGATGATGAGGTGGCAGGCGTTATATGTGATGGCGGAATTTTATGGGCAATATATGGCATGTGTGGGTGTAGATTGTTTGTTTTGGAAATTGGTAGGTGTTTTGGAAGTACTCAGAAAACGGTGGATCGGAGTCTCATCAAATATCCGTCTCAAGATCGAGGGTCTCAATCTCTGCAAAAGATTTGTAGGCTGTCGTCTTTCTATTCTATCAATTTCACCCGTATTCTTCACTTTTTATTCATTTTTCACATTTTAAATTATACGCCATTTCAATACTTTGTTTCTTTGGAAAAATCAAAACAAAACGTTTCTTCGTAGAATTTTAGTCTAAATATATATTTACATGTCAATTTTATCTTTACTGTAATTAAGAAAAAGAGTTTTTTATTAAATTTTAACCAAAAACTAATTTAACATTAGTTAGCATGCGCCTTATGACACATTCTAGCAAAACTCTTCTTTTATATCCCATTGTATTCTATTAATGGTAGGGGTGACCTCGGTACAAAAATCGAACCGAAACCGATAGAAACGAAACCGATAACAATGAATTTTCAAAACCGAAACCGAACCGATAACATGTTATCGTCGGTTTTGGTTCGGTTCGGTTTCGGTTTCGGTTCAGTTTTTTTAGGCCTAATGTTCATTCCGAAGACCGAACCGAACCGAAACCGATAGAACCGAAACCGAAAACGATGAATTTTCAAAACCGAAACCAAACCGATAACTTGTTATTGGTTTTGGTTCGGTTTGGTTTTCGATCCGGTTCGGTTTTTTCGGCCCAAATGCTCACCCCTAATTAATGGCATGTAAAATTAAGTAAATGCATGTATAAAAAATTATAATTGTTTAAAGTAGATTTATAATTTGTTCAATTGCGGAGTCTGATTATTGATAACGTAATCCGTTACCATGATTGTGCAAGGAGTCCAAGAGCGCAAAAACACCTTGGTTGGGATCCCCTTTAAATTTAGGCTCGAGAAGAGCAAGTCGCTTTGAAGGCATATTATCCTACCTATAATTATCAAGCTACATGAAAAAACAAGTACGAATTAACTCTATTTTGTCCTCTACATATATGAAGTAATCATATATTATGGTCAATCTTGCACCAAAATTCATACTTAAGCCATGTTTGGGAAAACTTATTTAAGGGGACTATTAAGCTTATTAGCGTATTAAGCTTGAATATTACTTTAATATTAATATTCAAACTTAATAAGTTAATAAATTTTAAAAACTCTCTTAAATAAGTTTTCCTAAACATGCACTTGGAATTCTCTGTAGTTTATATGTGAATGTATAATTATCATCCTAATCCAATCTAGGTATGTTTACATTATTTAGTTTTCTACTATATTTATGCTAAAATATTTAGTAAATACGTAGTATTGGTTGTGATATGTCAATTTAAATGTCATCTAATATTACATTAATGTAAACAAAATTGAAGTGTCAATTATAATTATAATTGAAATGATCTAAATTAAATTGTTATATGAAAATATTTTAAAATTATTTCATCGGAGGCGTCGGCTCCTCCGTCTCTACAACCGACGAGTAGTCATCCGTTGGCATGACTTTTCAGTTTGGTGAATTCAGTTGGCCAAGTCGGTTCCATGAAGAGTTGGGGGAGAAAATTTGGTGGCCAAGATAATTCAATATTTTATTTTGTATTTTGTGCGTGTATATTTTGTAATTATGAGGTCTAAAAAACTGAATAAAAGAGGTATTATTGATATGAGTATGTTAATATGTCCATTCAAATTTAAGCTGGCATAATACTGATTTGACAAAAATTAGAGTGTTGTTGTAAACCAATTAGCTCAACCAATCAACCTTCTCATTCATATACATGTGTGTTCATACAATGATACTTGACAACCTCTTTATATAGGCTAAGAGATTGCAAACTAAGAGTCATGACATAAATTACAAATAAATGTGAGCAAGCAAAGAGTCTAAATGAGTTACAATACTCCCCCTTGGTTGCTTAGATTTATGTTGAACTGTATGTACTTCGTCTTGTATCTTCAGACAATCCATCAAACATTCGCCTCGTTAAAAACCTTGTCAGAGAAAACCCCTTGGGGAAAAAAATTCTGGACGAAGGACAAAAGAGTACGATCTGGATGTCTTGAGCTATGGAAAAAACCATATATGGTGTGCCTCATTAAAACCTTGTTTAGAGAAAATCCAGTGGGACAAAACTCTAACGAAGGACAAAAGAGTGCAAAATGGTTAATAAGTATTCAACTGGATACTTCCCCTGAATTCCGCAATTCTTATTGAGAATGGGGTACTGTTAGTGACTCATTAAAAACTTTGTCAAGGTAAACCCAATGGGACAAAACCCTTGAACTAAAGGAAAAAAAAAACACAAGCATTCATCGGGATGCTCCCCCTCACATGCACTCAACAGGGTGCAAAGCATACGTCAGGATGCAATCATTATTCTCACTCAACGGGGTGCAAGACATATATTAGGATGCAATCATTATTCGCACACAACTGGGTGCATGGTACATGTCATTTAGGTAGCTCAAAGACCTTTCTAAGTCAAATAGATTTGACATGTTTTGGAAAGAATACTTTGTCAGTGACTTGGTGAACAAGACTGCATGATTCTTATTTGATACAATATGTTGCACTTCAATCTTTTGAAATGCTTGATGTTCTTGTGTAAAGAACAATTTCGGCGATATGTGTTTAGTGTTATCCCCTTTGATATAACCATGTTTCGCTCAATCGATATCAATGGTGTTATCTTCATATATGACAACGGGTTAATTGGGATCATAAGCCAAACCACATTTACTTCGAATATGGCCTCTTACATCACAAATCCATACACACTCTCTACTCGCCTCAAAGAGCGCGAGTAGTTCGGAGTGATTTGTCGAAGTATCAACTAGACTCCATTTACAAGACCTCTAGGATATTGCCGCATTCCCTATGGTAAAGACATGGGAACGTCCCTTATGCAGGTCTGATAAGTAAACTGCATCGTCATATCCGATAAGGGTCGCGTTATCTCGAGTATCAATCACACTTGATCCCCTCGATGACGCGTAGGGATAGAATAAGCCCATGTCTGTACTACCTTTAAAGTAACGAAAGATGTCTTTAATACCATTTCAATGGTGGCGTGTTGGCGCATTGCTATGTCTAGTCATGCATATCACAACATAAAAGATGTCCGATCTAGTACATTGGGCCAAGTACAATAATGCGCTTATTGCACATAGAGATGAACACACATGGATCAATATCTCATCATCATCCTCATTTGGATGGAATTGGTCCCTTTTAATGTCTAGAGAATGAATGACCATGGGAATAGATGGAGGTTTTGTGTCATGATAACTAAAGCGTCTTAACACCTTTAGGGTGATTCTCTTGATGGAGGAAAAACCCCATCTTTACAGTCCTCGATCTGCAGGCCGAGGCAATGCCGTGTTTTCCCATGATCTTTCATCTCGAATTCCTTCTTCAGGATTTCAGCGGTTTCAAACAACTCTTTCGAGGATCCTATGAGATTCAAATCATCTACATAGACTGCGATAATAACATATCTTGAAGTGGATATATTTATAAACACGCATGGGCATATTCAAATCTTCAAATATCCCAGTCTGATCAAGTATTCACTTAGATGGTTATACCACATCCGTCTGAATTATTTTAATCCAAAAAGTGATTGTCTCAGTCATATCGAGAACATGTTTTGTGGTCTGGAACTACTTGATTCAGACAACTTGAGTCCATCAGGGACTTTCATGTGTATCTCTGTGTCATGATCCCCATAGATATAGGTTGTGACCACATTCATAGGCTGCATATTCATTTTTTCGGAAACTACTAAACTGATTAAGTTATGGAACGTTATAACGTCCATTACGAGAGATTACATCTCCTCGTAATCAATACCAGGGCGTTCAAGAGAAGCCTAACACCATGAGGCGAGCTTTGAATCTTACAATCTCATTGTTCTCTTTAATCTTCCTTACGAATACCGATTTACAATAAAATGGTTAAACATTAGGTGGTGTTGGAGCAACAGGTCCAAACACTCTTCCTTTCGGTAAGGAATCCAATTTTACCCGGATTGTGTATTTCCATAAAGACCAGTCCATTGTACTCAACAATAGTACTTGATTCCATATCATCATTGCTCATAATGTCAGTTGCCACTGCGTATATGAACAAACCATCGATGACAGTCTCGTTTTGCTTCAAAATATGGTATAAGCTAGCATACTCGACAGATACTTTGAGATTATCGGGATGATGAGAAATTGGTGTTTCATCAGGAACACGCTTCTCCAATACACTCCTGTGATCCTTAATGATCTGGTGTGGCAAAACGTATACAACAGAATTTCTCCTCCTTTAAGGCAGAACATCCTTGGAACCGAACCGGTCTTCCTCTTTTATTGGGAAGAGCGGCAGACTGGACAACCAATGGTAGCGTCCTTTGCACGGTGGGTTCGACCGATGCAACATGTTCAAACGGAACATGGCGTCTCACAGGGACGTCTATCCTTGCAGGCACATATGCAGCATGTATATTTGATCTCGTGACATTTGTTAAGTCATTAAATGCGTCTGGTAGCTAATTAGCAACATTTTGTAGACTTAGAACTTTTTGCACATTCTTATCACTATGTGCAAACGGGGGATCCATATGAGACAAATTGGGTACATGCCACGTTCTTTCACGTCGTTCCTTATCAATGTTAACGTGCAAATCTCCCCCTAACGACGGGAAGATTGTCTCATCAATGTTACAATTCGCATGTGTAGCGTTTAAAGAGATCGCATGTCAAGGGCTCTAAATAGAGTATAATGGATGGAGATTAATAATCAACATATATTTCCCGTCGTTTCTGAGGTCCAAATTTCGAACGCTTTGGAAGTTCAATTGGAACATTGACCAAGCACCCAAACACGCGTAAGTATGAGACGTCGGACTCATATCCAGTTACCAGCTGGTACGCAAGAATTTATTGGGTGCCCATGGGCCTCAGACGGACCAATGCATCCGTGTGCAATATCGCATAACCATAAAAAATGGGGCGTTTTGGTGCGTTCAATATCAATTTGAGAATTAACGTACACAACAGGGTGTTCAATATCAATGTCCAATGTTATGCAATAATCATCGAACATTTTTTATGTAAACTCACCGACATTATCAAGTCTAATTGACTTTATTGGATAATTCGGATGATTACCCCTCAACTTAATGATATAGGCTAGGAGTTTAGGAAATGTTGCATTCATTGTGGACAACAAAGTTACGTGTGATCATCTTGTTGATTCATCAACCAATATCATAAAAATTTTAAATGGTCCGCATGTTTGTTGGATAAGTCCACAAATATCCCCATGAATTCTCTCAAGAAAACGGGATATCACTTTTGTAGATTATACATAAAGTGGTTTGAGATGTGTCTTTACAATCAAGCATGTTTGGCATAGGCTTTTCGAATTAATCACGAAATTATATCCTGATGCACATAGGATGCATTCATAGTTCAAAGCATCGTATATTGACCCGAGTGTCCCAGCCGGTCATGCCATAACATATAAGTTCCATCATCAATGGGGGCTCGACGAATAATTAGAATGCTTTCAATGGTTTGGATCATAGTGAGGCACAAACCATTTGACAAACATCTCAACTTCTCCAATATACGCTTTTGGTCATATTTATTAGAGGTAATGTAAAGGTATTCAATACCATTTTCTCGAGCAGTTTCGAGATGAAACATATTTCTCGAATATCCTTAAAATACAACAAGTTACGACTGGAACTTGGAAAATATAAGGCTTCATCTATGGTTAAAATAGTACCATTTGACAACACATATTGGGCTATACCAAAGCCAAGAGGTGACGGGCCCGAAATAGTTGGCAATGAAGTTATTTTGAGGCGTAATGTTGATAAAGTAGTCTTCGTGTATTATAAAAGTGTATATGAATACCACAATCAACCAGACTATCAACATACCCAATATACATGCCTCAAAGTAAATATAATTTAAAGTCGGTCACACGTATTGACTAATTTCACAAGGGAAAAAAAACTTTAAATTATCTCGAGAAACATAATCAATGTAAACAAACCATAGTCCAAAAGATAACCATTATTCAAATGGGAAAGCATGATCCAAAACATAATCCATGAGCTAAACAATAGCTCTGTTATTCCATTTGAGCCATAAAATCAGTGGTCTCAAAGAATTTATGATTGTTTTGATATTTTCCTACAACAGGAGGAGTAATATTGGATTTATTTATCATATAAACTGATAAGTTTATATGTTTATGGTTTGAATGAGCATAAATTGTGTGTCGAATCAGCAGGTTCGAAAAACACAAGTGCGAATGGGTTCTCATTTATCGAGCGACAGGTCGATTGATAGACACCGATTCGTCATAAGTATATAAACACATACATGGAAAAAGATTATTAGTCAACCCTTTTCGGTAGCTCTATTTGAATACAACCAGCAAAGACGGTAAGGGTAGACAACGCTTGTGCGTATCGGAACCACCCTTATTAGGAGTCAGAAAAACCGCCTATCTTTCCTAGACATTGTAGTAGAAATAAGTAAGCCTATTTTGGGATAATTCAAAACTTTTCACATAAGTGGTGTCCAATGCTCATAAATTCACAAGAGTCATAACCGTTCATATTGAAATTATCAATTTTGTATGTTCATTATTTTTTTTCTCTAAAAAAAATACAACTTTTAAATAAAAAAAATGTAACAGGACAATTACATGTCAATGTATATCAACCCAAAATTCATAGTTAATTAGTCCAAAAATATATTTTTTTCCAAAAAAAAGATATAACTAATTAATAAATATCACTTAAAGCAATCATAAGCCTCAAATATAATTTATATCTTAAACAAATGTCATCTAAAACTTTTTATATACAACAAATAATACGTCCATGCTTACTTATTAATGACATACAAAGGATTTGAGGTTTTTCGGTAACAAAAAAATCTACGCCACGGATTCAAATTTGACTTTTTATAATGATCTTGGAAAATTTGAAGGGTTTTACGGTTTTCTTTTTCAAGCAGTAAACTGTTGTTTGAATAACAAGAGGAGAAGGCATACAACATCATCATAATTCTAATTTAATTGATAAAATATCTTGATTGCTCATAATAGTTGGTGGATAAATAATTTTCAACCATTGTGTTTAATTTACATCAACTTGTTTATGTCCAAGTTAATCTACGTTGATATAAATAAAAAATCTTGCAAAATTTGGTTGATATCATACAATGAACATTTAGATCATAAAAAAAGTTAGATATGAAAGTTTAGGGTAAGAAGAGATTCACTTACAAACTACTAACGACAAAAACCAATTTGGTTTTCAATGAGATTCATCGTACATACTCGAACGCTAGTAATGGAACTTCTTTAGATCACTTGATTCGTAGCAAAGTGCTGATAACGTGTTGTAAACCAATTAGTTCAACGAATCAACCTTCTCATTCATATACATGTGTCATGTGTGTTCATACAATGATACTTGACAACCTCTTTATATAGGCTAAAAGATTGCAAACTAAGAGTCATGACATAAATTACAAATATATGTGAGCAAGCAAAGAGTCTAAATGAGTTACAATAAGTGTCAATTTATGTCACTATTCACAGCGAAAGAAAAAGAAAAGACCAAAATCCGAATGTGAACCGCAAAAAATAGAAGTAAAATATTTGCCCCGCAATTCTATTTATTTAGGCTAGTGGGTATGGGCACCACATGTGGTGGTGCCCTTTTCCGCCACATCAGCGCCACCTCATCAACCACACCACCACCACACCACATCATTTGGTGGAAATACCCATCACACCACACCACACCATTTTATTTTCCATCTCATCATTTCTTTTCCATTTATTTTTTAAACATAATATTAAACTTCCATTAAAATTAAAATAACAATACATTAAATTAAAAAATACAAATACTTAAAATTAAAAATACAAATACTTAAAAATAAAAATACTTAAAATAAAAAAAAAACTACAATCCTAAATCGCTCATGGCTTTTCGAGCCCTTTCCTTCGCGGCTAGGAAATGTTGAAGATCTTCTTGCGGCATGCCTGGCGGCGGTTGCATAGGCAAAATATTCATATTATTGATAATTCTTTGTTCGGTTGCAAGCTCCCTATCTCTTGCATCTTTCTCCCTATCTCTTTCATCTTTCTCCTTCTCCAATTGAACTTGTTGATGACGCATCTCTATTCGCTCTTTCGTTGTCTCAACGTGGTCGCTTAATCGTTTTTGAATTGCTTCCCTATGCTTGCTCTTTGATTCCAATTCCGCCGCATGCCTACCCGCTCGTTTAGCCTTGTCTCTTCCAATTGGTCGTTGAGGAGGTGGGGTTTCATCAATATCGTCGAATAGGTCATCTGGAATGTCATCATCCCCTGCATTAAGGTCGATACGAGAACGACCATCAGAAACATCAACCGATTGTGAACTTTTTGAGCGCTTCGATTGTTGTTGATCTTTAGTAATTGTTCCGATCCATTTTGGATCTTCTTTTAAAATCAACCAATGTCGATCTAGCTCAAAATTATGGCCCTTTTTTTCAACTTTGTATTGTTTCTTGGCGGCCTCCAAAACATCAAACTCGGTCATTCCGCTACTTCTTTCCGACGAAAGTTTGTTGTATATACCATTAAAATTTGTAACCTTGTTGTTTATGTCACGCCATTTGCTACTAAGACTATTGTCTTTTCGGTATGGCGGGACTCCCATGAAGCTATGAAATTTAGAAAGAATGGCTTCCCAATAGCTTTTAATTCTCATGCCATTCCCGTCCTTCTCGTTTTTAGAAGTCGCACACCAAGCTCGGCACAACGCAAGTTCCTCCTTTTCCGTCCATGGAAGTTGTGTGTCTTCTTCCACTTCTTCTTCCCCAAGTTCTTCAACAACCTCTTTTTCTTTCCTTTTCCCTTTCCCTTTCCCTTTCCCCTTTCGCTTGCTTCCCCCCGCTTGTCGTTCTTGTGTTTGGGTTTCTTGATGAATTTCTTGTTGTTGAAAATATTGGCCTGTGGGTGCAAATTGAGATATATTTTGTGAATATTGGGGTTGTTGAAATTAAGGGAGATAGTGAGGTGCGGTTTGTGGATAATATTGTGGAGGTGGAGGTGGGACATTGCCGGAATTTAGGATGTTGACGTATTGGTCGAAGCCACCAAATCCGAGGTTCGGTGGTATATTTTGTTGTGAAGGTTGGTTGGGTGTTTGTGGAGAGTTGTTGTGTGGATCCATTGTAAGTAGAGAGGTATGAAGATATGAGTTTGTAGAGAGTAAAATGGGTTAATTGTGTGTGTAAAATGAGTGAAAGTATGTAAATATATATAGGTAAATAATTAAAAAAAAAGTTTTTTTTTTAAATCTAACGGCTATAATAGCCGTTGCCAACAGCTACATTCGACCAAAACGATCCCCTCCACGCCCGTTCCTTCGCGTTGCCCGTTGTCAGGACCTCCCACGCCGTTTGGGGGGGGGGGGGGGGTGTTCCCTTGCCTAGCCACGGCGTGGCCGTCCACCTCACCCCCCACGCCCTTGCAAAGTTCGACCCACACCGAGGAGTCTTATAAAAAAAACACACCAAAACAACTCCATACTTGCAGCCATACCTTCTCTATCACACACGTACTATTCGCTTTCTCTCACTAAAATGCATTGCCCAACAAACTACTCGCCGGAGCTACTCTCAGTCCACCGCCGGTAACCAAATTCAAAAAATGGGAAAAGCATCAAAATTCTTCAAAGCACTTCTGGGATTTAAAACCACCGACCTACCACCGTCTCGTTCACAACCTAATAAGCAATTAAAACGCCGATGGAGTTTTGTAAAATCTCGCAGAGGGCATTCCTGCACAACACGCATTCGCGAAACTTCCAATTCACTCGATGGAAACTCATTCAATCGTGATCGTAATCGCGGTGATAATGAAGATTCGAACAAGCATGTGGTTGCGCTTGCTGCGGCTACAGCTGCGGTGGTTGATGCAGCGGTAGCGGCAGCTCAGGCAGCGGCGGAGGTGGTACGGATAACCAGCAGAACCACCACCGGCTACGGTGTTCGCGATGAATTGGCTGCCGTTAAAATCCAGTCATGTTTCCGAGCTTATCTGGTGCGTAGGATTCGACTTAATTTGTTCAATTTCAATATTTGACATTAATTTCACTACATTCACAATCTTTGTTCTCAAAAACTTTTCATATTTTGAGGGTATTGTTGTTATTTAGCTTGCATATCTTCTAAAACGTTTTCTACGTTTTACAAACAGAGTAATTTCCAAAAATAAACACACTCAAGTAAGATTCAAAATGTCAATGACTTTTAAATACTATTTTTAAAATAAACCACGGTGACTTATGCAACTCTATACAAAATTTGAAAAATATCATTTGGTCGCATAAAAAAAATGCATCGTACAAAAGAAGTTTTGGTCGCAGGAGAAAACATTCATGTCGTACAAAAAATATCAAATCTTTATTTTGAGAAAGTCAATATAACATATCTGGTCAGGACTGTAAATTATGTGTTCATAGTAACTCCTTTATGTAGTTTATATTATACGAAGTATGCATTTTCATGATGGATTGATAGTCATTGCATTTGATCACTCTCAATCAATACTAATATTCCATGTTAAATTAGTGTTACGTTAAGTGATATTAAATTGGCACACACATGTCAACAAATCAACAATATACATTTACTTCATTTTTTTAAACCCTATAAATTATTTATTTTATACATAATAGATACACAAAATAAATCAGGCCCCACAAATTTCTTCACTTCCTTCTTAGGTTAAGCGAATCTAGAAATGGAAGTTTCCAATCGGTATTTAATTAATGTCAATTTACCGAAGGGAACTGAAGGTATACTCACGGTAATCATTGGCACCCCTAGTGCTTCTTCATTTTCTTTGGTTTCATAATAAAATTGGCGTTTTCAAATATAACAGATGTAGACATATCATGTACGAATTATTGTAAGACACGATAATTAGAGATATGTCCCATGAATTTAATGCGTATTGTTTTATTAAGGTGGGATGCAGGTACGTTGTCATGGTCCTGTACTAAAATTGACACCCCGTTAACCACCTGTCCACCTTTAACTTTCTATGGTCACTTTCATTTTCTAGTTTTATTGATATGCGACAACAAAGATCCTTTCAAATGAAGAGTATGAGATTATGAAAGAAGTAAGATGTAAACAGTCATATGTTTATTTAGAAGTAAAACTATAAAGATTGTTTGGTTTTATTAATATCCCACAATTAAATACACAAATACTTGTATTGACGCAGAAATTTGTGTAACTAATTCTAAGAACTTGATAGGAACAATAAGATTGGTTAATGCATCAAACATTAAAACGTAAGAAACACGATAGAGTATATGTAGGTAACCCATGTGCAAAGTTCATTTGTCATTTTTTGTGTTTCGGGAATCATCAAGCGTAAAAAAGTAAAAACAACACGGTAATTGTGAGGGATAAAAGAATGAGCCATAATATTTATGATTTGTATTTATTAGTTGGGAGACGACTATTAGTAGTTGGATATTTGGTTTCACTTCGTAAAATAGTATTTTGTCTGATTTAAATTTTAAATGGTGTCATTACAATTATTAAGATTAATAAAAAAATTAATTACAAAGACAGTTGTTGCTATAATTATCATTGTACTATAAAATTTAAAATAATTTTATAATACAATTATATTATAAAATTGTAAAACAACAAAATGATTAATTTTAATTTAATTTTTGAATTGTAGGCAAGGAGAGCATTAAGGGCGTTGAAAGCATTGGTGCGACTGCAGGCGGTGGTGAGAGGTCACATTCTGAGGAAACAAACGGCAGATATGATGCGCCGTTTGCAGGTGTTAATACGGGCTCAGGCACGTGCACGCGCCGTGCGGTCCCAAATCTCTGATTCAACCACGAAACCGTCCTCTCATTTTCACCATCATGTAAGCCCTTTGTTTACATCCGTATTTTCATATTTGAATTTGAATTTCACTCTGAAATTCAATCGTAGAATTCTAGTTTGAAGTTGATCAAGTCAGACTTTTTAAATATGAAATTGTAGACTTAAAATAATTTACGAGTTGATTTCAAATTTATAAGATCTCGAGTAAAATGTATATCCGCAATGTGACATTAAACTTTAATGACAAATGTTATGGTTGCTGCAGGGGCCTCCAACTCCCGAAAAATTCGAACATTTTCCACATACTAAACACGATCATCGTTCCATATCGAAGGTAAGTTATAAGTATGCATAAAGACAAAATGATCAACGAAAAAGGTCGATAGTTGAAAAACCTAACACAAAACAGTTAAAAGATTTTTATTAATTTTACAAACTTTGATGATAGATGTAATGCATTCTAGTTTATGATACAACATTTTAAAATTAACACAACCATCGAATACAGAGTAACGGGTCAAAATCTTATGCCCGAAGCATAACTAATCAAGAAAGAACATTCCTTGATGGTTCAACTGACCACGAAACCGACAAAATTGTCGAAGTAGACACCGGGGAACACCATATAATGACTAGGTCTAGAAAGCTCTTCCAATCAGACCAATTTAGTTTCCGGTACAGTCAAAGTTTGACCACTTCAAGAGGGTCAACATTTCAACCAACAACCTCAAGCCCTTGTGCATCTTGTGAAGTGAATTCTTTTGAGGATTTAACGAAAGGGGGTGTTTCTACGCCTGTTAATAGTGATGGTCCCATTAGCAGGTACTCGGACCACCCAAACTATATGGCTAACACTGAGTCATCACGGGCTAAAGTTAGGTCTCTAAGTGCTCCAAGACTAAGGACTCAACTCGAGACTTCAAAAAGGGATTCTGGTTACAAATATGGGTCGGGTATGCAACGGGCTCCAACAATGCGGGATAGTTTTGCTAAGAAGGGTTATCCTGGGTCAGGTCGACTTGACCGGCTTGGAATGCCGGTTTATGATACAGAGGAAAGTGAATATTGTCTTGGTTATTGGAACTAATCGTTTTTTTAAAAGAGGTGATTTGTACACGAAAATAATTACTTTATAGACAAAATATAATATATATGGTTCGTGTTTTTGTAATGTTGTTGTGTTGACTTTGGTAGTGTACCTTATTGTACAAAGTAAAATTTTCGTGTACAAATCACCTCATTTTTAGAAAGTGATAATAATTAAGAGGTTGGAGTTTGTTTTTGGTAATTTTTATGTAGTATGTTACTTTATGTAATATCATGAATAGGAAGTGATGGTTTATAAAGACATGTATCCTGACTTCTTCAACGCATCACTTAAAAGTTTAATGCATCACATTGTTATACTATATTAGAGTTGTCTATAAAAATAAAAACAAAAACTTGTTAGCAAAAAGCAGAAATCGCAGATTACTAGTTAGTATCTTTGTGTTCAACAAAAAAAATAATAAAAAAAGCATCCACCTAAGAATTCAATACCATTTTAACTTGTGAAATTACCTAAAAAAAGTATGTTATAATTTTGCTTCCTTACAGTAAGATATTATACCAATGAAGAACCAGTCTGCATTTTATTCTCAGCTTTGCAATGCACCATCATTCAGGTTCAACGGTTTATTATGTTCTGCACACGATAAAACAAATCATACAAACAAACATAAGTAAACAAAATCAAGGAGTTTAGACTCATTAATTATGACCGGAATAATTAAAAAAAAAAGAAGAAAAAAAACTCACTAATTAAACTAAATCAAAAAGTTTAAACTCAGCATCCAGTGTTCATATTCACATCTGAGGATGGAGTCATAGAACTCGAGTTGCAATCCTTAACCATGGTTGGGTCACATTCTGAGTTAAACATATAATCCAAACGTCTTCCTAACGACAGTTGAGATCTATGATCTGAACTTTGCTTCACGTTTTCTGATCCAGCGGTCTTGATTTCTTCACTGTTATCATTCGGTGTACATGAACACGAATGGTCAACACTATTGTCTCCTGATTTGGTCAACAAAGATTCTGGACTACTATTAGAGATGCTTAGTGTAAGACCAGGGGGAGTTTCACATATAAAACTGTTTTCTGAAATTTGGGATTCTGCATTTTCACTAGAATTGGTGGGTCCCGTGTTTTTCTCACTAAATCCAAATGTAGATAAACTTAAAAATGAAGACCCGAATTTTAAATCGTTTACACCGTCAATTTTATGCCTTTTTGGATCAAAACAAGTTGATGGTGGCTTAAACCTGTGACTTATTGCAAAATTAGCAAACCCTAAACTATCTTGACGGTTAATAATAACATCACCAGTTCCTAGAGCCAAGTTGGTGGAACAACCATTTTTTGAATCATTTTCTAGACTAAATAACTTCTTTTGACCAGTTTTTGGAGACGTTTGATTATTGTGAAGGTCCTCTTGAATAATTTCTTGGTAGTTGTTAGTTGGTTGAACTGGAGGCATGTTTAAATCAAATGGTTGATCTGAAGGCTTGTTTAAATCCAATCTCCTCTTCAAAGAGCAATTCCAATGGTTTTTAATTGCATTGTCAGTCCTATAAATGCAAAAAAATTACTTGTAATTTGCAAAAGTATCATTTGACAAAAGAGATACTAAACATTGACAGGCAATAGTGGTGGAAAATGCGCGGGTCGGGTCGGTCAAATTGTATCTGAGGTGTATATTGTATCAAATATTTCAGTAAGAATCTTATTTTTATAAAATGATTTAGGAGGTTTTATGCACTATACTACACTTTGGGCGACTTTCGAACCGTTTGCTATTCAAGTAATTTTTAATTTCACCTGTTAGAGATCAGATTATAACCCGAATCAACCCTTGTCATCAATGACAGTAACTATTCAACTTACATATAAACTAATGTATTTTGTTAAAAAAAACGTTTTGAAGCATACCTTCCAGGTAAAAATCTGGCTATTTCTGCCCATTTATTCCCATAAATGCGGTGGTAATGTGTAAGTGTTGATTCTTCCTCTTTAGTCCATGCTTCTTTCTTTATAGCTGGATCCAAATGATTGTGCCACCTGTCAAAACATGACTTAAATATCTGGTGTGATCATGATGAAATCACACAAACATCATTTACCTCTCACGACATTGCTTGCCAATTCGACCCGGTAAATCCTTTGCAATAAGTGACCATTTCATACAACCATGTGCCTTAACCAACTTTATAATATGATCATCTTCCTGGATACATATTAGAAATAATATAAATAAAATAATAAATATATAAATAAACTGAAATATTATCAAACAGATGGTCCAAATATACCTCTTTTGTCCATGGCCCTTTAATAATTTCAGGATTAAGAACTTTTTGCCAACGATGTAAACATTGAACATCTGTCCGCCCTGGAATACTTTCGGCTTCACAAACCAAAAAGAACATATTATCAAGTTAAACATATTCTATTATAATACAAAAGATTTTATGTTGTGTAATTTACAAAATAAAGAGAAGGTAAAATGACTGCATCATGGCAAGCTCACCTACTTTCTTCCAGTTTCTCCCATTGTACCTCTTCACTACATCGGTTAACAGATTATCCTGAAACAGAGAAAAAATAATATGGAAGAATAAATGTTCTGTTTCCAATTTACAGTAGCTCAAAAGTTCCGAAGGCAGTTAAAATCACACAACTATTCACTGCAATTAGAACATATAACTACCCACTAACCTCTTCATCTGTCCAGCCTGCCTGTGATGAACGTTTAGTTTGATTAATACTCCTACAACCAAAAGACATACATATACTCATAAGAAACTCATATCAATAATTATTTCATGTTATTCCTTTTCAAGTGAGTTACAGGAATTGGCCAAGCTAGCTTCAACTATTGCCATTGAGTTAATTCATCAAATTACATTTGTCTTTCTGAATTCGCATAAACTTAGTAAAACTATTAATGAGCTCAAAGTCAATTCAGTACAGCAATAAGGTTTAGTGAAAGCAACTTAAAAAGCTTACCCAAAACTGTCACCAGATCCTGGTGTGTTTGCAACACAACTACTATCAGAAATCGATGAACTCGATGTGAATCCAACCTCTTTAGTCAAGTCATAATTATTCCGTTCCCTTTTTGCTCCAACCATCACATCAATCATCCCAATTGAATTTTGCTTGACCTACAAACACACAATTACATTCAGAACATCATATAAAGATCACAAAAGAATCAACAAAACAATACACATGCAATACTTCCGAATTCATCAAAAAACGAAGAAACAAAGCTTGATATGGATTCAATCGCTAATTAGAAATCAGTTCCCTAGAATACCGACCATAAATCATACATCTACACTCAGCATTAAGCAAAAGTCAAATAGGAAACATGAAGATTGCTTCGATTTCGTAAAATAAACATCAATTCAAACCGTTGCCCTTGCTTTCAGCACTGCTATGTAAAACTCATTGCAACCGATTGGTCGATTAAATACAAATAAATTCAAAACAATTAAAGACTACTAAGCGATGAATTATAGGGGTTTTCGATAGATATAGACCTGCAATGAGGTTTGTAACCGTCAAATGTGCTGCAAAAATTGAAGAAACAGAGAGGAAAACTGTGTTTGTGGATACATACAGTAAGAAGTGCGAAATAATAGGCATTGAAATATTTTTGAAAACGTAACTTACCTTTGCTAGGGTTTACCGAAGATTTAGGGGGGAAGAGATCTGTGGAAAGATACATACAGAAAGCCAGATTCGGATGATTATGAAGTAGCGGGAAAGTGAGGAGAGAGAGGGAGAATGTAGAGAGAGAAATAAATTTAAGCATTTAAAGCGTAGGATTTCGCGGATTTGTTGATGAAATAAGAGATGTTATTACTTTTTATACTTCCTCCGTTTCGAATAAAAACCACATTTTTTTTAAATGAATTTTGATGATAATTTAAAGGATTATTTTTAAGTGTATAAAAACTTGTATACTAATCTATAATACTTACTTTCTCCGTATCAAAATAAGTGAATCACTTTCCTTTTTAAGGTGTATCAAAATAAGTGAATCACTTGAATAATTTATATTATTTGGTAAGTTTTTATATTTAAAATTACTCATTTACCTTCACTTATCACTCTTTAAACATCCTCCCCTATATATGAGGCTACACATGATGATTTTATGCCACCTCATCACAACGCTGGCTTTTGATTGGTGGACAATGCCACGTGTAATTCCGGCATTGGTCCATTAATTCCTCCTAAACTTCACTCTTCGACCATCGTCGTCTACCCTAATAATTTTATTCAGACGCTTCTTCTACTGCCGCTACCATCGCCTCAGCAGGCACGTACAAATTGAAGAAACCATTTTCTTTTTTGCTGATTACTCTGCGAGAAGCTTGCGAAGGAATTATATTCGTCATTAGAAGTGAAGCATCTGAAGGTAGCTTTTGATCCAAAAAAGTAACGTATTCTTTTTCGAGACCCCTCCATTTTCATCAAAAAAGTAATTTTTGATGGGGTTGGAATCTTCATTTCTGTAATTTGATTTGCAAAATTGATTTGAGTTTATTGGTTTCTTAGAAATTGGATTAACTTCTAAGTAAAATTACAAATTGCATAGACTATGAGTAGGGTTTTTACCATTCCCTTGTAGCGCCGTAAATTAACTTTCTTCATTTGAGGTTAGGTTTTTCTCCTGCGATCTTTTATTTGTTCTTGCTGCTCATGTTTTTTTCTTCAGAATCAACCCACGGGCTCAAATTTGGTTATATCTTGGTAATTATGTCTAATCTGTTGGAAGTTCGCCTTAATTTGGATTTAAGATTATTGTTGTTTCTTAAGTGTCCATTAATTGTTCAATCAAGTCAATTTTATTGATCCGATTCAAATTAAATTGACTAATGTGTTGCTCTTCTCTCAACAACCACTCAACCACTACTGATATGTACTAATCGCTCTTAATCCTTCCATAACATTCTCTTAAAATTTACATATTTTCAAATTTGAAAGTCTTAAGTTTGGAATTTGTGCTGAATAAATCCATGTTAACTAATATTTTCACCAAAAGGTTTGCAGTCAAGCAGATAACATTGCTGTCGAGTCTCTGAAAATAACCACTTTATTTGAAAAGTATTCCACATCTAGAGCAGGTAATATTCTTTTATTTTCCCATTTTCTATTTTTTTTTTAATCTGATGATTGTTTATTTCGTGCTGTATCTGTGTTTCAGCTCCTGATTTATTAAATGTTCAATTCATTACATTCACAAATCCCATATTTCTGTGTTTAAAAAACACGTATATAATATAAGGATGTTGAATCTTACAAAAATTAAAAAGGCAACAATATGTTGCAACAAAACGTGACCAATACTTTACTTGATCATGTATGTTATACATGCTTTCTTGGATTTTAGATGCTCAATGGTTGAAAGAAAAGCAAGGTTTAAGCTTGCACATGACACATGCATAAAACATAAATCATATTGTCCAGAGTATAAATGAAGAAAAATCCCAACAAAGATGTCATTTTTTGCTACTATTAGTCAATTCAGCTCCTTTATTGCCAGCCAGTAGTTGAATGTTTCTGAATTTTAATCTTTATATTATTTAAACAACATCTGGATCTTATTCTCTATTCAACAAGAGTGATTCTGAGCACTAATAGATTATATTTTACATTTTTAGAAACTGTAATTAATTGCATTATTTGCTTGCTGCAGACTGGTTAGATAATTTGTTGCAGTCGGTTAATTACTATATTGCAAACATTAATTATTAATGTCTTCTAATTTTAAATTTTCCTGTTCTTTTGTGAGCAGTCTATGTCATATGCAAAGCTAGCCGGACTTCAACCAATATATGGACTTTGTAAGTTGAACATTTGTTCCTTACATTATAACACTTTTTCCATAGTTATTGTTTTGCCATATAAATGGAATTAAGTGACCAGGATAAGAATATTGAGTAGGGTCAATTTGCTTGAATTAACTGTTTACTTTTCATTTCAGATACTGATTAGTGCCTGTATTTGTGTACTTCATATTCGGGTCATCTCGCCAGCTGGCAGTTGGTCATGTAGCATTGGTTTCTCTACTGGTCTCTAATGTTTTAGGCAGTGTTGATTCATCTTCTGAAATGTATACAGAACTTGCAATATTGTTGTCACTCATGGTTGGAATTCTAGAATGCACAATGGGACTCTTGAGGTACTTTAATAAACCTAAATTTTCTGATCCAATTTATTTATTATTTTTTTATTGTAAATGTGGATTATTTTTTATTAATAATTGTAGGCTTGGATGGCTGATCCGTTTTATTAGCCACTCTGTAATTTCTGGCTTTACAACTGCTTCATCTTTTGTTATTGGTTTATCACAAGCAAAATATTTCTTGGGATATGATGTTGACAGAAGTAGCAAAATAATCCCATTGGTCAAAAGTACAACAAAGATTATTATTTTTTGCTCTCCTTTCAGCTCCAGAGTATGTTTTATCTTATTATTATGTCATTTTTTTACTCATATAGTTTATATTTATTAGTTGATATTATAATTTATAACCTTTTTTGGAGTATTTAAAAATTAAAAATATTTATTTATATTTTCACCTTTTCAGGCTGGATTTGCTGGAATTTGAGTTGGTTCTGCATATCATGGTTTAAAGCCCGTGATCGAGTTTATGACTTTTAATTTCTCTATGCAAGTAAGCGTCCCCGTTATGTTTCAAGTTTTTTTTTTTTAATTTGATTTTTGTTAATTTCGAACTCTTTTTTTATCTTGTGCAGGCAATTGATCATATTATAAACTCTGCTGCAAAGTCAAATTACATGTCTGCTGGATAGATTAATGTACCGATTGTTTTCAGAGGACCAAACGTGCCTGCTGCTGGTGTTGGTGCTCAACATTCTCAAGTTAGTTAATAAAGTAATTTATTACTTATTTAATTTATTAAACAAAATAAATTAATATGTATTTTACGAATGCAATTTGATGCAGTGTTATGGTGCATGGTACGGGTCGGTCCCTGGGTTGAAAGTGCTTGTACCTTACTCTTCAGAAGATGCCCGTGGGCTTTTAAAAGCTGCAATTAGAGACCCTGATCCCGTTGTTTTCCTTGAAAATGAGTTGTTGTAAGTAAATCTAAAAATCTCACTTATGATTATTGGGTCAACCTGTTTATTAGTTAATATGTTTTATTTCTACTTGCTCATGATTGTCGTGGTAACTCATCTTCAACAGATCATTATAGCGGTGGCTGTGGTGGTCGAGGTGCCGGGATTTCTAGAAGATCTGATTACGGAGGTGTGATTTCAGTAAATTTATATATGTTGTAGTATAACAAATCACTGATTAAAATGCATGGCTTCTTCCAAACCAGCTTCTACTTTGGGGTACGCTGCTATGTTCTGTTTTGAGTTAGGAATTCTCTTAGGTTAGTTCCCATTTCAATTTTATCTCATGATACACCTTAAGCTTACTTTTTGCTAAGTGAATCTGTTTCAGAAGTTGTTGGGTGCTTTTGAACAAGTACATAGCATATGTTAGAGGGATTGACAACCCGTAATGTTTCACGTACAGTCTCATGGGGAATTTGTGTTTTTTCATGCCATCAAGTTTAATATTGGGATGTGGGGAGTATTACTTTGTTAAAACCATTTCTTTTTTATATTAAACATTTTTTTTAATGTTTTATTGGAGTTTTTTTTTAGTTTCTTGAACTCAATGGAATAATCATGAAATTAAATATTAACTTTGTTTCTATATTAATTACGTTCAACATAAATCTTGAAGCATGCCCGCCCAGTCAGAGGCAATTTCCTGTTCAGGTATGCTTTGCTATGACCATTAATAAAAGTCAAGGCCAGACGTTGTCTCAGGTTGGTTTGTTTCTGTAAAAACCAGTATTCTCACATGGCCAGCTTTATGTGGTTGTATCACGAGTTAAGACCAAGAACGGATTGAAGGTCATTTGTTGTGACTTAGATGAGAATTACACTAATTCAACAGCAAATGTTGTTTACGAAGAAGTCTTATTTCGTTTGTAAATTTTTTGTAACATTTCTTCATGTATCGAATGTTCTACCAATTCATCATTACAGCTACAACATTATTTGTCATTTTTAAAATTATTAAACTTTGTTGGTATTTTTGTACATACTAAATTTTGAAGCATACCCGCCCATCGGGCGGGTTATGGAGCTAGTCATTAAATGTGTGGAGTCTCATCTATTTTTGTCATGATCTACATTTAATTTCACTAATCTCTTATTACCTTATTTTGCCTCGAAAAACGTAAACTTTAAAGTGATTCATTTATTTTGATACGGAGGAAGTATAAAGCATCTAGGTCATCCTTTTATGGAAGGTTTTAATTTTCCCCTTGCGTCTTTGAGAAATGTTTTAAACATTTATGAACACAAAATATAAAAACGCAACATCCGGGAATCGAACCCACAACCTCTCGCCCAATGCTCCAAACGATCCACCACTGAGCTAGGGGAAACTATTGGTTCAATACCAACTCCCCTTAATCTTAACCACACACTAAATCCTCATGTTTTAAATTAATCCAACCTACGCCTAAGCTCTGCCACAGACAAATTCGTAGACACGATTTCCTTGCAGCTTTATTGATTTTATTTAAAAACCAACCAGATTTCCCATGAACAAGTTAAATGAACCACCTGCTATTTTGATTTTATTTGAAAACTAATTAATTGGGAGCAATAATTTTGTTACAACATTGTATCTGAACTGTAACTTTCATATGACAATTTAGTGACTGAACTACAAACTACATTATTAAACTATCTACTCAAATTGTAACTATGTGATTGTGATACCATATTTTATGGTGAGCAAACAGGAACATCAGAGAAATATGATTAGAAATAAAGCTTATCATGCCGTCTAATAACTCGTTAGGGGGAGGGACGTGTCAGAGGTAGCGACGACATGCAACGGAGGAGGTTCGATGCACCCCTTACGAGTAGTCTTACAGGGTACTCGTCGCCGCATTGCGCGGGTACCCTGCTAGCTTATAATGAATAATTCCTAAAATTAAGGAGTTAATTAGAGATTCATGTATAAATTTCTAATGCATATCTTTAAAAATTATCATTATCAACAAGGGCGGTACCAAGGGGTGGACAGGGCACACCCCAAATTTTACCGATTAGTATAATTTTTAGGGGTCGGTTCATTTTTTGGCTTGATTCTTTTAAATATACATAATATATGAGCAATAATTAATACACGTCATATATTAGCTTAGTGACTAACTCATGTATCTTAAAACATACTTCCTCCGTATCAAAATAAGTGAATCACTTTGAATTTTACATTTTTTGAGTAAAATAAGGTAATAAGAGATTAGTGAAATTAAAATGGGTAATTATAGTGGATGGACCCACACCTTTTACAACTTTGTTGGTTTTTATAAATGGTGAAAATGTCAAATATAGGAAGATGACAAAAATGGATGGGGTCCACATCTTTTAATGATGTTTAAAGAGAGATAAGTAAGGGTAAAGGGGTAATTTTAAATATAAAAACTTACCAAATAAGGTTAATTATTAAAGTGATTCACTTATTTTACCTAAAAAGGAAAGTGATTCACTTATTTTGATACGGAAGAAGTATAACATTTAGTTTAAATCCCTTCCATATACATATGTATTTTTTAGATCTTTTTCTTCTTTCCCGTTTTAACGTTTCTTTTACTTTATTTTCTATTAAAAATTTCTTTGATTCATTTTCCCCTAGGTTTATTGGTTTAAAAATATTATCCTTATCATTTATTTGATCACACATATATTTGAACCAGTGACATATTAGTCAACATCATCTATATATGAACACTTTAAAAACTTACTTGAACGTTATAACTAAACTGAATACGAATATGAGTTTAGAACATAAAATGTGTATACGAAATCTACCACTATAAAAAATTGTATTCTATTTTTTATATTACTAAATTTTAGAATTTTTATTCTCGAATTAACTAATACGTGAATTTTGATTTTGACTAGTTTAGTTTACGTTTAGACTTTCTTCAAACTAAAACTAGTTTGATTTTGTTTACGATTTGACTTTAAATAAAAAATCACTCAAAGAACCTGACATGCACTCTAAAATTTTGCCCACCTTTAAAAATTTGTCTGGTACCACTAGCCGTGCACACAAACCGGTTTTTGACCAAACCGGTTTCGGGTTTGACCAAAACCGGTTTTGGTCAACGCCGGTCATAACCGGTTTCTCCAATAACCGGTTCGGTTAGTAACCGGTTTCGACTTCGAAAACTCTAACCGTGTAATGGGTATTGTAACCGGTTCGGTTCGGTTATAAACCGGTTAACCGGCCAAAACTGGTGTGTTGAACAAATTTGTGGTCGGATTTGGTCAAAATCGGTTTCGGGTAACCGGTTACTAACCGGTTCGAACCCTAAGAACCCAAACCGGTTGGGAACCGATCGGTTAGACAAAAACCGAACCGGTTGTGGTCAAAACCGGGTTTGACTGGTTCGGTTTCGGTTTCCGGTTTCGGTTTCGGTTTCGGGTATTTTGTGCACGGCTAGGTACCACCCCTGATTATCAAAACTCTTTTAAAATAAGTGATAAACTTTAATAACTTAACTTATTTTGTAAAAGTAATGAGATCTATACTCACTAACTATCTCATTTAATAAAGTGAAATTACTCATTTAGTTTTTTCTTTTATTCTTAAACAACATTAACACTCACTAACAATCTTTAATACATCATAATAATCATAATAATCGTTTGTCTAAAAAATCATTAAACCAAAAATTTATCACATATTTTGAACGTGATGAAGTATATCTTTTTACTCATTTGATATAAATAAATATTTAAATTAAAAGATGAAAATTAGATAATATAACTAATTGATTGCACATTTGCACATATCAATCATTTTATAATTATGAAATTTAAATAGTAAAATTTATTAAGAAAAAGAAAACAATTATTCATAAAATAACTGTAACTTAAAATTAATAAGATTTATGGTATTTTTTGTTTTGTTTTAGAAAGAGTAATGTGAGGTTGAGTTTTAATAAAAACAACTAATTAGAATCTCTTTTTATTTATTTAGTTTCATTTAACTCTTATTATTTTCCATTAAGAATATCTTTTCTTTTAATTTATATCTATATTTTTCTTGGTTTATAAATGTTATACCTATCTTTTTATTTGATTACATATATACTTTAAATAGTGATATATTAGTCTGCATGATTTATATATAAACACTTAAAAAAATGACTTAAACTTTATAATAAAATTAAATACCAATCTGGATTAATAATACGAACTTTACATACGAAATCTATCACTATAAAAAGAAGTTGTATTCTACTTTTTATACTGCTAATTTATAGAAATCTTTTTTTTCTCAAATTATAAACAGACATGCGGAATTTGATTTCACTGATTTAGTTTATGATTATACTTTATTCATACTAAAATGGGTTTAATTTGGTTAACAATTTGACTTTAAAAAAATCTCACTCAAGAACTTAACTAGCACTCCAAAATTTTGCCCAATCTTTGAATATTTTCATGATACCTCACCTCACCAAATTATCCATGTGATCTTTCATTTTTTAAAGTTTTGTCATTCAATTTTTTTTCTTAATTTTTCCATGCTCCCTTCAAGGATTTAACGTTAAAAAATTGAAATATTATAAAGATAATTTATGTAATTTAGACGATGGAAAATGAAAAAAAAGACTATGTGATTTAACAAAAATCACAAAACTGTAGAATTTGTAATAACACATCACAAAATTTGATTGAATCCATTGGTTGAAAAACGTTGCCATGCATCTAATCAGTTCAATTAATGTATGCATGTATATTGTGCAATGTTCTAAGGAAAAAAGAGACGTGACTATATCATCTTGATTTTGACTAATCTGTTACCAATAAATACTTCCAAAGCTTCATTATGACAATTCAAAAGTAACTATTTGCTAAATGGTAAAAACAATGTGATATTAATCCATCTATATCTTCAAAAGCTTCCATCCCTTTTTTATTTTACATTTCTTCGTGTATCTCCAAAATACTTCCAAAGCTTCATTATGACAATTCAAAACTAACTATTTGCTAAATGGTAAAAACAATGTGATATTACTCCATTTATATCTTCAAAAGCTTCCATCCCTTTTTTATTTTACATTTCTTCATATATCTCCAAATTTGACCAAAAAAACCAATGAACGTATGGAGAGAGAGATAGAGAGGAAGGTGTCCAACGGCGCTGGAAAATCTTCAACAGCAACAACGCAAAAGACAAGAGAAGAGATCAAGACGATGCAGGAGAGTAGAGAACAAAAAAGCCATCACTTTCTATATAGCTAATCTGGTTAAAAAAGTGTCAGAAGCGGAATCAATGGGGAATCTTGGCAAAGTGGTTGATGTCTACATAGCCAAGAAGGCAAATAGAAGATTTGGGTTTGTAAGATTTGTGGGGATTTATGATCCTCTGATATTCGAGAGGGATCAGAAGTATGAATTAGGAATGCTAGAAATCATGCTCGTGAAAAACCTCCAGTAAACTCGGAGGAAAGGGGTGGACTTAGAAAGATGGCGGCGGAAAATCAAGGGCCCAATTTCAATCAAAGTTTTAATCACAGATCCTCTGCGGATGCTTCTCGAAGCTTCAACGGTGATTCCATGCATTAAATTCTCCACTGTTAATGTTTCTAGAAAATGGATGTCTATTTATCTGGTTGGAAAAGTGTCTTCTCTGGATCGGTTGTTGTCTATTGATAACATCAGATCGGCCGAAGGGTGTGAAGATTATAGTACCTGCTACCTGGGTGGTTTACATGTTCTCATGGATTTATGCGACTCTAAGGATAACACTCAATCGTTTCTAAATAATGCTAATTGGTTTGAATCCTTAGACTTCTGGACTTTCATGTCCCAGAAAGGACCGTGGTGCTTCAGATCAACGGCGTACCTCCCCATGCCCGGATATGTTTTCTGAAAGATGGGGTACTATCCTTTCTCCAGAAGAATGTCTGGAGGAAAATCTGAACTACTCCATGGGAAGGGTTACTGTGCTAACTAAAAAAGTGGAATGGATTAATTATGTTCTGGACATCTCGACAGATTATTCAAAATTAGGGTGGTGGAAGATATTGTCGAATCAGCAAAATTGGGTCCTTTTGCAAGACCTGATTCGTGTTCTGATGAGGACAGTGATTTCGAGCTCAACTCTACTGATGTTGACTCTGAATTTGGCGATGGAAACCCTCAGGACTACCGGAAAAATCAACGTAAACCACCCATCTGGCCAGCCGAGTCCGAAATCCGATGTGGGGAACTCCAAGAGTCGGGATGATCTGACTCCTTTTTTGATGCCTGGGAAAATGGTCAAGCATGTGATAATCATACAATTAATGCGCCGGCTAAAAAGAATAACATAGAAAATGGTGATAATCATAACGATGTTGTTTTGGAAGAAAGTGAAAATGAAGTCCCTGATCCCATTGGTCTTTCCTTTGATAATGGGCCCGAATTAAATAATGGGTTGGGCAATTTAGACTTTATAATTAGGCCTAGCTATGCATATGCTGGCCTGGTGGATTTATCAGATGATGGGATGATATCGCAAAATGAGGTCAATATGGTTCACTATAACTTGGGCCACGTTCTCTGGGCTTCCCATGCACCCTCGTAAGAAAGATGGTAACACCGGGTATAATTCTTCATCTAAAGTTCCTTTTCAACTGAAATCTAGGTCACTTCCTTGCAAAAACATGCGAGCTCTCAAAACTTCTTTATCGAAATCTCAAGCTGGTAGTCAGGGTTCGATTAACTCTGATCAATCTATTGACATCAATAAACCCGTTGTAACACCTCAATTTTTTAAAACATCATTTAAATCATATTTTTAAATGAAATTATTACAAAGTCCAATGTTCTAAAATACGGTTTAACAAAAACCCTTAAAAGTTTATCAGAATAGTAAAGCTGGTGTTACAAAACAATATCATAACCATAGGATAAACGGGATCTACCTACGAGCTCCCGAACTGATCAACACTAGGCCACTTCTAACGGGACCTTCTAATCCAACGATCCAGAACCTGAGTACATAGCCACAAAAACAAAGTAGTACGTGAGACAAAATAGTCTCGTGAGATACATGGATTTTTCGACCCATTCTCAAAAGATTTATAAATAATAATCGAAATTTATAAACACTTATCTTTATCAACTTTATTAACTCATATACCAACTCCTATCTCATTTTCTAATCATCTATTCGTATTAGTTAATAAGCTTACCATAAGCTCATTCATCACATAATCACATATATGTAAGCTATCTCCAAGCTTACTCTTTCTTTATCACATATGCAACGGACCTCTCCGAAGCCAACTCTCCCGATATGGGACGTCATAGGTAAACTATCAAGGTAATTGGGAACCCCCATCTTACCGAGATTCATAAGCTCTCCCCGTTTCCGGGTAGTCATGCTCACTCAACACTGGGTGTCGTAAACTGTGACATTCTACTCTTTGCGTAGGGAGGTACCACCCCAAGTAGACGTCTCATGCTCCCCCATTTCTGGGCGGTCTTATTCCGGACATTTCATTTATCACATATGAGCCTCAGCTCCATTCATCAAATTCATCATTAATTAGAATACATCTATTCTAATTATCACATCATTCTCGTTACTTAATCATCCTCATTATTGACTTTACCAAGTCCTTTAATAAATAAAATATATTTATTATTTATCAGAAATCATATTACTTTAACTTTACTTTGATTAGAACACTTATCTCTTACTAGTCACTTAATACTTATTCTCTTAGTATTTCAATAGCTACTTTATTAGTATAATATACTAATCGACACTCATTACTTAAAAATTATTGTCTCAAGCTTTATTAATACATATTATTAATAAGCCGATTATCAAACTCTTTTAAATCATTATCTTCGTTCATACATCTTATTTTCAAAAACTCAATAATTACTTTTCATTATCAAAATCTCTTTAAAAATCATTAATCATTTAGACATACTTAAATAGCCTACTACTAGCATTTCCTCATCTTATCAATCATATCTTTATTAAAAACATTTATTAATAAAGACTCCTAAAACATTATAGTTTTCAAAAGCATTTGCTATGTACTCAGTAAAAGTCTCATGTACTCACCTTAGCCAAGCTAACTCCAAATCGTGTCTATTAACACGAATCCATGCTCCTCAATTTGTGAAATGTCACCAATCTTTAGGTCTTCTTTGACCTACCATCAATATCATCACAATAACTAGTTATTATTCATAACTAATCTCTAATCAATCCATATCTACATCCCTAACCACCAAGTTCATCCAACTTGGTGGAATCTCAAACCCTAGTTCAAGATTTCCATCAATAACCCAAATCCAACTTGTACACATCGATTACAAGCTTACAATGAGTGTTCTACACCCATGTTTAGTCATCTTCCCCAAAGATGACATGGTTGGTTCCCCAAACCACCATTTTTACCCATACAAAGCTCACAATCAAGGTAGATAAGCAAGACAATCAAGAATACTTACCCTTGATGTTCAAATCCTTCAAGATGGTGAAGATATGAGCTCTTGAGCTCCAAAAACGTCCAAGAATGCTCCCAAATCGGCTGCACTATGTGTGGGGTTGAAGGTGAAATGAAACCCTAGCGCACACACAAGTTTATATAGTCCAGACGCTCCTCGCGCCCCGCTCGCGTCCACCTCGCGCCGCGAAGTGACGCGGCTTTGCCTGCTGGTCGCCGCTCGAAAACGAAGTTCGCTCCCCGCTCGCGCCCTGCTCGCGCCGCGAACTCGACGCGAAGTCGTTGCGATCTCGACGCGATCTTCTCGTGTTTTCACCTCTGATGTTTCTGTTTGCACTCGCGTTTGCCTCGCGCCTTCCTCACGCCGCGAGGGCCGTCTGGGTCATTTTCTTGCCTTTTAAACTTGTTTCCATCCAAGTCTTGACCCATACTTGGTTACACCAAGTCCCAAACATTCCAACACTCGATAAAACACAACGGAGACTCGATTAAATATTTTACCACCTTTATTTCTCAATATTGCCATTTAATTCATTAATCGAAAATTCCGGTCGTAACACCCGTCCCCGTGGTCAGTGAAGAAGGTAGCTCGTCGATGGGGTTCTCAGATGAAATCGGGAATACAATTGAAGTCGGTCATGTTATTGGATTTCAGATGGCGGGGTTTGAATAAGAGGTTCGATAGGCAATTGGAAAGTTGGTGATAACCTAGTTGATAAATGAAGATCATGTCCATAAACTCAGGGGGTGTCGCTTCTAAGTCGAAGAAAAAATTGGATCAGAGGGTTGTGCTCGTTGTATAAAACACAGTTTCTTAAAGCTCTATGGGGTAATAAACCTATGGAATTTGAATTTGTGGAAGTCCATGGCAAATCTGGAAGAATTTTATCTATCCGGGACCCGCCCATATTTCTTCGATCAAACACTGTCCGTGAAAGGAATTTCATACCAGTTTGGGCCAACTGAATGGTGTAAATTGTCCTACTGGCTTTATCAATATTTATGCCCCCCCAGAAGATTAGCATAAAGAAAACATTACGAAATGAAATCTCGAACACAGTTAAGTCCAACAAGGAGATTATTTGGGCAGTGTTTGGTGACTTTAATGAAGTTAGAGCTAGAGATGATAAAAAGGGTACCAAATTCTCATTTTATGGTGCGTCGTTATTTAATGAATTCATCCACGAAGCTGACCTTGTGGAAGTGAAAAGTGGCGGTAGACGGTTCTCAAGAATGAGCCGAGATGAATGTAAACTCAGCAAACTAGATTAGTTCTGGGTATATCCTAATTTTTTTAATCATTGGCCGAACCCTGCTGTGAAATTCTCCTGAAACTCTACTCTTACCATAACCCCTTATTGCTTCGGCCTGAGTTTGAGGACTCAGGTCCAACGTATTTTAAATTTTATAACTCGTGGCTTGGGGATAAAATATTGGAGTCTATTGTTAATTAAGGATGTGTGGGCTGGTACTGTTTTGAGACAAAACACTACTCACATGATGATGTTTATGTTGAAGTTAAACACTATAAAGATTGGTATTAAAAAGTGGCGAACTGAGGTGAAGAATGTTGAGCAGCATCAGGTTCGATTTCATAAAAACTTGATCGAAAAAATCGAAGAAAAAGCTGAGATCGCCATGGTTTCTGATCAGGAGATTAAATCCCGTCAGAACAGTTTGATCTTGATCAAAGAATTGGAGCGTAAAAGAAACGTTGATCTCAAACAGCGGTCACGAGTTAAATGGGCAGTTGATGGTGATGAAAACTCCCGTTATTTTCACGGCATTCTTAACTGCAATCGAAGGAACAATTAAATCCATGGGATTTCTATTGATGGTTCATGGATCACCAAACCGAGCACGATTAAGGGTGAAGCTCTAAGGTTCTTTAGCTCCAAATTTTCAGCCTGCCAGACCCGAAGGCCATCTTTTGTTAATCAAAACGTCAAAAAAATCGACCATTCTCAGACTGCTCTGTTGGAATCTGATTTCTCTATCTCGGAAATCAAAACTACCATATGGGATATTGGCTCAGAGAAGGCCCCGGGTCCGGATGTCTTATCTTTTGCCTATTTTAAGAAGTATTGGGACACAATAAAAGACGAGTTATTTCTAGCAGTCAAGCAATTCCAGGATTCGGGTAATTTTGATCGAGGTTGCAATGCGTCTTTTTTTTGCGCTTATTGGGTGTATCATCGGGCAGGAACAAACCACTTTCATACAAGGGAAGAATATACTTGATGGTCCCTTGATTATTAGTTAAGTCATCTCTTGGGTGAAGAAATCAAAAAAGAAAGCCTTTGTGTTTAAAGTCGACTTCAAAAAAGCTTTTGATACAATTAATTGGCAGTATGTGGATGATATTATGCATCAGATGAATTTCGGTAATAAAAGGTGTAACTTCATAAACGTATGCCTTAAATATGCATCGGTGTCGGTTCTTCTTAACGGGTCTCCCTCGAATGAGTTCATTATGGGCAGGGGTGTACGACAGGGTGACCTGTTAGCCCTTTTTCTGTTTATTATTGATGTAGAAGGGCTCAACGTCGCTACGCATAGTGCCCGATAAGCTGGTATTTTCAACGGTATTAACTTACCTAATAGTGGGCCGGTTATTTCACATATGTAGTTTGCGGATGACGTCATTTTTACGGGTGATTGGTCGATTATGAATATGTCTAATCTAATTAGAATTTTGCGCTGCTTTCATTTATCATCCGGGCTCAAGATCAATTTGCAAAAGTGCAGCCTTATGGGTGTTGGCGTTAATGAACCTGAGGTAAACTTTCTCGACTTAAAGCTCCATTGTAAAGCTGGTTCATTCCCTTTCAAGTACCTTGGACTTCCAATTGGCGGATCGATGAATAGATGTGAGAATTGGGAAACCATAATTAATAAATTTACGACTAAGCTGTCGAAATGGAAGGCGGATAATATGTCTTCTGGTGGTCACCTTGTCACTATTAAATTGATCTTAGGTCGCTTGGGGTTGTATTATTTCTCTTTATTTAAGGCACCACATAAAATTATAAAAACATTGGAAAGTTATAGAATGAGATTTTTTTGGGGATCGAATGAAAAGGAGAAGAAGATCTCATGGATCTCATGGAAGGTTGTTTGAATAGCAGGGATGCGGGTGGTATGGGGATATGTAGCCTCAAAGCTCTAAATCTACCCTTATTAGCAAAATGGTGGTGGCGCTTCAAAACAGAACAAAACGAATTATGGAAGGATGTTGTCTGTTCCATGCATGGTTTGGATGGTGGTTTTGGTAAGGTAAATTCCTTTGGTAAGCATGCTGGTTTCAACAACCTTCCCAAGCGTAACCGTTAAAACACTCTCGGTTAGATGGTTAGTAGTTAGTCAGTTGGTTAATAAGAAGTTAACCGTAACCGTTAAAACTCTCTCAGTTAGATGGTGAGTAGTTAGTCGCTTGGTTAATAGGAAGTTAACCGTAACCGTAAAAAATCTATCGGTCAGATGGTTATTAGTTAGTCGGTTGGTTAATAAGAAGTTGACCGTAACCGTTAAAAATCTCTCGGCCAGATGGTTAGTACTTAGTTGGTTGGCTAATAAGACGTTACCGTAACTATTAAAAATCTCTCGTTCAGATGGTTAATAATTAGTCGGTTGGTTAATAAGACGTTAACCGTAACCATTAAAACTCTCTCGGTTAGATGGTTAGTAGTTAGTCGGTTGGTTAATAAGACGTTAACCGTAAACGTTAAAACTCTCTCGGTTAGACGGTTAGTAGTTAGTCGGTTGGTTAATAGTTAGTCGGTTGGTTAATAAGAAGTTATTCGTAACCGTTGAAACTCTCTCGGTTAGATGGTTAGTAGTTAGTCGGTTTGTTAATAAGAAGTTAACCGTAACCTTTCACACTCTCTCAGTTAGATGGTTAGTAGTTAGTCGGTTGGTTAATAATACGTTAACCGTAACCGTTATAACTCTCTCGGTTAGATGGTTAGTAGTTAGTCGGTTGGTTAATAAGAAGTTACTCGTAACTGTTAAAACTCTCTCGGTTAGATGGTTAGTAGTTACTCGGTTGGTTAATAAGAAGTTAATCGTAACAGTTGAAAATCTCTCGGTCAGATGTATAGTAGTTAGTCGGTTGGTTTAAGAATAAGTTGGCTGTAACCATTAAGACTCTCTCGGTTATATGGTTAGTAGTTAGTCGGTTGGTTAATAAGAAGTTAACCGTAACCGTTCATACTCTCTCGGTTAGATGTTTAGTAGTTAGTCGGTTGGTAAATAAGACGTTAACCGTAACCGTTATAACTCTCTCGGTTAGATGGTTAGTAGTTAGTTGGTTGGTTAATAAGAAGTTACTCGTAAACGTTAAGAGTCTCTCGGTTAGATGGTTAATAATTTGTCGGTTGGTTAATAAGAAGTTAACCATAACCTTGAAAACTCTCTCGGCTAGACGGTTAGTAGTTAGTTGGTTGGTTATAAGAAGTTAACCGTAACTGTTAAAACTCACTCGGTTAGAGTTTAGTAGTTAGTAGGTTGGTTAATAAGAAGTTAACCGTAACCGTTAAAACTCTCTTGGTTAGATGGTGAGTAGTTACTCGTTTGGTTAATAAGAAGTTAACCGTAACCATTAAAACTCTCTCGGTTAGATGGTTAGTAGTTAGTTGGTTGGTTAATAAGACGTTAACCGTAACCGTTGAAACTCTCTCGGTTAAATGGTTAGTAGTTAGTCGGTTGGTTAATAAAACGTTAACCGTAACCGTTCAAACTCTCTCGGTTAGATGGTTAGTAATTACTCGGTTGGTTAATAAGAAGTTAGTCGTAACCATTCAAACTCTCTCGGTAAGATGGTTAGTAATTTCTTGGTTGGTTAATAAGAAGTTAACCGTAACCATTCAAACCTTATCGGCTAGATGATTACTAGTTAGTCGGTTGGTTAATAAGAAGTTAACCGTAACCGTTCAAACTCTCTCGGTTAGATGGTTACTAGTTAGTTGGTTGGTTAATAAGACGTTAACCGTAATCGTTATAACTCTCTCGGTTAGATGGTTAGTAGTTAGTCGGTTGGTTAATAAGAAGTTACTCGTAACCGTTAAAACTCTCTGGGTTAGATGGTTAGTAGTTAGTCGGTTGGTTAATAACACGTTAACCGTAACCTTTCAAACTCTCTTGGTTAGATGGTTAGTAGTTACTCGGTTGGTTAATAAGAAGTTAAACGTAACAGTTGAAAATCTCTCGGTCAGATGTATTGTAGTTAGTCGGCTGGTTTAAGAATAAGTTGACTGTAACCATTAAGACTCTCTCGGTTATATGGTTAGTAGTTAGTCGGTTGGTTAATAAGAAGTTAACCGTAACCGTTCATACTCTCTCGGTTAGATGTTTAGTAGTTAGTCGGTTGGGAAATAAGACGTTAACCGTAACCGTTATAACTCTCTCGGTTAGATGGTTAGTACTTAGTCGGTTGGTTAATAAGAAGTTACTCGTAAACGTTAAGACTCTCTCGGTTAGATGGTTAATAATTTGTCGTTTGGTTAATAAGAAGTTAACCGTAACCTTTAAAACTCTCTCGGCTAGATGGTTAGTAGTTAGTTGGTTGGTTATAAGAAGTTAACCATGACTGTTAAAACTCACTCGGTTAGATGTTTAGTAGTTAGTAGGTTGGTTAATAAGAAGTTAACCGTAACCGTTAAAACTCTCTTGGTTAGATGGTGAGTAGTTACTCGATTGGTTAATAAGAAGTTAAGCGTAACCATTAAAACAATCTCAGTTAGATGGTTAGTAGTTAGTTGGTTGGTTAATAAGACTCTAACCATAACCGTTGAAACTCTCTCGGTTAAATGGTTAGTAGTTAGTCGGTTGGTTAATAAGAAGTTAACCGTAACCGTTCAAACTCTCTCGGTTAGATGGTTAGTAATTACTCGGTTGGTTAATAAGAAGTTAGTCGTAACCATTCAAACTCTCTCGGTTAGATGGTTAGTAATTACTCGGTTGGTTAATAAGAAGTTAACCGTAACCATTCAAACTCTATCGGCTAGATGGTTAGTAGTTAGTCGGTTGGTTAATAAGAAGTTAACCTTAACCGTTCAAACTCTCTCGGTTAGATGGTTACTAGTTAGTTGGTTGGTTAATAAGACGTTAACCGTAATCGTTATAACTCTCTCGGTTAGATGGTTAGTAGTTAGTCGGTTGGTTAATAAGAAGTTACTCGTAACCGTTAAAACTCTCTCGGTTAGATGGTTAGTATTTAGTCGGTTGGTTAATAACATGTTAACCGTAACCTTTCAAACTCTCTTGGTTAGATGGTTAGTAGTTAGTCGGTTGGTTAATAAGAAGTTAACCGTAAGTGTTTAAACTCTCTCGGTTGGATGGTTAGTAGTTAGTCGGTTGGTTAATAAGACGTTAACCGTAACCGTTATAACTCTCTCGGTTAGATGGTTAGTAGTTAGTCGGTTGGTTAATAAGAAGTTACTCGTAACCATTAAAACTCTCTAGGTTAAATGGTTAGTAGTTAGTCGGTTGGTTAATAAGAAGTTAATCGTAACCGTTAAAAATCTCTCGGTCAGATGGTTAGTAGTTAGTCGGTTGGTTAATAAGAAGTTGATCGTAACCATTAAAACTCTCTATGTTATATGGTTAGTAGTTTGTCAGTTGGTTAATAAGAAGTTAACAGTAACCGTTCAAACTCTCTCGGTTAGATGTTTAGTAGTTAGTCGGTTGGTTAATAAGACGTTAAACGTAACCGTTATAACTCTCTCGGTTAGATGGTTAGTAGTTAGTCGGTTGGTTAATAAGAAGTTACTCGTAACCGTTAAAACTCTCTCGGTTAGATGGTTAGTAGTTTGTCGGTTGGTTAATAAGAAGTTAACCGTAACCGTTAAAACTCTCACAGCTAGATGGTTAGTAGTTAGTCGGTTGGTTAATAAGAAGTTAACCGTAACCGTTAAAATTCTCTCGGTGAGATGGTTAGTATTTAGTAGGTTGGTTAATAACACGTTAACCGTAAACATTGAAACTTTCTCACTTAGATGGTTAGTAGTTAGTCGGTTGGTTAATAAGAAGTTAACCGTAACCGTTAAAACTCTCTCGGTTAGATGGTGAGTAGTTAGTCGCTTGGTTAATAAGAAGTTAACCGTAACCGTAAAAAATCTATCGGTCACATGGTTATTAGTTAGTCGGTTGGTTAATAAGAAGTTGACCGTAACCGTTAAAAATCTCTCGGCCAGATGGTTAGTACTTTGTTGGTTGGCTAATAAGACGTTACCGTAACTGTTAAAAATCTCTCGTTAAGATGGTTAGTAATTAGTCGGTTGGTTAATAAGACGTTAACCGTAACCATTAAAACTCTCTCGGTTAGATGGTTAGTAGTTAGTCGGTTGGTTAATAAGACGTTAACCTTAAACGTTAAAACTCTCTCAGTTAGACGGTTAGTAGTTAGTAGGTTGGTTAATAAGAAGTTAACCGTAACCGTTAAATCTCTCTCGGTTAGATGGTTAGTAATTAGTCGGTTGCTTAATAAAATGTTAACCGTAACCGTTAAAACTCTCTCGGCTAGATGGTTAGTAGTTAGTCGGTTGGTTAATAAGAAGTTAACCGTAATCGTTACAACTCTCTCGGTTAGATGGTTAGTAGTTAGTAGGTTGGTTAATAACAAGATAACCGTAACCGTTAAAACTCTCTCAGTTAGATGGTGAGTAGTTAGTCGTTTGGTTAATAAGAAGTTAACCATAACCATTAGAACTCTCTCAGTTAGATGGTAAGTAGTTAGTCCGTTGGTTAATAAGACGTTAACCGTAACTGTTGAAACTCTCTCGGTTAAATGGTTAGTAGTTAGTCGGTTGGTTAATAAGAAGTTAACCGTAACCGTTAAAACTCTCTCGGTTAGATGGTTAGTAATTAGTCGGTTGGTTATTAAGAAGTTAACCATAACCGTTCAAACTCTCTTGGTTAGATTGTTAGGAGCTAGTCGGTTGGTAATAAGAAGTTAACCGTAACCGTTCAAACTCTCTCGGTTAGATGGTTAGTAGTTAGTCAGTTGGTTAGTAAGACGTTAACCGTTATCATTATAACTCTCTCGGTTATATGGTTAGTACTTAGTCGGTTTGTTAATAAGAAGGTAATCATAACCGCTAAAACTCTCTCGGTTAGATGGTTAGTAGTTAGTCGGTTGGTTAATAAGAAGTTAACCATAACCGCTAAAAAACTCTCGGTCACATGGTTAGTAGTTAGTCGGTTGGTTAATAAGAAGTTGACTGTAACCGTTAAAACTCTCTTGGTTAGATAGTTAGTAGTTAGTCGGTTGGTTAATAAGACGTTAACCGTGACGGTAACCGTTAAACTCTCTCGGTTAGATGGTTAGTAGTTAATCGGTTGGTTAATAAGAAGTTAATCGTAAGCGTTCAAACTCTCTCGGTTAGATGGTTAGTAGTTTGTTGGTTGGTTAATAAGACGTTAACCGTAACCGTTATAATTCTCTCGATTAGATGGTTAGCAGTTAGTTGGTTGGTTAATAAGAAGTTACTCGTAACCGTTAAAACTCTCTCGGTTAGATGGTTAGTAGTTAGTCGGTTGGTTAATAAGAAATTAATCGTAACCGTTAAAAAATCTCTCGGTCAGATAGTTAGTAGTTAGTCGAATGGTTAATAAGAAATTGACCATAACCATGAAAACTCTCTCGGTTAGGTTAGTAGTTAGTCGGTTGGTTAATAAGAAGTTAACCGTAACCGTTCATACTCTCTCGGTTAGATGTTTAGTAGTTAGTCGGTTGGTTAATAAGACGTTAACCGTAACCGTTATAACTCTCTCGGTTAGATGGTTAGTAGTTAGTGGGTTGGTTAATAAGAAGTTACTCGTAAACGTTAAGACTCTCTCGGTTAGATGGTTAATAATTTGTCGGTTGGTTAATAAGAAGTTAACCGTAACCTTTAGAATTCTCTCGGCTAGAAGGTTAGTAGCTAGTTGGTTGGTTATAAGAAGTTAACCGTAACTGTTAAAACTCACTCGGTTAGATGTTTAGTAGTTAGTAGGTTGGTTAATAAGAAGTTAACCGTAACCGTTAAAACTCTCTTGGTTAGATGGTGAGTAGTTACTCGTTTGGTTAATAAGAAGATAACCGTAACCATTAAAACTCTCTCGGTTAGATGGTTAGTACTTAGTTGGTTGGTTAATAAGACGTTAACCGTAACCGTTGAAACTCTCTCGGTTAAATGGTTAGTAGTTAGTCGGTTGGTTAATAAGAAGTTAATCGTCACCGTTCAAACTCTCTCGGTTAGATGGTTAGTAATTACTCGGTTGGTTAATAAGAAGTTAGCCGTAACCGTTCAAACTCTCTTGGTTAGATGTTTAGTAATTACTCGGTTGGTTAATAAGAAGATAACCGTAACCGTTCAAAGTCTATCAGCTAGATGGTTACTAGTTAGTCGGTTGGTTAATAAGAAGTTAACCGTAACCGTTCAAACTCTCTCGGTTAGATGGTTACTAGTTAGTTGGTTGGTTAATAAGACGTTAACCGTAACCGTTATAATTCACTCAGTTAGATGGTTAGTAGTTAGTCGGTTGGTTAATAAGAAGTTACTCGTAACCGTTAAAACTCTCTCGGTTAGATGGTTAGTAGTTAGTCGGTTGGTTAATAACACGTTAACCGTAACCGTTCAAACTCTCTTGGTTAGATGGTTAGTAGTTAGTCGGTTGGTTAATAAGAAGTTAACCGTAACCGTTAAAACTCTCTTGGTTAGATGGTGAGTAGTTACTCATTTGGTTAATAAGAAGTTAACCATAACCATTAAAACTCTCTCGGTTAGATGGTTAGTAGTTAGTTGGTTGGTTAATAATACGTTAACCGTAACCGTTGAAACTCTCTCGGTTAAATGGTTAGTAGTTAGTCGGTTGGTTAATAAGAAGTTAACTGTAACCGTTCAAACTCTCTCGGTTAGATGGTTAGTAATTACTTGGTTGGTTAGTAAGAAGTTAGCCGTAACCGTTCAAACTCTCTCGGTTAGATGTTTAGTAATTACTCGGTTGGTTAATAAGAAGATAACCGTAACCGTTCAAACTCTATCGGCTACATGGTTACTAGTTAGTCGGTTGGTTAATAAGAAGTTAACCGTAACCGTTCAAACTCTCTCGGTTAGATGGTTACTAGTTAGTTGGTTGGTTAATAAGACATTAACCGTAACCGTTATAATTCTCTTGGTTAGATGGTTAGTAGTTAGTCGGTTGGTTAATAAGAAGTTACTCGTAACCGTTAAAACTCTCTCGGTTAGATGGTTAGTAGTTAGTCGGTTGGTTAATAACACGTTAACCGTAACCGTTCAAACTCTCTTGGTTAGATGGTTAGTAGTTAGTCGGTTGGTTAATAAGAAGTTAACCGTAAGTGTTTAAACTCTCTCGGTTGGATGGTTAGTAGTTAGTCGGTTGGTTAATAAGACGTTAACCGTAACCGTTATAACTCTCTCGGTTAGATGGTTAGTAGTTAGTCGGTTGGTTAATAAGAAGTTACTCGTAACCGTTAAAACTCTCTAGGTTTGATGGATAGTAGTTAGTCGATTGGTTAATAAGAAGTTAATCGTAACCGTTAAAAATCTCTCGGTCAGATGGTTAGTAGTTAGTCGGTTGGTTAATAACACGTTAACCGTAACCGTTCAAACTCTCTCGGTTATATGGTTAGTAGTTTGTCAGTTGGTTAATAAGAAGTTAACCGTAACCGTTAAAAAACTCTCGGTCAGATGGTTAGTAGTTAGTCGGTTGGTTAATAAGAAGTTAACCATAACCGTTGAAACTCTCTCGGTTAGATGGTTACTAGTTAGTCGGGTTGTTAATAAGAAGTTAACAGTAACCTTTCACACTCTCTAAGTTAGATGGTTAGTAGTTAGTCAGTTGGTTAATAATACCTTAACCGTAACCGTTATAACTCTCTCGGTTAGATGGTTAGTAGTTAGTCGGTTGGTTAATAAAAAGTTACTCGTAACCGTTAAAACTCTCTCGGTTAGATGGTTAGTAGTTACTCGGTTGGTTAATAAGAAGTTAATCGTAACAGTTGAAAATCTCTCGGAAAGATGTATAGTAGTTAGTCGGTTGGTTTAAGAACAAGTTGACTGTAACCATTAAGACTCTCTCGGTTATATGGTAAGTAGTTAGTCGGTTGGTTAATAAGAAGTTAACCGTAACCGTTCATACTCTCTCGGTTAGATGTTTAGTAATTAGTCGGTTGGTTAATAAGACGTTAACCGTAACTGTTATAACTCTCTCGGTTAGATGGTTAGTAGTTAGTCGGTTGGTTAATAAGAAGTTACTCGTAAACGTTAAGACTCTCTCGGTTAGATTGTTAATAATTTGTCGGTTGGTTAATAAGAAGATAACCGTAACCATTAAAACTCTCTCGGTTAGATGGTTATTAGTTAGTTGATTTGTTAATAAGACGTTAACCGTAACCGTTGAAACTCTCTCCGTTAAATGGTTAGTAGTTAGTCGGTTGGTTAATAAGAAGTTAATCGTAACCGTTCAAACTCTCTCGGTTAGATGGTTAGTAATTACTCGGTTGGTTAATAAGACGTTAACCGTAACCGTTATAACTCTCTCGGTTAGATAGTTAGTAGTTAGTCGGTTGGTTAATAAGAAGTTACTCGTAACCGTTAAAACTCTCTAGGTTAGATGGTTAGTAGTTAGTCGGTTGGTTAATAAGAAGTTAATCGTAATCGTTAAAAATCTCTTGGTCAGATGGTTAGTAGTTAGTCGGTTGGTTAATAAGAAGTTGACCGTAACCATTAAAACTCTCTCGGTTATATGGTTAGTAGTTAGTCAGTTGGTTAATAAGAAGTTAAACGTAACCGTTCAAACTCTCTCGGTTAGATGTTTAGTAGTTAGTCGGTTGGTTAGTAAGAAGTTAACCGTAACCGTTCAAACTCTATCGGCTAGATGGTTACTAGTTAGTCGGTTGGTTAATAAGAAGTTAACCGTAACCGTTCAAACTCTCTCGGTTAGATGGTTAGTAGTTAGTCGGTTGGTTAATAAGAAGTTAACCGTAACCGTTCAAACTCTCTCGGTTAGATGGTTAGTAGTTAGTTGGTTGGTTAATAATAAGTTAACCGTAACCGTTATAACTCTCTCGGTTAGATGGTTAGTAGTTAGTCGGTTGGTTAATAAGAAGTTACTCGTAACCGTTAAAACTCTCTCGGTTAGATGGTTAGTAGTTAGTCGGTTGGTTAATAATAAGTTAACCATCACCGTTAAAAAACTCTCGGTCAGATGGTTAGTAGTTAGTCGGTTGGTTATTAAGAAGTTGACTGTAACCGTTAAAACTCTCTTCGTTAGATAGTTAGTAGTTAGTCGGTTGGCTAATAAGACGTTAACCGTGACGTTAACCGTAACCGTTATAACTCTCTTGGTTAGCTGGTTAGTAGTTAGTCGGTTTGTTAATAAGACGTTAACCGTAACCGTTATAACTCTCTCGGCTAGATGGTTACTAGTTAGTCGGTTGGTTAATAAAACGTTAACCGTAACCGTTACAAAACTCTCGGTCAGATGGTTAGTAGTTAGTCGGTTGGTTAATAAGAAGTTAACTGTTACCGTTATAAGTCTCTCAGTTAGATGGTTAGTAGTTAGTTGGTTGGTTAATAAGAAGTTTACCGTAACCGTTCAAACTCTCTCGGTCAGATGGTTAGTAGTTAGTCGAATGGTTAATAAGAAATTGACCGTAACCATGAAAACTCTCTCGGTTAGATGGGTAGTAGTTTTGTCGGTTGGTTAATAAGACGTTAACCGTAACCCTTAAAATTCTCTCGACTAGATGGTTAGTAGTTAGTCGGTTGGTTAATAAGAAGTTAACAGTAACCGTTAAAACTCTCTCGGTTAGATGGTTAGTTGTTAGTAGATTGGTTAATAAGAAGTAAAACGTAACCGTAAAACTCTCTCGCTTAGATGGTGAGTAGTTAGTCGTTTGGTTAATATGAAGTTAACCGTAACCATTAAAACTCTCTCGGTTAGATGTTTAGTAGTTAGTTGGTTGGTTAATAAGACGTTAACCGTAACCATTGAAACTCTCTCGGTTAAATGGTTAGTAGTTAGTCGGTTGGTTGATAAGAAGTTAACCGTAACCGTTCAAACTCTGTCGGTTCGATGGTTACTAATTAGTCGGTTGGTTAATAAGAAGTTAACCGTAACCGTTCAAACTCTCTTGGTTAGATGGTTAGTAGTTAGTCGGTTGGTTAATAACAAGGTAACCGTAACCGTTCAAACTCTCTCGGTTAGATGGTTAGTAGTCAGTAGGTTGGTTAATAAGACGTTAACCTTAACCGTTATAACTCTCTCGGTTAGATGGTTAGTAGTTAGTCGGTTTGTTAATAAGAAGGTAATCGTAACCGTTAAAACTCTCTGGGTTAGATGGTTAGTAGTTAGTCGGTTGGTTAATAAGAAGTTAACCGTAACCGTTAAAACTCTCACAGCTAGATGGTTAGTAGTTAGTCGGTTGGTTAATAAGAAGTTAACTGTAACCGTTAAAATTCTCTCGGTGAGATGGTTAGTATTTAGTAGGTTGGTAAATAACACGTTAACCGTAAACATTGAAACTTTCTCACTTAGATGGTTAGTAGTTAGTCGGTTGGTTAGTAAGAAGTTAACCGTAACCGTTCAAACTCTATCGGCTAGATGGTTACTAGTTAGTCGGTTGGTTAATAAGAAGTTAACCGTAACCGTTCAAACTCTCTCGGTTAGATGGTTAGTAGTTAGTTGGTTGGTTAATAAGACGTTAACCGTAACCGTTATAACTCTCTCGGTTAGATGGTTAGTAGTTAGTCGGTTGGTTAATAAGAAGATATTCGTAACCGTTAAAACTCTCTCGGTTAGATGGTTAGTAGTTAGTCAGTTGGTTAATAATAAGTTAACCATCACCGTTAAAAAACTCTCGGTCAGATGGTTAGTAGTTAGTCGGTTGGTTATTAAGAAGTTGACTGTAACCGTTAAAACTCTATCGGCTAGATGGTTACTAGTTAGTCGGTTGGTTAATAAGAAGTTAACCGTAACCGTTCAAACTTTCTCGGTTAGATGGTTAGTAGTTAGTCGGTTGGTTAATAAGCAGTTAACCGTAATCATTAAAACTCTCTATGGTTAGTAGTTAGTTGAGTGGTTAATAAGACGTTAACCGTAATCGTTGAAACTCTCTCAGTTAAATGGTTAGTAGTTAGTCGGTTGGGTGATAAGAAGTTAACCGTAACCGTTCAAACTCTCTCGGTTAGATGGTTAGTAGTTAGTCGGTTGGTTAATAAGAAGTTAACCGTAACCGTTTAAACTCTCTCGGTTAGATGGTTAGTAGATAGTCGATTGGTTAATAAGAAGTTAACCGTAACCATTCAAACTCTCTCGGTTAGATGGTTAGTAGTTTGTTGGTTGGTTAATAAGACGTTAACCGTAACCGTTATAATTCTCTCGGTTAGATGGTTAGTAGTTAGTCGGTTGGTTAATAAGAAGTTACTCGTAACCGTTAAAACTCTCTCGGTTAGATGGTTAGTAGTTAGTCGGTTGGTTAATAAGAAGTTAATCGTAACCGTTAAAAATCTCTCGGTCAGATGGTTAGTAGTTAGTCGAATGGTTAATAAGAAATTGACCGTAACCATGAAAACTCTCTCGGTTAGATGGGTAGTAGTTTTGTCGGTTGGTTAATAAGACGTTAACCGTAACCCTTAAAATTCTCTCGACTAGATGGTTAGTAGTTAGTCGGTTGGTTAATAAGAAGTTAACAGTAACCGTTAAAACTCTCTCGGTTAGATGGTTAGTTGTTAGTAGATTGGTTAATAAGAAGTAAAACGTAACCGTAAAACTCTCTCGCTTAGATGGTGAGTAGTTAGTCGTTTGGTTAATATGAAGTTAACCGTAACCATTAAAACTCTCTCGGTTAGATGTTTAGTAGTTAGTTGGTTGGTTAATAAGACGTTAACCGTAACCATTGAAACTCTCTCGGTTAAATGGTTAGTAGTTAGTCGGTTGGTTGATAAGAAGTTAACCGTAACCGTTCAAACTCTGTCGGTTCGATGGTTACTAATTAGTCGGTTGGTTAATAAGAAGTTAACCGTAACCGTTCAAACTCTCTTGGTTAGATGGTTAGTAGTTAGTCGGTTGGTTAATAACAAGGTAACCGTAACCGTTCAAACTCTCTCGGTTAGATGGTTAGTAGTCAGTAGGTTGGTTAATAAGACGTTAACCTTAACCGTTATAACTCTCTCGGTTAGATGGTTAGTAGTTAGTCGGTTTGTTAATAAGAAGGTAATCGTAACCGTTAAAACTCTCTGGGTTAGATGGTTAGTAGTTAGTCGGTTGGTTAATAAGAAGTTAACCGTAACCGTTAAAACTCTCACAGCTAGATGGTTAGTAGTTAGTCGGTTGGTTAATAAGAAGTTAACTGTAACCGTTAAAATTCTCTCGGTGAGATGGTTAGTATTTAGTAGGTTGGTTAATAACACGTTAACCGTAAACATTGAAACTTTCTCACTTAGATGGTTAGTAGTTAGTCGGTTGGTTAGTAAGAAGTTAACCGTAACCGTTCAAACTCTATCGGCTAGATGGTTACTAGTTAGTCGGTTGGTTAATAAGAAGTTAACCGTAACCGTTCAAACTCTCTCGGTTAGATGGTTAGTAGTTAGTTGGTTGGTTAATAAGACGTTAACCGTAACCGTTATAACTCTCTCGGTTAGATGGTTAGTAGTTAGTCGGTTGGTTAATAAGAAGTTACTCGTAACCGTTAAAACTCTCTCGGTTAGATGGTTAGTAGTTAGTCGGTTGGTTAATAATAAGTTAACCATCACCGTTAAAAAACTCTCGGTCAGATGGTTAGTAGTTAGTCGGTTGGTTATTAAGAAGTTGACTGTAACCGTTAAAACTCTCTTCGTTAGATAGTTAGTAGTTAGTCGGTTGGCTAATAAGACGTTAACCGTAACCGTTATAACTCTCTCGGTTAGATGGTTAGTAGTTAGTCGGTTGGTTAATAAGAAGTTACTCGTAACCGTTAATACTCTCTAGGTTAGATGGTTAGTAGTTAGTCGGTTGGTTAATAAGAAGTTAATCGTAACCGTTAAAAATCTCTTGGTCAGATGCTTAGTAGTTAGTCGGTTGGTTAATAAGAAGTTGACCGTAAGCGTTTAAACTCTCTCGGTTGGATGGTAAGTAGTTAGTTGGTTGGTTAAGAAGACGTTAACCGTAATCGTTGAAACTCCCTCGGTTAAATGGTTAGTAGTTAGTCGATTGGTTGATAAGAAGTTAATCGTAACCGTTCAAACTCTCTCGGTTAGATGGTTAGTAATTAGTCGGTTGGTTAATAAGAAGTTAACTGTAACCGTTCAAACACTCTCGGTTAGATGGTTAGTAGTTAGTCGGTTGGTTAATAAGAAATTAACCGTAACCGTTCAAACTCTCTCGGTTAGATGGTTAGTAGTTAGTAGGATGGTTAATAAGACGTTAACCGTAACCGTTATAACTCTCTCGGTTAGATGGTTAGTAGTTAGTCTGGTTGTTAATAAGAAGGTATTCGTAACCGTTAAAACTCTCTCGGTTAGATGGTTAGTAGTTAGTCAGTTGGTTAATAATAAGTTAACCATTACCGTTAAAAAACTCTCGGTCAGATGGTTAGTAGTTAGTCGGTTGGTTATTAAGAAGTTGACTGTAACCGTTAAAACTCTCTTGGTTAGATAGTTAGTAGTTAGTCGGTTGGCTATAAGACGTTAACCGTGACGTTAACCGTAACCGTTATAACTCTCTTGGTTAGCTGGTTAGTAGTTAGTCGGTTTGTTAATAAGACGTTAACCGTAACCGTTATAACTCTCTCGGCTAGATGGTTACTAGTTAGTCGGTTGGTTAATAAAACGTTAACCGTAACCGTTACAAAACTCTCGGTCAGATGGTTAGTAGTTAGTCGGTTGGTTAATAAGAAGTTAACTGTAACCGTTATAAGTCTCTCAGTTAGATGGTTAGTAGTTAGTTGGTTGGTTAATAAGAAGTTTACCGTAACCGTTCAAACTCTCTCGGACAGATGGTTAGTAGTTAGTCGGTTGGTTAATAAGAAGTTAACCGTAACCGTTCAAACTCTATCGGCTAGATGGTTACTAGTTAGTCGGTTGGTTAATAAGAAGTTAACCGTAACCGTTCAAACTTTCTCGGTTAGATGGTTAGTAGTTAGTCGGTTGGTTAATAAGCAGTTAACCGTAATCATTAAAACTCTCTATGGTTAGTAGTTAGTTGGTTGGTTAATAAGACGTTAACCGTAATCGTTGAAACTCTCTCAGTTAAATGGTTAGTAGTTAGTCGGTTGGGTGATAAGAAGTTAACCGTAACCGTTCAAACTCTCTCGGTTAGATGGTTAGTAGTTAGTCGGTTGGTTAATAAGAAGTTAACCGTAACCGTTTAAACTCTCTCGGTTAGATGGTTAGTAGTTAGTCGATTGGCTAATAAGAAGTTAACCGTAACCATTCAAACTCTCTCGGTTAGATGGTTAGTAGTTTGTTGGTTGGTTAATAAGACGTTAACCGTAACCGTTATAATTCTCTCGGTTAGATGGTTAGTAGTTAGTCGGTTGGTTAATAAGAAGTTACTCGTAACCGTTAAAACTCTCTCGGTTAGATGGTTAGTAGTTAGTCGGTTGGTTAATAAGAAGTTAATCGTAACCGTTAAAAATCTCTCGGTCAGATGGTTAGTAGTTAGTCGAATGGTTAATAAGAAATTGACCGTAACCATGAAAACTCTCTCGGTTAGATGGGTAGTAGTTTTGTCGGTTGGTTAATAAGACGTTAACCGTAACCCTTAAAATTCTCTCGACTAGATGGTTAGTAGTTAGTCGGTTGGTTAATAAGAAGTTAACAGTAACCGTTAAAACTCTCTCGGTTAGATGGTTAGTTGTTAGTAGATTGGTTAATAAGAAGTAAAACGTAACCGTAAAACTCTCTCGCTTAGATGGTGAGTAGTTAGTCGTTTGGTTAATATGAAGTTAACCGTAACCATTAAAACTCTCTCGGTTAGATGTTTAGTAGTTAGTTGGTTGGTTAATAAGACGTTAACCGTAACCATTGAAACTCTCTCGGTTAAATGGTTAGTAGTTAGTCGGTTGGTTGATAAGAAGTTAACCGTAACCGTTCAAACTCTGTCGGTTCGATGGTTACTAATTAGTCGGTTGGTTAATAAGAAGTTAACCGTAACCGTTCAAACTCTCTTGGTTAGATGGTTAGTAGTTAGTCGGTTGGTTAATAACAAGGTAACCGTAACCGTTCAAACTCTCTCGGTTAGATGGTTAGTAGTCAGTAGGTTGGTTAATAAGACGTTAACCTTAACCGTTATAACTCTCTCGGTTAGATGGTTAGTAGTTAGTCGGTTTGTTAATAAGAAGGTAATCGTAACCGTTAAAACTCTCTGGGTTAGATGGTTAGTAGTTAGTCGGTTGGTTAATAAGAAGTTAACCGTAACCGTTAAAACTCTCACAGCTAGATGGTTAGTAGTTAGTCGGTTGGTTAATAAGAAGGTAACTGTAACCGTTAAAATTCTCTCGGTGAGATGGTTAGTATTTAGTAGGTTGGTTAATAACACGTTAACCGTAAACATTGAAACTTTCTCACTTAGATGGTTAGTAGTTAGTCGGTTGGTTAGTAAGAAGTTAACCGTAACCGTTCAAACTCTATCGGCTAGATGGTTACTAGTTAGTCGGTTGGTTAATAAGAAGTTAACCGTAACCGTTCAAACTCTCTCGGTTAGATGGTTAGTAGTTAGTTGGTTGGTTAATAAGACGTTAACCGTAACCGTTATAACTCTCTCGGTTAGATGGTTAGTAGTTAGTCGGTTGGTTAATAAGAAGTTACTCGTAACCGTTAAAACTCTCTCGGTTAGATGGTTAGTAGTTAGTCGGTTGGTTTATAACACGTTAACCGTAACCGTTCAAACTCTCTTGGTTAGATGCTTAGTAGTTAGTCGGTTGGTTAATAAGAAGTTAACCGTAAGTGTTTAAACTCTCTCGGTTGGATGGTTAGTAGTTAGTCGGTTGGTTAATAAGACGTTAACCGTAACCGTTATAACTCTCTCGGTTAGATGGTTAGTAGTTAGTCGGTTGGTTAATAAGAAGTTACTCGTAACCGTTAATACTCTCTAGGTTAGATGGTTAGTAGTTAGTCGGTTGGTTAATAAGAAGTTAATCGTAACCGTTAAAAATCTCTTGGTCAGATGCTTAGTAGTTAGTCGGTTGGTTAATAAGAAGTTGACCGTAAGCGTTTAAACTCTCTCGGTTGGATGGTAAGTAGTTAGTTGGTTGGTTAAGAAGACGTTAACCGTAATCATTGAAACTCCCTCGGTTAAATGGTTAGTAGTTAGTCGATTGGTTGATAAGAAGTTAATCGTAACCGTTCAAACTCTCTCGGTTAGATGGTTAGTAATTAGTCGGTTGGTTAATAAGAAGTTAACTGTAACCGTTCAAACACTCTCGGTTAGATGGTTAGTAGTTAGTCGGTTGGTTAATAAGAAATTAACCGTAACCGTTCAAACTCTCTCGGTTAGATGGTTAGTAGTTAGTAGGATGGTTAATAAGACGTTAACCGTAACCGTTATAACTCTCTCGGTTAGATGGTTAGTAGTTAGTCTGGTTGTTAATAAGAAGGTATTCGTAACCGTTAAAACTCTCTCGGTTAGATGGTTAGTAGTTAGTCAGTTGGTTAATAATAAGTTAACCATCACCGTTAAAAAACTCTCGGTCAGATGGTTAGTAGTTAGTCGGTTGGTTATTAAGAAGTTGACTGTAACCGTTAAAACTCTCTTGGTTAGATAGTTAGTAGTTAGTCGGTTGGCTAATAAGACGTTAACCGTGACGTTAACCGTAACCGTTATAACTCTCTTGGTTAGCTGGTTAGTAGTTAGTCGGTTTGTTAATAAGACGTTAACCGTAACCGTTATAACTCTCTCGGTTAGATGGTTACTAGTTAGTCGGTTGGTTAATAAAACGTTAACCGTAACCGTTCAAACTCTATCGGCTAGATGGTTACTAGTTAGTCGGTTGGTTAATAAGAAGTTAACCGTAACCGTTCAAACTTTCTCGGTTAGATGGTTAGTAGTTAGTCGGTTGGTTAATAAGCAGTTAAGCGTAATCATTAAAACTCTCTATGGTTAGTAGTTAGTTGGTTGGTTAATAAGACGTTAACCGTAATCGTTGAAACTCTCTCAGTTAAATGGTTAGTAGTTAGTCGGTTGGGTGATAAGAAGTTAACCGTAACCGTTCAAACTCTCTCGGTTAGATGGTTAGTAGTTAGTCGGTTGGTTAATAAGAAGTTAACCGTAACCGTTTAAACTCTCTCGGTTAGATGGTTAGTAGTTAGTCGATTGGTTAATAAGAAGTTAACCGTAACCATTCAAACTCTCTCGGTTAGATGGTTAGTAGTTTGTTGGTTGGTTAATAAGACGTTAACCGTAACCGTTATAATTCTCTCGGTTAGATGGTTAGTAGTTAGTCGGTTGGTTAATAAGAAGTTACTCGTAACCGTTAAAACTCTCTCGGTTAGATGGTTAGTAGTTAGTCGGTTGGTTAATAAGAAGTTAATCGTAACCGTTAAAAATCTCTCGGTCAGATGGTTAGTAGTTAGTCGAATGGTTAATAAGAAATTGACCGTAACCATGAAAACTCTCTCGGTTAGATGGTTAGTAGTTTTGTCGGTTGGTTAATAAGACGTTAACCGTAACCCTAAAAATTCTCTCGACTAGATGGTTAGTAGTTAGTCGGTTGGTTAATAAGAAGTTAACAGTAACCGTTAAAACTCTCTCGGTTAGATGGTTAGTTGTTAGTAGATTGGTTAATAAGAAGTAAAACGTAACCGTAAAACTCTCTCGCTTAGATGGTGAGTAGTTAGTCGTTTGGTTAATATGAAGTTAACCGTAACCATTAAAACTCTCTCGGTTAGATATTTAGTAGTTAGTTGGTTGGTTAATAAGACGTTAACCGTAACCATTGAAACTCTCTCGGTTAAATGGTTAGTAGTTAGTCGGTTGGTTGATAAGAAGTTAACCGTAACCGTTCAAACTCTGTCGGTTCGATGGTTACTAATTAGTCGGTTGGTTAATAAGAAGTTAACCGTAACCGTTCAAACTCTCTTGGTTAGATGGTTAGTAGTTAGTCGGTTGGTTAATAACAAGGTAACCGTAACCGTTCAAACTCTCTCGGTTAGATGGTTAGTAGTCAGTAGGTTGGTTAATAAGACGTTAACCTTAACCGTTATAACTCTCTCGGTTAGATGCTTAGTAGTTAGTCGCTTTGTTAATAAGAAGGTAATCGTAACCGTTAAAACTCTCTGGGTTAGATGGTTAGTAGTTAGTCGGTTGGTTAATAAGAAGTTAACCGTAACCGTTAAAACTCTCACAGCTAGATGGTTAGTAGTTAGTCGGTTGGTTAATAAGAAGTTAACCGTAACCGTTAAAATTCTCTCGGTGAGATGGTTAGTATTTAGTAGGTTGGTTAATAACACGTTAACCGTAAACATTGAAACTTTCTCACTTAGATGGTTAGTAGTTAGTCGGTTGGTTAGTAAGAAGTTAACCGTAACCGTTCAAACTCTATCGGCTAGATGGTTACTAGTTAGTCGGTTGGTTAATAAGAAGTTAACCGTAACCGTTCAAACTCTCTCGGTTAGATGGTTAGTAGTTAGTTGGTTGGTTAATAAGACGTTAACCGTAACCGTTATAACTCTCTCGGTTAGATGGTTAGTAGTTAGTCGGTTGGTTAATAAGAAGTTACTCGTAACCGTTAAAACTCTCTCGGTTAGATGGTTAGTAGTTAGTCGGTTGGTTTATAACACGTTAACCGTAACCGTTCAAACTCTCTTGGTTAGATGCTTAGTAGTTAGTCGGTTGGTTAATAAGAAGTTAACCGTAAGTGTTTAAACTCTCTCGGTTGGATGGTTAGTAGTTAGTCGGTTGGTTAATAAGACGTTAACCGTAACCGTTATAACTCTCTCGGTTAGATAGTTAGTAGTTAGTCGGTTGGTTAATAAGAAGTTACTCGTAACCGTTAAAACTCTCTAGGCTAGATGGTTACTAGTTAGTCGGTTGGTTAATAAGAAGTTAACCGTAACCGTTCAAACTCTCTCGGTTAGATGGTTACTAGTTAGTTGGTTGGTTAATAAGACGTTAACCGTAACCGTTATAATTCACTCGGTTAGATGGTTAGTAGTTAGTCGGTTGGTTAATAAGAAGTTACTCGTAACCGTTAAAACTCTCTCGGTTAGATGGTTAGTATTTAGTCGGTTGGTTAATAACACGTTAACCGTAACCGTTCAAACTCTCTTGGTTAGATGGTTAGTAGTTAGTCGGTTGGTTAATAAGAAGTTAACCGTAACCGTTAAAACTCTCTTGGTTAGATGGTGAGTAGTTACTCGTTTGGTTAATAAGAAGTTAACCATAACCATTAAAACTCTCTCGGTTAGATGGTTAGTAGTTAGTTGGTTGGTTAATAAGAAGTTAACCGTAACCGTTAAAATTCTCTCGGTTAGATGATTAGTATTTAGTAGGTTGGTTAATAAGACGTTAACCGTAACCGTTGAAACTTTCTCGGTTAGATGGTTAGTAGTTAGTCGGTTGGTTAATAAGAAGTTAACCGTAACCGTTAAAACTCTCTCGGTTAGATGGTTAGTAGTTAGTCGGTTGGTTAATAAAAATTTAACCGTAACCGTTCAAACTCTCTCGGTTAGATGGTTAGTAGTTAGTCGGTTGGTTAATAAGAAGTTAACCGTAAGCGTTTAAATTCTCTCGGTTGGATGGTAAGTAGTTAGTTGGTTGGTTAAGAAGACGTTAACCGTAATCGTTGAAACTCCCTCGGTTAAATGGTTAGTAGTTAGTCGATTGGTTGATAAAAAGTTAATCGTAACCGTTCAAACTCTCTCGGTTAGATGGTTAGTAATTAGTCGGTTGGCTAATAAGAAGTTAACTGTAACCGTTCAAACACTCTCGGTTAGATGGTTAGTAGTTAGTCGGTTGGTTAATAAGAAATTAACCGTAAGTGTTTAAACTCTCTCGGTTGGTTGGTTAGTAGTTAGTCGGTTGGTTAATAAGACGTTAACCGTAACCGTTATAACTCTCTCGGTTAGATGGTTAGTAGTTAGTCGGTTGGTTAATAAGAAGTTACTCGTAACCGTTAAAACTCTCTAGGTTAGATGGATAGTAGTTAGTCGATTGGTTAATAAGAGGTTAATCGTAACCGTTAAAAATCTCTCGGTCAGATGGTTAGTAGTTAGTCGGTTGGTAATTAAGAAGTGTACTGTAACTGTTAAAACTCTATTGGTTAGATAGTTAGTAGTTAGTCGGTTGGCTAATAAGACGTTAACCGTGACGTTAACCGTAACCGTTATAACTCTCTTGGTTAGATGGTAAGTAGTTAGTCGGTTTATTAATAAGACGTTAACCGTAACCGTTATAACTCTCTCGGTTAGATGGTTAGTAGTTAGTCGGTTGGTTAATAAAAAGTTAACCGTAACCGTTACAAAACTCTCGGTCAGATGGTTAGTAGTTAGTCGGTTGGTTAATAAGAAGTTAACTGTAACCGTTATAAGTCTCTCAGTTAGATGGTTTGTAGTTAGTTGGTTGGTTAATAAGAAGTTTACCGTAACCGTTCAAACTCTCTCGGACAGATGGTTAGTAGTTAGTCGGTTGGTTAATAAGAAGTTAACCGTAACCGTTCAAACTCTATCGGCTAGATGGTTACTAGTTAGTCGGTTGGTTAATAAGAAGTTAACCGTAACCGTTCAAACTTTCTCGGTTAGATGGTTAGTAGTTAGTCGGTTGGTTAATAAGCAGTTAACCGTAAGCATTAAAACTCTCTCGATTAGATGGTTAGTAGTTAGTTGGTTGGTTAATAAGACGTTAACCGTAATCGTTGAAACTCTCTCAGTTAAATGGTTAGTAGTTAGTCGGTTGGGTGATAAGAAGTTAACCGTAACCGTTCAAACTCTCTCGGTTAGATGGTTAGTAGTTAGTCGGTTGGTTAATAAGAAGTTAACCGTAACCGTTTAAACTCTATCGGTTAGATGGTTAGTAGTTAGTCGATTGGTTAATAAGAAGTTAACCGTAGCCGTTCAAACTCTCTCGGTTAGATGGTTAGTAGTTAGTTGGTTGGTTAATAAGAAGTTAACCCTAACCGTTCAAATTCTCTCGGATAGATGGTTAGTAATTAGTCGGTTGGTTAATCAGAAGTTAATCGTAACCTTTCAAACTCTCTCGGTTAGATGATTAGTAGTTAGTTGGTTGGTTAATAAGAAGTTAACCGTAACCGTTCAAACTCTCTCGGTTAGATGGTTAGTAGTTAGTAGGTTGGTTAATAAGACGTTAACCGTAACCGTTATAACTCTCTCGGCTAGTTGGTTAGTAGTTAGTCGGGTTATTAATAAGAAGGTAATCGTAACCGTTAAAACTCTCTCGGTTAGATGGTTAGTAGTTAGTCAGTTGGTTAATAATAAGTTAACCATCACCGTTAAAAAACTCTCGGTCAGATGGTTAGTAGTTAGTCGGTTGGTTATTAAGAAGTTGACTGTAACCGTTAAAACTCTCTTGGTTAGATAGTTAGTAGTTAGTCGGTTGGCTAATAAGACGTTAACCGTAACCGTTAAAACTCTCTCGGTTAGATGGTTAGTAGTTAGTCGGTTGGTTAATAAGATGTTAACCGTAACCGTTAGAACTCTCTCGGTTAGATGGTTAGTAGTTAGTCGGTTGGTTAAAAAAAGTTAACCGTAACCGTTAAAGCTCTCTCGGTTAGATGGTTAGCAGTTAGTCAGTTGGTTAATAAGAAGTTAAACGTAACCGTTAAAACTCTCTCGGTTAGATGGTTAGTAGTTAGTCGGTTGGTTAATAACAAGTTAACCATAACCGTTAAAAGTCTCTCGGTTAGATGGTTAGTAGTTAGTCGGTTGGTTAATAAGATGTTAACCATAACCTTTAAAGCATTTGGCTCCATCCTGATTACCTCATGTAAATTTGAAACATCTACAAGAAAAAAGACTTATCATTTGTTTAATGAAATCAATGTTTTCAAGAAGTGTATTCAAGAACAATAATCTAACTAATTATTAATTATCATTTTTTAAATACTGACTTATGTGTGTTGATTAATTATCATCTATTAATCAATGGCTTTCTTAATATGTGTACTATCATATGTTTAAAAAAAATTACGATATCAGTGTTTCCCAAAGGTTTTATAAATATATGTAATGTTAAAGAAATCAATATTTTCAAGAAGTATATAAATTGAATACGAGTTATTTTCAAGAAGTATATTTTTTAATATATGTAATGTTAAAGAAATTAATATTTTCAAGAAGTATATTTAATTATCATTAAATAATTTAAAGAAATATACTTTACAACGATATTCTAACTTAACAAGTATGTTAATTATCATTTACTCAATACGAATGATTAATTATCACTTATCATATAGAAGAATACTAAATACGAATTATGTTTATCGATAATCGATTAGTTAATAGTTATCATGTACAACAAATATAAGAAAAACCCAAAGATGAAAATAATTAACTCACATTTTTCTGTATCGGAATTATGAACCTAAATCAACAATTAGGAACACAAGCAAGCACACGCACATTTAAATCGATAATAGTTGCAGAATTCAATTGCGCTACAATCATAAATTGAATTGGGGGATAAGATTACTGTTACCTCTCTTCTCCCTGTAAATTTGGCAAAACCAACGCAGCTTCGAGAATTCTGGCGATAACAACATCAATAATCTGATTCCTGATCTGTAACAATCCTCCAGAAATCACAACCACCAACTACCTCTTCTTCTCATTCGCAATGCCGTATGAGTGATTATAGACACTGATGGTTTGTTATGAAATGAATTGATTGATGCAAGACACAGGATCGAAAGAGTGAAGAAGAAGAGTGTGCGTGTTGAAGGTGTGTGAGGGCTTCTGTTGTGATTTTTTGGGGAAAAGAGATGGAGAAATTGAGGATTAGTGGTTAATTTGGAGTTCTTGATGGATTTGGTTTTCGCCTGATTGAGAGTGAGAAAGAAAGAGCTCTGGTGTGCGTATAACAGAATCATTATGGGCGTTTTATATGGCAATCTTTAACCGTTACATGAGTGAATCTGTTAACTTTTGGCGGCAACGGCAATAATATAATATATACGCTATTTAAATGATACCCTTCAAGTTTAAACAATTGCAATTCTAACCCTAACTTTTAAAACGTGGTTGAAAAATTGCATCAATTGTACTTATGTGATAACAGCCTTGTTTTACTCGTAAATATTGGATAGCTATTAGTAGTATCAATTGTTTTACTCGCATCCGGTTAGTTCATGGTTTGCCAAAATATTCCCAAAAATCATCAATATTTTGGGATGATTTTATGAGTTTGGCTTGTTTTGATCCATTACTCTCTTAAGCCTGCCACAATCTTGGTTTGAGCCCAAATCAAAACACATCAAACATAAGTCATTTTCAGAAAATAAAGTGTTGATATGTTTTCCAATATCATGAATCATCCAAACTCATGTTAGCACGCCATTACTTAACAACAATTAAAGGATTGGAAGATGGTAATAATGTAACTTGTTGCCTTGTTGGTAGGTATTTCTCATTTGAAAATAAAACTTTAAATTGTATTAGTGTCTATAAGCCCAAGAACAATGACGAGACATGACTCATGCAAGGAAAGATGTAACGATATTGGATTGCAACCGGATTCAAGAGCTTCAGCAAAATCACATTTGGCAAGATCTATGCGCAGAAATGTACAAAGGGCCATATACATAGCTAAACCACAAAAAGCAAGTTACAAGTGGATCACAAAAATAGAACGATTCCAACCCACTTAATTCAAAAATAAAGCAGTGTCTATTATTGAAGTTTTAAATCATGTTGCAATCATAATTGTTCTTAGCTTCAGGTTTCATTTCCATCAATGTAGTTCTATTCCGATCTTGCAACTTATCCAAAGAAGACCTGAAATACCAATTCATAACTGTAATCATGTTATTTACACAAACTTAGGAGATGCATATTTAAGCACTTACATTAAAAATCTAATAGTTTAAGCTTGTAAATACATTCACAGAGCATATATAGAGAAAGGGTTGGAATTTGGAAATAGTTGGACACCCTCCATCCACATAAATCAGCTGAACAACCTTCTCAAGAACCTTCCCACCATCATCTAAAAGATTTGTAAACAAAAATGAAGATCCATTTGAGATCGATGTTGTAAAAAAGTTTGCTACTTGCAAAGAAACTAAAAAACAAGTAATTAAATTGACATGACACGACACAAAAAAAAACCTTTTTCCAATTTACTAATGCTACTGATCATCTTCGTTTTCACTCATTATGGCCCTTATATATATTGACAATAATATAAGAACACACACAAATATAATAAGAATAACTCTCTAGGTTTATAACTCAAACCTCAAGAACATAAAACTCACACACAATACATAACTCGTACGTGTGTATATATAACTAAAACAAAACAAAGTCCTAAACCAACACAACTAATAACTAGATAACTCCTAATATTAGATAACTCCTAATATTCAAATATGGACTCATAATTATCTTTTACTTCAAGCTTATCTCAACATTCTCCCCCTTAAGCTTGAACTTTCCTTCTCCTATGTCTTGAACTCCAATAAGACTCCTCATTTCTTTGAACTTGATTCTTCCAAGTGGCTTCGTCAGAATATCAGCTTTCTGTTCATTTCCCGGTACATGCTCTACTTCTACTTGTTCATTCCCAACACATTCTCGGATGAAATGATATTTTCTGTGTATGTGTTTGCTCCACCCATGGAACACTGGATTCTTAGTTAGAGCAATCGTTGATTTGTTATCAACTCTAATAGTCACTTTCTCGCAATTTTCTTCAACGATTTCACTTAGGAGTTCTTGGAGCCAAATGGCTTGTTTTGCAGCTTCTGTCGCAGCCATGAACTCGGCCTCACAGGATGATAGAGCCACAGTTTCTTGCTTCCGAGAACACCAAGTAATTGGTGATTCATCAAGATAAAATATATGACCAGATGTACTCTTTCCATCATCTGGATCTACATTATGCGAGCTATCACTATATCCCACTAATATAGTTTTACTGCTTTTCCCAAACACAAGCCCATACGAGGTCGAGCCTCGTAAATACCTCAACACCTGTTTTAAGGCTGCACCATGTGATTCTTTTGGTTCCTGCATGTATCGACTTAATACTCCAACGCTATAGGACAGATCTGGACGCGTATGGAGAAGATATCGAAGGCACCCTATAACCCTTCGATACTTATTTTCATCGATGCTCTTTTCTTGCAAAGCTTTGGACAGCTTTATGTTCATCTCCATTGGTGCATGGGACATATTACATTCACTCATCCCATTTTCTTCAAGAATTTTTTGTGCATGTCGTTCTTGTTTTAACACAATACATCCTTCATCTTGAATTACCTCAATTCCGAGGTAAAACGTTAACCTCCCAAGGTTACTCATCTCAAACTTGGTTGCCATTTCTTGTTTAAAATCAAGTATTGATTTTAACAATGATCCAGTAACTAGCAGATCATCTACGTACACCACAACAAGAAGGAGGTTACCGTTTCGTTCCTTTTGATACAGTGATGGCTCCTTAGAACATTTATTAAACTTCATGTCTAGCAGGATTTGGTTCAGTTTTGTGTTCCACGCTCTTGGTGCTTGCTTTAAACCATAGAGGGCTTTATTCAATTTATACACTTTGTCTTCTTTTCCCTTGATCACAAATCCTTCTGGTTGAGTAACATATACTTCTTCCTTTAGGTCTCCATGAAGAAATGCGGTTTTTACATCAAGATGATGTATTTCCCAACCATTTGAAGCAGCTAAAGCAATGACTAAATGAATTGTCTCGATACGAACCACCGGGGCAAATACTTCGTCATAATCAATACCATGCTTTTGAACATACCCCTTTGCTACCAACCGTGCCTTATGCTTCCATCGGAATTTCTTTTCACCTTGAACACCCACTTTAAACCAATTGGTTTTGTTCCGATGGGAAGATCAACTAGACACCATGTTTTATTCTTCTCAATAGAAGACAGCTCCTCTTTACAAGCTTCGACCCATACCCTTGAGACTTTTGCCTCATTATAGTCCCATGGTTCATCACTTATTGCAACCAAGAGTCTTTCACAGTCTTCCTCGTGGAAGAGTACATAATCGTTTAGATATGCTGGTTGTACACTTTCTCTTGTTGATCTTCGTAGTGGTGGTGATAGAGTTTGCTCTTGCTCTTGATCTACATCATCATCACTTTCACCTTCTCCATTTGCCTCATCATGAGATACACTGTCACTCATAACTCGAGTGGTGTGGGTGTACTCAGGCGTGCCGAATACAAGGTGATCATCACCATTACTGGTTTCCTTTTGTTCGGTATTCCAATTACATCCCTTTGTCTCATCAAAAACAACATCTCGACTTACTATAATCCTTTTATTCTTAGGATCAAGTAGTCGATAGGCCTTTGATCCAGGTTCTGTACCCAAATGCACCAAGATTTTTGACCTATTATCAAGCTTCTTCCTTCCAACAGAATCGGTTTTAGTATAACCGATGCAACCAAAGATTCTCAGATGCTCGACATTTGGTTTCTTTCCTTTCAACACTTCATATGGAGTTGTATTACCTAACGAGCGTGATGAAACTCTATTAAGTAAATACGTAGCATGTCTGACTGCTTCTCCCCACAAATAGTTTGGTAGACTCTTGTGTTTTAATATACTTCTAGTCATCTCTAGAAGTGTTCTGTTTCTTCTTTCGACTACCCCGTTTTGTTAGGGAGTATAGGGAGCGGTCAGGTGTCCTGTGATACCGTGCATATCACAGTATGATCTAAATGCATCCGATACAAACTCCCCTCCTCTGTCAGTACGGAGGGTTTTGATCACAACCTTCGATTCTTTTTCAGCAAATAACTTGAACCTTTTGAACTTCTCGAAGGCTTCGCTCTTTTCCTTTAACAGAATAGTCCACATATAGCGTGAGTGATCATCAATTAACACAAATACATACCTCTTTTGTCCTGGTGTGGGGGGTGTAATTGGTCCACATAAGTCTCCATGCACGAGTTCAAGAGGTTGGGTGGCTCGGTATTTAGTCACTTGTGGGAAGGGTTGTCTAGCCTGCTTTCCAAGCATGCACGATCCACTAGTGACTAGTTGATCATGGTTTTCATCATATCATAATTAATATGACCAAGCCTTGCGTGCCACTTTGATGACTCCACATTACTCGTGGTTTTTAGGCATTCTATGTTTCTTTCATCAACATAGAGCTTGACTTTGTATAACCGGTTTCTAGATCGCGTGGTTTTCATCATGACTTGTTTCGCACGATCATAGAGGATCAAGAAATCATCTTCCATTATCACACTGCAACCTGCCTCTGTTGCTTGCCCCAGACTCACGATATTACTTTTCAAATTTGGTATGTAATACACGTTGTTTAAAAGTTTTTTCTCACCATTCTTGAGGACGAAACAAATAGAGCCTTTTCCTTTGATATCCATTCGAGAGTCATCACCAAACCTCACTTTGCCGGTGATTTTTTCATTTAGATCCACAAAGAACTTGAGGTTTCCACTCATGTGATTACTGGCACCATTATCAAGATACCATACATTCTTTGTGTCTAGATCGGTATCAAACAAGTTTGGGTTCACCTTGTCTTCGTTGAGGTACACCACATCATGCATCATTAACTCGTCGGCTTCTTGGGTATCTTCATCCTTCTTCTCAATGGCCTCAAGAAGTTTAAGCAAAAGATCAGGACAGTCGGATGCATAATGCCCAACTTTGTCGCATCGATAGCACGTAATCTGAGACACATCACGCCGCATATTATTCGATCTTCCACGTCCTCTTCCTCTCCAATTAGAGCGACCTCCTCGTCCTCTACCTCTGCTAGACGTGTAATTTTCTTGTTGTTGGTCATTATTGGCAAACATCATCTTCTCTTGATCCTCCGGTTGCTCTTCTTCTTCTTCTTCTTTAATTCGTTCCTCATAAGCTTTGAGTCTGCCTACAATGTCTTCAAAACTAGTCATTTTGAGATCTAGAACTTGCTCGAGAGATGCTACAATAAGTATATATTTTTTTCTTGGTAGGCCTTTTAAGAATTTCTTTACGAGACTTGCTTCGTTTATTGTTTCTCCAAGAGAGGCTGCCTTAGAGGAGATCTCTGACAGTTTTCCAACAAACGTATCAATGGTATCATCTTCTGCCATCTTGATTCTGTCAAAGTCCGCCATTAGGGTTTGTAGTCTCGCCTCTCTTACTCTTTCTGCACCGACATACCTCGATTTTATAGCATCCCAAATCTCTTTTGCAGACTCGAGATCGCCGACTTGCAGTATCAAAGCTTCTGATATGGACTGGAACAGCAAAGCTATCGCCATATTATTCTTTTCTTCGCTGCCGTTTCCTGGTTCGATGGATTCCCATACCTTGTTGACCTTCAGTGCGATCTTCATTCTCATAGCCCAAACAGTATAGTTTGAGGAATTGAGCATAGGAAGCTTGACAGACGACGTGGATCCGCCGTCCTTGACCGATGTCTCGCCTTCATCTTTATTTGATTTGTCGCCCATGTTTGATCTTGATTTTGCAGGCTCTGATACCAATTATTGACAATAATATAAGAACACACACAAATATAATAAGAATAACTCTCTTATTAGCTCAAGGTTTATAACTCAAACCTCAAGAACATAAAACTCACACACAATACATAACTCGTATGTGTGTATATATAACTAAAACAAAACAAAGTCCTAAACCAACACAACTAATAACTAGATAACTCCTAATATTAGATAACTCCTAATATTCAAATATGGACTCATAATTATCTTTTACTTCAAACTTATCTCAACAATATATTCAAAAGCTTTAATTTAATGTAATGCATATTCATATGATACCGGGCCAAATACAAAAAAATAGTTTTAAGGCTTCAACTTGCACAAATGATACGTAATTAAATTGTGTTATTAAGACATAGCTACCTTGAGGTTTTTCTTTATAAGCACGTTGAGGAATGCATATTTCCTAAGTTGTTCCTTGTTGCTGCATGTGATGTAGAATGATATCCTATTGTCTGGATTTCATTTTTGAGATGTATTAATCAAGTGATGTTACTTTTCCATCTGATCTCGGTCTGCAACACAAATGATGCAAATAACCTGCAAAAGAAACATGAGAAAATGAGTAAGGGGGTGTAGCAATCTGTCCCACATTGGATGGTTTACTCATCACAAGATGATATGTATACTCCAATAATTCTTTTTCTTCATATTATCCTTTAATTTAGACACTTATCTTCATTTGGTTGATAAAAAATAAGTATAAACAAATAATAGGAAGTAATACATTTTAATTGTTGTCGTATCTTCAAAAGCTTCCAGCGCCAAAAGGGATGAAATGATTTTACTCGTAATATAACATTTTAATTGTTGTCGTATTCATAAAAGGTATATATGTGGGGCATTTATAAAAGGTATTTACAAAACATTTAGAATAGATAAAAGTAAACTAGTATTATAAATACAAGAAAAGCTTTTGTAAATGTTAACCATAGAGATTTTTTATGAATAAGTATTGTTAATAAAAAGTACTTAGTGTAAACTTGATGTGTTAAAAGTAATAAATTATTATGATGTTAACCATTAGAGATGTTCTTATTTTCTTACTCATTTGATCATTATAAGTATGTAAATCAAATGATGAAAGTTGGATAGAAAGTTAGTGGATTCCACATGTCAATTATTTTAATGGTAGGAAGATGAGTATAAAGATTTAGTAGTACACTAGTACTCGATCCAATTTTTTTTAATGTATAAAGTACAACATATAATGTATACAACAAACACACTTCTAACAAAAGTTTGGTCGCCATAACGACCAAATCCATACGAAAAGTGAAAGGTGGGCGCGTCCTCTTTGGTCACATAATGGGAAGACATGGTCATGAACATCGGTCGCAGTAGCTGGTCGTAGCGTATTACATTTGGTTATAAGTGCTAACGGTTATGCATAATTCTCTAGTCAGAATCTAGAAGACGTGCTTATTTTCTATTCTATTTGTTACTATTCTTAAAATTCAAACGTTTAAAATTCAAACCTATATTTTGTAAATATATCATAATCTTTGAAAATTCTGTGGAAAATATTGCGCTTATATACCTAACTTATGGCACTCCACCACTATATAAACACCCTAAATCAAAGCCTTGAACCCACACGGCCATACTCTAAGTGTACTAAACATGGCGTATGTTAAAACCCATTTAATTCCGTTACACGTTCTCTCCATCTTTTGCTTCTCTTTCACTCAAGGAGCCAATTTCGATGTCATAAACCAATGTCCATACACCGTATGGGCCGCTGCCTCCCCCGGTGGAGGTAAACGGCTTGAAACTGGCCAAACTTGGCCAGTCACGGTGCAACCTGGAACACCTAAAGCCCGTATCTGGGGACGAACCGGTTGCACCTTTGATGCCAATGGAAGAGGAAAGTGTGACACCGGCGATTGCAACGGAATGCTCGAATGTCAGGGTTATGGGGCCCCACCTAACACTTTAGCCGAGTTGGCTCTTAACCAAGATAGCAACAATGACTTTGTTGACATATCGGTTGTTGATGGGTTTAATATCCCGATGGAGTTTAGCCCGATTGGTGCTTCGTGCAAAACTATGAGGTGTGCTGCTGATATCAACGGCCAGTGTCCTGACAAACTACGAACTCAAGGAGGATGCAACAATCCGTGCACGGTTTTTAAGACTGTTGAGTATTGTTGTACCATTGAGCGCGGTAGTTGTGGACCAACGGAGTATTCTAGGTTTTTTAAAGATAGGTGTCCGGACGCTTATAGTTACCCACAAGATGACCCGACTAGTCTATTTACTTGCCCCGGGGGTACTAATTACAAAGTCGTGTTCTGTCCATGAACTCGATCTTACAATACGCAAACTAGTAATCCTAGAATAAAGATGTTCGGATTTTACCTTATAGAATGGGCTTCTCGAGTTGTGTAAAACAAAATAAGGATAGTCGTGTCCATTATGAACCTTGTTTGGTTCTTACAGAAATTATGTAGCATGCAATAATGTGATTGTTCGTTTGTTCCTAGCTAGATCACCGTCTATGAAATACCTGAAACTTGTTTTGGTAAATTTTGAGGATCTTAAAACTAAGTGTAATGGTTTAGTATCACATCAGCATCACATCAATTTTTTCTCTAAACTGTAGTAGTGGTAAACTCACAGCTTAACCTTATTATTAATACATGTAACACTCATCATGCATAATGTACAAGCATACAAACACATCAAACAAACCTTTATCGGTCATCTAAACAACCGAGTGCAAGGAAAAAAGGAGTCGCTACAATGAGGGGGACGTGTCGCCAAGATCAGTCATAAACTCATGATCACGGTCACCAACCCTCGAAAATTACAATCAGTCTAATTATCTAAAATGAAATTAGGACTTTTTAGCAACTTTTTTTTTTTTTTCATTTAAAATACTAATCTATTTGAATTAGGAAAAACAAATGACCTTAAAACCGATGGCTAGTCCCTTTTTTATAGTCCACAAAATTACAATATCAAACACCGATTCAATTGTGTGTACAACATTCTGATCGGTCATACTTGACTTAAAATTAAAATCTAAAACTCGGGTTTTCCCACTGACGCTAATACAAGGCGGTTCATTATTTTCACAACAAACACCGATAAAACAACATCCACATACCACTACTACTTAACTTAAACTACTAATCCATAATCAAGTTTCAAATAAGACAATCAAAGTCAAATTACCAATTCACTCGCCACTGAGAAACCCATTCAAGATCACATTCAGTTCACCTTTGGTGGTGTTTTGTTGACACTTGTTCCCACCCCAACATTTTGTTCCTGAAAATTAGCAGATGCTGCTGGCTGACCATTAAACAGAATTTCATTTGTAAGTGTCTTGACTGCAAAGTCAAGGCATTGGTCAGTCCAATTATCATCTTCCGGAATGTCGTACGACAGCTGTCCATCATCAGCAGCAGCTTGTTCTTCCAGATTGATTCCTGACCCTTGATTTTCTCCAACAGCTGTTACTCCATTATTCTCTGTGGGACCCACACTTGAAGAAATGTTGTTGTTATCGGATTTGAGCCTTTTTGAAGATCGAGCAGGTGTGACAGTGGATAGGGATATGGTACGCTTAGCAATCCTGCTTGATGACCTACCTCTTGCAGGGGCAGATACGTCATTTTGTTGTTTTTCACTGGAGTTTTCTCCTTCTTTGTCTATTATGTCAATAAGGTTGATAATTGATATGATAACCGAATAATTAATATATAAAAAAGAATAAAATTAGACTTGAATCGTTTTTTATCCCGTACCTTCAAAAAGTGGTTGCTTGGTTACCGATTTCACTTTTTGCACTTCATGTGTATATACGAACTGTTGAAAAACATGAAGGTTAACTATATTTTCGTTTTAAGATTTTATTAATCTAATAATGGTAGCTTAGTTTTAAACGATTTAGTTTTTTATGCAGTTAAAAATAAAACGAAATAACTTACAACTTCATTTCCGTCTTTATCCTTAACTTTTGGTCTGATAGCACACAAGTTAACATCACCAGTCTCCAAATAGCGAAAAGCATCCACTTTAGAACGAAAAACATAGCCAGTCTCAGGATCCGTGTAAAACTGCATAAATCCAATCCTCAATAAGACATTTAATAATCAAACATTTAATTAAAAATAAAAATAAAAATAAAAACAGTGATTATTGTACCGGATCACTTCTTTTGTGGGTTGCATATATCTTGGTCCTGATTTCTTTAGTCCATCCTGGTGGCAACCCTTCTGCTGGCGTTGTTACGATTTCCTAATGTTGTTTCATAAGTCAGATTAAAGTCCATATTATATCAAACACACCAAATAATATACTAATAATTATTAATTAATTATCTAATAAACATACTTCTTTAAACTCAGAGTTCTTGGTGGCAGATTTGTTCTTGTTGGATCTTTTGGGACGCCCAACACCAGCAGCTTCAGAGTTTTGGTTAGAATCAGATGCTTTAATTTCCTGAAAAATTCAGATACATATTGAGTGACATGTCAAAATTTTCTTGACCCGTTACCCAACCCGCCCGACCCGACCCACGCCACTACTGCAAAAGGTATCAGTGAACATACTTTTGTCTTTCTGGAGTTGATGTTACTGGAACCACCACCTGCAAGATAGCTCAGCACTTGTGGCTTTGAATAAAACTTTTTTCCAGTTGCAGATTCCTGGTAAATCTGCAACACCACAACAATAACCAGATTTTTCAGGTAAAAAAAAAAACATAACATGTGAAACGATCAATTAAAAATACGGTTTTTTTTTCCTACCAGTTACCTTAAATTTCAATCCGGATTTTTTATAACTGACTTCCACAGTCCATCCTTCAGGTAGCCAATCAGTAACTCCATCTTTTGAGAAAGATCCTCCACTTATAGAACGAGCTGAACTATCAGGCGTTGAAAATGATCCTCCGGTTACAGAACGAACACGTCTCTGAGTCACCAAATCACAATTTATTTTCTTTTTTCTTTTCTTTTTTTTTAATTTAAATAGATCAAATTAACAACAAACATTTTACCTTGTTCTGTATACCACTTTCAGAACCATTTGGTAACGCTTCAGAAGTTACAGTTTCTTTGGGTGGAGTCAAATTAGTTACATTGGATGGAGCTGTTGGAGTCAGATGCTGAACACAAAGAGAATTTAGCGGAATTAATATTATATATTCCACAATAATGAAATATAATTAGTTAGTTAGGAAAATAACTTACAGAGCGGTCTTCATTAACATCCCTTTTCAGTGGTTTCATGGCACAATTTCTTATATCTCCAGAATCCAGATAACGCAAAGCATCTTTTTGTGAGAGAAAAATATAGTCACTCAACGGGTCTATGTAGTACTGCATTAATCAAACCCTAAATCAGACATATAAATTATAAAACATTGCATTATAACTTATAACTAAAATATTGACTTCCAACATTGACTAACCGGATGCTTTCTGCTTACAATTCCACGTTTTGTCATTCTGATTTCTTTAATCCATCCCTCGGGAAGCCCATCAACTGTAGTCCTTGAGATAACCTAGAAAATACCCCAAAAGCACTCAAATGGTTATATAAATTTGACAAATGCAATATTAATATTAAAAAAAACAAACAAACTTCATAATCAGAGGACAATCGGGCGCCTTGTGTCTTCTTTTCGGTTTTATTTTCTTTAATTTCAGTGGCTTCTGATTTCTGGGACTTATCAGCTTTTGCAGCATATTTCTCAACCTTAAAAATGAGGCACACGTTAGCAACAATCAGCTAGATAACCAAATTACTAGGGGGGTTATAAATGTAAAAAACCCATAATAAGGAATACCAAATTTGATACTTCTCTCTGTACGACTGCACTGCCATTTATTTTTCCAAGATGACTCAGAACTTGTGGCTTTGACATGAACTTACGTCCACTTATACGATCTGTGTAGACCTACAATTTTTTTAAATAAAAGTATAAAATGGTGGGCGTTTGATGAAATTGAAGCAATAAAATATTATATTTTTCTTGATATACCTTATATTTCTTTCCATTACTGCTACCAACTTTTCGACTCTTGAGTTCAACAGTCCATCCATCTGGTAGCCAATTAGGATTTTCAATAGCCTCAGAGGGAGATCCATCTTCATCTAAAGAACTCTCATTTTCCTGAATCACCGAACGTTATATTATTGTATCTATATATCTATATCTATTTCTATATATGAGGTAAAATGGTATTATCAATTTAATGAAGATGGATAAATGATAAATTATTACCTTGTATTTCTTGCTGCTACTTTCTGTTGCCAGTCGTTTAGGCCGTCCTTGAGGTGTTGATTCATTAACTTCATTTGTTTGGGTAACATCACGGTCTACAGTTGAGCCATTTCCATTTTGCTGAATATAAAAACATAATTTTAAGAATAATACGAATTAAAATGAAAATAAATTAAAGTAAATGACGACAAAATGTAGTATTACAGTCTTCTTTAGATAATCAAACACTTGTGGCTTTGAATAGCATCTGTGTCCTTCAGGATCAATGAAACACTGCAACAGAAAATAGGTACACAAATGAAAATGTTAAGAGATCAAAAATGAAGAAACCCTAATTTTAAGTTTTTGATGAACTCATGCACGGACGTTTTCATGTTTCGGAACCAGCTAGTTTTGAAAATTTGTACATTGGGGGTGTATCAAAAAACCCTATCATACAACATTGGTGTTGGATTTGAACAGATCATAACAATTTTACACAAATAAACCCTAGATTTGCCATATAAAAAAAATTCAAACTGCAGCTTAAAATTTAAAGGATAGAGCAACATCAGCTCGAAAAGGAAACAATCGATTTCACGAGTTACGAAGCTTCGTGAAGCAAAATTAACTCAACAAGATTCACATGCAGGTACTCAATTCACTACATATTCAAGATTAAACCAAAAATCAAACCAAAAACCACAGAATCTTTAGAAACTGAAGATCGAGACGAAAAAAAGCCCTAGTTAGGAATCTAAGGAAATCGAAGACTGCGAAGAGCAATTACCTTGACTTTCCGTCCGTCGATTTTTCTGATTTGCATAAACCAGTCAGAAGGGAGCCAGTCCGGCCAGTCATCGGAAGACATTTCCGGTGGAATTCGACGATGATAAGTAACGCTTTTTGTGCGAGTATCGAAGTGAGGGTGTAAAAGTAAAAGCCAATCTCGGTTATCTAAGACTTGAATTTAAGTTTGGGGGAAGTTGGTGCAAAAGGACAAGTAAGCTAGCCACGTGTCCACCATTTACCGACACGTCAGACTAGTTCGAATGTATGTTTGACCGATTGTTTCTTTATTGGGCTCAGTTTCTTTTCAGAATTTCCGGATTCTCTGTGAACGATGTTAAATTTGACGACTCGTGACATCGGTGGTAACTTACTTTCGAATGTATGTTTGACCGGTTGTTTCTTTTTGGGCTCAGTTTCTTTTAGTTTTTAGAATTTGCGAATTCTCCTGTTAACCTAGTAGTAAAAGTTTTGAAGTTAAGGTTCAAATTCCATAATGAATATAAGTGGATTTAAGGGCTGATTAGATTATCCTTAAAAACAAAAAAAACTTACTTTACATTTTTTGAAAACTTTCCAATTTTTTTTCTTTCTGAAAGGCATTTTGATAACTTTCATTAACGTACATTATTATGGTGATTTGGGTTACTAAATTTACACTTTTGGTACAAAATAACAGATGACTACATGTCAGGATCTTATTAATAGCAATATGAATTATACATAAATTATAAGCATTTGTTATTTGATGAAATCACTAGGGTAATGATGTTCCCTATCCTCAACCAAAGCCTACATGTTCTGACAAACACATGAAAATCATTGTAACGGAATTCACCTACATAAATGTGTAAAAACACAAAGACTACACTTCGTCATCCCCACGACAAACGCTCTCTATCACTACATGTGGATCCGGTCAAACCCACAATCTAAGGTAAACTTGAAAACGACTCTTCTGCACATAAAAGAAATATTACCGAACATTTGAACTAGAAAAAAAAAGAATATTTTAGAGAGGGAATTGTTCCACCATAAAAACTTATTCTCCAATTTGAGTTTTATCCATGTCTCAAATATTCGAAGAAATTCCGACCTCTCTACATAAACCAATTAAGGGGAATAAGTATGTCTTTCCACTATCAAATAATCAAGGGATCAAAACCACAACATGTGCATCACCTTTATTAGCTACCGTCACAATCATTTATAAATAAAGGACTTCAATTAACAAGTAATGTGTTTTCACTCACTCATTCTATGGGATGTTCTCTCTCTAGGATTCACTTTCTTATTCTCTAATCTTAATCTCTTCACCTGCTCTCTACATTTCTCTCGAGGATCCGGAAGGTGTGCGTATCACCTAAGGCTATAGGGTATGGACATCACCACCACTTGAATTTTTCTGCCACATCATCTGTTACCTCAGCAACCACACTACAGTACAACATCACACGACACCACTTTATTCAGGAAATACCCACCACACCACACCATTTTTTTCATCTCATCATTTCTTTTCTCTTTATTTTTTAAATATAAAATAAAATTTTAATTAAAATAAAATTTTAAAAATTTCAATACTAGAAATTTTAAAATCGTATAAATTAAAAAAATACAATACTTGAGGAAAAAAAAAAAACTAGTTTAGTTTGGAAAAAGCCTCCCTCGCCCTCTCTTTGGCCGCCCTCAAAATCTCGAGATCCTTCCCCGCCAATCCTTCCTCAACATGCTTCAAAATGGAAATGGTATTGAGCCATAAATAATAATTTTGTTTTCACTTGCATAATTTATAACACACTTATATATCGTGTGCAAGGTCGTTTATAAGATTCAATTGCTTGATGATAAAATTACCTTGGCACAACATTTATACAAACGGCATAAAATTACAATATAATGTATTCAAGCTTGAAAATATGGTGTAATCAACAAAAATTTATATAATATTGTAATTTTCTTTTATAAATAAAGAGGAAAAAATGTTAATTGTCAACTCATCAGATAGTTACCTGACGTGCCCATTTTGCCTTGCCACCTATAGAGGATATTGTTTACCTATTTTGGAGTGCAGCATAGTTCTCCAGAATTATAATATCAACATATTTAGGGTCTGTTTTGTCAATCTTGTCCAAAGTAGCAAACATCACTCTGATCTGCCAAATAATATTCACCAATACTGATTAAATAATTTATTAACAAAAAGAAACATTTTCAAACCATAGCTAATCTTGGTATTCTGGGCTTGAGGGTTTTAAAAAGTGGACATTTCATGCTATAAAACATGGGGAAAAAGGTGTTAGTATCCGACTACCAAGGCTATTATAGTCTTTTTCAAGTATGCACCTTGAGTGTTCCTTATTTAGTGTTTTTCAAAGCTTAATGTTGGGACTTGTTGATGCAAGGACCTACTGGGAATTTAACAGTTTATTAATATATTATACTTGTATTTAATCATATCGTTGTACAACAGAAAGATAAACACTCACACGAAGAACAAAGTTCTTGGAGATCTCATCGTATACACCCTGAAAACGATTCGTTAATTTGAATGAACAATTTACAATTCCCATTTATAATGCAACTAAACTAATAATCTTCACATGAACTAACAAAATCGATAAACCTATTTCTAAATTTGACATTTTCATGTTGAAATAAAATTATATTTAGGGGTAGAATTTGTCAATTTGGTTTATATTTCCTAATAAACATAAAATGATAAACCTGATAACATGTAACTCGAACGGATAAACACTTGCATTATATCACTCATAAGTCCATCAATTTTTAACAAATTCAAGTTGCAAAAGACAGGCAGGCTGTCTCAAAGTTACCCTCATCAAAGATGGATACTGAATTCTTCATGTGAGTAATAATGATTTGTACCCCCGGTGAACGTAACAGAATTCTTGAAATTTCTAACTTTTCATCCTTTGCAACCTCGATGCAGAGATATATCTTCACCTTCTTTAATACTGGTGATTTGACCAAAATAAGCTTCACAAAATCCAATGCGATCTCCTGTTTGCTAAAATTCAAAATCTCTAACTCCTTTAAATGCTCCAACCAGATATCTGAATATTCCTTAGGTGTAAAGGACCCTATCTCAAATTCTGAATCGTCAAAGAGCTACAAGCATCGGTATTTGTGTATATACCATAAGAATACAATTAATATAGGATACGAGATGGATGGGATTATGTTTCACTCAAGTTTAATAATTTAAAAAAAAAGGTTAGTAAGTAATGATTTAAACTTTCTTTCGCATGTTGAACAAATTATATAATATATCACCTGAACGATGAGAAGACAAATTGTGAGATTTTCAACCATCGGTAAGCACTTGAATAGGTCATTAATGGTGGAATCGCCACTACAAACGATAGTTGCACAATTACTACTCTGCAGCAAGTTACAATATTCAAATAAGCGATGAATATAAAGCTCATGAGATTGATATTATAGTTTATTCAAAACTTACTAGATTTCCACAAATTATTTTTAGAAAAGGTCGTCTTTTCTGTGTGTGCCTATTTTGGAAATTAACTCATAATAAATAAAGGGTTTTGTTAATGACAGTCCTAGAGGTTGTCTCTAACATGCATAAAAGATTTGTACATTAATTGATAGTGTAGTGATCTTAAAATTCAAGAGGTTGTTTTTACTTTGATTTTGCCTTCTTATTGACAGCCCTAAGGCTGTCGTTATCATTTTCCTAATAAAAATGTGTATAATTTGGATTGTACAATCAACCCTTTTGGCCTTTTATAAAGGATACTTGTTCTTGCTGCTTCTTGAATTGGTAAAAGACATAAAATGGTTTCTATTATGCCTGGAGGAAGCTTGCTGATCATATCCATTTGGGTATATTCTTGTTGGCTGCAAAATCAGTAACTGTAAACATATATGTTTAAGATAAACTCTGTCTAATACATATTTATCAATTTTGAAATTGGCCAAAATAGTTGACAATCAATTAAACAGGAGGCGTGGATACATATATTGCATATTAGTTTGGGAGCACGAAGATGAAACACAAATTAAAGTCCCTAAAATCTCCAAATGGCAAAAAGAAACAAAATCAGAACGAAGAAGATCTTCACAAAACAAAATGAACACATAAAGCATTAAAGAGCACATTTTTTGAACAGTTTTAACAAAATCACGCAAAATTAAAAGAAAATGTGAACTAATTCACGCAAAAAATTACCTAAAATCAGCAATCAAGGATGTGTTGTAGTGTATAAGAAGTAAATATATGATGATTTAACATATATGCAAGAAACAAAAACACGTGTTAGAAATCTGACCTGGTTTATGATTTTGGAGACGAAAATGAGTCAGCAATTAATTAACTAACACCAGCTTCAGCAAGAAGAAGCAGCAGTGGCGGACGGCAATACACAAGTTCAATCGCCCAAAATCGCCAGAAAACAAAGTGGTCGAGCGGAGTTAGGGTTTGCCGCTTTGCCGCGCTTTTAAACTTTTTAGGTAAATCTTTCTTTTGGCTCAATAATTTAAAAGAATGGTTTAGCCGTTACCTTAAGTTTACTTTGTGGGTTTTGAAATGGGGAGTTCATTTCTGAATCACAATTTTTAATGTTCACATCACAACATACAAGTTTTAAAAGCTAACTGTACAACCCTTTAATGCAACAGTTGTGGTATATGCATTAAAAGTTATGGTGTATAAATCACTACCTTTTGAAATGAGTTAATAACTTATGAGTTCGAAGGTAATTAGGGTTTTGCTCATGTGTGCCAATGGGGACACGTTAACAAATGTTTAATAAATTAAATTTTCTTTAAGTGTAGTAAAATAATATTCACGAGACATTAATGTTTTTGTGTTATACCGATTATACTTTTACCATACTTAAAAATGAAGTTTTTCGATGAATTAAATGCAGATACATAAAAAATATTTAACATTATTATGATGTGCCCCTGTGAGCACATATTAAAAAATCCCAAAGTAATTAAGGTATGCCTACTTGGTTGATTTTAGAATAAGCTGAGCTCAAGCTCAACTCAAATTACTTTCTTTAAGCCAGGTGCGGCTAGATAGCTCAATAAACTTTCAAAATGCATGCTCGAGCACTTAAAAGGGGACTTGATTGTGCTCCAACTTGGCTTGAGAAAAAGAAATATATATTCACACGTATATAAATGAGGTTTTATAAAAACTTAAACTTAACTCGAAAAGCTTAAACATTAGACATGTATATATAATGGTTTAAAAGTTCGAACACAACTCGAGTTGAACTATGAAAAGCTCAAACTCGACTCGTTAAAATTCCAAGCTCACCCTTTGAGGTCGAGCCAAATCAACTTATTATTTAAAATTTTAATCATTAAATATAGTAAAACTATACTTTTGTTGTAACCATTCTTAGACGCTAGTCAGCTACCACTTGATTCTTTTATTTGGATTTCAGATAGGAGCCGAGAAAAATACTTAAACACAGAAATCAAATGGACTACTTAAACAAAATCCACCCGAACTGTTTTTACAGAATTAGCCCATTTTTCATGTTGACTTGAATATTTATTCACTTTCACTTTAATATGTAGCACTAATCTTCTCCTATATATTAGCTTACATTTGTTTTTAGTTTGACAACTCAGCAGTTTGTAGCTCTTTCATTGGTCGAATATGTCACGTGTAATTCAACCATTGGCCGGCGAAACATTCTCAACATATTCGTTTACAATTGGAAACTTAAATCCTGCAGTTATGAAATGCACTATATTAACGGTGAGAGATTTTGAATTTATTTGATATCTTTAGATATGGGTAGTTTCCGAAATTTTTACCCCACCAATTAATTTAATTGCTTTATTTTTGGCAACTACAATCAGCATTAATTCTCAATATTCGGTTGCCTTGCTTTGTGCAATTCAGTTTTGAAACTGTTTTATCTTTCAAATCTTCTCCTATATATGAGCCTACATTTGTTTTTAGTTTGACAACTCAGCAGTTTGGAGCTCTTTCATTGGTCGAATATGCCACGTGTAATTGAACCATTGGCCGGCGAAACATTCTCAACATATTCGTTTACAATTGGAAACTTAAATCCTGCAGTTATGAAATGCACTATATTAACGGGGAGAGATTTTGAATTTATTTGATATCTTTTGATATGAGTAGTTTCCGAAATTTTTCCCCACCAATTAATTTAATTGCTTTATTTTTGGCAACTACAATCAGCATTAATTCTCAATATTCGGTTGCCTTGCTTTGTGCAATTCAGTTTTGAAACTGTTTTATCTTTCAAATTTATTATATATATTTCGAAAATAAACATTGGTAGAGAACCAACACCAGTTTATCACCACCCCCACAAAGAAGGTCAATCATTTGGTTCTCAAGAAGGAAGTCGGGTTATATGGTTCATCATCATCTTTAAACATTAGAGGAAGTAGGAGTTGGTTAAGAGGTAGTTATTTATCAGTAATCATAGGCATTTTGTGCAAATGTAACTAAGCCATCTTTTTGTAGTACAGTCCACGAGTAGTGGACTCCTAGAAATTAGTCTTGATGAAAATGCTAATTAATCAAAAAAGGGGTGATGTTAATTACAACATGCATGCGTGATTAATGTTAGTTATTGTATTCGCTATGTTAAGTTAGGCTTAATCTGAAATTCAATCTAAACTGGTGAGTAAAACTAAATTTATTGTTGGGTTGATGTGAGTTGTGTAATGGGTCAAACTTTATAATTTGTAATTAATAGTTTGTCAGTTATTTAAGTTGTTACCTATAAGTATAATTGTTAGATCGTATACAACTAAGATTGAGCTAATTCATGATGATTCAAGGTGAGAAATAGAAGATTTGTTTAAGTGTGTGTGTTCTTGGTGTTTGAGTGTGTGTGAGTTAGTTGAGAGAGATGGAGGGAATATTGGAGCTTTCAAAATGGTTAATCAATTAGTGAAAGGAAAGCTTACAAATTAAGCCTTAACATAAGGTATTTATACCTCATTACTAAACATGCTTATCTACTCACTAATTAAGCCTTAAGACTAGTTTACCATTTAGTCAATGTTACATAACTAGTCCCTACACTATTAGATACAATATATTTGACCCTAACAATCTCCCCCTTTGTATCAATAGTTTGGATAGCATGTTCTTGAAATCTTCTTTTCGAGCAAAGTCTGAAACTGAATTAATCGTTTAAGTAGTTTTGATGTAGTATTAGTTTCAGCTTATGATAATCAGATAAGAATGAAACTTTTAATCGGCTTTTCAACCAATATAAAGTATCTCATAAGATTTCATGGAGTCTTGACTTAATTTGTCTTGATCATTATCCAATCTCCCTCTTTTCGAACTTTTAGAACTACATCCATGTCTTCCTTCAAACGAGTATATTTAAAAATTTGAAAATTCTGGAAATGAAACATCTGTTTGGTAAGAATTTGACTGGGATTTAGAAATGCTGGGGATTTAGTTTTGGATAGAGAGTTATGAGGATGGGATAATGATGGTTTTGAATTATGTAAAGAATGATTTGAAAGTTAAAGGTTTTGAATGTGTGTGTGTGTGTATGATTGTTTGTATATAGGAAAGAATGATATATACATTTAAGATTTGAATGAATGTGGATAATATGTAGTTTGTATGATACAAAAGATTTGTACAGTTAAGCTTTTGTATGGATATGGTTGTTATAGAATTTGGAAAGAATGATTTATTCGATTAGATTTTGGATGGTTATGAATGTGAATTTGTGGTTTGAATAGAATGATTTTTCAGTTTAAGATTTGAAATGGAAATGTTGAGAATTTGTGAGAAATTTCTGATGATGAGTCGGTTTCTTTTTCTTCACAAATTATTTCATGTAAATCGACAAAAATGTAGACCCATAGATAGATAGAGTTGTTTGTAGCGGAAGTCTTTTCTCGAAGTTGTGGCTTTGTCGATTTATGATTATTGATAATTGTTATTAGGGATAAAATGTTGTTGAAGTTTACGCTCCCCCTCGAACAAATAATTATGTCTTAATGAATCTTCTTCGGTTTCTTGTTTACTCCCCCTTAATTGGTGCATATGTCTTTTTGATGTGGAGTAATCTGGGCTAATATATCTTCTTAAGTCTTGTAAGCATTTTTCTTCATAAACTGAACTTCTTAGTAAATTTTCTCCCCCTCATGATGATTAAGATTTATCGGAATCATCATGAAAAATGTGAAGTTCGTCGAGATGAAATGAAGAAAATCTTCTAAGCCCATGAATACAAATATGATGAATAATGATATATTCATATTTTGAATGAATCAATATACATCATATTGTATTATCGAAAACCGAACCGATATTGATAACGTAGATATCCGATCAAATCATTTGGCATATAATCGCAATGATCGAATTAATTCGGGCAAACCGGGATCACATAGATTACCCGTTAACACAACAGTTACACAAACTGTGTGACCTACGTTCAGTGTTGGAATAGATGATAGCACTGGTAGGATTTCCATTCAATCATTGTGGAATACCAAGAACGTTGGTATCACTATGAATGTTCCGGCTTTATCACAAAGATAAGCTTGGTATTATGCCTCGTGTCCTAAAAGTGTTTATCGGTTCTAGACTCGATTTGTGGACAAACGAAGGCGAGGACTGGAGAGGCTTGTCCTCTATTTCAATATCAACAATCTCCAAGTGAGATGTCGATAGCATATGAGATAGTCTCCGTGGAAATGAAACAAGTACTTTTTAAGAAATACTTGAGTAGCTGGGGGGGTTGTGCATTGCATCACTGGGTTCCATGATGTCTTGTTCAATATCAGAGAGCAACACATGCAATCTGATAGAGACGTGGCTACCCGGCTTTTTATCAGTTTGGTAAGGGTTTTTCGTTTTCTTTAACCCTGTCACACCCTCCTCACTCAAGCTTACTTTTTCATTTTTCGACTACTCCCTCATTTCATTTTACCATGTATAGCTGAATTGCACCCCATACTACATTCCCCCTCTCAAATTTTATCTCAGCGCACCCTAATCAAGATCCCGTGATACTTGATTCTGCTCACCTAGACCTATGTACCCTTACATATTGTCCTATATTGTAGGTGGCTCCTGGGGAAGATCATGCCGGTAATAGCAGATCATAGGAGTAATTTGAGAGTGAACTATAACGCTCATGTGCAAATTATCAGCATTTATGATGTTACTTTGTAAGAATAACATGGATTTTTCATCGGAAAATGTGTTTCCGGCATAAGTTGTTGCCTTTATGATTTAAAAGTTTAGGCACAGCAACTTGAACAATTGAGGAAATACCGGACTCACATAGAGTATCCGTTAACACACGGTATGAATCGATAGTCGTTTGCACAACCATTGATTCAAATGTGTGACCTGCGAATAGAGTTGGCGCAATTTTAGCTCTAACAGGATTTCCACTCAATCCTCGTGAAACACCAGATTGTGATGCCACTATGAGTGTTCCGATGAATACACGGAGATTCATTTATAAAAGTGTATGTGTCCTAAATTGGAAATATTTGTCGGTGAAATCTAGACACATTGTGCATTCAATTGAAGACGTAACCCGGGGCAGAAGGTTAATTATTTCAATACCAACATACTCCAAATGAGTAGTCGATAGATTATGTGCTACGTCCCCTGATGAATTGAAACAAATTCCTGTTGAGAGGAATCTGAGTGGTTGGTGGTGGAGTGCAAATGCTTGACTGGGCCAGTTAAGTCTGGTGAATCATTCAACACATGAATGATCACAATTTAGTGAGGTTGCCCGGTTTATTTTCGGTTTGGATGCACTCAAAGGTGTGTTTTCTTGATATTATCATGTTTTCACATCACCTTGCACTCACCTAATTCTATACCCTAGACATATACCCTCACATTTACCAATTTTGGCTAAAAAGTAATTCCCTTGGAAGGTAAGGCCGGTTCTGGCAAACCATGGGAAGATATTGTCGTTTGATAAAAAAAAATTGTTCGATTAAAAAAAATTCAAACGGGTATAAAAGTATTGATATAAGAAAGTTTCTCCCCCTGGAAATAATAATTCTCCCCGTAGAATTAAAATTTCTCCCCCTCGACAAAATATAAGTAATGAAAAATATACAGTTTTAGAAGGGTGGGAAAGAGTTTTTATATTTATGTGTAAAACTGGTTAAGAGCGGGTTTCAAGGTGATGTACTTGAAAGCCATTGCTTTGAAGTTTGAGTCATATACTGATGTGTATATAAGTCATTTAGATGAAGCGCGAGTTATACACTGAAATGTGTATAAGTCATTTTGTGGAGAAAGATAAAACAGTTTAAGCTTTTAGATTTAGCATACCAAGTTTAGACACAAGAAAGTTAAAACGTTTTTCGTCTAATGCCTTGGTAAACAAATCAGCTAATTGATAATCTGTGGAAACAAAGTACAATTCCACATTACCATGTTCAACATGATCTTTTATAAAATGATATCGAAGATCGATATGTTTAGTTTTTGAATGTTGAACAGGATTGCATGAAATTGCAATTGCACTTCGAGAATCACAATATAAAGGAATACGACTGTATAAAAATCCGTAATCTTTTAATTGAGATTGCATCCAAATTACCTGGGATAAACAGCTTGCAGCAGCAACATATTCTGCCTCTGCAGTTGAAAGAGACACGCAATTTTATTTTCGTGAAGACCAGCTCACCAGTTTATCTCCCAGAAATTGAACACTCCCAGACGTACTCTTTCGATCCAACATGCATCCAGCATGGTCAGCATCAGAAAATGCAGTTAAATCAAAGGAAGTTTCTTTAGGATACCAGAGACCAAGATCTCGAGTGCCCTTCAGATACCTAAATATTCGTTTAACCGCTTGAAGATGAGATTCTTTAGGTGTTGCCTGATACCGAGCACATATGCAAGTAGAGAACATAATGTCTGGTCGACTCGAAGTCAGATATAGTAAGGATCCGATCATCCCCCGATAGTGGGTAACATCAACAAGTTTGCCCTCCGGATCAGCATGTAATTTCGAACCAGGCGACATCGGCGTCGATATTGGTTTACAATCATCCATAAGATATTTCTTCAATAAATCAGTGATATACTTGAAGACCAAGAAAGAAATTCATTTCACCCATCATGCTCATCTCAAAACGTTTGACCATAAGAGCAGAGAATTTCTTGCAATATTTTGGATTTGTAGAACCAAAAATTATATCGTCGACATAAATTTGAATAAGAACAATGTCTTCCCCTTGACGTTTGATGAAGAGAGTTGTGTCGACTTTTCCTTTAGAAAACCAGACTCAACTAAGAATTTTGATAAGACATCATACCACGCCCTAGGAGCTTGTTTTAATCCGTACAAAGCTTTGTCGAGAATATAAACATGATTAGGCAAGTGAGGATCTACAAAACCTTCGGGTTGATGAACGAACACTTCTTCTTTGAGAATGCCATTTAAAAATGCAGTTTTTACATCCATCTGATAGATAGTAAAATTCTTATGTGCTGCATATGCTAAGAATATTCGAATGGCTTCTATTCGGGCAACAGGAGCAAAAGTTTCTTCAAAATCAATGCCTTCCTGCTGAGCATACCCTTTTGCAACTAGACGTGCTTTTTTCCGAATTACAATACCATTTTCATCCTTCTTATTTTTGAAAATCCACTTTGTACCAATAACAGATTTGCCAGGAGGTTTTGGAACAAGACGCCAGACTTTTAATCTTTCAAATTGATTTATTTCTTCTTGCCTAGCAATAATCCAGTCTGGGTCTGAGAGAGCTTCACTGACCTTCTTTGGTTCATTTGAGCTTAAAAATGCAGTATACTGACATTCATCAGCAGTAGCTCGTCGGGTTTGAACAGAAGATTCAGGATCACCGATTATCTGATGTAAAGGATGCTCTCTTGTCCATTTAAGAGAATGAGGAAGTGGAATTTGACCTGGATTAATATTTGAGGTATCAGTGAATTCAGGATGAGGAATTATCGCAGCTTGAGTAGGTGATGTAGACGGCGGAGGATCAACCCGTTGAACGTTGAATTTAGAAAAATCTATCACCAAAGGTGGAGGTTGAGCTGGAACTAAAGATAAATCGAAAGAAGTAGCAGCTTGACCAGAAGGTGATGATTGATTATTCGTGGGTGGAGAATCGTCTGGAGATGCTTGATGTAGCAAAGGTGAAGAATGTTCCGGAGATGATGTGGATTCATTATGTGGAACAGAAGGTGATTGAGAAGAATCATTATGTGGAGTAGCAGAAGTAAGTGAAGGAGAATCCGATGAACTTGAAGGTTGAATATCTGGTACAGAAATAGATTGAACTTCAGCTACTGTTGGAAATGGAATGCTAGCCTCCTTCCAGTAACGTATGTCGAATATTATGATAATCATCATAAAAATGACGAAATAAAATATCCAAGTCATTTTCAGATGTTGACGGCGTTGATGATGGTGAAGGATTTTCAGCATTTGAAGTAACTGAATTGATAGGAAACGTCTCATCAAAATTAACGTTAACACTTTCTCTGATCGTACGTTTTGATCGATTATAAACTCGATAAGAAGCAGATTCTCTTGAATATCCCACAAAAATTCCTTCATCATCTTTTTCATCAAATTTGTTCAACTTATCTTTATCATTTAAGATAAAACACCGACTCCCAAAGATATGTAAAAATTTAATATTTGGAATGCGGTTATTGATCAGTTCATATGGAGTTTTGTTGTATGCTTTGTTGATGACTGAACGATTTTGAGTGAAGCATGCTGTACTTATAGCTTCTGCCCAAAGAGATAATGGGAGTTTTGAATATGAAAGCATGGTACGAGCAGCTTCAACAAGAGTTCGATTTCTTCGTTCAACAACCCCATTTTGTTGAGGTGTTCTGGCAGCGGAAAATTGGTGAGTAATACCAACTGAGTCAAGAAAAGAATCTAAAACTTGATTTTTAAATTCAGTTCCATTATCAGTGCGAATGGTATGTACTTTTAAATCTAAATTGGTTTGAGTTTTCTTGATGAAGGATATGATGATATTAGTTGCTTCATCTTTTGTACGTAGGAAATGAACCCATGTGTATCGAGAATAATCATCAACAATAACCAACACATACCGTTTTCCTGCTAAAGATTGAACGCTCATAGGTCCACATAAGTCCATGTGAAGTAATTCAAGCGGTTTTGAAGTACTTTGAATTGGTTTAGACTTATGAGGTTTCTTTGTCATTTTTCCCATCTCGCACGAAGAACATAGATGATCTTTTTCAAATTTAAGATCTGGAAGACCAGATACATGTCCACCTTTCACCAACTTATTGATGGTTTTGAAGTTAAGATGAGAGAGGCGACGGTGCCATAACCAAGATTCATCTGATGAAGCTGTTGACATTAAGCAAACTTCTTCAAGTGGAACTACATCGTTTAGATTGATAGTAAACAGATTTGTCTCTCGAGTTCCAGTAAGAAGTTCTTCTCCATCATATGTACGAACAGCACATTTCTTTGTACGAAAATTAACTTCTAATGTTTTATCGCAAAATTGACCGATACTAAAAAGATTATGAGCGAGATCTTCAACATAGGTTACATTGCGAATGATTAGGTTGTGTCGGATGATATCTCCAATTCCCATAATAGCAGCTAAATGATCATTACCAAATCTAACAGTACCCAAATATTTGTCTCTAAAATTTGTTAACAAATTCTTGTTTCCGGTCATATGTCTTGAACAACCAGAATCAAGATACCATAAATTCTACATAAAACAATTAAAACAAAAAGGTACCCAATCAGATATGGGTCCTATACGATTAGTAAAACATGTTTTATGAAGAATTTGTTGATATGATTTGAATTTAGAGAGTTGGAGAACTGCAAGGAGGCAGTTCTGGATTTGTTACTTTGATAGACCATTTTAAGGATTTCTCAGGTGAGGATAAAATCCATTTTGAATGTTCATTTTGGATCCATGTATATTTAACAAATTTGGAATGCTTTTTAGAGGAAGTCGAAGAACTGGAGTTTAATGATGTAGTTGGAGTCACAGTTCGATAAACTAATTTGGTTGGTTTAGGTGTAGAAACCACACGATATACTGATTTTGTCGATTTAGGTTTAATCCTAGATTGTGGTTTAGATGTGGATGTTGAAGGATTGGATGAAGAACCTACACGATAAACAGATTTTGACGGATTAGGAGAAGAACGTGTAGATGAAGATGTGTGAGATCGAGCAAGCATTGTTTTGCAATGTTCTGGATAACAAGTGATACATGAATGAATGATTGACCCGTTTTTATGAAGAACATCATGTCGTCGACCACAAGGAGCATCTTTTCTAACAAAATATCGTGTATCATATTGAGAAATTGGTGTATTAGTTTTTCTATCAAAATAAACCTTTTTACCAGTTTTATCTGTTTTAACAATCAAATTAACACCATTCACAGTGAAATTAACAGGACGATAAATTGCTGAATCATAGACAATTGCATAACATGTAGCAGGAGAAATAAACGTTGTTGAGTTATTACAATTTTTAGAATTTGAAAAAGAAGAAGCTAAAAACGAGGAAGATCTAGACTTCTTAAGCTCATTGGACTTAAGCATACTAGACTTTAACGACTTAGACTTCTGAGACTTCTCAACTTCTTTCATCCTGTCTTGCATCGGCGTCTTAAGCTTGGAATTTAAAGTTTTATCTGAAAAATTTAAAACATGAGAATTAGAATTTCTTCTTAAAAGAATTGGAGTTTTAGGAGAAGAAGAATTCTCATTGACTGATTTTGGTTTTGGAGAAGCACTGTGACTTGAAACAGATTTAATTTCAACAATTTTATCTTCTAAATCATGAATTTTTTATTGTAAAGCAGATTTTTCTTTGTCAAATGCCTTTTGGGTTTCATCTATTTCGGTTTCCAATTGATAAATTTTCTTTTCTAGAATTAGAGAAGGAATGTAAACTTTACGGGTTACTTTTTGTTGAAGTACCGCATTATCCTTAATCTCAAATTCTGCAGGTGTAATAATTGGAAAATATTCATCATTTGTAAAATTTGCCTTTTTAGTTTCATAAGTTTTATTTAATTCATTGTAATTGAAACTAATTTGTGCATTCTCTGATTTAGCTCTGTTGAATGCTTCAATTTCTTCTTCCTCATCTGTCATGCGAAGGAAACTTTGCCAAACATCAACATGTATGTATTTGGAATCATACAATGTTGGAAGCACATTACAAGCCATCTTCAGATATTCAGGATTGTTAGCCCCCAGACCTTCTCGTGAATTAAAATATTTGAAATCTTTAGGCTTGTTCAAGTGAATAGTTTGATCAGTTTGTCCTCGTTTAGCAATTATTTCTTCAAGATTTGTGACGTGGGAAGAAAGTTGAATTTTATCATTTTGAAGTTGATTAATGACATTTTGTTTGTTATTTAATTCTTGTGATGTTTGTAAGTCATTTTCATGAATGGTTTCTGATAATTCTTTAATTTGTGTGTTTAAGGATTTAAATTGATTTTCATTATCATCAATTTCTTTTTGTTTACGTTCTAACCAATTTTTAGTAATTTGATAGTCATTTCATGCTTCAATGTATAGCTTGTAATATTTATCATTGTCAGCATTAGATGTGAAACTTTGTGTATTTTTATTATTGGTCAATTCAATTTCTTGTTCAGAAATAGTATGAGACAAATGTTGAATATCAGTCTCATACTTAACAGTCAATTCTGAAATTCGATTTTGTAACGTCAGATTCTTTTTCTCAAAATTTTTATTTTGTTTAATAAAATGAACAAGTTGTGTATTATGATCAACAAATTGTTCATTTTCGTTTTCTAAATCAGCTAATTTTTCTTGAAGTAAAGTATTTAATTCTTTTTCATTCAAAAGGTTTTGTATTAAAGACTCAATTTTAGAATCCTGGTTTGTTACAAAACAATTTTCAGAATCAATTAAATGTGAAGAATGAGATAAGAAAGAATTAATTACCTCTATTTCTTTGTTGGCATCATCAGATAAACGTTCAGAAATTTCAGCATTTTCACGAGCCATAAAGCATAGATTTTCCGAATGCTCTTCATCCTCAGGATCAGAATCTTCCATCCAGCTTAGATCCTCAGCTAACAACACTTTTCCCGCCTCGATTTGCTTAGCCATAAGCATCTTACGTTTGAAGTAATCAGAATTCCTAACTTTAGGTTTCTTGCAATCTCGAGAGAAATGACCAGGAAGTCCACAGTTATAACATTTCTTTGTCGGATCTAAAGGTGTTATTGTGGGTTTGTCAGATGTATTTGATGCAGATGGTGCAGACTTGAAAGTGGATGAAGATCTCTGATTATTGTTTGTAGGAGTTGAGTAATACTTCTTCTCATATCGTGAGATGAAAGACATAGCTTGCAACAGTTGTTCTAATTCAGTCTCCACTTCTTCTTTTGTATCTTTAACAGGTTCTTCTGATTTTTCTTTCAGTTTACCAGATGAATTTGACTGGTATTGTCTTGTAAGAAGAGCAAGAGTATCAAGAGTGTTTGCATTTTCCTGTTTGGTTTTGACTATATCTTTCACCATTGGAGCATTTTGAAGTAAGTACTCATACAATTCATGCACATCTATTGAGCTCAGATCTTTATGTTGCATAGCACTGTTTCCAAATGTGGCCCACTCTGGTAGTAGACTGTTGATGAACTTGATGTTAAGCTCCAAATTTTCCTTCTTCAAGTTATTTCTTCGAAGTTCATTCAACAAGTTGCAATAACGGTGATATGTGCTTTCTAATTCTTCCCCGGTGGAAGCTTTAAACGATTGGTAAGCATTCAGAGTGGTTACCATCTTGGCTTTATTCCCTAAAACAGTGCCTTCCATTTGCTTTCGAATTTCATCCCATATCTCTTTACCGGTTTCCAAGCTATCTAAGCTATTATAAATCTCGTTCGGTAAACTCTGAAGTACGAATGAAAACGATTGTAGATCTGCTTTAGCTCGTAGTTTTTGTTGAGCATTGTATCTTGATTTAGGAAGCGGAGTTCGACCTCCAAGAACTGGCGGTGTTGCGTTTGGTGCAGCTATTACGTCTTCGTAGAATACCGCTTCACCATTTTCGAGTGAGTCACGTATTTCAGTTGCCAGTTCTTGATTTTTGATAAAATGGAGGAACCGTTTCTTCCATTGCGCGTATTCACCTAGGTATAAAACCGGAGGTTTGAGATCGGTTCCGATCGACAGAGCATCTCTTGATGTCATTTTAAATGGATTTGTAAGTTGTACAAATACTGTTTGTGTATATTGGTTTAGGGTTTGAAAGAAAAAAAAATTAAATTTCTCGGATTTAGAATTTAAAGAAAATTTAAATTTCTTGTGTTTAATGATTTTCGGATTTAGGAACTATGGTTTAAAAACAAATGTCTTCAACTATGGGCTAAGAATAAGCTGGGTATTTTAATTTGGGTTTTAAACGTTTGGGCCAAGAGTTGGGCTTTTAATTGAAATTGGGTATTTTGATGATGGATTATATCGAATTGTTGTTGAGAGCTGCTATTAAAATTGTGCCACAAACAAGTTTAATCCAACTTAGGCTGGTCGAACTTCTTCAAAAACGCAGGACATCTGAATCGAAGTCGGAAGTTTAATCGAAGTCGGAAGTAGATATATGTCTTCAAAAATTGTTCTTAAATTGCAGATTAGATCGAATTGAAAGATCTAATTTAGAGATCTAACACATTAATTGATTTCTGAATTGAAGCCGAACACTTGAAGATCAAACACTTTGTTTTGATCGAACACTTGAAATCGTCGAAGATTGTGTAGATCAAAGATTGAATTGAATCTGGGTTTGTTTATGTTGATTTCGAACACTTTGAATTGATTGTTGATCAATTGATTTTACTGAAATAGAGGCAGCCGAACTTCTTTATCGTGAAATTTCCGATTGAGAAATCTGATTTTCTTGTTTATGATTAAGAAATCCGAGATTGAATTGAATTGGTTCTTGATTTATCGTCTAGATACTGGATTTGGATACTCTGAATTTTGGTTAGCCGAACTATGTTGGTTGAAGGAATTTGTTTATTGATGAACTATAGCAGAAACGAACAGTGTAGCCGAAGTGTAGCCGAACTATGTGAATATTGTGTGGGCCGAACTAGGTGTTAATCGAAATTGGGCCGAGAATCAGTAGTTCGAGATGGGCCGAAGATCAGTAGTTCGAGATGGGCCGAAGTTAAAAGAGAAGTTCGGGCCGAGCTAGTACCTGGGCCGAACTTGTGGGCTGAACTTGTGGGTAGTTCGATATGGGCCGAACTTGTTGTACTTCGGGCCTAACAACTTCGGGCCGAACTAGTAATAACGAACTTCTGGGCCGAAGATCTTCATAGTGTTCATGAAGCCGAACTAGGAGCGTACGAACACAGACATACTATTTTTCACTCTTTTGATCTGATTATGCTCAATTCTCAACCGATTTGAGTGATTCTTCTTGCTAATTGCTCGAAATTCAATTGCTAATACTTTGATCCGATCAATTTCTTCAATCCATAACACAAAAGATCAAATTCTTCGATTTTCAGTAAGTTTTTCAACTTTTTACTTTTTCACCAAAATCACGAAATTGAAGTAATCTGTTAACGGAATGGATCGAAACTTGATTCTATTTTGATTAGAATCGAAGAAGAAACATGATTCTCCAATAAAATCTTCAATTCCAACGAAAAATTTACAACATTAAATTTGCATGACGAACATCAACTTTTCTTCTCTTTTTCTTAGATCTTCATCATTTTAGCTCGATTTTGGATCTTCTCACAGAGAGATTCCGCTCTGATACCACTTGTTAGATCGTATACAACTAAGATTGAGCTAATTCATGATGATTCAAGGTGAGAAATAGAAGATTTGTTTAAGTGTGTGTGTTCTTGGTGTTTGAGTGTGTGTGAGTTAGTTGAGAGAGATGGAGGGAATATTGGAGCTTTCAAAATGGTTAATCAATTAGTGAAAGGAAAGCTTACAAATTAAGCCTTAACATAAGGTATTTATACCTCATTACTAAACATGCTTATCTACTCACTAATTAAGCCTTAAGACTAGTTTACCATTTAGTCAATGTTACATAACTAGTCCCTACACTATTAGATACAATATATTTGACCCTAACAATAATGTAGAGAGTGTTTTTGTTTGTTATTAAATTTATAATCTCTATAATGATCAACTATATCATATATAAAAAATATTTGTTTTTACTATGAAATTATTTTTAAAGGTATAAGATTTTTATTGAATAAAGTATTTAAACAGTATCAATATATCGTTAATTTTCTATATATCTCTTGAAGCATGCCCGCCCATTCGGGCGGGCTTTGAAGCTAGTTAACGTATATGAGTCAACAACACAATTTCTAGGTATAATTAAAGTAAAAATAAAAACCAAACTCGACCTAAATAAAATCTCAATGTCATCATGATTCATTAATGCTTGTTAGTTGCATCACGTTTCTATTACTGCTGTTAATTATGTGATTCCAATTACTACGTATTTAAGATCAAGTATTCTGTTTTTCATAATTAAAAAAAAAAGATAACACAAGATTAAGAAAAACTGATACAGATCTGTAACTAATCACGATAATTAATAAAAACCATCCATAATTCCCATCTCAGATGAAAACTGAAACGTTCATTTCCTGAAACAATCAACAAAAACTGCAACTACTTGGTTTCCAGTTGTCCAAAATACTTGGCCGAAATAGTAACCAAAATATTAAGCATTATAAGTTGATCATCAAGACTGGTTTTTTGAGCACGTAATGTGGCACATTTTCTCAACGAATTGAAGCACTTGTATCAGCATTTAAAGGTGCATCTATGGCTGCACAAAGAGCAAACACAATCGGATCGACTTAAACAGCTTTTTGTCTCTAGTGATGTTATTTGTTTTCTTAGCATTGTGACTAGGTTCCATATTTTGTAAATTAGGGATTTTGTCTTCTGTTTGGGGGTTTTCTTGAATCATAGTGGTGGTGAAATCGTCTGCTTGACATAAACCAAGATTTTCGTTATCCATAAATTCGATTTTGTCAGAGAATGTAGAAGCACAATTTTCCTCTTGAGATAATGAAACAAATTATAGAATAAAATGGGTCGTCATAAATGGTTTGGCTTTTATCTGCAAACATTTTTTTGTCTATTTAAAAAAATAATGAATGTGGAGTACAAAGAGCAAAAGGAACTTTAGGTTTGAAAAGTCAACAAGAAAAACATCTTCCCACTCTTTTGATGGCATCAAATGTTGTGCAGTATCAGGGATTTGAGGCATATAAACAGTTTGTTCTTTGTTTTTTTCAACTTTTGCAATTTTCACCTTTGGTATACGTTCAGCCTCCCACCTGTTAATATTATTATGCACAAAAAGGGCTATTATTAATATGCTGAAAAAAATGGCAAAATGGGTTTATATTACCTGACTCTCCTAAGATATTCTAGCCCATCTTCTGGTGGGCCCGAATCAAAATCGGGTTCTCCGTTGGATGCTTACATACTCTGAATCACTTTCTTCTTCATCTTCATAATAATCTCCCTCTAATTCTAATTCCAAATCACCACCATTTACATGATCCTTTTGCTTTCCATTTTGTATTTCACTGCCAATCTTATTGCCTGAAATAATATGCAGCAGCACTTCAGTCACAAAAAACACATAACTCATTTAACGAACCCACGATTTAGTTTTTAAAAATAATTATTTTTTTAATTTAGTTTTTATATAGACCTTCAAAAAGTTATAATTTGGTTTGTTGTTTTTTTATTGCTGGCCCAATAAACATGTAGCAATGAACCTCTGCAAATGATTTTTCTGAAAATTGAAAAAATGGGCTGAAAATGAATGCGGTTAACCAAAATTAACTGATGACCAAACCATATATCAACCGACATATGATAATTAGTTGTTTGACAAATTCTGATCATTCAAGTATTCACATGAAAAATGACCACTAAATAATCAGATAACCAGGCTTGCTGCAGATACTCCTAAACTATTTGACCAGTAAAATAATCTAAATCTACATCCAAACACTAGAAAAGCTGATATCCATGATTTCCAAACACACATAAATACATTACTAACTGCATTTCAAGACTATTTTATAGTAAAAGTTGTTGATAATTAAAAGATCAAGAATACACCTACCTTTTTTGTTGGCGAATTGAGGCCGAGGATCAAAATTCACATAATTCCCCTCTCCATCATGCCTACCAAATTATCATACTCCTTAGCTACAGCAGATCCCAGCCCACAGTAAACCTCAGTCCATTTCTTATTTTGTTCTTCCACACCTACAAACCCTCAATTTCTTCCCTAAAATACTTCAATCTTACCTTATCACCCCTTTTATCACAATCACACCCACTTTGTCTTTCAAAATCATTAGTCAAATTCAATTGTTTTTTCAACCCTTTTTCGAGGCTTTTTTTCCTTCTTCAAACCCCCGGTTTGTTCAGGTTTTCCGTCATCAATCACTTCAATTTGTGACATGAGATTCATCATTTTGAACCAATTTCTGATTTTCTTCCAAGGAAATTGAACTCATGACTGCCTTCGGGCATCAAAACTACCTGGGAATCGATGGTGTGTTGAATACTGTTGATGATGAAATTATCTGAGGTAGTATTTGATTCCGAACTTTCCGCCATCATACGGTGATGAAGGGGTTTAGAAGTGTTTGTTTATATAGGAAGCAAAGAGTATTTATCAATAATTTGGTATTTTAATTTTGTGAGTAACTTTTTCCATCATACGAGGCAGCATGGCCCGTGCGATGCACGGGCTTCGTTTACGATAAGGAGTTATTGGTATAAACTATAAAGTACGAACAAAACAAAATATGTCGAATCAAAATGTAAAGTAAATAAACATGAGTGCTTATATTAGCATAACACAAAACACGTTATTCATATATTCATGCTTTGTGTTTTATAAGTACAACCATGGATAAACGATGCTATATCTTCAAGGGAGACCGATCAGTTAGAAATACCTGAAAAAGCAATGTTTAAAAGTTTAATAAAAAAATAAATAATTATAACTGAATTGTATGCAATATAAATATAATACTTAATGAAAAATCAGTATCAATTTATGTGTTTTAACTAAAATTTATTAAAATTTTAACTCAATTATGTGTTCAGAAAAAAATAATAAAAAGAGGATAATTCTAACTTTTTTTGTTTTATTAGGTTTATTTTTTTAAGAAAATTTCTTCATTAAACATAAATATAAATTGATTTATTGTACAAATATACTTTTTACCTTTGGTTGCTAGTTTAGATTGGCAAATGCTTCCTTTAACCCACTTTTTGGTTGTCCGGACTTGCAAACATAAAAAACGCAACTGATAACATCTACAACCCAGAAGCGATACTTGTTAATGAATGTACAGGATTATAATAAGTCAATACATAATAATAATAACAACAACAACAACAACAACAACAATAATAATAATAATAATAATAATAATAATAATAATAATAATAATAATAATAATAATAATAATAATAATAATAATAATAATAATAATAATAATAATAATAATAAATATAAAATGCAATATATTTGGTGGGCCGAATGTTAGGCATGTAAATGGTTAATTTTGTATTTGTTGGATGTCGATGTTAGAGTTGTAGAAAAAGTAGCTAACCTAAACCCACTACAAATGTGTGCATTGAGTTTACCGGCACTGTCCTTTTTACAAATGTATATCTTCATGGAGTTATCGTGATTCTCAAGTGAGTAATACACTCATAAAATACAATGTAAATAAAAAATGTGATTAATACTATATTTTTATAATACATACGGACACTTTATAACTATATAAATTATAAAATCATTATTTCACAACACTTTTTATTAATTAATTTTAAGTTTAAAATTAATAAAAAATTCATTTGTTTGGCCCGATTAAATTACAAATGAAATAGGTGAAAAACTTACCAATAAAGTATATAAATTATAAAACTGTTATTTCAAAACACTTTTTATTAATTAATTTTAAGTTTAAAATTAACAAAAATTCATTTGTTTGACCCGATTAAATCACGAATGAAATAGGTGAAAAACTTACCAATAAAGTATTTCCCTCTATTGGTTTGATATTTTCAAAACCAATAACTGGAAGGGGTGGCTAACAAAAGATCTAGGGTCAGTCGTCGCTTTGTGGATAGTTGTAAAACTGCGCAACTCTATCAAGTAAGCAATGTGATATGTTGATTTCTTGTGTAATGCATTGTGTTTCCTTGAATAAATAGGTACAAACATACGAATTAGCAAGAACTGAACAAAATTAAAATGAGTACGGTTAATGTTACCTTTTCATCCAAAACATCAAAGTCAGTGCTTAAGCATTTTCCATTAATGATATGCACATCCCATTTGTAGTAGTTTTATAGTAGCAAGTTACGTAAAACGTAAAACCTCTAGATGAACCATTTTTATATGTGTGTAGTTGAAAGAGCCATTATTGAAATGTAATGCCAAAAGACGTTTGTAATATTAATAATCCATTTGTACTTAAAAGTTTTGAAGAGGCGTTATTAAAAAAATCGTTTAATCCATTTATATTACGTTTCTTACCATACAATGGAAATTTAATATAGATGTTAATAAATGCATTTAAGCCATGTAGGTTACAATACCCTTTAAGTTATTTACATTACATTAGACGTTTACGAACAAATGCAATTCATAAGTTATAATAAATGCATTTAAGCCATGTTATTAAATGCATTTAAGCCATGTAGGTTACAATACCGTTTTAGTTATTTACATTTCATTAGACGTTTACAAACAAATGCATTCATAAGTTATAAATGCATAAAAGCCATGTACGTTACAATACCGTTTAAGCCAATACATTACGTTTCTTACAAACTACAATACAATGCAAATTTAATATACATGGTAATAAATGCAACATCATCCATGAAACTCAATTATTAAGTATATATAGATATTCACTCTAGTATCGGTTCGGTATTCGGTACCGGTCTGATGCATAGACTTGACATATATTGCATTTTAGTTTGGGAGATGAAACGCAAATTAAAGTTGTACATCTTCAAATGTACAGAAATAACAAAATCAGAACCAGGATACTCTTCACATTACAATATAACATATTACTGTCTCACGCTACGTGACTATTTATATATCTAAAAAAGTTAATTGCACACTTTTTTTTAACAGTATTGACAAACTCACGCAAAATTAAAAGGAAATGTCACGCAGAAATATACTAAAATCAGAAAACAAGGATGTGTTATATAGTGTATGAGAAGTAAATATAAGATGATTTAACATATATGCAAGAAACAAACACACGTGTTAGAAAGCTGACCTGGTTTATGTTTTTGGCAGTGTTTTCGTGACACTACACCGGTCCGATGAAGCGGTCCAATAAGTCAAAACTGAGCCGGATTAAACAGGCGGGTTTCACTCAAAACCAGGTTCAACCGGTCTCCAAACCGGGTTTACTCGGATTAAAACAAGTCCAGAAGTGGGCCGGTCTCTAAATGAGCTGACTTAAAGCTTTGCATGCATGTGGAATATATAGTGCTCCTAACTAGCATTCCTCTATTACACCGATGTGGGACGAAAGTATATAGCTTACCTTTTTCTTCTTATTTTTCTGTTTGTGATATAAAACTGTGCGAATGGAGTGGGAAGATAGTAGTATTACGCATATAGGTAATACTAGTAAGTTTATAGGGTCGTGCTCATGATAGGTTGTTATGTTTATTTTTAAGGTATTTTAAGGCTTAATCTATTAACATCTCTAGCTGATCATGTGAATTATTTTTTAAAGCAAATCAATTTAAACATGTTGAAAATGTCAAGATGTTGAAAGTCATCAACGTTAACAAGTCTCAAAAACAATTCTTCAAAACAAATTACATTGCCATTGTTCATACTTTACTGATCATATTTGATACGTTATTATATCTAAAATCCAGGGGAAGCATAGAACAAGTCAAACTAACCAACCTAACATGTTTCGACCCATCTATAACTTACCCATTTTGCCATCTAATTAATAGGATAACATGTACCGCTCTAAGAAGTCCTTTCAATAGCATTTAACTGCAATTACATGTAGTAACATATAAGGCATAATACCACCCTCCACCAACACTCCCGCCACCGCCTCCACCACCCACCCACCACTACCGCCACCCACCGCCTCCACCACTACCGTTGTCGCCACCACCTACACGAATAAGGGCAAATTCGTCTTTTTACAAAATTCAAATTCCATTTCCTGGCAACCAAACATAATATTGAATTGAATTTCAATTCCATTTCCTGCCAACCAAACAGAGTACGGAATTGGAATCCAATTCCTGGCAATTCCAATTCCTTCATAAATTCCAATTCCATCAGAAACATTACAGCGAACCAAACGCCCCCTAAGGTGCTGTTTGGTTCGCTGGAATGTGATGAAATCTGATGGAATTAGAATCAAATTCCACCACATTCCAGTGCTTGGTTCAAAAAAATGGAAGGAATTGAATTCTTAAATGATGGAAACATTCCACCAAATTAAGGAATCTCAATTCCATCCAAATGTTGATGAAATTGAATTTCAAGGTTTGATGGAATGTTCTTTTACCTTTATACCCACCACCATCACTGCCACCTCCGTCGCCGCCGCCGCCACCGCCACCACCACCACCACCTACCGCCACCACCACCACCACCTACCGCCACCGCCACCAACCGCCACCACCACTCTCCGCCGCCATCACGGCCACCCACCACCACCATCACCGCCACCCACCAACCGCAACCACCCACCCATACCGCCACCACCACCACCGCCGCCGCCACCACCACCACCCCAACCAGCGCCGCCGCCGCCACCACCACCCCAACCACCGCCGCCACCACCCCTGCCCACACCCCCGCCTCCCACCCCCGCCGCCACCACCACCACCACCCACCCACCACCACCTCAACCACTGCCGCCGCCACCCCCGCCGCCACCCACCACCGTCACCACCACCCCACAACCACCCACCACCACCAACCAACCACTACCAGCAATAGGGGTAAATTCGTCATTTTATATGATTCCAATTCCAATTCATGTCAACCAAACAGAATATTGAATTGGATTCCAATTCCCTTCCATGCCAACCAAACAGAGTATGAAATTTGATTCCAATTCCTGAAGAATACTAATTTCTTTCTAAATTCCAATTCAATCAGAAACATTTTGCGAACCAAACAGCACCACACCTAAGTGATGGTGAGATGGCGGAGCACACATTTGATGATGCATCTTCACCTAACTTTTCTTTATTACGTGGGTATGCCATCATCTTGCCGGTCTTGTTTCTTTTGATTTAGTTAGTCTTCTAATTAAATATTCGTTGTAATTAAAATATATTTACTAAAAGACAAAAATGTTGAAATATGTAAAGCGCAAACAACTTGACAAAACTTATTTTATTATGCTACATGCAATTAACTAGAGATAAACGCGATCCAAAAATTGTAACGAGTCGAAACCGATAGAATTGAAATTGAAAATGATTAATTTTTAAAACTGAAATCGAACCGATTACATGTTTTCGGTTTTAGTTCAGTTCGGTTTATTTAGGCCAAATGCACATCCTTATACAAAGACCGAAACCGATTGAACCAAAGCTGAAAACAACAAATTTTCAAAACCGCTAACATATTATCGGTTTTGGTTAGGTTCGGTTTCGGTTCAATTTTTTTGACCCAAATGCTCACCCCTACAATTTACAAATACCATAATAAGATAGGTTTAGTGCAGTATCATTTAATAATTAAATATATATAAGATAATGTGTAAAGTACATCATTTCGAGCTTGAGTTTTTTTTACTAAGATGTATGAGGTCTAACCAGAGTATCTTTCGTGACATTTCCGAACTCATTTCCTAGCAAGATTAATTTGTTCCTGGTGTGATTTGAAACTGAGATATTTTGTGAGGATGCAAAGCACGTACACTATGCTACCTTGGTGATGATTTCGTTTTGATATCTGATTAAAATGAGATAGTCAAAACTTGTTCTAGTTAAGGCAAATATAATGGTTTGAAGTCTTTGTAGGACAAACTGCTAAAATTAGTTTTCTATTAAGTACGTTGTAAGTACTTGGGATGGTTTGTTGCAAAACTCTTTACTTGCATTTTTTTTTGATGCAGTTTGTACTATGATTAGCTTCTTGTTAGACTTTTTGTTCGGGGGCTTTAATATATATTTGGCCGTAAATTTTGACGTGATGACAATACCGAAACTTTACTTTTATGATCATTATTAGTCAACTAAAAAAATCATTTGAAGATTTAAAAGGAAAATACCGACACAATTATATAATAAGATCCCACTTGAACACAAAAACGCACACACGGACAAAAATATTAGCATAAGACATGGTTGTCTAGCTAATGGCATAAACTTACATTCTTATTTGCCTCTAAAGTCTTAAAAGGGTAACTTTTAAGGCTATTTGTTAAACTTTTGACAACATGATTTCTTCTTTTTGCTTTTGTTTCTTTCTCAATAATTAGGTGTATCAAACTCAAATTTTATAGACATTAACAACTTAAATTAATGGGATTTTCTTATTAGTGATGCTTAGTTGCCTTTCCAGATTAATATTCTTTTGGAATGAAAAAATATTTATGAATTATACAAAGTATGTGCTTTTACGTTTATTTTGTAAGGTCGATGTGTTGGGACCGAAGGAAGATATCTAAGAGACATCCTAAGGTGAATGTCTTCCGACCGTGATATTATGCCACGAGCTTTGGTTCACAACAAGTTTTCTCATCGGTGTCTTGACAATTGACACTTGATCACCATTAATAACATGGTTTCCAACAAGGGATTTTTTTTTTTTGATAATTTGAGCTCTTACATACTATTACATTCAATTGTAATCTTATATATAGAGATGCAAACGGGTACGGGTAATAGCGGGTACTGCAAACCCGTACCCGTACCCGACCCGCTATTCCTCTACCCGTACCCGCCCCGTACCCGGTCAAATACCCGTCGGGTTCGAGTAGAAAAATCCCCGTCGGGTACGGGTAACCCGACGGGTACCCGTTCAAAAAAAAATTAAACAAAATAAGTAAAACATTTAATACTCTTAGTTCGTTCAGGCTTATTTCGTTCAATACGTAATGGACTAACGGGAGACGAGCTAAATTTTAACCATTATTAAATTGGGCTAATGAGAGGTTAAGAGTTGTGTTAAGTTTGAGTAGTGACTCGTGGGCTAATCCTGTAATAAAAAAAATTACACACTAATATATATATACGGGTCGGGTATAAACGGTGCGGGTATTATAAAACCCGTACCCATACCCGCTCTCGGGTATGAAATTTAAACACATCCCCGACCCCGTTACCCGTTTAGACGGGTAATACCCGCCCCGTAAGACTCGGGTACCCGCGGGTACCCAAACCCGCGGGTTAAATTTGCATCCCTACTTATATATCAATATAGAGAAATAGTATCGATTCCTACTATTTGGATCTATTTCATCTCTTACTTATCACAAGATGACATATATAATTTACTATTTCCCCCCCTTATATTATCGTTGATTTTGATACATGCATGCATGTCTTAATCAAATATATAAACACATAAATAAACATCCATACTATTTCTCATCAATATATATCTGCGAACATATCAATCACTCGTAAGATGTGTAAATAAATATTTAAAAGATGCAAAATTGGCATAAATTTGGCCCTAACAATTCCTAAACGCATATGAAAAAAACTAGGTCTTTTAAATAGGATATTACGTATAATAATCTTTTTCATGAGAAATTGTTAATATTTATCTACTATACATAAATAATTTATTTTTTTATCTTTTTAATAAAATATAGTATTGTGAATATACTATTTTATAAATATAATTTATATCTTTGCAAATCGTCGCAAAACACGGACATCCACTTCAATTCTTGTTTAGATCAAGATCTGATCTTATAATATTAATCTTGTAGGGATAAAAATGATATAAGGGGAGACCTTGATCACTAATACTAGTCAATTAATTCCCGTTAAATAATCCATAAAAGTCAATTTGTAGAATTGTTGGACTTTGACTCCCAAAAACTTTAAGCTAGTAGTTAAAAATAGTCAAAAAGTAAATGTGAGGGGGTGGCACATACAAAAATAGAAACTTGCGGTGACCAGTGTGGTACATCTATTCTTAGCAAGCACCCAACCACAACATTTATATCTTTGTACGAGGGATTGAGGGAACGTCCTCCCACTGTTACTCCTTTCATCTCAATTTTATTATTCATCTTTCCTTTTCAGTTTTGTTTCAAAATTATTATCAACTTGAATATTCCACCAATTAAAAAAATAATTAAGTGCTAAAAATAAAATTTTATTAGTTAATTTTTATCAGTGGACAATAAATTTGAGACGAAAGAAGTATAATAAAATATGTAAAAGATGTATTATTTTAAAGATTTTTATAAAACTTATTTATCAATTTAATCACATTATCACAAAAATAGTTATTAATGATTTTGTATTAAAACGATTTTACTGTTGCTATGCGTATAATTGAAAATGGATTGTTTTTATGAATTAGATACAACTTAACATTTGTTATCTTATACTCCCTCTGTCTCACAAAAAACTTTTCATTTCACCCAAAATATTTGTCCCACAGAAAACTTCCCATTTGAGAAATTGGAGGGACTCACTAATAAATTAATATTATCTATATGTTATTTATCATTTTTTTAATGTTTCTCTCACTAACTTTATGTCACTTCTCTTTTAATCTTATATTTTAATCAAATTTATTACTAAAGATCCTACCATTAACTTATCTCCTAAAAATATGTGCCCAAGTGAAATGAAAAGTTTTTTGTGGGACGAAGAGACTAGGGAGTGTTATAGAACACATATTAAATAGTAAAACTTTTTAAATCTATGAAAAATAATTAAATAAACTGTCAGCTATGTAAGTCATTGTATGAGAGATACCTTTCTTAAAGATTATTAATGAAAAAAACTATATTTTTGCAAATAATATTTAAAACTCACCATAATATTCGTGCAATTAAAAAACTTTAATCAAGTAACAGAAAATATGTGCCAAATAATAATAATGGTTGGTTGCTTTTCTTGACAGCACATGTGTGTGTGTATATATATAACCCTTCACATTTTCTAACAGAACTTGCTTTCCTCCCTTCAATGGCTAAGGTTTATCCTCAAACCCCATCATCATCATCATCATCATCACCATCATCATCATATGTGAGTTCAAAGCAAGAATTCTTGACAATATGGATGAAGTCTCTTGTATACAACAGCCATGGATGCACTGCATACAACTCAAATGGCGAAATTGTTTATCGGGTCGATAATTATGACAAGAAATGCAGCTCACAAGTCTACTTAATGGATATTCGAGGCAACGTTCTTTTCACAATACAACGAAAGGTATAAATCGTCTACAAATCGATCGATCACAATATTACACATTTACACCATCTTTTTTGGTTAAAACATCATCTAATTCGATATTACAATTTTATTGCAGAAGTTACATCTTTTTGGTTGTTGGGATGGATATAAATCGGATTTTTCTAAGAAACAACGATGGTTTCGCGTTACAAGAAAACGCCAAATGATTCATGTAGATTTAGGATTAGGTCAAGGAGGTTACAAGATTGTTAAAAGTGGTGGGAAATTAGGATTCAAGATTGTGAATCTTGATCAAGATCATGCCTTGGTTGCAGAAGTCAAAAGAAAGCAAACGGTGTCAGGGATAAATCTTGGAAATGATGTTTTTACATTAACAGTGGAACCTGATGTTGATCAATCATTGATCATGGCGATTATAATGGTTTATGGGTTGATCCATCGTCAACTTTAAAGATCTTGTTGATCACTTTGATGTTTGGATTAAATATTTAAAAACCGGATCTGATTGTGGGTTCTATTTTATGTAATTGTTGAAGACAACTGAAGATGGGACCCGCAAAATGAAGATCGGAGATTGATCGAGGAAAATTGTATAAAACGAAATCTTTGTGATTAGTTGTATATCATACAAAAAGTTTTGATTGGTTTTTGGTGATTGATCATGTTTTAGGTGGTTGTACCGAATATGAGAAATGTATATATGTTGTATATATAATTGAAAGAAATTTCTTTCCTACCTTTTTTTCTTTTTTTTTTCTTACTCATATTATTATTTATTTCTAAACTTGACTGTAATTCATTAATTATCTTTCCTCAATAACAGGTAGGCTACATTGTTTGAAAAAAATAGTAATTAAAATTTAGGTTTATCTTTCTTAAATTTTAGGTGTAATATTAGATTTACCAATAACAGATAGGCTGCATTCACCTAAACTTTAACTTGTATTCCCACTAACCTCAAATTCGCAACTCTCGATTTTAATTTGGTGTGAAATTATGTATACTTCATATTTAATGTGATTTATCTTTCTTAAAATTTAGGTGATGATAATGAAAATGTTACTAAATTGATAAATAATGCTATATACTTGACCCAATATTTACAATAAATAAGAATAGGTATCTGAAACTTTCAAAACCAATATTCCCGGTAATTAAACATCTAATTAATACTCATTATTTTAATTGATTCATGCTGGATTTATGAAATGATAAACAATACTAATTTTATTTAATTAGTGTCATAATATTTTCTGATCATACAATATATGGATCATTACATTTTTCAATCATAATACTTTTGGTTCATAATATGTTTGAATCATAACATTGTTTTTTTCAAAATTGCAAGACTATACTCATTTTGTAGAAAATTTAATTTTAAGAACTTTGACATTTTTTGGATTTTTTATTTACAAATAAAAAACAATTTATGATTGAAAAACGAAGTAGGTGTAACACCCGTATATTTATAACATCGTTTAAAACATTTAAAAATTCGAATTTTCAACATTTTCCATGTTATCCAAAATACAGTTTAACAAAAACTTTAAAACCTTTATCAGAGTATACAAAATACGGTGTCACCAAGTATATCAAAACCATAGGCAAGTGATCTACGAGCTCCCGAGCTAAACATCTCTAGGCCACTACTAGTGAAACCTTCTATCACTTCAAACATGTACCTGAGTACACAGCCAAAAAACAAACGTAGTATGTGAGACAAAATAGTCTCGTGAGATACATAGGTTTTAGACCCCAATAATGATAATCATTTCATAAATATATATATATATATATATATATATATATATATATATATATATATATATATATATATAGTGTCCGATTCAGCGCAGAACCATTTAAAGGTGCAGAACCGCAGAACCATCCTAACATCCAATGTTTTTTTTGTTATACATAAGTTGTAAATATGCATACACGCTGTAACCATCCTAACATCCAATGTTTCCAATTTTTTATACAAATAATATATAAATATATTTATATATTATTTGTATAAAAAATTGGAAACATTGAATGTATAAATGTGTTACAACGTGTATGCAAATTTACAACTTATGTATAACATAGAAAACATTGGATGTTAGGATGGTTCTGCGGTTCTGCACCTTTAAACGGTTCTGCGCTGAATCGGACCCTATATATATATATATATATATATATATATATATATATATATATATATATAGGGTCCGATTCAGCGCAGAACCGTTTAAAGGTGCAGAACCGCAGAAACATCCTAACATCCAATGTTTTCTATGTTATACATAAGTTGTAAATTTGCATACACGTTGTAACCTTCCTAACATCCAAACATCCAATGTTTCCAAATTTTTATACAAATAATATATAAATATATTTATATATTATGTGTATAAAAAATTAGAAACATTGAATGTATAAATGTGTTACAACGTGTATGGAAATGTACACCTTATGTATAACACATAAAACATTAGATGTTAGGATGGTTCTGCGATTCTGCAGCTTTAAACGGTTCTGCGCTGAATCGGGCACTATATATATATATATATATATATATATATATATATATATATATATATAAGTGGGATCGAGTGAGGACTCAAAAGTCGGTGAGGACTGCGAGGACAAATCTTAGCCATTTGATTGGAAAAATGAGTGATCAAGATTCAAAGTTATTTATCATCAAAATCTCATGAGATGCAATGGCATTTTGGTAATTATATTGCGAGATATTGGATGTTTCTTGTAAAGGGTAAAGTTTGTAAGGGTATATTTGGTAAAAAAGAAATTGAATTCTGCCTTCACGCGCTCAAATATTCCCATGCTTCACTCGCTGACACATGTCGCACTTTGATTGGGCACATCATTTTTTTTCCACCCGCTTATGTTTTTTGGCTATATCTTTTTTTTTCTTTGAAAAAAAAATCTGAAAAAACCGAAGTTCTTAAAATTAAATTCTCCGAAATGAGCATGGCCATGAAGATTTGAAGAAAAAAAAGTTTGGATCATTTTATATTTTTTGGATCATTGTTAATTTTGCAAAACCAAAATTTCGGATCGTTTTGTAAATTTTGGATCATTGTTAAATTTGTAGAAGCAAAATTTTGGATCATTTTACTTAATTTGAATCTTTGTTAATTTTTGGATCATTTTGTTAATTGTGGATCATTGTTAATTTCTCATCATTAAAGGCCATGACGAAATTACCCTTAATGACCACCATTGGTTGAAAATTGTCCTCACAGTCCTCACCGGGAAAAGAGTCATCACCGGATCCGGACCCTATATATATATATATATATATATATATATATATATATATATATATATATATATATATAGGGTCTGATTCAGTGCAGAAGCGTTTAAAGGTACAGAACCGCAGAACCATCCTAACATCCAATGTTTTCTATGTAATAGATGAGCTGTACATTTTCATACACACTGTAACACATCTACACATCCAATGTTTCCAATTTTTTATATAATATATTTATATATTATGTGTATCAAAAATTGGAAACATTGGATGTGTAAATGTGTTACAGCGTGTATGAAAATGTACAACTTATGTATAACATAGAAACATTGGATGTTAGGATGATTCTGCGGTTCTGCACCTTTAAACGGTTCTGCGCTGAATCGGACACTATATATATATATATATATATATATATATATATATATATATATATATATATATATATATATATATATATATATATATATATATATACTAAATCAATACCGTCTAGTCACCCTATTGTGACCCTATCGATTTTTGCTTTCCTAGAAAACATATCTAACTACTGGGTTGCCCCCGAACTAGCTAGATTCACAAACGTATCTAGTTATCGGGTTGCCCCTAAACTAACTAGAAGCACATTAACTTATTAACCGGGGATCCCCCACATTAATAAGCTTCAGCCAAATCTAGTATGTAAACATACACATACTAGAAACATACCGGGGATGCCCCGAATTGCTCAAGATAACGGCGAGAGGAAATCGCCCAATCTACCAATACCTGCCTTACTCGTCGGACCTTCCTCAAGTTAGCAAGACTACTACCGTGGATGAGTCGATGAGAATCCACCCAACTGCCCCTTACTCCACACCTCATGATCGGGGATCCCCCGCGTCATCACATCATCTCGTTCTTACCATAACTCATAAGTTATTCCAATCAAAGCCTTTGGCTATCACATCAATCATCAAACAAGTCAGTTATCTAATAATAATTATATATAACTAGTTCAACACAGAGAACGTACATGTATATTCTCATGGACTCAATCATAAGCAATCCACACATACTTCTACATCTATGAACCCTAGGAGGTCCATATTCACTTATTTCATAAGATAAATTTCTTGTCTATCGACATCATAATACTTTTATCTCTTCGTGACTATAATACATAATTATTACTAGTCACATCATGATCATTTTCATATATATTCGTTCTTTTCTTTTATTAGTAATTATTACCAATAGATACTCATTACTTTTCAAATCATTTCCAATTACTTTACTAATACATAATTATTAGTAAAGACTCAATATACATTCTTTTACTCCATAACTTTGTTATTATGGTTCATTAATAGGGATTTCATAACTACTTTAGTTTATCATATTTACTTCCAAAATCATCAATCGTACTAGACACATTCTAGTATCACGTTGCACCTACTTTCTTATCTTTTCAGTCACTATCTTTATCAAAATATGTATTAATAAAGACTCATAAAATATCATACATATTTTCAAAGGCTCTTTGCTATGTACACAGCTTCAAAAGTCTCATGTACTCACCTTAGCAATGGCTAAATCCATGTCGTGTTTATCAACACGAATCCTTGCTTCCCGCCTTTGGAATGTCTCCAACTTTTAGGTCCTTGCAACCTATCAACATAATCATCACATTTCTAACATCGACATAATCAACCCCAACCACCAAGTTCACCAACTTGGTGGAAATTCATAAACCTAGCTTATAAAACTACCTTCAAGTTTACAAATTAACCATAGATCCATGGTCTACATACTTCCTTTGGACGTTCTACACCCTCAATACCCATTTTTACCAAGATTCCAACATTTCACTTTCAAAATTATCATTTCCCCCAAATCTTGTTTACAAAGCTAGCTAGGTGATGAAGATACCTTAGATCTTTAACAAGGTTTGAAGATCTACAAGAATGGTGGTGTTCTATGCTCAAGAACACCCAAAATCGCCCCCAAGAGCTCCCAAATCGGCTGCACACTTTAGAGAAGTGAAAAATGAGCAAAACCCTAGTTTTCCCATTTTTATTCTGTGCCTGAAGAGTTCGCGCCGCGAACACCGAGTTCGCGCCGCGATCTTCCCGTGTCGCGAACTCTTCGCGTCGTGAACCTGGTCGTGAACTTCATATCCCAAAACCCCAAAGTCTCTGGTCGATCTTCGCGTTCGCGAAACATAGTTCGCGCCGCGAACTCCTGCTGGCAGCTAGGCTGCAACATTTTGTTGTCTAATTCGGCCCGGTTTCGACCTTAACCATATCAAACGAAGTCCAAATGACACGAAACTAATTCCTACGTATTTTAAACGATTTATCCATAATTATCATATTTTTACACAATTTATTTAATTCAAAATTTCGGGTCGTTACAGTAGGGGGAATACATAAATTACTATAATTAGAATAAAAAAATTAATTGACAATTACAACCTTGATTATAATGTCTACTGTTAATGACTATAATTAAATTTCGATTATACCTTCTGAGTCAGCATTACACGTCATCAAAAAGGACCAATCAAATGATGTGAAATGGACATGTCATCATAAAATATTCATGCTTAGCTACATATATAAGTGGAGATGTGCTTTATCTTTCTTAAAATTTAGGTGATAATAATGAAAATGTTATCAAATTAATAAATAATGCTATATACTTGGGCCGATATTTACAATCAATAAGAGTAGGTATCTGAAACTTTCAAAACCAATATACCCAGTAATTAAACATCTAACTAATACTCATTATTTTAATTGAATCATGCTGGATTTAAGAAATGATAAACAATACTAATTTTATTTAATTACGGTCATAACATTTTCCGATCATACAATATTTGGATCGGGTATGGCTTCTCTTCTGCGGGGCGACTAAGGGCACACCCAACCAAACGATCGGTAAAACGGGTCTCCTTTGGTATCTTTACATTTTTAAATCATAATACTTTTGGTTCATAATATGTTTGAATCATAACATTATTTTTTTCAAAATTTCAAGACTAAACTTATTTCGTAAATAATTTAATTTTAAGAACTTTGACATTTTAAAAAAAATTTAGAAAGAAAAAACAAAGTTATTATGGAAAAACGAAGTAGGGGGAACACATAAATTACTATAATTAGAATAAAGAAGTTGATTGACAATAATAACTCTGATTATAAAGGCTAATGTTGATGACTGTAATCGAATTCAGATTATGCCTTTTGAGTCAGCATTACACGTCATCAAAAAGGATCAATCAAATGATGTGAAATTGACATGTCATCATAAAATTTTTATGCTTAGAGCATCTCCAATAGAAGCTTTTTGTAAAGCTTTTGCTATTAGAGTGAAGAGCTTTTTTAAAAGCTTATTCTAATGGCTTACTCTTCCATAACCTCTTAATTAACTTTCAATGTTTGGTTTATTTAGTCCTTATACTTACTAATTTTACATTTTAAACTCTATATAAATTTATATGTGAATCCTTTATTATTTTTATAACTATAAATGATAACTTTGTCACATTTCAACATTTTTTATAAAGAACAAGCATGATGATTAGTTTTGTTTTTTTGTGGTATGTTAAGTTTTATAAAATGCTATAAAAATTATCAAATTATATATGAGTGACATTTATAAAACATTTGAGATACATAAAGGTAAATTAGTAATCTTATAAATTAGTAATATATATATTTGGTAAGTGGAAAGTTGATGTATCAAAAGTAATAAGTCATTGTGAGGTTAACCATTGGGGATGCTCTTAGCTCCTTATATAGGTGGAGATACATCAATTTATAGATTTTAATCACAACTAATTTAAAATTGTATCTCTAATATCTAACATTTAATTTCTTCAATTTCTCTTAGTATTTATTAAATTTAAAAATAAATGCAGTTTATTAAATTTCCATAAGCTTTAATCTTGTCTCTCATATAAGTATTTTGATCATATAGCAGCACTTATTATCAACAAAAATAATATACAATATGATGAAGTCTTTGATTTTCACTACATTTCTTTTATCTATTATGACAATAGGTAATTTTCAATTCCCTAATTCTTCATTAGATGTTCTTTGACTTACCACTAGAGATGTGCGTGTTAACCGAAAAATCAAACACGAAATGGAATCGGAACCAGTTGGACTCGGTTTTTGGGCCGGTTCTCGGTTCCTCTCTGTTGTTTTTTTTTGTTCCGGTTTTTTCAGTTCTAGAAGTTGATAAACATGGAACATTACCCCTTTTTACTTAGATTTTGATTTCGATTAAGATTAAGATTATATCCATGTGAGTAGCTCAATATCCATGATTTAAATTTGCAGGTTTGGAGTTAGCAGTGGGGCAACCTGGAATCTGTATGGCCACTCATTTTTCACCTTTATGTGACGATCAAGATTGTCAAAATGAATGCCTCAAGCGACATGGATACAACAGCCATGGATTATGCAAAAACCTGTTCGTTTGTCGTTGTTATTTTGAATGCCATTCAAAGGATCAACTCCCTAATTCTTCTACCCCATCTCCCATAAACAACCGCAAAATATAAACTTTACTCTTTAGAGTGCTGGTGCTAATAAGATTTATCGCGGTAAAATGTTTGAATTGTTTTAGTTATTAATTGGCCCACTTACGTTTGATGTGAAACATGTCAAATAAGAAAGTTTATATAAAATATTGCATGATAGGCCACAATTTGACTAATTTTACAGGTTGATTTGGGTGATGTTTTATATAAACAAAAAAGTTTAGCTTAAAAGTGAACATGTTAAATGAATTTAAAGTCATGAAAATATGTATATAACCTTCTAAATTGTTTTGTTTGAGATTTAATAGAATCATGTTGGATTTAGGAAATGATAACCAATACTTATTTAATTTAATTACGATCATTACATTTTTAAATCATAATACTTTTGGTTCATAAGAAGTGAGATCGAGTGAGGACTATTTTTTGGGTGAGGAATGCGAGGACAAATCTGAGCTTTTAATCAAACAAAATAAATTGCTAGGATTCAATGTGAAGAAAAACAAACAATGGTTGAAGTTCAGGGGGCTTTGTGTAAAGTTTAGTAAAATAGTGGGGGAAAAAGAAAATTAAGAGGGTTAAAATAGTCATTTGCATACACTTTCTCTCTCCTTGTGCCACTTGTCACCTTGTGATTTGATGAGTTTTTTTCCCACGCTTCGTTTTTTGGCCATATATAACTTTTTTTTTATTTGTAAAAAAAAAAAAAAGATTCTGAAAAACCAAAGTTCTTAAAATTAAAATCTCTACAAAATGAGTATAGTCATGAAAAATTGAAAGAAAAAAAAATACTTCCTCCGATTCAAAATAAGTGATACACTTTTCTTTTTGAAGTGATTCAAAATAAGTGATACACTTTGAAAAATTACCTTATTTGGCAAAAAAATAGTGGGACCCACATCCACTAACTATCTAATTTAACAAAGTGAAATGACCCATTTACCCGTACTTTTACTTTTAAACATCATTAACCTCACTTTATTCAAAAAGAGTGGGACGCATTCCCCACTAACCATCAAATTAATCTAATTTAATCATTATTAGAATCTTTTGCCTCAAAAATCATGAAATCCAAAGTGTATCACTTATTTTGAATCGGGGGAAGTAAAAAAACTTAGATGAAATTTTGGATCATTTTGAATTTTGGATCATTTTGTTAATTTTGGATGATTTTGTAAATTTTGGATCCTTTTTTTATTTTTGGATCATTATGAATTTTGCATAAGCATAATTATGTATAAATAATTAGTCAAAAAATAACAATCATGCATAATTTTGTATCATTTTATTATATTTGCATCATTGTTAATTTTGGATCATTGTCAATTTTAGATTATTTTTTTTTTCAAAATTTCATGACTATACTTATTTTGTAGAAAATTTAATTTAAAATTTTTGATATTTTTAGATTTTTTATTTAAAAAAAAAAAAGTTATGGGTGAAAAATGAAGTGGGGAAAAACACACTTCCAATTATAAGAGGACAAGTGACAAATATGTCAAAACATTGTCTATTTGCTAAAATCTAATTATTGATCATGGAAAATAAATTGATGTCAATTTCAATTTTATAGTACATATGCATCTTCCCCTTTGAATTATTAATGTAACAACACTGATGTTATTTTCTCTTTTTTTAAGTTTTCTTAAGGTCATAAAAAGTACTTGGCGGAACATGAATTCACAGCTTTAAAAAAACATCTTTCTGAATGCAAAGGGGATCCGGGTTTGTTGAAATGAGTTACCTAGTGGATCCGGTATGTGGGAGGGGTACCATGGCACGAGGAAAACGAGGAAAATTCAGATGTGGCAGGGGTTGAAAGGGGATCCATGTATGTGGAGATAAGATACAAGTGGGATCCGGGTATGGGGAGATAAGTTGCATTATTTTTAAAAAGCTCCTAAAAAATGTATTATTTGTGCAACTTTTGGGAAGAAGAGCATTATTCTTGCAAATAAAGATCACAAGGCAAGCATATGGTTAATATTTCTGGATTTTAAAAGAAATGTGAGATTTCCTCATTTATGATATTCCTGATTTAAAATGAATTCAAAATTAATGAAAGGTAAGAGCAAGAAATGACTGAAAGTTATTTGTTGCAATCAAGATGACAATTACACTAACTCAACAACAAATGTCGTATACGATATGGTTTTATTTCGTCTCTAAAATTGTGTAATATGTATCAAAACACGTTTATCATAATTTTAATAATATATTACTATATGATTTCTTAAGTTTCTTTTTTGTATTTTCATTTTTATTTTTCGAAGCATTCCGCCCATCCGAGAGGGCTATGAAGCTAGTTAGATATATATGATAACATGATTATAAATATTTAAATATGTAACGACCCGAATTTTGTGCTAAATAAAATATATGAAAATATGATAAATAATGATAAATCATTTAAAGAACGTAGGATTTGGTTTCGTGTCGTTTGTATACCGTATGAGAAAGTTATGGGGGAAACCGGGTCGAGACGATCTACAAAAGTTGCAGCCTGCCTGGGCAAGGGAGTTCGCGGCGCGAACTACTCCTCGCGATCACGAGGATCGGGCAGAGACTTTGGGTTTTCAGAGATAGGAGTTCACGGCTGGTTCACGAAAGCGAAGAGTTCGCGACACGGGAAGATCGCGGCGCGAACTTTTCAGGCACAGAATAAAATCGGGAAAACTAGGGTTTTCTCTCATTTTTCACTTCTCAAAGTGTGCAGCCGATTTGGGAGCTCATAGGAGCGATTTTGGGTGTTCTTGAGCATAGAACACCACCATTCTTGAAGATCTTCAAACCATGATAAAGATCTAAGGTATTTTCATCTCCTAGATAGTTTTGTAAACAAGATTTGGGGGAAATGGTGATTTTGAAAGTGTGATGTTGGAATCTTGTTAAAGATGGGAATTGAGGGTGTAAAACACCCAAAGGAAGTATGTAGACCATGAATCTATGGTTGATTTGTAGCTTGAAGGTAGTTTTATAAACTAGGGTTTATGGATTTCCACCAAGTTGGTGAACTTGGTGGTTGGGGTTGACTATATTAATGTTAGATGATGTATAGTTATGGATGATAACTAGAAATGTGATGATTATGTTGATAGGTTGCAAGGACCTAAAAGTTGGAGACATTCCAAAGGCGAGAAGCAAGGATTCGTGTTGATAAACACGACGTGGATTTAGCTATTGCTAAGGTGAGTACATGAGACTTTTAAAAATGGGTACATAGCAAATGGTTTTTGAAAATACATATGATATGTTATGGGTCTTTATTAATAAACGTTTTGATAAAGATAATGACTGAAAAGATAAGGAAGTATGTGTAATGTGATACTAGAATAAGTCTAGTATGATTGATGAATTTGGAAACAAATATGATAAACTAAAGTAATTATGAAATCTTTATTAAGGAACCATAATAATGAAGTTATGGAGTAAAAGAATGTATATTGAGTCTTTACTAATAATTATGTATTAGTAAAGCAATTGTAAATGATTTGATGAGTATTGAATATCTATTAGAAATGATTACTAATAAAAGAAAAGAACGAATATACATGAAAATGATTATGATGTGACTAGTAATAATTATGTATTACAGTCACGAAGAGATAAAAGTATTATGGTGTCGATAGACAAGAATTGTGTATTATGAAATAAGTGAATATGAACCTCCTAGGGTTCATAGATGTAGAAGTATGTGTAGATTGCTTATGATTGGGTCCATGGGACTATACGGGTACGTTCTCAATGTTGAACTAGTTAAATATAGTTATTATTATATAACTAACTTGTTTGATGATTGATGTGATAGCCGAGAGCTAGATCGACATAACTATTGAGTTATGGTAGGATTGAGATGATGTGATGTCACGGGCGACTCCCGGTCATGAGGTGTGGATTGAGGGGCAGTTGGGTGGATTCCCATCGACTCATTCACGTTAGTAGTCTTGCTTTCTGGACGTATTCCGGCGAGCAAGGCAGGTATCGGTAGCGTGGGCGACTTCCTATTGTCGGTACCTTGTTTCTAGTTAGTTCGGGGGCAACCCGATAACTAGATAAGTTTGTGCTTCTAACTAGTTCGGGGGCAACCCGATAGTTAGATATGTTTGTGCTTCTAGTTAGTTCGGGGGCAACCCGATAACTAGATATGTTGTGTTTCTAGCTAGTACGGGGGCAACCCGTTAGTTAGATATGTTTGCTGGGAGAGCAGAAATCGATAGGGTCACAATAGGGTGACTAGACGGTACTGTTGTAGTTTATATATATATATATATATATATATATATATATATATATATATATATATATATATATATATATATATGTCTATATATATTTATGAAATGATCATTATTCTTGGGGTCTAAAACCCATGCATCTCACGAGACTATTTTGTCTCACGTACTACGTTTGTTTTTGTGGCTATGTACTCAGGTACAGGTTTGAAGCTATAGAAGGTTGCACCAGGAGTGGCCTTGATATGTTTAGCTCGGGAGCTCGTAGGTAGATCCCGTTTGCCTATGGTTTTGATATACTTCGTGACACCGTATTTTTGTAGACTCTGATAAAGGTTTTAAAGTTTTTGTTAAACTGTATTTTATATTACATGGAAAATGTTGGAAATCGTATTTTAAATGTTTTAAACGATGTTATAAAAATACGGGTGTTACAACTTGGTATCAGAGCTATAGTTTAAGTGAATTAGGTTGGATGTCAATCCTAGTCTTAGACTGTAGCAATAGGTTTGTAAGATTCCTTGAGATCGATAGGTTGACCTTGAGACTTTGTGTTAATTTTAGGGTTGAACCTAGGGGACCTATAGAAGTTGTTATGAAATGTGCAATGTGAGTCTTTTGAGATCGTAGGGCATTCGTATGATAGGGCCGACCCCTATGAGAAATGCCATGTTTTGATCTAATTATGTTGGATTCGACTTTCGAGTCGACCGTTTGGATCTTGTTTGATGGATATGTTGGTATGGCGAAGGAATGAATGTGAAAAGTGGACGAGCTCCACTAAATTGGGAAGAATTATGAATAAGGATATGAACCAGATTTTGGATAATCGAATGAATGAGGGTAGGTGGAATGATTCCAATACCCGTATGAAGGAAGAGCCATCTAATGGCGAAGTCCATGGTGAGAGGTACCTACATAAAAAGGTGACAAGACCTAGTCGGAAGAAATGGAAGGATGTTGTATAAGGCCTTCATAGCGTGTGAAACTGTCGGGTAATTCGGAAGTTCTGGGCCGGAGGTCACAGTGTAGTGGATTCGGTAGTTTGAGCAAGTGCTAGAGAGTAGCAAACAAAAGAAGAAAGATATGGTGACTTTAGTATCACCATTATTGTAGGATGAGGTGTTGACACGGTGGGATTGTGTTGTATAAAATGTTGGGAAAAAGAGCATTGTATAAGATGTTCTGAAAGGGACTCACGAGTGAGTTGAAAGCAGAAGTCTGCCCGGAAGAATACCTAGAGGAGGGGGTCATGATACAACCTCGGAAATCTTAAGTAAAATGAATGTTATGTGATTACGGTTTAATTGTTTGATTGATTGCACGAGTTGGAGCCTATAGAAATTGGAAATGAGTCGCATGATGTGGAGACTTATTTTGGGAATAGTCTTCCTGGTTAATTATGTATAAGAAAACATGTATTTGAAGGATTATAGACAAGTGTGTCGCGTGTAGTAAGGATATAAGGATTGATGCTATTATGTAGTATCGGAGGATGAACCACGAGGATGGTAAATGTATTTCAACAAAGGATAGTAGTACAAGGAAATACAAAGTCTTGGTAAGGAATGTTAATGTGGATTGGAATTCTAGGAAAAGAAACCTTGGGGAAATGGAACTTGGATATTCGGCGAGAAGCCGGATAGGTAATGTAATGATTGTTACACGTGAATGGTAAAGAAAAGAATGACTAAGGTAGAGTGATGTCTTAGAACTCATAAATGGGATGTATGTGGAAAGGAATGGGTGTCGGGAGCGACGGATTTTGATTGTTGAATGTGATTAAGTAAAAAGTTGGCATAAAGCTATGTCAAGTTTTGTGACAATAATGATGAATTCGATATCAAAGGTGGGAAAACAATTATTGGTTACATGTTATAGTAATGGCATGACGGTATACGACATGTGGTAGTGTGAAACTACGGTTGGAAAATAAGTATTTCAAGTATCGTGATGTCTAAAGACGAGGGTATGGAATGTTGGGCCAATGTGTGCCGAGTCATGGGTTACAGATATAGACCGGAGTCGATTGGTCGACTCAAAATGACCGGGTTGACCGGTGGACTATGGTTGAAGGAATAGATTGATGGTTACCCCGGTGGTGACAAAAGGTCTGGAAATCGGTAATAAGGAAATGGACCGATTAAGGGTGATCAATGTGTAATTGAAACGGTAAATAGTAATCGGAGATTTTAATAGTTTACCCGCGGGGTACAATGCATGTGTATTATGTGATGGTCGTTGAAGGCATATGATAATGAAAATGTAGTGTTATATGAAACATGTTAAGTAGTATGTCCAATGGGATTTATGCTAAATATAAAAGAAAATAATGTGATATTGTGGGAAGGGTGCAAAAGTGCATGATGAATAAGTAGACAATTAAATGTGTAAAATAGTGGTAAAATTATGTGAGTTGAGAAGATGTATACTCGTATGGCATGCAATACAGAATGAGGAAACGATGATGTGGTAGTTCGGGGGATCCCCGGCTACTATGATGTTTGGGGGTGGAATCGGTTGGGCGAATCCCAATGGTTCCATTCCGCGATTGGAGATGTTCCAATCACTGTGACAGTTTAGATCTTGATGGATTGGAGGCTTTCCAATCATCTTGATGTGATAGTTAAATTATGGACTGTTGTATATATGTGTGATGAATGTAGAACCATGTGGTTAATGTGTATTATTATAATTTTATGGTAAGTGAGAATTTGGTTTGAAATGCGGGTTGCATTTAGACCATGTATGGGTAGGAGATGCCTACGACTTTTAGATTTTGAGAAATGAGATGCTTTTAGCAAGAAAGTTGTTGTTAATAACCGAGGTATGGTAAAATTTGTATAGAAATGTGGAATATGTTGCGGTAGAGAATCTAATACCGATAATTGAGAATGAAAAGTTATGAAAATGATCAATGTGATACAAAGATGAATGAAAGAATATGAAGTAAATGGTATAAGTAACCAAATGAAGTTTAAGAAACGGTGAATGCTAGTGTGACCTTAAGTAAAGGCGCGACTTTCTAATTATTTGGAGAGAAATTTAAAAGTTGGAAAAAAACGGGAATTGTTAAGGAAACAATAATGAGTATAACTGGAAGTCATAAGTCGAGAATGATATCCCGTGAGTAGGGAATTTGTTGATTTGAGAAAGTATGTTGACTTTATGCAAAAGTCAAGATTAGTTAAATGGTGAATTGGTTGACTTGGTCAGGGATGAGCTTTGACTCTCGTTTCGAATGACTAGGGAATGATGCGCGCATAATGTATCGGTTGTATGTATGTGAAGGGATTAATGGAATAATTAAAAGAATTATAGTCGGATTATGCGACTTTGAACCGTTGGGTGTTTAGAATTAAATTTGGGAATCGAGTACATGATTATTGATGGATCATAAATGGAAGGTCGATTGTAATGGAAAGGATGAGTAATGGAATCTCTAGTGACTAAAGAAATTGTTAAGGTATAGTTGACTTTGTGCTTAAGTCAAAGGTCAGACGATGTTAGGAGATGGCGACTTGGTCGAGGCTAGACTTTGACATTCGTTCTATTCAATTAGCAAATTATAATGATTGTGCCATATCATTGTTATGAATACAAGGATTGATTGAACAATTGAAAGTGTTATAGTCAAATTGTGATAATATTGACCCGTATAAGTATTACAGGCTTAAGATTTGAGTTTTGACCATTTGGTCATATCGGGGTCAAGCAAATGTTTAAATATAGTGATAGGTGAACTGTAATGGGGAAGGTTCGATTGTAATAAACACAATAGAATTGGAACGGGATGCTCGTGTCGAATGGGGATTGGAAATTTCTGAGTGATTCTGAGGACGGAATCCTTTTAAGGGGTGGATAGTTGTAACGACCCGAATTTTGTGTTAAATAAATTATGTGAAAATATGATAAATAAGGATAAATCATTTAAAGAACGTAGGATTTGGTTTCGTGTCGTTTGGATACCGTATGAGAAAGTTATGGGCGAAACCGGGTCGAGACGATCAACAAAAGTTGCAGCCTGCCTGGGCAAGGGAGTTCGCGGTGCGAACTACTCCTCGTGATCGCGAGGATCGGGCAGAGACTTTGGGTTTTCAGAGATAGGAGTTCACGGCTGGTTCACGAACGCGAAGAGTTCGCGACACGGGAAGATCGCGGCGCGAAATAGGGGTTCACGGCGCGAACTCTTCAGGCACAGAATAAAATCGGGAAAACAAGGGTTTTCTCTCATTTTTCACTTCTCAAAGTGTGCAGCCGATTTGGGAGCTCATGGGAGCGATTTTGGGTGATCTTGAGCATAGAACACCACCATTCTTGAAGATTTTCAAACCATGATAAAGATCTAATGTATTTTCATCTCCTAGATAGTTTTGTAAACAAGATTTGGGGGAAATGGTGATTTTGAAAGTGTGATGTTGGAATCTTGTTAAAGATGGGAATTGAGGGTGTAAAACACCCAAAGGAAGTATGTAGACCATGAATCTATGGTTGATTTGTAGCTTGAAGGTAGTTTTATAAACTAGGGTTTATGGATTTCCACCAAGTTGGTGAACTTGGTGGTTGGGGTTGACTATGTTAATGTTAGATGATGTCTAGTTATGGATGATAACTAGAAATGTGATGATTATGTTGATAGGTTGCAAGGACCTAAAAGTTGGAGACATTCCAAAGGCGGGAAGCAAGGATTCGTGTTGATAAACACGACGTTGATTTAGCTATTACTAAGGTGAGTACATGAGATTTTTAAAACTGGGTACATAGCAAATGGTTTTTGAACATACATATGATATGTTATGGGTCTTTATTAATAAACGTTTTGATAAAGATAGTGACTGAAAAGATAAAGAAGTATGTGTAATGTGATACTAGAATAAGTCTAGTATGATTGATGAATTTGGAAACAAATATGATAAACTAAAGTAATTATGAAATCTTTATTAAGGAACCATAATAATGAAGTTATGGAGTAAAAGAATGTATATTGAGTCTTTACTAATAATTATGTATTAGTAAAGCAATTGTAAATGATTTGATAAGTATTGAATATCTATTGGTAATGATTACTAATAAAAGAAAAGAACGAATATACATGAAAATGATTATGATGTGACTAGTAATAATTATGTATTACAGTCACGAAGAAATAAAAGTATTATGGTGTCGATAGACAAGAATTGTATATTATGAAATAAGTGAATATGAACCTCCTAGGGTTCATAGATGTAGAAGTATGTGTAGATTGCTTATGATTGGTCCATGGGACTATACAGGTACGTTCTCTATGTTGAACTAGTTAAATATAGTTGTTATTATTATATAACTAACTTGTTTGATGATTGATGTGATAGCCGAGAGTTAGATCGACATAACTGTTGAGTTATGGTAGGATTGAGATGATGTGATGTCACGGGCGACTCCCGGTCATGAGGTGTGGATTGAGGGGCAGTTGGGTGGATTCCCATCAACTCATTCACGTTAGTAGTCTTGCTTTCTGGACGTATTCCGGCGAGCAAGGCAAGTATCGGTAGCGTGGGCGACTTCCTATTGCCGGTACCTTGTTTCTAGTTAGTTCGGGGGCAACCCGATAACTAGATAAGTTTGTGCTTCTAACTAGTTCGGGGGCAACCCGATAGTTAGATATGTTTGTGCTTCTAGTTAGTTCGGGGGCAACCCGATAACTAGATATGTTGTGTTTCTAGCTAGTACGGGGGCAACCCGTTAGTTAGATATGTTTGCTGGGAGAGCAGAAATCGATAGGGTCACAATAGGGTGACTAGACGGTACTGTTGTAGTTTATATATATATATATATATATATATATATATATATATATATATATATATATATATATATATTTATGAAATGATCATTATTCTTGGGGTCTAAAACCCATGCATCTCACGAGACTATTTTGTCTCACGTACTACGTTTGTTTTTGTGGCTATGTACTCCGGTACAGGTTTAAGCTATAGAAGGTTGCACTAGGAGTGGCCTTTATATGTTTAGCTCGGGAGCTCGTAGGTAGATCTCGTTTGCCTTTGGTTTTGATATACTTCGTGACACCGTATTTTTGTAGACTCTGATAAAGGTTTTAAATTTTTTGTTAAACTGTATTTTTTATTATATGGAAAATGTCGGAAATCGTATTTTAAATGTTTTAAACGATGTTATAAAAATACGGGTATTACAAAATATATTATTAAGTATAATATTACTCTAATATATATTACATACTAGGTTATAACCCGTGAAAAATCACGGGTGGTTAGTAAAATATTTTATTGAAGGTAAATTTTATAGAACATAATTATATGTCATATATAATCAAATTCGATTTTAGATATTTTATTTGCTTGATCATCAACATTTCGCTCGGAAACAAAAAACTATAACAGTGAGCGAATTACTTTTACATATAATAGCCTATAACCCGTGATAAATCACATGTGGCTTATAAATTTTTTTAATAATATTTTTTGTTGTCAAAAGATATGTTTCAATTCGTATTTATCAAAATATGTATTTAATTCAAATCATATTTATCTTGAATTTTAAATTGTCAAAATGTATATTTATTAGTTATATTCGGAATTATTTTTAATTATTAAGTTGTTGTCAAAATATATGTTTCAAATCATATTTATTAAAAGATGTATTTAATATATAATTAAAATCGTACATGGCAACTTAAGATGACGCGGAATACTTTTATTGGTAAATGATTTATAATGTGGCAAAGATGACGTGATAAAGATGACGTGAAAGGTTTTATTTTATTAAAGATAGAGATTATATATTAATAAATAAATAAATATACATTAATAAACCATAAAGTTAAGTGGGTAGATATAAGCTAAGATTCTTTGACAGGTTGGAAGAACTAAGAAATGATATTAGGTCATGTTTGTACACGTATTTGTTAATTTAACAAACTTCTGATATTAATATAATATTACAAAAAAGTAGCAACTATTATATAAAATATAATTTTCAGTAGTTTTTTCTGAGGTACATTTCGGGTATAAGAAATTAAGAATAACCGTTTAGTATAATTTAATGATCATGTAAGAGGATAATTTATTATTATCATGCATCATCAACTTTATAACTAGTGTAATTTGAGTCACATCTATGACTTTCATCGTAATCAACACATCATCCCACCAGAATATTCCTTTAATCGATCATACGATTTGTTTTATTACAAATGAATATTTTAGGTACAAATAAAGACAAATATGAAAACTACAAAAACAACAAATTATAAAAAGGAGTAAATTAGGTCCTTTAGATTTATAGCAAATTTCACCAATGGTCCTTTAGTTTCAAAAATTACACCGATGGTCCTTATTTTTGAAAGGTTTTTCACCGATGGTCCTTTACGAAAAAGTCCGTCTATTTTTTAAGTTAACTAACATCACATGTGATGCACATGTGGGTATTTAAGTCAATTTGTCTTTCCTCTTCTCAATTAAATATCACGGATGGTCCTTTAAGTTTATAGCAAATTTCACCATTGATCCTTTAGGAAAGACAAATTGACCAAAATACCCCCATGTGCATCACATGTGATGTTAGTTAACTTGAAAAATAGACGGACTTTTCCGTAAAGGACCATCGGTGAAAATCCTTTCAAAAATAAGGACCATCGGTGTAATTTTTGTAACTAAAGGACAATTGGTGAAATTTGCTATAAACCTAAAGGACCATTCATGTAATTTACTCCTACAAAAGTATTGTGATCAACCAAAGTAGGGTGAGCATTTGGGCTGAAAAAACCGATCCGAACCGAAAACCGACTGAAACCGAGCCGAAACTGAAAACATGTTATCGGTTCGGTTTTGGCTTTAAAAGTTCATTATTTTCGGTTTTGGTTCGATTTGGTTCGGTCTTCGGATAATGATGAGCATTTGGCCTAAAATTACCGAACCTAAACCGAATCGGACCGAAATCGAACTGAACCAAAATCGATAACATGTTATCGGTTCGATTTTTAAAATTTATCGTTTTCAGTTTCGATTCAGTTTGATTTCTAGACCATGCTCACAGCTCACCCATAATGCAAAGTTAGATAGGAAAGAAAACAAGTGCTACTTGTGTTTGGCACATATTGTGATTTGTGAGGATACAAAAAAAAATCCTTAAAAATTGTGAACGTACTAGAGGAGGTTATGGTTTAATAAAATTATCAAATGTAAAGTTTAAACTACAATAAAGAAGGACATACGATATATATAGATAAGCTACCAAGTTAATGTACTAGACATAAGGCCCAACTAATAAACCCAATTACAACTATTAAGCTAACAAAAAAATAAATTAATCTCATAATCTCATACGAAATGTGTGATGGTTTGGATCAAGGTTCTAAAAAACGCGCCATGGAGGCGCCATGGCGGCGCCAAGGCGTGAGGCGCGGCGTCGACGTTACGAAACAGACCATGACAGCTAGGCTAGGCGTGACGTCAGATAAGGCGTGATAAGGCGCGCCTTATGCCGAGTTTTTTGTAAGACGGGTGGGAAAATTGAATTTTTTTTAAAAACATTTATGATATATATAATTATAAATTTGGATGCAACACTTTTTGTGAACGTATATATAAATCAATAGATCTATAATTTATTTTTTTTAGTTTGATATACGTATATATATTATATACAAATTTTGCCGCGTTAAATCACGCCTTGAAAAATGTCATGTCCCACCATGACTCGTCATGACTTGAGCCTTGATGATGCCATCATGCCGCGCCTTACGTTTTCTAGAACCTTGATTTGGATACTTATTATGATGATACCGAGTAATAACATATTTGTACATATTTAAACAAAACTTATTCTTTTAACGACTAAGTGATTATTATTAACCATGCTAACAAGACGCTACTAGCTAAAAAAGGGGCATACATTATTAGCACATGTCAGTACTTAGTGGAGAAGTAATGGTCAAACGCGCCAGATTAGGTCAAACAGGTCGTTTGTCAAACATATTATGTCATAATGTTTTAAAACTCGGGGTTTAAGTCAACCAAGTACGATAACTGGGTCAGGGTTCAACGGGTTGAATTGGCGAGTTAACCCTAGTCAAATCGCCTGATTTATTATGATTAGGTTTCCAAAATTGCCTAATGACCTTCCACGTCGCAAGATTTTCCATGATTCGATTTCCAAAATCGCCGTATCATTTCCAAATCGCCTGATTTTGTTTCCAATCTATACAAATCAGCTTCTAAACATGAAGTTTAAACAAGATTACATGCTACAACCAGGTCACAAATGGTTGGCGGGTCGGCCGGGTCGCTAGGGTTCACAAATAACTGTAGGGTCGCAACGGGTCATTAATGAGCAAAAACCCAAATAATTTTGACTTGTTCACTTCACCGGGTCCCGGCTTAACTGGCCGGATCAACCCGGGTTTAAAAACTAGTCATAAGTTAATAAAACATACAGAGTTTCATACCTTGAAAAGACTCCATAAGAATACCTGAAAACGTAGGAAAACGAAGAACATGGGTGGACACTAATTGAACGATACGAAAGATAATGATAGTTAGAAGGAACTAGGGTTTGTAGGTAGAGTAAGGTGGAAATTGTTAGGTTCGTAGGTCCAGCAGATGGCCGTTTGACCTATGGAAAACATCTATCGGATGTAGGAGGTGGCGACGATTGAGGGATACGGGAAAGCAGGAGGTGGAAGATGGCAAAGGAGGACGTGTTTTCACTCTTCATGAATCTCTTAAATGTAATAGATATAATATATGAGACTAAACAACTCTTCATAAACTCATCACCTATTCTATTGCACAAATTGGTCTTTATCAATTCATTGCCGAAAATACACACTCCACCAATAATGTTACAATCGGCAAACCAATGCTAATTTTGAAAGAAGATATATATTTGGAAAGCTTATATGTTATTGTTCTTTAAGAGTGGGGGTGTAGTGGCGGAGGCCACTATCACCAAATGCCACATAAGAGCACGGGGTGTGGTGGCGAGACCCCATGCTCGCCGGATGCCACCTCGCCCTTGCCACCTCGCCATCACACCGCCCGCCACACAAAACCCCCTATCTCGCCATCCGTCCGACGAAGCCAACGAACCAATCACTGCCCGCCACGTGCACTAGCCGTTGTAACGGCTGAAAAATTCGAAAAATTAATTTTTTTTATTTTTTTTTAAATAAATCTTAAACCCTTATAAATACCACGCCATTTTGTACAACATTTCACACAACTTCTCTCTACAATTCTCATTCTAAACCTTTTCTTTCAACATTTTATCAACACATCCCTTCTTCCAAAATGCGTCGAAATTTGATGGACCCCGAAAGTTATTCGTCCGATATCGACGATGAGACGGATATTTTTTTTCTTACTCAAGAGCATCAGTACATGCAACAACAAGCTCAAACAACACGTTCCCGAGTGCCAATCTTTCGAGATCGTGCAGCTGCCGAGCAACGTTTATTGGATGACTAGTTTGGTGAGAATCCTAAGTACCCTGAGACGGTTTTTCGGTGTCGATTTTGTATGAGCAGGAAACTATTCTTAGAAATAGTTGAAGGTATTTCAAACTATACTGCTGAACCTCTTCCCTACCATTTTGAATTTTTTAAAGTACGACAGGATGCCGCCGGTCTAATGGGTTTTAGTGTTATAATGAAATGCACGTCCGCCATTCGTCAATTGGCTTATGGCATAACACCTGATTCACTTGATGAATATTTACAAATTGGTGAACATTGTGCACGTGATTGTCTAAATCATTTTACCAAGTGTGTTATAGATTTATATACCGCTGAGTATTTAAGGAAACCCGACATCCATGACGTTCAAAACTTATATACAGAACACGAGAACGCTTATGGGTTTCCTGGAATGCTTGGTAGTATTGATTGTATGCAATGTGAGTGGACCAACTGTCCAAAAGCATGGCACGACCAATATGGTAGAGCTGATAAAAAATACCCAATAATAATACTTGAAGTTGTGGCGTCGCAAGATTTGTGGATTTGGCATGCATTTTTTGGGGTTGCGGGTGCTAATAACGACCTCACTGTGTTAAATAATTCACCCTTGTTTGATAACCTTCTTAACGATATTGCTCATGTACTCCCTTTTGTTGTAAATGGAGTGACTTATCAGAACGGGTATTACCTAACTGATGGTATTTACCCACAGTGGGCAAGCTTTGTCAAATCATTTACTGTTGCACGAGACGAAAAACGTGCTTACTTCAAACGTCGACAAGAAGGTGCAAGAAAAGACATAGAACGTGCATTTGGTGTCTTGCAGGGGCGTTGGGGGATCATTCGGCAACCGGCTCGTTCGTGGAGTGTCAACAAGCTTCGTAGAACCATGTATACATGCATCATATTGCATAACATGATTGTAAAAGATCAAAACTTTGCCATTAGCGATATGAACGGGTTGTATGTTAGTCCACAACATAATATACAACGTACTTGGATCGAGACGTGTGAAGTGCAACGGGTGAGGTCTAGAGAATTACGTGATAAACGTACACACGAGTCACTCCAACGAAACATTATGGAACATATTTGGCAACGCTATCAAGCAAATTGTGTGTAATTTTCGGTATTTGTTTTTTAAATTTCGGTATTTTTTTATTTTTTCGATTTTTTATTTTATTTTTTCGGTATTTGTAATGTTTTTATTTGTAGTTTGTAATTTTTATTTGAATGAAATATTATGTTGTTTTGAAAAAAAGAAAAAGAAAAAAAGGGGGTGGGGCCCAAATGGCTTAAGTGATGGTAGAGGGGTATTTGGGGGTTTTGAATGTGAAATGTGAAATAATGACGTGGCGCAAAGGTGACGCATAGGTGGCCATTTCACCCATGTGACCATACCCCATGCTCTAAGGGCAAACCGGCACGCCACCACATCGCAAGTGGTGTGAGTGGTCGTCCAAGCCATTGCAATGGTGAAAGTGGCGTGAGAAGGAGGTTTTCGAGGTATATTTTAAGGTATTTTATGAGTGAGAGATATTTTAGTGATGGTGGAGGAGTATTTAAGATTTTGAATGTAAAATGTAAAATAATGATGTGTCGCTAAAGTTGACCCACTTGCCTCTAAGATCATATTCGGAACTCTTCAAGATAAAATCTAGTCATTTTCAACAATTTGTCAGAAATAAATACTTTAAAAGAGGCACATGGGCACAAACAAGTCATTTTCTATTGTTTAGTGGATTTATTTGGGTAAATCTATTTAATAAAAACTATAGTTTTGACTAAATATGAATGTACTAATAGAGTATAGTCTAATAACATGGTTTTATTTCTTTCTTTTTCTCAAGTAGGTTTTTTGAAGAAAAAAAAATTCTATATATTCGAAACTAAGTCTTCTACTAGCTTTCCTCATTGGCCCATTTTACAAGTCAATAAATCAAACGGATTATAATACCAATCAACCAACAAAATGTTACAATTTGTTAGTCTACTTTTAACCGTCCAAAAAAATGAATGGATACAGAAAAGGTTCTAAAATCAGAATGTTTGTGGCGAGTGCCGAGTGGTCCAATAAAAGCACTAGTGCTAACGCTCGAGTTTCATAACCAAGCAACAGATACAGGGATACATACATACATTTTGTATAACAGAAAAGTACTATCAACTTAAGACGTAATTTCACCGATCGTTGGATTGTCATACTTATCTTGATCTTTACGCATTTGAAGAAATATCATGCTTTTGATTAGTTGATCTCAAAAAATACCTAAAGCGTTATACTCGAATGAAGATGATATGTACACCACAAAATTTATACCGCACACCACAACCAATGTTTTAGTATACTTGTACAGTATGCTTTTAAAACTTCTGAAGTATGATGTGCACAGTACTTTTTATAATATAGATTTCACATCTCATCGAACCAATATTATTTTAAACACGTACTATATACTGGTATGTATAATATATCAGATAAACTACCTTTACTAAAATTTAGTGATTGGTACCCATCAAATTTAACTTGGGGCCTAACCCAAAATATTTATTTGGCTACAATAAATATACTTGTCAATTATTTATATGCTATATATGTGTATATATAAGCGTACACATCATTATCATGTAGACAAAGGCAACACGGGAATAATGATATGATAAGTAGAAGGGTGACTAAAAAACAAGATCACACCACATGGCTACTTGAAGATTTGGAACCCACATAAATACCTTGAAAAGGTGTTGTATATAACCACATGAACATGATCATAAAGATAGAAACCAACATTTTAGGGTCAACACCATGGTCAATTTTAGGGGTGGGTTGGGTTGGGTTGGGGTGGGGTAAGGTGGGGGTGGTTACCCAAGCTAGCTGGCCACAAATTCAATGGGTATATGAAAATGGGGACAATTTAATGGGTATATGAAATTGGGGACAATTTATAGCATAATTAAGATATGAGACATGTTAAAAGGCATAGATGTATAAAATGTATGGTTTGTCGCGATTGACTATATATAAGTCCTCATTGATATAACAACATTTCTAAACAGACACAATCTTGTATTCCTATTAATAACATTTCTTCAATTTTTTCATTATTTTTGCAATTTACTAAATATGTTTCAAAATGTAAAAGCTTACAATGCAATAAAAGTTCTCTCTCCTCGTAGCCTTCTTCAGTTAACTGGCGAAGACACAAGGAAAATAAAGTGACGTAACAAAAAAGTGGGCGATACTTAACAATGTCAATTTGGTGTACTCGTTGTTCCAACCAACAAATAGTGTTGGGGAGACCTAAACTAGCACTGATTCAAACTAGTCTTAGAGTAAGAAAAAAAAGATAGTGAAGATTAAATCCTCGATATTTTTTATTCCATCACACTTTATAAATTGTGTTTGTATTTAAATTCTGTAAAACAATGGTCTTTAAAATAATAGATATTTTCATATACGTAATTGCAAATTTCCAATATTACGTATATATTCTTGCAAACTTCATTATTACGTATATATCCTTCAAAATTCTCACATATATCCTTTTACCTAATTTAAAATATTTAAATCATTAAAATTTTAGAAAAATATAATTCCTAATCTAAATTAATGGTAAAATATCCTAAATACACTTGACAAGAGAAAATACAGTTGTCGAGTTTGACAAGAAAATACCCTTGACGAAAGAGAAAACATGTGACCTTTAAGGGTATTTAGGATATTTTACCATTAACTTAGATTGAGATTTATTTTTTTTAAGTTTAAATGATTTAAATATTATTAAATTAGGTAAACGGATGAATTTGAAAATTTTGAGGTTTTAGAAGGATATATACGTAATAATAAAGTTTGCAAGGATATATACGTGATATTAGAAGTTTGCAAGGACATATATGAAATTAACCCTAAATACTGCGACAGAAGGCCTATTGACACGTTCGACTAATACGTAGTTACGTACAAATGTTGACGCAGCATATTCGATTAGATTAACGCATTTATCATAATTCATAATTTTTAATGTAATTTACAAATAAAATATCATGAGATCAACATCTTCAGATGCTCAAAAATCTTTAAAATCCAAAATAACAATAGTAATCAAATCTTTCAGATTCAGGGAATAAAATAATTCTAGGTTTTAGTTTCAGGAACAGCAAACACAAGATCAACTTGTGATTACGCCTATCTGGCCTTTAATTTTCTGGATTCATTCATTGTCACAGTTGAATGCATGCACAACTTGTGCTGTACAACTCAGTAATGCACCTAAACCCCCACGTAATGAAACACATTTCATGCACAAAGTACAATACCATAATCCAGGAGCAAGATGAAGATAGATATAGTGATTTACAACATACATTGGTACCAAGAAACAACATAAATTATTAACTAGTACCAATTTAAGAAACGGATAGATACCAAAGCCTTACACCTTAGCGGTATCTGATATTTAGGTGCTCAAAAAAGTCATAGTGATTTACAACATAAATTGGTACCAAGAAACAACATAAATTATTAACTGGTACCAATTTAAGAAACAGATAGATACCAAAGCCTTATAGCTTAGTGGTATCTGATATTTAGGTGCTCCAAAAAGTCATAGGTTCAAGTCCTGTTTTGAGAAAAAAATGTGTACATTTTGGGGGGTGTGTACACCGTTAAAAAAGACAAATAGATATACAAAATTTTATATGTAAAATGCATACCGATATGAAATCATAAATAAGATCATTGGTACCTTGTTATCATAAAAACCTACATTGTAATATTATACTTCATCTGATTTAAATTAAGTGCTACACTTTGGGTTTCATGATTTTTAAGGCAAAAGATTATAATGAATAATGATGGTTAAATTAGACTAATTGAATGGTTATTGGATAATGGGTCACGCACCTTTTGAATAAAGTGGTGTTAATGATGTTTAAAAATAAAAAGTAAGGATAAATGAGTCATTTCACTTTGTTAAAGTAGATAGTTAGTGGGTGTGGGTCCTACTATTTTTTGCGAAATAAGGTAATTTTTCAAAGTGTGGCACTTATTCTGAATCACCCATATAAAAAAATTGTATCACTTATTTTGAATCAGAGGAAGTATATAGACTGTAGACATGCATTTTGTTCAATCAAACCGGTAAATTTTTACCAATTTACATTTGATGGATTATCTTTGGTCTTTTATGCCAAACACGGCCCACTATTGACAGGTTTCTCTCCATGGGCTTTTGGGTGCTACCCAAAGTAAATTATTCTTTGCAATTGCAAAACACTAGGTAGTGTTCAAGAAAGCATTAAAAATTAAATTAAAAAACTTATTACATACATTTTATTTATCTTTATTTTTTTAACGGTAAGTTAGCAAGTTAGTGGCTCGACATATGTAGTGACATCTAAGCGGACAATATGCATTCCTCGAATATATCTCATTTTTTTGAGGAATAAACCCCACCACATTTTTTTCTCATAAGAAATGCCCTCAACAACTTTTAAACCCAAGACATTTTGAAGGCAAACCCCCCAAAGCAACCCTTGGCCCTTGGTGGCTAATTAATCTAGACCAATTGGTTAATTATTATTACATACATAAAAGATTTTGTATTCTCATTAGTAAAATTAAACTCTTAATTAATACAATACTAAAAAGTAATGGTATTGTTTCATACCATTTGTTCCTACTTATCTTCCTACCATCTCTTTTAGAGAAATGATATTTATTCCTACCATTTGTTTCCACTCATCTTCCTACTCACTTGATAAAATGACATGTGTAATCTACTAATTTTCTCTCCTAATATTATCCTTTGATTTTTAGAACATGTCTTCATCTAATGAGTATGACTATAAGTATGAAATAAATAGTTACGTTTTGCAGAGATATAAGATGCCGTTTTAGGATTTCATTTCCTAGTACCATGGCCAAAATGAACAATCAGTACCATTACTCTTGGACGAGGTTGTTGGTTTGATGCATATCCCTTCCCAAATTGGATTGTTCCCCGGACATCACCAATTTTTTTATATTTCCATTTTTTAACAACAAAGTGAAGCTTTGACTCTAAGATTTGGTTGAACTTATTCAAGTCGTCCAAGAACAAAATATTATCTTATTATAGTTCTACATAAATAAATTAATATTATATTTTTAAATTTGCTAAAACATGATCTACATGTAAATATGTAGCATACATACATCAAACTGAACACTTGTAAGTTTCCTTCATATCATAGCTTTTTGTAAGATAATAAATAATTTTAAAAAGGTATGAATTACACATTCTATAAAGGTGTTTATATTTTTTATTTTGTCATTTGACAAGTATAGATATAATGGTTGTATGTCTAGCAAGATTAAGGTGCTATTTGTTTTTTTACAAAAGGTCTTCCTAAGGTCTTTTGTCTTCGTGACGCAGACCTCTCACAGAAAAAGGCTCGCGCATATGTTTGTTTTTCAGAAGTTCTCACAGACCTTATTTTGTCTGCCCAAGGTCTTCTCCAGGAAGACTTGAACATTAACTTCTTGTGTCTTCCAAAAAAAAAAAAAAACTCTCGTTCTCCCCTCACTCAAAAAACCGTGTCCTTCATTTGCTTCAAAACAATACACCCAAAAATCTTCTTCCCGTATCCTTCTCCCCTTACGTCAAGTCGGCGCAGCCCCTCACCCTCATTGGTTTTTTACATCATTTGGCATGCTATTGATATAATTTTCTACTTATTTTAATACTTGAACTCTTGGTACTAATTTTAAATGAACTGCAACACCAGCTGGTTGCAATTTCGGCTTTTTGTTGGACATCCATTCTAACAGCTGGCATAGAAACAGACTGTTACTTTTTATCGTTTACAGATTACTTCTATAAGCCAATCAAAGTTTTTTTTGTCAAATTTTCATCTTATGTAGAAATTTCAAATTTGTACCGAACAAAACCAGCTAACATGCTACCAATCATACCAAGTATAGTTGGTAGCCAATATGTTGGTAGCCAACAGTTTGGTTGGTAGTACCGTACCAATTGTGTAATCATGGTACGGTAATGGTACACAAATTTTAAATACCACGGTATACCGTACCAACCAAGATATATATTATATGATTTTTAGTTTAATATATTACTTCCTCCGTATCAAAATAAGTGACACACTTTCCATTTTGGGGTGTATCAAAATAAGTGACACACTTTGAAAACTTTCCTTATTTGGTAAAAATAGTGGGACCCATACCCACTAACTATCCACTTTAATAAATTGAAAGTACCCTTATACCCTTACTTTTACTTTTAAAACTCATTAATATCACTTTATTCAAGAAAAGTGGGACCCATTCTCCACTAATTATGTACTTTAATCTATTTTAACCTCAACTTTAATCTTTTACCTCAAAAAATGTGTAAAACAATTTGTGTCACTTATATTGATACGGAGGAAGTATAACAAACTAGCAACCTATTTGCCCAAGATTCCAATTAGATATTAAAATATACGATATTTTATTTAAATTATAGATGTGCCCAAAAAATATCTCTGAAACTAATATAATATAATAAGACATACTTATTTTAACTTTAAAACTAAAAACATCTTTGAAAATATAATATTTTATATGTACATTCACACAAATCAGTGATTCAGTTACGACAAGATAGCTACATCTTTTGTTACTTTATCGTACTAGATTATGTTTATATAGTACGTAACATATTATATCATTTTGCTTATTTTGTTTCTATGTTCGGAACACTTGTTAATATGTTTAACTTGTCGATAATGATAAAATATCATTGTTCTTTTGTTATTAATTTTTTTAATTTCATATGAGTTAGTGATGTTGGTATATACCATTACCAATTTGTACCAACCAAGATTGTTGGTAGCCAAACAAATTGGTACCAAGTAAACTTGGTATGGTAATGGTAGATAAATCAATGTACCAATTATAGTTGGTACGGTACGCGGTATGAGAAAAATATACGTGGTACCGTACCATGTTCACCCCTAGAAATTTGTATGTTGGTTTTTTGGTTTGTAGAAATTAGTAATTTGTAGAAATTAAAGATTCACTAGATGGTTTGTTTGGAAGTTTTTTCAAGGTGCAAACAGAGTAGTCGTAAGAAGTCAATGGTTATATGGTTATGTAGAAATTGAATTTCATTGTTATGCATAAATGGATTATTTGTCAAATTTGATATGTATATGGTTATTTGGTGGAATTATCAAGTAGTTATGCAAAATATGAAATGAGTTATTTTAAAATGTATTGTTATTATAAGAATTTTTTGTATGAATTAATATTGTAAAATGGAGAACATTTTAAATTTCAGTTTATTTAAGCAGTCTGCAGATGTTAAAAATAAGCAACAGTTTTCTTGCAAACTGCGGATCTTTAGTCCATCTCAGAAGCTACAACAGCCCGCATATGGTCCGCAGACAGTAAATAGTTTTGCTCTGGAAAAACAAACAGCACCTAAATGTATGAAAGATAAATTTTGATGTTTTGAATTAAAAGAAACCAACAACTCTAAAATAACGCTCATAGCGTATGCGGGTTCGACTGTATTCAAGAAAATGGGGATTTACATATTATTAAAGTTGCTTTACATATAAATATTAGACTATTATATTTTGTTACCTGAATATCTATGTTTTACTATAAACATGATAAGACCACTCAAAGTATGGTAGTCATTTTATATGTCAAAGAGATGGTCACCGTTTTAAAAGTAGAAGTTAGTCAAACTAAATACTTAAACTATTGAACATTAATCATTGGTACATATTAAAAAATGATAGCATTTCAAAATATAAACAAACACTCTTTTTCCCCCTCTTTTCATAAGTTTAAATATTCATAAGTTTAATTATTGCTAGAAGTTAAGTGGATAGATGCATCTTAACAAACACCCATAGAAAAACAAACATAATCAACTAGGTCAATAGCAATTTCATATACTTTTCAACAACTTCTTATTAGAAAAACATCACTACAAGAATTTGACCATGTGGCGACTAAATCCTACGGCGACGACATGTGTCGTCGCTACTGATAAGCCTTCATGTCGTCGCTATATGGTTAACCGAAATTCAACATTTCCGAACTCTATCGCGACATCGTAGTTATTATTATTAAATTTTTTTCCTAAATTTTAGTTCAAAATTTTATATGCAAAATCCATATTCACCAGATAAAATATTTACATCTAATTTAGATTATTTTCAATAGTTTACTCCATAAAAAATGAGTTCAATCCAAACGAGTTGGCAGAAGTATTATACACACACATACAAATAAATTACTTCAAGTATATATTTGCCTCTAATATATTTGCCTCTCAATATAGGAGAAAAGAAGTACCAAAGAGTAGTAATAATAATAGTGTCAGGATCGAATAACACAAGAATGGTTATTGAATCACAAATCTACTCACAATGAGAAGTTACAACGGATTAACACTATTGTGATCTAACAAGAATTGTATGATAAACTGTAAAGTTATATGAACTAATACGAACACAGAATTATCACAAAAAGCTTCAATGTATATTGATTAAGAGTTACAATACACACGTACGTTTACAATTCGTAAGGAACTATTTATAATAGTCCTTGAAGCCTAAAACTTTAACCTAGTTATTCTATGAATAGATTACAAGACAATTTAAACGGATACGATCTTATAAACAAACTTCCCTAAGATCTCGGACTCGATAATCATCAAAAATAGCTTGATCAGTAGCAATTCACTCGATCAGTAGTAGATTCGATCATCAGTAGGAAGTTTTTTCATCACTAGTATTTGTAATGTCAGTATCAAGCCTTATAGCAGTAATAAGTCAGGATCAGTAGTAATGGTAGCAGCAATAGTAATCACTTTGATTAGTATCAATCCTTTAGATTAGTAGTGACCTGTACCAAACTCATTAGTAGTAAATTAAACTTCACTACTAAATGATTTATCCCAACAAATAGGAAACCCAAAAAAACAAAACAACGAAAAGGTGCGTCTCCGAGATTTGAAGTGCCCTGTGCGAAAACACGAAAATGGGCCCTATGAATATAAGATTTTTATAAAAAATTGGACTTTCTAGTTTTTTTTTTCTATTAAATTATTAAGTTGACTTAAATTTTAATATTATATATATATAAGACATATATAAAAATTGGCCCCTATAAAATAGGGGCCCTGTTCGGCTGCACCTCCTCAAAGACATCCCTGACAACGAACAACATGTAAATATTAAAATTGATTTGGTTTTTAGTGAGATGGCCGGCCATCCAAGTAAGGTATAACCGTATAAGCATGCAAACTGGCGAACCTGGCCGGCCTACTTAATTAATACCTATTTAATTTAACATACTTATTTATTCTTAAAACTATTTTCCATGATATATATAGTATATATAAATACAAAAAGCTTGATTATTTCTCAGTATATCAATCTAATAATATAATCTTGATTGTATCATTTGTTTTCTGATCTTCCAAAGCAAATATTATCCCTAGTATCTTGCTTATTCTTTTAGTCTGGAAACAAAAGTGTGCCTCACTGAATCTTAAAATTAGTTAGCTAGCCATCTTCGAACCGTCTTTAGCTTTGCCTAATTTTGATTATACCATCTATATTTTGTTTTGTTGACGAGGTGAGGCAGGCAGGGGCGTATTCAGGAATATTATCTGGAGGAGGGGTATCGGGTCGAACCGGGCCCCATATTGGCACGGATCAAGAAGAAATCAAGTGTGGATGTGAAGATGATATCGCACCACTTGTGTTCTCAAAAGCGTGTGAGCTTTTCATTCAGGAATTGACCAAGAGATCTTGGAACATCACCACAAAAAGAAGATGTTATATCTGCGGTGGCAACAACTGATGTCTTTGATTTTCTCATCGATTTGGTTCATCCTAATCATGTCCATTCGAATAACTAATCTCAAGGTGATCCATCAAGTGGTTAAGTATCGGTTAGTATAAATTAAAGGTTGTAACATAAACGGATATTTGATATTGATTTCATCGATCCCCTCGAGTTGGTTTCTTGAAAACAATCAATCAATCTATCGTTGTAATTTGTCGTACATATATTCTCGTGTTTTGTTGTGTCTGTGTCACTCTCGTCAAAAAGCCACGGTGATGAGTGATGACGATCGTGATGTTGTGTGTTGTTCGTTTTAAAGAAAAATTGAGTTAGTTATGGGAGGTAATGTGACGTCATGACGTTTGGTGGAATATTATCAGTATAATGTCAAAATGTCGTCGCGATTGGTTACCTATGGCGATGAACATTTTTTAGCTGTTGGGACGAAACTATGGCGACAAATCTATAGCGACCAAATATTGTCATGATAGGTTATGGCGACGACATACCACCATAATAGGTCTTTAATTTGGTTGTCGTGGCCATAGGATGTGTTTGTTGTAGTGCTTGTAACGAATTAAAACAAAGATATATCATATTAATAATAACTAGTGAATATATATCATCTTTCAAAACTTTGATACTGCATTGTGATATGCTAAAAGTAAAATTAATAACATAAAATAATAAAAACAATTATAAAGATCATTCGATCTCAAGGCGAGAAACAAAAGTTAAAACCAGAATTTTCACCAAAGGCGGATCCATACTCATTTTAATGAACATTAAACTGATGTGAGGTTAAGTGGCCTTTCTTGGTCACCCTAGATGAGGGGATATTGTATTTCTCCTACAATGTCGCCTGGATTTATTTTGTTATACTTCGGTAGTATATTGAAGTGTAATGTTTTCGTTAAATCTATCTTAACTTTTCTCAAAAATAATAAACGTACGTTGTCCCTTAATAACCTTAACCCATCATTGACCTACTATTTCTCTCGTCGAGGAAAAACTGGATTTAAAAGTTAAATTAAGTCCCTTAAAATATGGACATTTCTACACCTTGCCTTATTTCGTGTACATTTTTAGATTATTGAGGAAATAATTTTGGTTTCCAATCAGGAAAAAAAAAATAAGGAAGAACAAAAAGCAGGGAAGGAAATGTCATTCACCGGGACTTTAGAAAAATGTAAAGCATGTGATAAAACTGTTTATGCTCTTGAAATGATATCGGCCGATGGAGTCAATTATCATAAAAATTGTTTCAAATGCAGCCAATGTGATGGCAAGCTTACGGTATTTCCTTTTTTTCTTCTCCCTAATCCTTGAATTAATGTATTGATTGGCATCTAATCTAAGATCCCATGTTTTGTTATTCAGAATTATGAATTTTTGGGATTAGTAAGAACATGTTTCTTTGTATAGACTTGTATTTTGTGTTACGTCCAGCGGGATTCAAAACCTAAAAACCGAAAAATGCTTGGGTTTGGAGATGGGGTTTACCATCATATTGAATTACTTATTTCTCAAAGTAAAATGTCAATGTACATTGGCCGACCGAAGCGAGTTTTCAAGAAACTGCTCGAGTTTTAGCAAAAGCAGCTCTCCTGGACACATTATATTATTATTCAAAACTTCTATTGAAACCATCAAATCATATATATATGAGGAAACATTTTTTATAATGATCCAAAATTTTATATCATTATTGGAAATTTTTCATCATTAAGAGGAACATTTTTTTGATGATGATCCAAAATTTCTGATATCATATACTCCCTCCATCCCTTAATAAAATTCTCATTTCTATCAAAATACTTGTCCCAAAATAAAGTTCCTATTTCTCAAATTAGAAGGACCCACTTAATAAAATAATATTATTACCATGTACTTCACCACTAACCATCTTTTAAAAACACTTTCTCTCTCCAAATAACCTTATATTTTAATCAAATTTATTATCAAAACCCCTCACCACTAACTAACTCTTAAAAACATGTGCCCAATTGAAATGAGAACTTTATTAAGGGACGGAGGGGAGTATATAAGATTCACATTTTTCTTATATCATATATATGTGTGTGTTTGTTTGTAAATACACACATATGTATGTATGGCTATAACATCCTTTCCCATGTGTTAGATGAGCACCTACTCATTATTAGACGGTGTGCTATATTGCACGACTCACTCTGAACAGAAGTCCAAGGAGAGGGGAGGTCACCCTCATGTAACACGTGAGTTTCATTTTAATTTATTTTTAGAATTGAAAAACTAGTATTTATTCATTTAATAATTTTAACTATTTTTTGTTTTCTTCTAATTCGACATTTAATGATGAATGATGATCAGCTCAGAAACCACAAGAGTCGGTACGAAATACTCCGGTTAATGTGTATTACTTATAGAAATTATATAAAATAAATTTCTTTTAACTATTTAAATATATTAATTGCAGGGAAAAGCCCCTAGTAAATTAGCTGCTTTGTTTTCTGGGACCCAAGAAAAATGTGCAGTTTGTAAGAAAACTGTATACCCACTTGAAAAGGTTTGTTTTTTAGGTATAATATAATAGAAACAATTGTATTACTTTCTACTAAGCGTTCCTATTGCATCCTCTTACACAATAAAATGTGGAATCAATTAATTATTTTTCCTAATCTCACTGTGCACAAACAATATTGTTTAGGTAACTGTTGAAGGAGAGTTTTACCACAAAGGATGTTTCCGATGCACTAAAGGAGGTTGTCATCTCACTCCTTCTAATTATGCAGCTTTAGATGGAAATTTATTTTGCAAGCCACATTTCTCACAACTTTTTAAAGAGAAAGGTAGTTATAATCACCTTACAACAACTGCCACCATGATGAAAGCTGGTGAAACATCTGCAGAAGAACCATCAGCAGAAGAACCATCAACAACGGAATAGGATAATCTAAATGAAACCTCAAGATTAAAATCAAAATGGCAACTTCTTGTCAAAACGAAAGTGATCAAATTACTAATAAGTTAAAGCGGAAATCTCTAGAAACGTTACAACGATTATAATTGTTTTTATTTAGTTTGATTCATAATTTTGTAAATATTGTTCTTGATATATACCCTTTGTGATAAAATAAAAAATGCACTTAAGATAGGTAAAAGTAGTTGTAAGTTGTAATACATGTAATCATAATAATAATAACAGTTATATACTGAAGTTTGGGAAACGAAACTCGGAAACATGAATAGGACATAAATATAAACTAAAAGTAAGCAAGAAGATCAAGCCTCATATTTAACATGGTTTGCTTAAAACAAATTCGTTATTTGTCTCCCAAATTATAATGACTAGAGCAGTTGTACCGATGGCCAACGCGCCTAATCTCACTCTACAAATGATTCTTTCTTTGTGCAACATTTCATTGAAAAGTGTAATTTGTAGCATTAAGGTCCTCATTAGCGAGCTATAACCTATGATTGTTGCATATTGAATTTTCATTAACCGAATCATAAATAGTTACAAAAATATAAAACAAGGGCCAGTAAAAACCTATTTTTCAGGAAGCTATTTTTCAGGAAGCCTTTTTACATTAACCGTTTTAATAGGTGGAGGCTTATCTCTGAGATGGCTAGCTCCATGTATTTGGGACTCTAAGGTGTAAGTCAAAGCAATAAGTTTAAGGTCAACATCAGAGAGTGTTTGTAGATCTCCAGTTTCCCTTGCAAAGTTGATAACTGCAAAACCAATACATTTTCAGAAAGAAACCAAAAGATGACTCCAATTGATCCTTCCTTTAGAAAAAAGGTTTGCATACTTCACATGTTCTTGAATGCAGCTTGAGGAAAACTAAAATTCAGATGTTTAATGGAAAACAGTTCATATATTTTTACTAGTCAACCAGAAGACTGGAAATTATATAAATTAGCATATATATTGAAGCAGCAGAACGGAATCCATATTTTTCTGGTATAACTAAACTCTGCTGAAAGCATGATACAACTCAACTTCAGCATTAAACAAAAACTAAACTACGGTTTAATCAACAGCTAATCTTAATTAGCTGTTTTAACTGTTCTTATGAAGTCATTGCATTCCAGACGACTAAACAATTAATAACTATAACCAATGGTGAACAAAGCTTAATAATTTAACAATTTTGTATACACAGTTAGAGTTATTAACCAAACAGGAAAATCATGTCTTAATACGGACCTTTTTTAAGCGATTCAGGGGACGGTTCCATGGTGTCGATGGTGAACGGCAGGAAATTGAGACGGTGGCGAGAAGTAGGATCTCGTACTTCCTGGCGGAGACAGAGACAAACTTATCGGCGGCGTAGTGAAGTTGCTCTCCTCCTTGAATAATGGCGTTTGCATCTACGACGGCGACGGCAATGCCTTTGGTGGACTTGCAGCTGCCGACAAGAGCTGCAGCGACGGATTGTGACGGATTATTGTGTTGATTGTTAGGGTTTTGCGGTGGTGGAATTTGTTTGATTATGTTGCTCCAGCAAGGAGTTGAATTTGTCACCTGGTTTAACTGCTAACAATGAATCAAAACCCTAGCAATATGCCAATATAGTTAATTAGTTACGTTGATTTTTTTTCTTTTTAATGGAAGTTAGTTAATAATTCCAGTTGAATAATGACAGGGGAAGAATTAGGGGTTAGCAGAAAAAGCGGATAATCGGAATTGGAACCGGAACCGTTTTGTAACCGCCGATTCCGGTTCCTAAAATTATGGAACCGTCCTAAGAGGTTCCGGTTCTGGTTCTCAAAATTTAGGAACCGGAAACCGGTGGATAACCGGAACCGACGATTATTCGGTCTATTTTTGTTAAAATTTTATATATTTGAGAAATTTAATGTCCAAATTTAACAATATGATAAATTTTATGTCATTTTGAATTAGTTTAGTCATTAATTAGTCTAAATAATGTTTTAACAATATAATAATTAGACAATCATATGTTTAAGTGTTTGGAATTTATGATTATTCAAAGATTAGTAGATCAAATGATAAAAAATGATTAATATTTAAGTTTTGCATCTTATTTTAACTTTACGATTTTAGAGACAGGGTAACCGGAACCGACACCGGAACCGGTGGTTCCGGTTCCGGTTCCAAGAATTGAGGAACCGGTATAAGAGTATCTAGTTCCGGTTCCGATCGGAACTGACGGGCACCCTGTTATGCTTACCCCTAGGAAGAATGCCATTAAACCCCACTATTTTGTTTACCTAAGAAAAATCTTTAGTAAGACTCAAATCTAAGACTCCTTGAAGAAAACCGCTAAGATTCATTTGGTGGTATAAAATTGATATGGAATCAAATACCAATTCTTAAAAGAATTCATTTATATACCATAATTTTTAATACCTATACTATACTGTATTAATTTGACAATTAACTATACAACCTAACTGAGCTATACATTTGGATGAGTAAAAAAAAAAAAAACAACCTAACTAAAAATTATGGTATAAAATCACGCTATTCTTAAGGGTGAGTCTAAACTTACCGTGCAAATCCACTTTCCATACCAACTTTCCCAAATTTCGATGTAGAGTGATGGAAGAGAAAAGATTTATAAGTGGCATTTTCTTTTTCTTTTTTTATAACATTGTCATTAATACATATAATAATAAAATAAAAATACTTTGATGCACTTGGCAAAAAAAATATTTAGAAAAACAATGTAATTTAACTTATCATATTTTATTTATATATTTATACGATATAAGTTTTTTTACAATATGATAATGACGTTTTTCAATTTTGAAATCTTTTTTTTTTTACACATTAATAGAGATCAAATTTTCATTATGGATTTCATCCTCACATTTAGGGATAAGCAGAAAAAGCAGTTAACTGGACTGGAACCGTAAGTGTCCCATACGTTGACATTCAATAACCTATTTTAAAATCTAAACTAAATTTGCTTATCTTAGAGTATCTTTTCAATGCAAGTATTCTATAAAGTTTTTTTTCACCATTTTATGTAAGCCATTTAAAAATATGTGACTTTTTTGTTTAAAATACGAAGTATATATTTTCAAGATATAAAAAAATTTATTTGAATTTATATATGCTCTTAGCTTTGTTCAATCACTATGATTGTTTGGACACACTTTTAGTGTTTGTATCAAGTAAATTTCACATTCGAAAGGTAGTACTAATTTTCATTTATTTAAATAACTTTATTTTCATCTAGTATTTGTGTAGATAACTAAATATAATTAAAAGTTAATTAATCATCTTTTATAATAGCAAGAGTAAATTACACGGATAGTTTCTGTGATTTGACAACAGAATTGGATTTAGTCTATAAGTCTCAGAAATTACACATGTGGTCACAATGGTTTGTAATTCGTATTGGTTTTGGTCCCTAATACTAACCGCTGTTAAAATTTGTTGTTAAACTTTTTTAATTGACAATTTTACCCTCGTGGTCACCGTGGTTTGTAATTCGTGAGTGTGAGGGTAAAATTATCAATTTAAAAAGTTTAATAGCAAATTTTAACGACGGTTAATATTAGGGACCAAAATCAATATGAAGTTCAAACTACGGTGACCTTGGTGTAATTTCGGAGATTTAAGGACCAAATCCAGAACTATTGTCAAAACTATTCATGTAATTTACTCTAATAACAAAAACAAAAAGTATTACTGTATAATAAAATGCACAGACAATATTCTACCTTATAAATAAACTAATAAAGTTCCCTTTCAAATAATTCCTCCATCAATCAAAATATATTAAAATATGTCACGTCGAAGTAAACTTTTTAAAGGGTACGGTAGTTTTAGTATGAACCCTATTCTTAAAGTTCTATTTGAAGGGCTTCTAGAAAAAGTATCACCGGATAAATGAGTATGGGCGTGTGGAACCGCAATTTTGATTTTTGATTTAGCCAATCACAATTTCGATTTTGGAACCACATATTTATGAACAACCTCCTGGTAGATTTACTTTTATTTGCTATACCCCTTCAACTTATTATACTTGATAAAATAAACAAGACTGAAGAATCCGCCGGTTAGAAAACTTAAAACTGATTAACGAATCTAAAAAATATGAAACAAAGTAGTATTATACATTATACATGCCATGCCATCGGTTGGAGGCTACCAATGCTGTCTTTGGGTCATTGGGTGGACTCAGACCAGACAAATTTTAAAGGTGGATAAAATTTCGGAGTACAAGTCAGGTTCTTTAAGTGATATTTTATTTAAAGTCAGATTGTAAACTAAATCAAAACACTTTTAGTTTGAAGAAAGTCTAAATGTAAACTAAATTAGTCAAAATCAAATTCACGTGTTAGTTAATTCGAAAATAAAAATTCTAAAATTTAATAACAAAAAAAATAGATTACAATTTTTTATAGTGGTAGATTTCGTATACACAGTTTATGTTTTTAACTCATATTCTTATTCAGTTTTGTTATAACGTTCAAGTAAGTTTTTAAAATGTTCATATATAGATGATGTGGACTAATATGTCACTGGTTAAAATATATGTGTGGTCAAATACATGATAAACATTATATTTTTAAACCAATAAACCTAGGGGGAAAGAAAATTAAAAGAAAAGAAAATTTTAATAAAAATAGAGTAAAAGAAACGTTAAAATGGAAAATGAAATTTAAAAAAAAATAGATATACGTATGGAAGGGATTTAAACTAAATGTTATATGTTTTAAGATACATGAGTTAGCCACCGAACTAATATATGACGTGTATTAGTTATCGCTCATATATTATGTAATATTTAGATGAACCAAGCCAAAAAATGAACTGACCCTAAAAATTTATACTAATTTTGGAAAAAATTTGGGTGGACACATACCGCCCTTGCCGTGGCCTTACATGGGATGCTAACAACTGACGTGGGAAATCTTAAAATATTGACAACTAAGGACTTAGACTGGAAATATGGTAAACTTCAAGGATTTATTTGATCAAATTTCAAACAAAATGCTTTCTAGTTTCTACTTTCTACACTTCGCATTCACACACCATAATCATTCTTACCGTTAGATCACCCAGCAATCCAATCTCAACCGTCCAATCACCGCCTTAACTCCGGACAACAACCACCGCCACGTCATAACAGCCTTAAACGCCCACGAATTTAACCCAACATCCACACACGCAAAACAATAAATACAGAAACGAATCAAATAACTCGTTTTTAGCTTTTTTCCTCAATTTTTACCGTCAGAATCAGTACGGGTTTTGTATAAATAGCAGAACCCCCAATGTCGTGTTCATCAGCTCGTGTGTTCAATAACTTAATCACTCAAAGAAATATTATCTCTCCTACAAAAATACTTGTAAATTCTCTGCAAATTTCATCTGTTTCTTTAATTTCTAATCCAATAAGTTCCAAAAAGTGTTGGTTTTCCACAAGATTCGCTACCAACAGAACCCCAGTGTTAGGTGTAAGATCAATGGCTACTCAATCGAAGCAATCAGTTTATGATTTCACCGTTAAGGTTTGATTTCTTCATTTCCAGGCTTTTGAAATCATCTAATTGATTAAAAAATTTGATCTTGATCTGGTTATTTGTGTTTCATCTACTTCATTTAAACCTGAATTTAGGCTTTTGAATGATTTCTATCGATTTAAATTTTAGATTACATTGCGGGTTAGTCTGTTCAGATGTAAAAATTTGATCTTGTTATTATACTTCATTTTTTAGGGTTTTAAAATGAATTTTGTTGATTTTAATTACCTCTGGGTTTTTGTGGGTGAGTGTGTTTTAGGCGTAAAAAATTGATCTTGATCTTGTTATCTGTGTTTTTCTGGAAATTTGTTTCTTGAAATCTTGAATCAATATATGCATATCTCAGGATGCAAAGGGTCAAGAAGTAGAACTTAGCAAGTTCAGGGGAAAAGTCTTGTTGATTGTTAATGTTGCATCACAATGGTAAACTACACGTTCTAATTAGATTTTTTGTTAATTAGTACATTTCTTGATAAACATCTTGTTAACGAGCCGTTGATCTTATATTTCAGTGGTTTTACGAATTCTAATTACCCCGAGCTGACAACCTTGTACCAGAGGTACAAGGATCAAGGTTAGTTTCTTAAACACATTACTATAAGATATCATTTTTGTTCCAACAATTTAAAGGATTTGTTGTAACTGAAAGCTGTTTTTGTGATTTTATAGGTCTTGAGATTCTTGCGTTTCCATCCAATCAATTTAACGGGCAAGAACCGGGAAGTAATGAAGAAATTCAGGAGTTTGTTTGCACTCGTTTCAAAGCCGAGTACCCCGTATTTGGCAAGGTTAGTATCATACCAGATTTATTTTCATCAAACTTATGTTTGAGATCTGCTTATTTAAACAACAAATCAACTTATTACATTTTGATAAATTCGTTTATTAATTAAAACGCTCGATAAATGTAGGTTGATGTGAATGGCAAAGGCGCGGACCCTTTGTACACTTTTCTGAGATCAAGCAAAGGAGGGCTTCTTGGTGATAGCATAAAGTGGAATTTCACAAAATTTCTAGTTGACCGAGAAGGAAAAGTGGTTGACCGTTATGCTCCAACCACCACTCCCTTAAGCATCGAGGTAATTAAACATTTAAACCTTGTTTTATTAACATAACTCATGCTTTTGTTTATTTTCCTTGTTATTGCAGAAGGACATAAAGAAGCTGCTTGGTGTTGCTTAAGTATCAAGCCATATGAGCCATTTTAGTGATAAATAAGCATCTATGCATCCTAAAATGTTTTCGCGTGATCTTATTGTTAAGTTCAAATATTCTCGTGTGATGTAATTTATGTATAACCAAAGTTTTTATTCATAGAAGCTGGTAATGAATAACATTTTACTTATCATGTTTGACGGTATTAAACATGGATTAATCGGACCATGCAATTTTCATCTGGCTCCAATCTTTTCTCGGGACACCTGAAGCTTCCAAAACCGCATCAACGATATTGTTCCTCGATGAGGGAGCCACATATGTTCATTTAGATGTTTGAAAAGAAAATATATTACATTCATCTTACAAAGAATAAATAATCCATAAACTACATACAAAATTCAAAAATATCTCTTGTTTTTTTGGTTATTACGCATTTAATGTTTATCCATTCATAAAACTTACTATACTTCTTCCGTTTCAAAATAAGTGATATACTTTTAAGTGTAGAGTTTTTGAGGCAAAATAAGATAATAAAGGTTAATGAAATTAATTTGGGTAGTTAGTAGATGATGAGTCTCACATATTTTAATTAAAGTGGGTTTAATAATGTTTAAAAGTAAAAGTAAGAGTATATATATCGTTTCACTTTATTAAATGAGGTAATTAGTGGATGTGAGTCCCACTACTTTTTGTTAAATGAGACAAGTTTTAAAAGTGTATCACTTATTTTGAAACACCCAAGAATAAGAAGTGTATCACTTATTTCGAAACGGAGGAAGTATATGATTACCGGTGAAAAATGTACTTGAGATCTCCACGAGATTGCTCATATGTAAATACATGACTAAATGGGTGAATAACACTAGAAATTTGTATCAACAATATGATCACTAGGCATGTTAAAAGATTTCTATGGCTTTAACATGAGTATAATATTCATATTAAATACCTTGATATGGTGTTAAAACTTCTCCTCACCAAATAAATGTGTTTTCAGGAATAAGAATTATTTAACAAACCGTCAAATTTATGGGGAATGCATGTTAAATAGAAGGTCTGGTATGGTGTTAAAGGCTTTGGCGAGCCCCCGCCTACTTATGTCTTACCAACTGAGCTATATGTTAGAGTTGGATTCGGTGTTTTGTATGTAGTTTATAAGGTGAAACTAAAATATCAATCCCATAACTTAAATAAAAATCACATAGTCAAATTCATTAAGGAATATACTGATGCGTAAGAGAATATATCCAGAGCTCTACATAGTACAGACTGGATTGTGCTTGCAATTTACACAAATAATTAATTGATAATATTTAATTTATTTGGGTCTATTTAAATACTTGGAAGTTTTTGTAATACGTACAATTTTATATCGAATAGATATTAGACATCCACTTGGGAATTTATTCCCTCAATTATTTGTTGAACCACCCTTAGCCGTATTAATTCTTAACTGAAAATTGTAAAAAGGAGCAATGGGTTTTAACTTTTAATTTATACTTTGTCCGTTGTCTGCAATATTAAATATTATAAAAAATGTTTAAAAAAATAACTTTAAAGGTATCGAACATGTGATGTTAAGCCTTATTGGGCAAAGAAAGTCAAGTTATTGCTCTAGAATTCATCGCATTAGCTCTCAAACATACATGGCTGCCGAATACACTCCCTAAACCCAGAAATCATGATCAAATCCATGCCCCCCATATGTACCAAAAACAGAAAGAATTCAACGTTTGACTTCTTTTTGTCATATCTCGATTTTGTTGTTTGTTTATAGGGTTAATAGCTAGTCTCGATTGATAATTTCGAAACTCATGTTAAGTTAAGTAGTTAAAACCCAACACTTAAAAGTCAACGCTCAGCTTGGAACTGTACACATTACACAAGCATAGGAAACAAATTCATAGTCAATTTGTAGATTTCACTCTTTTTTTCTTGTGATTAAACAATAAATATGATGCAGGATGGCAAGGGTAACGATCTAGATCTTAGCATTTACAAGGGCAAAGTCATACTTATTGTTAATGTTGCTTCCAAGTGGTATGTATACGCATTTTTCACTAATTTTTCTTTTGTGATTAGACCGTAGTGATGATTTGCACAAGGAATAGTTTTATTCTTGTAAGAAAATTTAAAGGGAATGGACAATCCTATCCTTAAATTTTGACAATTTCATGTTGAAACAAATTTATATTTAGGGGTAGAATTGTCCATTTGATTTATATTTCCTTGTATGAATAAATTCATTTCTGGTGCAAATCACCACCCTATAATATAAAGTAGCTCACAATAAAATGTGTTGTTGGTTATTTGTGGCAGTGGGCTTACAAATAGCAACTATGATGAACTGAATCAGATCTATCTGAAGTACAAGGACCAAGGTTTCTACATTCCGGTTTCAGTTTCAAACATTTTTTTTCCTGATTACAAATTTAGTCTTTTTTGGTTAACTGTCAATAAAAACATTGCAACTGGCAAGAAATAACGGTTTTTATAAAATTGTAGGTTTTGAGATATTGGCATTTCCATGCAATCAATTTGGGGGTCAAGAGCCAGGAAGCAATGAAGAGATTGTTGACTTTGTTTGCACCAAATTCAAGTCAGAATTCCCAATCTTTGATAAGGTAGAATCCAAACAACCCAACACAAAAAACAGTTAAATTTTCAAACTTTATCAATAAAAGACTCAAAAGTCAAAACTTTGATGAAATTTCAATACAGATTGATGTAAATGGCGAGAACTCTGCACCAGTGTACGAGTTCTTGAAATCAGGGTTTTATGGAATCCTCGGGGGAGACATTCAATGGAACTTTTCCAAGTTCTTGGTCGATAAAAATGGTCAACCCGTTGACCGTTACTACCCCACAACCTCCCCTCTTACAATCGAGGTAAAATGACTAAAATACCCTTTTAGACAAGCAATCCCATTACTTAAACTGCTGTTTTATATTTGCAGAGAGACATTCAGAAACTCTTGGGTCTCCTGTAGATTTCAAGATTTGCAGAAACGGGTCGATTTGATTTGTGTATGGGTGCCCATATCTTGTGTTTTAAATAATGGCATACCATTTTCATTATCTGTTGTATCATTCTATTGTATACTTTAAGACACTGTAATTCAAGAACTTGCAAGAAAAATCATGAACAAACTCCAGAAATGAACATAATTGCAGCCTCAAAGAACATAATATTCAGAACCCAATTCACCTAGCTAAAGAAGAGCACAATCAAACGAAAAGATTCTAACCCTAAAACCAACATAAAAAATGTCAATACTTTTCTTGTTACAAATACATCAACACATAACCCGTCAAATCTACAACTTGATATCTAGTTAAGCTGAACACCTGGACTTTTTTCATCTCCAGACGGTGGTTCACTGGCGGTTTTAGCCTTTGAAACATCTCCACCACCATTTCCGCCATACAAGAAACTAGAAACCACCACCTGCCGCCATAAAAGAATGTGTAAATTGGCAGAAATAGTGAAAAAATAGTGGGAAAATGATATATATATATATATATATATATATATATATATACCTGTACTAAGGTGGAAGCAATAAGTTTGCCGCCAATTGCACCGCCAATAACTTGACCATCAGAACTACAAACAGAAATACTAAGACCGCCAGTTCGGTTGCGGGGGCTACCGCTTTCAGCAAGCAGATAAGAACCCGATAAACATAGGATCTCAAAACGACCCTAAAAAGAAAATAATAGAATAAGGTAAGAACAAAATTAGGTCAAATTAAAGATTTAAAATGTTAATTTAGAGAGAAAATTAACCTAACCTCATAAGTGACGGTCCCACCAGAAGATGAAAATTGGCGTAATGTGACAGCAGAAACACTACCGTTGCCTGACAATATGCACAGAGCTCTTTGCCTCTGTTGCGCAAAAGATAATATCTTTTCTGCAACATCCTGCAACATTAGATTCAAGATTTACAATACAAAAATTTTAGTCCAAGATCAGATTTTGTTTAGTGATTGTTACAGAGTATGAATAAATTTTGATTTGGGTTCGCATGTTGGTTTTAGGGTTTTTAAGATTAATGACTATTGCATACCTCTCCAACCGCGATATGGATGATGTGAGGTGTGAAAGCTGATCCTGCTGAATTATGCATCCATTCACCTAACATCATTTGGACAAGGGAACAATGAAAAAACCACAAAAATATGAGAACAGTAAGAGTTAATTTCATAAATGGTTATTTAATTGACCACATATTGCAACTTTGCTCCTTTCTTTTTCAATGTTCCAAACTCATGTACCATTTTATTGCATGGACAGTCCTTTAAAACACATTCCGTGCAATAAAATGGTCATTTAACTAGCCACATGTACCGTTGAAAAGGACTGTCCATACAATAAAATGGTACATATAGTTTGGAACTTTGAAAAAGAAAGGACCAAAGTTGCAATATGTGGTTAGTTAAAGGACCATTTATTAAATTAACTCGAAAATTAATAATGTGAATTAACATTGTTGGGGTCAATAATCACACATACAAAGGCCTAGGCAATTAAACTTGAAATTCAAATACTAGCCTAGCTCTATTGATATTAATTATTATAGTATATGTATTTAAAGAAATAACAAAAACTTTATTTGTATAATTGTATATATATATAAGCAACTAAATTTATATTGTAATATCAGTGTTGCAAAAAGCGGGCTAGGCGGCCGCCTAGGCGGCGACTAGGCGCTAGGCGGGTATATGCCGCCTGGATTTAGGGCAAATCGGCCAATTAGGCGCTAGGCGGGCCTAGGCGGCTCTAGGCGGCCCTAGGCAGAGCTAGGCGGCTCTAAACGGAGCTAGATGGTCAACTGAATAGTCAATTTTTTAAGACTAAAATTAGGTTTTCGATATATTTTTTATTTGCTTATATATATATGAAGTATTACGATGGAAAAGGGGTCACAAACATACGAACAAGGACACATAAAGATCTAATATTTATCTTTGAAGTATTTGAACTAATATATTGTTTTAAGTACTTGAATTACTATGTTTAATTGTCTATTTTGCAACACCAAACTATGTGAACCTTGAAATATTTGAAATTTGAAGTATTATGTTATGCTATACATATTATTTATAGTATATATATACATAAAATTCCAATCCGCCTAGGCCCCCGACTAGGCCCCGCCTAGGCCGATTAATCCTCGAAGGTGGTCGACCGCCCGACTAGCGCCTAGCGCTTTTTGCAACATTGTGTAATATACAGTCAGTTTGTAATCATTTTGACTCGAATTTCTAATACCTACACCTAGTTAGCCAACCGTTTTGACTAGAACTTTTTTTTAGTCCAAACACAAATTTAACCTCCAAATCAACTAAACCATACCTTAAAAAGCATGCATATTCACATTCACAATGTATACATATATGAATACATAAATCCAAATTTAAAAGCAAAAAAAGAAATAAAAAAAGCATAAACATACCAACATTGGCAAGCTGTTGTTTCCTTCCACTGCCACGAGGTCTCCCCCTTTTCTTTTGGGGAGTTGGAGTGTTTGGATCAGGTGCAGGTGTTAATGCCAATGCCATGTGGGCCCCACCATCAGGACCATATTTTCTAGGTCTTCCTCTCTTTTTCTTTACAATTGATGACTCATTCCCACTTCCAGGGGTCGGAATTGATACTCCACCGCCGTCATCACCGCCACCTCTGCCGCCACTACTGCCGCCATCATCCATGTTAAACCCATGTGGGAAATTGGGTGGTTGTTGTTGTTGTTGTGGTGGTGGTTGGTTGTGTTCCAGATGAAATGAAGGACCCATTGAGGGAGCTGCCCTCATACTGGTATGGGTATGCCCATGGGGAGATAAATTAGGGTTTGATTGAGTCTTGAAACCAGGTGGCGGTACATTGAAACCTCCAGTATTTGGATTACCCGACCCGGCATTTGAACCCGACCCACGAAACCCTCTGTTGAGATAAAACGATGGAATTCCGTCCCTTCCATCCATGCATTTACTCACCAAAGAATTGACCTAACACGCCTCTAAAACCTGGAATTTTACAAAATTCTGACCTAAAACCCACAATTGAGCAAAACCCACAAAGATAAATCAAAATTTATAAAGGGTTTTACATGGGTTCTTCGAGAGACACTAGGGGGAATCGATTTTAACCCAAAAAGATAAAGAAGGTAGAAAAAGATGGAATCTTTTTTAAAGATTCAAGCTTTATGAGCTCTACAACAAGAAATTACAAACAAAAAACAGGTCCTTGAATTTTATGAATGTAGAAACAGAGAAGAAATTACGGCAGACAAACCTGTGTACGACGGTGAAAAGGGGGCGTTTTTAAGGTGTTTATGGGAGTGAAATTGGAAAAACCCTAGATTTGAAATTGAAGATGAAATTGATAAAGGAAAAGGAGTTTTGGGAAAGAGAAAGAGGGTAAAGACAAAAGTGAATTGGGGTTTGAGGTCTTTTGAATTATGTAGTACTACAAACTACAAGTGACAAAACCTTTTTGTTTTGAAGAATTAAAAATATTTAAAATTAAACCAATGAGTTGCATAAAGTCATGTCAAGTACTACGATAGTTAAACCTTAAAGGTTTTAATAGAAAAAAAGGTTTTGTTAATGTTAGGGCTGTAACTAACATGTATAAAAAGCTTATACATTGATTAAAAAAGTAATATTCTTAAAATTCAGGGGGTTGTTTTTTGTTATTTTGCCTTTTTAATGACTTTCCTAGAAAAAATCCCATATGTTTTTATATATTATTTTTCCTAATAATATAAGGTATTTATTTAGTTTCTCTAAAACCTTTCTCAACAATTATCTTTTCTATTCCTTAGTTTTTTCTTATATAAGTATCACATCAATACTTATAAAATGACATATCAACTAACATATTTCAGTCAGTAGCACCTCTTTAAGTATGATTTTGGCAAAGTATAAATTTTTGTGCATAATATACAAATCTCTTTCTCCTCTTCACTTTGTCACTTAACTGGAGAAAAGCAAAGGAAAAGCAAAATGAATAAACAGTACCAACAATATCAGTTTGAGTAAGAAAGAGATTATCAAAAGAAGAGAATCATTGACGATGCTCTTATGTTTTTTTATCGTATTAAGTTGTTAGTGAGTTAAGTAATTTTGCTTTTTTGCTCATAATCTATATTTAATTTTATATTGAAATATCTAAATATAGTATCAATAATGAGATTCTTTTATTAAATAACTAGAAGGGTAACTCTGTAACTATATATGATGTGTTAGCTCCATTGGTTAGAATATTGTCCTAATAACATAGAGATCATGTTCAAGTCTTACATGATACATATTTTTTATGAACACCGGTCGATCTATTATGATATAACAAGTGTGTTGACTGAAAATTAAATCTTTTTAATTTTGAAAAGTTCTAAATTCATTATATATATATAGTACTAGCTTCATAGCCCGCCCATGCTTCAAGATTTATATTATAGAAAAATATCAACAAATATTAATAATTTTAAAAATGACATAAGAATCTATAGCTGTAATGATGAGTTTGTACAAAATTTGATACATGAACAAATAACATAAGAATCGATAGCTGTTGCTCAATTAGACCCAACTGAAGTTGGAATGTATATTATTTTATGGGAAATACCAAATTATCTACTTATCTTATCAAATTAATATATGTGTTTAACAACATAAAAGTCATAAAATAAGCACTATGAAAACAAAAATCTTGCTCCTCTACATGTGGCTTGCGTAAATTGCAAAAAAGCATTAAAATATTAAAAAAATTGGGGTTAAAAGAAGAAAATTACATAAGACTATTATTCCCATTTCATAGGTTTGCAATTGAACAATCGTAAATTATCAAGACCCCGTTGCACTATAAACGGATCGTGCAGATCAAATTCAACAGATTTATTTGTCTCCAAACAATCATTTAACATATTCTCTTTCTCAACATGTATTTGAGCCGGCTTTTTCTTAAGTTCTTCAAGTAATGTTTCAAGTTATTCAAGCCGTTCAACAAACTGAAACACACGATCATTTCCAACATTCTCGGATTCTGTTTCATCTTCAATTGCATTTGTTGGAAATACATTGTTTTGTCTTCTCAAATTAGGATATAAAGTCTCCGAAGATAGCTACAAAAACAACAAAAAGTCAAATTAAGAATCATATATTGAGATAACCAAAGAGGTCTACATTATTTATAATAAAAAATACAACACACATATGAAATTACAAATAAACTAAAGATTGATAAAACCTAAACTTCAAAAATTGTGTTCTTCAGCGGTTTCTCTAAACAGTAACTGCTACATGTTCTGCTTTTATTTGTCTTGGAATGATCTTACGTAATGAGTTAATTTAATCTACACCCAAATGTAACTAATGAAGTCAACCTAAAAGTCAAACAATACCTTTATTTTAAAAGTAAATTTAAAATAATGTTAGTAAGTTGCCTTCAAATATGGTGACAAATCAGTTGAAAGGGCTCCAGCTTCTTTCAAATCAGTATAAACCGATTCAAAGCATTTTAAAGCACAATTCCCCTTATCAACCATTCAAGACTTGCATTGTGCGCCCCAATTGCAACCAATTTGGGAGTGATGTTTGGGTAGAGTGTCGATCCTTTTATAATCTATGAATACGGTGGCGAAAATCAAACATTCTGGGATCATAAGAGCACAAATTTTCAGTGCTTGATTTTAGAGAGCTAAGATTGGGAAAATCGAGCTTATTGTTCATTAAACTCCAATCCTCATACAGCAACACTTTCAACTTCCTCAATCTCTGTTTCTGAAGCTGAAATCAAAAAAGCTGACTGAATCTTTCCAGCATGCTCAAGCCTCATCAATATCACTCCCCTGAGATACATACATACGATTATAAATTAAAAACCATTAATTTTCATAAAGTAATATACCAAAGAAAAAGAATAGTTCTCAAATTTTCTATTAAAATGGCAATAAGTACCTTGCATAGCATGCTTGTATAGGAATATCCCTCACTTTAATTCGGTTCACTGTACCACTCTGACTCACCAAAACAACTTGTTCATCACTTTCACCATCCTCTGTAACACACAACAAATTACATCATCATTATTATTATAATTAAAAACCTAATTTTACTTAAATAAAGAAAAATAAATTTGGTAAAATGTGTGAGAGAATGAACCAGCAACCACGTTACCTGCTGTAGTAAAACCAACAACAAAAACAGCAGCTGGGCGGTCTTCAGATGAAAACTTCAGATAATATAATAAAAAATCATTAAAACAATAATAATAAACCAAGTCAAAAACAATAAAATTAACAAATATAAATAATTAACATACCTTGTACCCTATTAATCCGACCCTATTTAAAGGAGATTGTCTAAAGCGAGAGAGAGGAACTCGTTTTCCAAATCCATTTTCTGACACAAATAACAGCCATGGCCCATGTGGTTTCTTACTGCAGATAGAAACCAATTATTTTTTAAAGGAAAATGTTAAAAATATTATTAAAAATAAATTAAAGAAATTACCGGCTGTTAGACACGCTCTCTATTCCATATGATTTTGATGCAGGTATAATATCCACACATGCCATTCTATCTCCTTCTTTCAGTCTCATTGCAACTGAACCTCGTGTATTTCTTCCAAGTGCACGAATCCACATATTTTATATAAAATATAATTATTTAATAATAATAATAATAATAATAATAATAATAATAATAATAATAATAATTATTATTATTATTATTATTATTATTATTATTATATATTCAAAAATCTGAAAATAACAAAATAAAGAGCTTACAATTTCACAAGAACTAACGATAACCAAACCGTTTTGTGAAGCCATTGCAACATAATCTGAATTCGTGCAATGACGGACCCATTTGAGTGAATCACCAGGGACCTATAGTAATAATTCTCTATATAACAATTACGGTGGAATAAACAGTAGCTATTCCACCAAACTTCTTCCACATCCTCCTTGCTTGCTAGGTTGCTAATCTTCGATATTTTTTAATCGATAATATTATCGATAAATAGTATTTTAGGTATTATTTCAAAATTCCTCCGCGGCATCGCGCGGGTTAAACCAACTCGTTAATTATTAATTATAATTAATTTATTCACTTCATTTACATTAAATTAAAACCTCAATTGCATCAGCAGTTTAATCCTCATTAGGTGCAAAATTCAAATGACTAACTCTAGGTTGTATGTGTTCTGATATACATCAGCCAGATGGTGGAATAAGTGCATCAATCCAATTACCACTAACAGAAGTACATGTTTCTGAGAATTTGGATCTTCCTTGATCGAGTTAGCTTCAATATGGCTTTGAAAACACTATCAATATCAGAGAACTAAACATAATCTTAAATCAATATATTAGTAAAATTAGGGTTTGAGAAGAAATACTTGTGATTAAATCGTTTCAATAACAATGGCAATTGCTAAACGTGTATGCAATTGAAGGCTACCAATGAAGATGACCTGAGAAAATATCCGGTCCATTGGAAGCGTGTTTATCAAAATTGGAAGCCCAAAAATTAGGGAACAAAGAAATTTGGCTGCTTGAAAAACGTAGATTTATCGATTTTACAGGATGTATATTGAAAAGCTGGAAGATTTGCTTACCGAAAAATCAGCATAATATTAACTGCATAATATTCGGTCTTCGTAATATGTATGAGGAATTCGTAGACCAATGGGAGAATTACACGTGGCAAATTCGACCAATGGGTAAGCTCGAAACAGATGAGTTGTCATAGATCAGTCAAATGTAGCCTCATATATAGGAGAAGATAGATTTGCTTCTTTGATTATTGGTCCAGGTACAAGTCACATAAAAAACATTAAAATGACTAATCTATCAATAAATTTGAATAAAAACTTGGGAGTAATATGGGTTTTGTTTATATTCTCTTAACTTTTTACAACGCTTCTTTTGTAAATCATTGAACTTTTCCATTGACATCATCTATAAGTTAAAACTCACATGTCATCCTAATATGTATCATATGTCATTTATAATAGTTCTCCTAAAAAACATGTCAAATGACAAACATGATTCTAACTTTTATAAAAAGACCAAGTTATGTATGATGGGGTGTCAGCATATTTTATGTTTAATTTTTTCTTTTCCAAAACTCAATGGCATTCTCGTCATTGGCACATAGCTCGTCGGAACTGGTATAAATGACACAAGATTAATATACTTAGTCGTATATATGAAAGTTTTAATAGATTAATGCTTTTTAAACCAATCAAAGGGACCACATTCCTTGAATTTGGTACACAAAAAGTTTCTTTTGCATGTGAGGTGGGTTAGAGTTAGCTGATGCAGATTTCAAGGGCCCTTAATTCATTTGCAGGTCAAACAGTTCACCAACTGGACCCACCAAAACCTTTTATGGTCCCTAAACTAGAAAAAGACAATGACATAAACACCAAGAAAGGGCAATTTGGTAATTTACCCCTTTGTTATCGATCCTCCTGTAACGATGGGCTCAGGGCCCGTGGGCCTCGTTGGTCAACGGTTCGGAACACAAATTACACATTCACTTACATACCACAAAACATATTGGTCCTAAAACAATTTATCAAAAAGTTTCCAACTTTATGAAACTTTATTAACCAAATAACAGATGAGTCTATACAAACAGTTGCTAAAAGGTTTCTTGAATTTGGAAACAAAAACAAAAAACCAATTATACAACGATACAACAAAAACTTACACAATAAGGCGAAATAATTCATCCTTTGAACGCTTTAATCGATCAACGGTTTCGATCCAACGGTTCTCAATAGCATCAATGACCAATTGAGCTTCAGCCATTTCACCTGCTATGATTTTGAGCTTTAATTCATCCTCAAAATATTCCTTTTCATAAACATCTTTTTGAGCACGTGCCTCATCAAGCTGGGGCCCACATACTGCTCTATCTTCATCTAATTTCTTCAAATTTTACTTTGAATTGCCAACTTGAATTCTATTGAGGTCGAACTTATGCTGGGTATCTTCAAAAACATTTAAAGATTCATCCTTTTTTTTTTTGGGTAGTTAATACGGTGGACAAAGATTGGTCATGCACGGATTTTATAACAAAAGCGGGCCTGTGTTTTTGTTTTTCTAGGGCTTCTTTGTCACATTTGTTATGAATAACCGAACATACTGCTTTGTATAATGGTAGGTAGTTAACACTAATAGAATCCAAATGCACAAATGTTTTTGATGCAAAATCTATCATTTGATTAGCATCTTGGGTGTTTTGAATACTAACCTCTTACTTAAGTGAAAACTGATAGTATCTATATCTCAAAATTAATATCTAAAGCTTATATTTAGGACGCCCCAAATTAGACTAGAAATACATAGAATTTAAGTGCCTCTAAATAAGAAATAGATCGTTGTTATCCAATTTGCTCATAACCCTTAGCAAACAAGATCTAACAACTATCACCGATATCATAATCACTCCTAAGAGATTATTAAATATGTTAAAAACTTCACGAAAAATAGAAGGTAGAGCACAATTTAGCATGAGTAATAACTATCGATCTATTCAACTATGCATAAATTAAATCAGAACATAAAATGTACCATTTCTAGTCCTTCTGTTGCTCTGTGTGTGCAAAGATTAGATTGGGCAATCAGGTGTCATTTATGGAACTCATTTTTGTTTTAATACAATCATAACATTCATTGTTGCATTTAAGTCTAGCAAAAACATGCATTTGTGTCATTAGTACACATCATTTATTAGACATGTGTCAGCTGTCTACATTTTGCACGGTTACATTTTAATTTAGCGAGTTGGTGACTCAACATAAACGCAAATCAAACCCAAAAATTGTAAGATTTTATAATTTATAATGATGTTTTAGCTCAACTGAATAAACCTATACAAAAATGTATACATAAACCACCATACGTACTTGATAGAACCATATAATCAACAAATGTGATACATACGTGAACTAATATACTTCCTCCGTATCAAAATAAGTGACACAAATTGGCTTACACATTTTTTGAGGTAAAAGATTAAAGTAGAGGTCAAAATATATTAAAGTACATAGTTAGTGGAAAATGGGTCCCACTTTTCTTGAATAAAGTGATATTAATGAGTTTTAAAAGTAAAAGTAAGGGTATAAGGGTAATTTCACTTTATTAAAGTGGATAGTTAGTGGGTATGGGTCCCACTATTTTTACCAAATAAGGAAAGTTTTCAAAGTGTGACACTTAATTTGATACAGCTCAAAATGGAAAGTGTGTCACTTATTTTGATACGGAGGAAGTATTAATTAACATGAAAATCAAATAAATTAAAAAAAAAAATTAATTACATCTTATCTTCACAAAAATCTCACGTGCATATCTAAAGTCCTATAACTAAGTTTCCGATTCTTGATGAATATTGTATCTTAGAAAATCCGTTACTTCGAACAACCAATATCCACCTGTACTCCTATATATGAAACTAAATCACTCTCCAAAACTACACATCTCTCTATTAATTAATACATAACACATAAACCAAACCCTCCTCATATCTCTCGTTTTCACCAGCAACGCGAATCTCGGCAGCCAACAGTTCCGCTGGTCACTTAAAGCTCACACCCACCCGGTCTCGCTCCTTAACTTTGAAGGTATATAACTCGAACCGTTCCTTCTAATCATACACGTTTATGATCGTCATATCGTTTCTTATTTGGCATATTTTCTGCTCAGTTTGTTTCCTCCGGTAACGAACCAGGCGTTCCTTCCGGCGACAAGTTTTCTCGGTCTCTTCTCGACTCGCTTGATAGGTATAATCTCTAATTGTTTTGTTTGATCACGTAATACGTAGCTGTTAATCACTTGTTCTTCTTTTCTATGCTTTACCGAATACACACACTAATGTGTGTGTTCTCACGTACGGAAAATACAACATGGCTAATTTAGTCTTATTCTTCCCCAAGTTGTGCATCAATAATATGTTTTGGTGTGATTGTGGCGCATGTTTTCATCGTAAAAACCATTTAAAGAAAGTTCCAAACCAGCTGCCGGAGTTTTTATTGTTAACTTTTTTCTTCTCTGCTCGATAAAACGTAATCCAAAGTTCCAAACATTTGCCAGCTATTTTTAGTTCTATTAGCCCACTTCACAATCGTAAATTAGTCATTTAAATATTTCAAGCCAATTGCGTTTTAAAAGCCTACCATTTTTTATGTGTCAAACTCATAATCTGTTTATAAGCCATTTGAGTTTTAATAAAGAAATAAAGTCTGTCAAAACTTGAGTCCAAGCTAAATCTCTAAAACAAATTACATTGATCAGTTTTACATAAATTAATATTGGAATTGATATAATATATATATATGACTAAAATATTTTCGAAGTTATTTAATAATGAATCTTTTTTAAAAACTAAATATTTAATTATTTAGTCATTCTGTTATTAACACTTAATTTAAATAATATTTGATTATTAATTTTTAAGTATTTAATTCATATGATGTAACTAGCTGCGTAAATAAAAAAAAAAGAAATCAATTTAAAATTAGTCTTGATGATAGTTAAATAAACTTCTGATGCATATCGTATAATTTAAGTCGAAGTAAACTATTTTATGAGAAAGTATATGTATATATTCAAGGAAACGTACGCAACAATACACAACTTGTTCTGAAGCGATCTCGTACTAAACGAAAGAACTTTCACTTTCCATAACCAAAATGAAAGAAAGTCAACCTATTCCTGCAATTGTCACCAACTTATCGGTCGAGTCAAATTTCCCTTAGGAAATCATTGAGTATCACTTAGTTTAGGCGTGTCTTTGAGACCGTCACTCATACATTTATTCTTATGCGTTTAGGACGCTAGGATCATTGTGGTTGAAGACCGCTCGTTATTGTTTGTGATTTTGGCTAGCATTGCATCAGGTGAGTTCACAGGCCCTCTTTTACTACGTTTTAACTATTTTATTATTGGGGTGAAAAACATATAAACTATTTACCGTTTACGATTATTTGTGATGAAACTATTTTTGGAAACTTGACAACGAATCCTTATCTCAGACTAAGTTTAGATGTAGTGCATGGAACTGCGTATATGCTTACATACATAATCATTAGCTAGTTGTGAGTAGGCCCTGGATATGCAGATGGTACCATTGGCTTAGACTTCCCCTCCCATACGTTATTGATCATTTTATCGATATTTATCGAACCACGAGGAGTGTATATCCATACTTGTAATGCGTTTTAAAGTTGTTGTTTTGGTTATGGACTTAGGGTTGAGATTTTAACTCAAGGGGTTTAGCTAACCTTTTGGGAGATCACCGTCACTTGTTTCCTCTTACGATTTATATCGTGCCCCTGTTCTCGGATCAGGTCATATCTAACGTTTTATATCATCACACTATTTTTGCCATATATGGCATACGAAAACTTTGGAACTATTTGAACTTATTTAAAACCTGTGAATTCACTCAACAATTTTGTTGATACTTTTACTTATGTTTTTCAGGTAACAAAGCTTAGGCATTTGTGTCGCATGCATTGGGGGTCAAGCTTTCATTTCAAATAAGATGTCACCTCTTTATTTTATTTTTATTAAAACACGTTTTGGATTTAAACTACTTTGTTTACATTAACTTTTGGTGCATTACTTTTTATCGAACATTTATCAAATGTTAAAAACTTATTATTGTTTGCAATAATCATATGCTTTTGTATACTTGTAACACCTCAATTTTTTTTAAAACACCTTTTAAATCATATTTTTAAATAAAAATATTACAAATTCCAATTCCCAAAATACGGTTTAACAAAAACCTTAAAAACATTTATCAGAGTATTAAAACCGGTGTTACATTATAATATCATAACCATAGGATAAACGGGATCTACCTACGAGCTCCCGAGCTAATCAACACTAGGCCACTTCTATCGCGACCCTCTAATCCATCGATCTCGAACCTGAGTACATAGCCAAAAACAAAGTAGTACGTGAGACAAAAATAGTCTCGTGAGATACATGGGTTTTCGACCCATTCTCAACAATAATAAAAAGTCATTACTATTCAATTCTTTTCTTTATTCACTTATTAATTATCAACTTATTACCTTATCGTTTATTCATACTTACTAGTAAGCTAACCATAAGCTTACCCATACATAATCACATACATGTAAGCTATCCTTAAGCTTACCCCTTTTATCACATACGCCCCGGATCATTCCGAAGCAAACTCCCCCGATGTGGGTTATCATTAAGATCACATGGTAATTGGGGTTCTCCCAAACTTACCAAGATCACCAAATCCCCCGTCTCGCGGGTTATCGTAATCCCCCTTTTTATCGAGTTATCATAATCCCCCTATTGTCGGGTTATCGTTCACATAGATATACTACCCTTGCGCAGGGAGGTACCGCCCCAAGTAGTAATCTCACTCCCCCATAAATGGGTTATCGTTATCCGGATACTTTTATTACACACATTGAATCATCAAATTGGGTCTATGCCCCACCAATTCATAATCAAACACAAATTAGAATACATATATTCTAATTATCATATTATTCTCTTTTCTTATTAAATTTCAATATTGACTTTGCCAAGTCCTTTATTAAATAAAACCTATTTATCATTTATAAACATTATATCACTTTAACTTCTCTTTGACTAGAATGCATATTTATTACTAGTCACTTCTTATCTATTCTCTTAACAATTCAATCACTACCTTTATTAGTATAATATACTAATCAATTCTTGATACTTGAAAATCATTGCTATTAGCTTTATTAATACATATCATTAATAAACCAACTATCATACTTTCTTAATCATTACTCTTAATCAAACATCATATTAATGAAGAGTTACTAATTACTTTTCATTTTCATAATCTGTTCCAAAATCATTAGTTATTTAAACATATTCAAATAGTCTATTACTTGCATTTTCTTATCTTTTCAATCGTATCTTTATTAAAAAAAACATTTATTAATAAAGACTCATAAAACATCACAGTTGTCAAAATCATTTGCTATGTACTCAGTAAAAGTCTCATGTACTCACCTTAGCCAAGCTAACTCCAAATCGTGTCTAATAACACGAATCCTTGCTTTCCAACTTGTGAAACGTCACCAAACTTTAGGTCTTCTTGACCTACCATCAATATCATCACAATAACTAGTTATTATCCATAACTAATCACTAATCAATCCATATTCACATTCCTAACCACCAAGTTCATCCAACTTGGTGAAATCTCAAACCCTAGTTCAAGATTTCCATCAATAAACCCAAATCCAACTTGTACACATCTTTTACAAGCTTATAATGAGTGTTCTACACCCATGATTAGTCATCTTCCCCAAAGATGACATGAATGATTCCCCCAAACCACCATTTCTACCCAAACAAAGTTCATAACTAGCTAGATAGCATCAACAATCAAGAAATCTTACCTTTGATGTTTAGATCCTTCAAGATGGTGAAGATTTGAGCAAGGAATCACCAAAATCGCCCCTTCTCTCTCTAAAATCGGCTGCACCACAACTTGGGTGAACAATGAGTAAACCCTAACTCAAACCCGTTTTAATACTGCTCGTCCATAGTTCACGATCGCTAACTAGTTCGCGACGCGAACTATGCGTGTCGTGAATACTTCGCGATCGGTAATGGGCCGTGAACTCCGATCGTCAAAAGCCCCAATTCCCTGGACGGAGTTCGCGATCGCGAACTCCACTTCGCGCCGTGAACTCCACTAGTCAGCTAGGCTGCACTTTTCGGTCTTTGCCTCGACCCGGTTTCGTCCATAACTTTCTCATACGGTGTCCAAATGACACGAAACCAATTCCTACGTTCTTTAAATGATTTATCCTTGTTTATCATATTTTTCCCATATTTTATTTTATTCAAATTTCGGGTCGTTACAACTATCCACCCCTTAAAAGGATTACGTCCTCGGAATCAACTCAAGGATTTCCAATCCTCATTCCACTTCCAACTTGTGTTTCACTAATACTTACGCAATTAATTGCCCACTTGACCCGTTATACCCAAACGGGCCAAAAATCCAAACTTGAGTTCCTAACACCCGAACTGGTTTAAATTTCACAATTCGACCTTAACATTTCCCAACATTTAACCAAACTCTTTATTCCCATTGGAGTGATATGACCCAATCATTCCTAATAACCTTTTTGACTAATATGATAGTCCACCCATCGCTTTGACCAAATTTTCAACATTGTTCCATCTTTGACTTAGCACAAAGTCAACCATTTCTTGACAATCTCCTTACCCACTAGTGATTCCATTAACCATATATTACTTAACAATCGACCTTACCTTCATGGTCCAACAACAGTCATACTCGGTTCCTAAATTCAACTCGAAATACCCAACGGTTAAAGTCGCACCCTTTGACTATCATTATTTCCATTAATCCATTAACCACTATCATACACATATAAGTGATACATTATGATCTTATCATTGGCTAGCCATTCTAAGCGAAAGTCAAAACTCAATTTTGCCCGAAGTCAACAATCCATAAGTTGATCAACCTTGACTTATGAATAAAGTCAAACTTACTTTGCAAAATTCACATATCCTTTACTAGTGAGACATCACTTCCCAAATTTTTCATTCCCGATTCCAATATCTAAATTTCCTTTCTCAATTGTTCCTCTTTTCTTTGATTTCAATTTCCACAATCGATTAACAATTTTCATTTAAGGCAATACCAAATCTCTATTACCTTTTTAACTTTCATCCAATTACTTATACCATTTATAATCTCCTTCAAACATCCTTATACCATACTTGAAATTTCCGATTACCGGCCCTAGAGCCTCAATCATATCCAATTTGTGGTCTAACCACCCATTATACCTCTTTCACCACTCATTGGTTACTAACAAACTTTGCTTCCTAAAAGCATTCCCTTCTTCATAAACCATGGACTTGTGGGCATCTCCGACACCTATTTATACTTAAACACTACCCGTGTTTTCAACCCAAGTTCTCACTTGCCATAAAAATCATAACAACAACTAACCATACGGTTCTTCATACGTCAGATACAAACATCATATCCCTTATAACAAACTATACTTTAACTATCTTATCGAGATGATCGGAAAGCCTCCAATCCGCCACGACTCCAAACTATCACAATGATCGGAAAACCTCCAATCCAAAGTGACTCATCAAATCTCGTTAATCGGAAAGCCTCCGATCTAACGAAATCCATACAATACCATTCTATCTTGCATACAATTCATGTATGCATCATTCACTTAGCATCATGCTATCATTTTCTTTCATAACTAATCACATTCTTTATTCGATTTACAGTTCCCCACTTTTCACATAATATTACCTTCCTAAAATCATGTCTTTCATAGACCATTACTCCCACTTATACCTTTATACCGTATGGTATACACATAATCATATCTAGTCCTTTCCACCAATCTATTCATTTATCAATCGTCTTTAGTCGATTTATTTTCTCATTATTGAATTTCCAATCTTTCTTTCACTACTTAGGTAACCACCATTTCATTCCATTATCCATATTTTACCGAATCACCCGGTCAACTCAAGTCAACCAATTGACTCCGATCCACAACCAAACATAAGCTATCACACTTTTTCAAATATCCTTTTTCCAATAATTAATTGTTACCCTTGACTTAGCATACCATTTCTAGGACATTTTACCATTAATTATCCTTTTACCCTTAGCATCGAATCCATCATCCATGATACAAATTTTTGTCATGACTAATTGTCAACTTTTACTCAACTATTTTCGATTAAATTTGGCGTTCCCGACGCTTATTCTTTTCCACATATTTTCTATTTAAGAGTTTTTAAGACCTCACTTTATCTTTAACCATTGTTTTCTTTACCATTATCATATGATGATAGCACATCACCATCATCATTCCCGCAGAATGCTACAATTTTACTTTTGAACATTTTTCTTATATGGTTTCCCATCCATATATACCATTCTCACTAAGTCTTAGTACTTCCGCGTACTACCATCCTTTCATTGACATCATTTACCATTCCCGGATCAAATATCATTTAATATCCTAACTATCCGCGACATACCAATCGCCAACTCACCCAGGTATATCATACCTTTACACATAACAAACCGGGGAAACCGTTCCCCGAGTACAGTTCCACACCAAACGTCTTACCTATACTTATACATACCATTTCATTTAAGCACCAAATTGTGCGACAATTAACCAATAAACCACGAACCTCATACCATCAATTTTATAATTGAGGAAACTTACCACACTTTTGCACCTTTCACATCAACATGATTTGACGAACTTTGAACGAGATTTTCTTCCTTTGTTGACTACAAGCTACCATCAAACTTCCTCTTTTCTCCACTTGATGACGATTCAATGACCCTTCGTTGAACCACCTTCTCCACATCTCTAGCATTAACTTCTCTTAAAGCCCTTTTTTTATACACTTTCGGGACAAAACTTCTTTAACAATCTACTCGAGAACTCCTTCCACGACATCTAGTACCATATTCTCTTTCCAAACTTTCATACATCACATTCTTCCACAACGACGTCTCGTCCATTTATAATCGGGATGCAACGGTCATCATATCATCCTTCATGCACTTACTACTCTCTAGCACTTGCTCCATTTCACGAATCCACCGAACCGTCACCTTCGGCTCGGAACTTCCCAAATACGCATCGGCTTACAACCCATGAATGTCACGAATGGACATCCTTCCATTTCTCCCAATTCAGAATCACATCTTTATTCACTACTTCTTTCATCTGATTAAACATATTCCGGAAAATTCCCAAATTAACGGGGTCGGGTTATATCTAAACCGGAACCCTCTCCATCATCACCGCGACATGACGAAACTTAATTATAATTTCTCTTCTTGAATTAGAGGAGCTCATCCTCTTCTCGTGTTCACCTTTTTGTTATACCAATATATCCAACAACCAATATTCGAACACTCGACTCAACAGTCGAATACAACCCATAAAGATCAAAACATGACATTTCCCTTAGGGATCAACCCTATTATACTTTATACTTTACGGTCTCAAAAGACTAATCATGGACATCCTATGGAAACATATGGTCCTACTTAGCATAGCTTAAGACTAGGGAGGTCCAACCTACCTAATTCACTTAAACTATAGCTCTGATACCAAGTTGTAACACCTCAATTTTTTTTAAAACACCTTTTAAATCATATTTTTAAATAAAAATATTACAAATTCCAATTCCCAAAATACGGTTTAACAAAAACCTTAAAAACATTTATCAGAGTATTAAAACCGGTGTTACATTATAATATCATAACCATAGGATAAACGGGATCTACCTACGAGCTCCCGAGCTAATCAACACTAGGCCACTTCTATCGCGACCCTCTAATCCATCGATCTCGAACCTGAGTACATAGCCAAAAACAAAGTAGTACGTGAGACAAAAATAGTCTCGTGAGATACATGGGTTTTCGACCCATTCTCAACAATAATAAAAAGTCATTACTATTCAATTCTTTTCTTTATTCACTTATTAATTATCAACTTATTACCTTATCGTTTATTCATACTTACTAGTAAGCTAACCATAAGCTTACCCATACATAATCACATACATGTAAGCTATCCTTAAGCTTACCCCTTTTATCACATACGCCCCGGATCATTCCGAAGCAAACTCCCCCGATGTGGGTTATCATTAAGATCACATGGTAATTGGGGTTCTCCCAAACTTACCAAGATCACCAAATCCCCCGTCTCGCGGGTTATCGTAATCCCCCTTTTTATCGGGTTATCATAATCCCCCTATTGTCGGGTTATCGTTCACATAGATATACTACCCTTGCGCAGGGAGGTACCGCCCCAAGTAGTAATCTCACTCCCCCATAAATGGGTTATCGTTATCCGGATACTTTTATTACACACATTGAATCATCAAATTGGGTCTATGCCCCACCAATTCATAATCAAACACAAATTAGAATACATATATTCTAATTATCATATTATTCTCTTTTCTTATTAAATTTCAATATTGACTTTGCCAAGTCCTTTATTAAATAAAACCTATTTATCATTTATAAACATTATATCACTTTAACTTCTCTTTGACTAGAATGCATATTTATTACTAGTCACTTCTTATCTATTCTCTTAACAATTCAATCACTACCTTTATTAGTATAATATACTAATCAATTCTTGATACTTGAAAATCATTGCTATTAGCTTTATTAATACATATCATTAATAAACCAACTATCATACTTTCTTAATCATTACTCTTAATCAAACATCATATTAATGAAGAGTTACTAATTACTTTTCATTTTCATAATCTGTTCCAAAATCATTAGTTATTTAGACATATTCAAATAGTCTATTACTTGCATTTTCTTATCTTTTCAATCGTATCTTTATTAAAAAAACATTTATTAATAAAGACTCATAAAACATCACAGTTGTCAAAATCATTTGCTATGTACTCAGTAAAAGTCTCATGTACTCACCTTAGCCAAGCTAACTCCAAATCGTGTCTAATAACACGAATCCTTGCTTTCCAACTTGTGAAACGTCACCAAACTTTAGGTCTTCTTGACCTACCATCAATATCATCACAATAACTAGTTATTATCCATAACTAATCACTAATCAATCCATATTCACATTCCTAACCACCAAGTTCATCCAACTTGGTGAAATCTCAAACCCTAGTTCAAGATTTCCATCAATAAACCCAAATCCAACTTGTACACATCATTTACAAGCTTATAATGAGTGTTCTACACCCATGATTAGTCATCTTCCCCAAAGATGACATGAATGATTCCCCCAAACCACCATTTCTACCCAAACAAAGTTCATATTTAGCTAGATAGCATCAACAATCAAGAAATCTTACCTTTGATGTTTAGATCCTTCAAGATGGTGAAGATTTGAGCAAGGAATCACCAAAATCGCCCCTTCTCTCTCTAAAATCGGCTGCACCACAACTTGGGTGAACAATGAGTAAACCCTATCTCAAACCCGTTTTAATACTGCTCGTCCATAGTTCACGATCGCTAACTAGTTCGCGACGCGAACTATGCGTGTCGTGAATACTTCGCGATCGGTAATGGGCCTTGAACTCCGATCGTCAAAAGCCCCAATTCCCTGGACGGAGTTCGCGATCGCGAACTCCACTTCGCGCCGTGAACTCCACTAGTCAGCTAGGCTGCACTTTTCGGTCTTTGCCTCGACCCGGTTTCGTCCATAACTTTCTCATACGGTGTCCAAATGACACGAAACCAATTCCTACGTTCTTTAAATGATTTATCCTTGTTTATCATATTTTTCCCATATTTTATTTTATTCAAATTTCGGGTCATTACAATACTTGTGAAGTCGCACGCCCGTTCTTCCGCAAACTACTTTCTCTTCTAAACCATTTTGGCGGGGTGTGACAGATATTGCTATGCAACTTTTAATGGTTATACCACACAGTACAAGTTTTCCAGCTAACTATACAAGTATATTAAGCATTGGATGTGGTACATGCCTCAGACCGATCGGTATGGGCATGTTGGCGTTCCGTGGTGATGAGGTGGAGTGATGGACACGGGGTTAAAGGAGAGGGGAACACCACCCCCCATCACTAATGGTGTTGAAAATGTTGTTTGGTGTGGCCACGGTCACACATCTTAACGGGAGGGGGAGACAAAATGCATGTTTGTGATTGGATGGAATGTTTTCTTTTTTCTTTTTTCTTTTTTTTTGTATTTAAAATTAAATGGAATGAAATGGTGTGGTGTGGTGTGGTGGGTATTTCCTGAATAAAGTGGTGTGGTGTTGTTGCTGAGGTGACAGATGGTGTGGCAGAAATTTTCAGGTTATGGTGAGACCCATACCTGATAGCCTTAAAAGTTGTGGTAGAAAAATCACCCCTACATAATGTTTTCAAATTCACCAAAATGACCACAAACTTTTTAGTGTTTACGTTTAAGTCTATGGTTTCATTTATTTTCTCAAATTCATAATTGTTTTGCGATATCTGGATTGAAGATACAAACAAGTTAAGCTTATCTCGAGTTTTTTTGAGTTTAATCTTGTTTTATTTGGGCTTTATGTTGTTTGAGTACAACAAATTTGAAAATACTTGAAAATCAATCTTTCATTGAGTTATAAGTTATTTAAACTCAAATTATACTCAGAGGTTGTTCAACTTAAAAATTAGCGCTGTCAAATCGTACTATCGTTTCGTGTTTTTGGGTAACATGACACGACACGACACGAATTCGTTCAACACGAGAACAACACGACACGATTAAAAAACGACAAACACGAGATAAATAACAAATATATCAAATTTCTTACTTGCTACATGCTAAAAACACGACAAACACGATAAAAATATAACATAAATTTCTAAATGTTCCAAAACCATAACTATCGTGTCAATTTTGTGTTAATCTCTGAACACGAACATGACACGACATAGATTTCTAAATGTTCCAAAATCATAACTATCGTGTCAATTTTATACTGTCATTATCAAAATTCTTAAAAAAATCATGAACAATGTGCTGGACGGTTCATGTAATTTCATAACGAATATCAACAAACATGAAATTTTGCTCAAACAATATTGACAATCCATGTATTTTTACTATTTTCTTATTATGTGTTTAATTACTATATATATACATTTATGGTTCTAAAATACTGTTCATAAGGAAAACCAAAAATCATAATTTATAGGCCAAAATGCATTTTAGTACCCTGAACTTGGCTGACTGGAATTTCTACTACCCTGAACTATTAAAGGTGCATCATGATACCCTGAGCTTGACAAAATGGTCAATTTAGTACCCTGTCTTACTAATTTGGTCTTGTTTTCTCATACGATTTGCTTATAATATCAATATATTTAGATGAACGTACATTTTTAGTCCGTTTAAAGCTCCAACGTAATTAAATCAACTAAGAAAACGCGATCAAATTAATGAGTCAGGGTACTAAATCGACCATTTTGTCAAGTTCAGGGTACCATGGTGCATCTTTAATAGTTCAGGGTAGTAGAAAAGTCCAATCAGCCAAATTCAGGGTACTAAAATGCATTTTGGCCTAATATATATAAAGAGTTAATTACACGAATGGTCCTTTAACTTTATACCAAATTTCACCAATGGTCCTTTAGTTTCAAAAATTACACTGATGGTCCTTATTTTTGAAACTTATTTCACCGATAGTCCTTTAGGCTTAACAGTGTTAAATTTTTCTGTTAAGTCTCTCATGTGAGATGCACATGGGTGTGAGTGTGTGCAAGTGATGTGGTACTTTTTGCCTTAAAAGTTGTAAATAAACTTGTTTTTTAATTTTTTTTCTGCAAAAAGTGAAATGGGAAAAGACTATAATGCCCTCATGTGCATCTCACATGGGAAACTTAACATAAAAATTTAACACCGTTAAGCCTAAAGGACTATCGGTGAAATAAGTTTCAAAAATAAGGACCATCGGTGTAATTTTTGAAACTAAAGGACCATTGGTGAAATTTGATATAAAGTTAAAGGACCATTCGTGTAATTAACTCATATATAAATTTACTTCTCTTTTTGTGTAATATCGATTCACCCATCCTACTTTATAATACTTCATTTTAACCCCCTTATTTTTCACATCTTTTTAATTCTAACAGCTAATATGTATTGCACACAAACCTTTTTTTTTTTCTTTATACTTTTGTAGCTTTAAAAAAAATGAAGATCACCTTATTTTACTTTAGCTTAGTAATGCATAATATTTTCATACAAATTAAGTATATTTTTACAATCAACTTTTTTAGCTTATTTTATTTTATACTTTTTTTATAGTAAGGAAACCAAAAATATGCAATTTACATTAAAATTTACAACCAAATATGAAAGAAAAATAAGTAGTAAATAAAAGTAGTATTACTACTTTTATTTTATTAATATTCTTATTATTATAAGATATGATCCTCCAATATTTTTTCATGAGGCTACTAGGTATGGGACTATGGGTACCACATGTGGTACCCATTTTGCTTGCCACATCATTGCCACCTAAGCAACCACACCACCACCACACCACATCATTTGGTGGAAATACCCACCACACCACACCACACCATTTTATTTTCCATCTCATCATTTCATTTCCATTTATTTTTAAAACATAATATTAAACTTTCATTAAATTAAAATAAAAATACATTAAATTAAAAATACAATACTTAAAATTAATAATACAAGACTTAAAAATATTAAAAACTACAATCCTAAATCGCTCATGCCTTTTCGGGCCCTTTCCTTCGCGGCTAGGAAATGTTGAAGATCTTCTTGCGGCATGTCTGGCGGCGGTTGCATAGTCAAAATATTCATATTATTGATAATTCTTTGTTCGGTTGCAAGCTCCCTATCTCTTGCATCTTTCTCCTTCTCCAATTGAACTTGTTGACGACGCATCTCTATTCGGCTAAAAAGATCTGTTCCACACCGTTGCCGAGCGTTGCCCGTGGGCTTCCTCCTCCACGCCGAACCCCAACGCCGTTGGGGGGGGGGGGGGTGTTCCTCCAAAAACCCCACGCCGTGGCCTCCACCTCACACCCCCACGCCCGATGATTTTGTACCCGTACCGCCCAACCTGAATTCAAAAAAGTAAGATAAAAATAAATCAAAAATATAAACTAAATTATAGTTTTCGCTTAAGAAAATGAAAGCTCTAAAATCCCGTTACAACGTGCGGGTTACAACGTGCGGGCTTGATATTGCTCGTTAGTCAACAAAACTCATAGCAATCGACACACATAAAATGACCCTCATATTATCATGTTATCACGTGCATTGCACGTGATGGAATTTAACAGACTAATCAAACGTTCGTTCGATTAAAGGACTATTAGTAAAACATGTTTAAAAACAATTTTAAATAAAAAGGACTAAACGTAAAATATTAACCAAACTATAAGTCTATTCGTGTAATTTACTCTTTGATTTACTACAAGTATTTTGCTAACTCAGTTTTTGAAATTTGTATTTTTTTTTATTTAAGTCGCCATCAAAGTTCTAGATGTTCCAAAAGACTATATATTAAAAGCAAGTAATCATAAATCATAATTGTTAATTAGTTGCTTTTGACCCAATCTGTTTGTTGGTTGTATTTTTTGGAGAAATGGTTCATCAAAAACCACCTCAATTATAAAATACCTTGTATCAATACAAATACCTTTCCTTTTTAATAAAAATATTTAACATTTAAATAAAGAATCAACTAGTAACTTTTTAATACAAATACAAATTTCATGGTACATAACAATATTCAACGTGTACTCAATTTTTTATTCAAGTACTTTTTGTCCGTAATTACGTATTTAACAAAGTAATTAACTAATTATGGTATTGGGCAGTGGCTAATGGAGTGGTCAAACAAGACAATTTAGTAAAAAAAAATACTAAAAAAGTTTTTATTGTCGGTGGAAAGTTGAAATCCAGGAGAGTAATCGTGTGCACACTTGGAACGCCAAAGGGATCTGTATACTTATCATAATTATATCAAAAATATATTTTCAAGATTTCCCATTTTCAATTTCAACACAATTTCTTGATCTCTGATTCATTCATTCAAGAGAGAGAAAGATAGAATCTTGAAAGAAACCCAGCTGTCTTTTTAAGTCTTTGACCCGTCCCAACGGGGTCCAACAATCAGCAAGTTTTATTGTAATCTGAAGCTAAAGGTTCGGATTTTTACTTGATGTTTACTATTTTTGTGTTTTGATTTGATTGTTAGTTTATTGAACTTGTGTTGCTTAGATTCTTGAACTTGTGTAGTTTAGATTCTTGATTTGGGTTTGAGCTTTGAAGCCCTAATTAGATTTTTGAACTTGTAATTTGTTGATTAATGTTAATTACAAGATTTTATTGATGGGCATGCTGCCTTTAATGCTAATAATGATATTTGTAGATCAATCAGTTGAGATGTAACAGTTGTTGAATGTGAAATGGTGTTGATTTGGGGTTTTTAAGTTAAAGAAAGCTTTCACTTCTTGTGTCTTTTTGATCATTTATTGTCTAATTTGTACGTGTTAAAAAAGTTTTCCTTAAGGAGCATCTCAAAAGCTGGGTTAGTTCAATTTTCAAACCCTAATTAAGAAAGTCCCAATCTTTAATCTTTATCGCCTATAATTTGCTTGATAGTTAATGTAAATGATGTTGATTTGGATGATTTAACTAGAAAGTTCCAATCTTTATTGCCGATATTGCATGTGTTCTTGATAACTTAATTATTTTTTAACTAACTGACAGTTGGGTCTGATTTGTATTGCAGTGCAGTTTCATAGATTTTTAATATTTAATGGAGCTGAAAACAGAGTTTTGAGTTCCTGATAAGCTGGATTAATACTCTGTAAAGCTTTATCACAACAATATATATCAAGTTGAAATAATTCAACTAGAAGTCAACTACCGACAGTAATTTTGAAATCATGGGTTGCGAATTTTCAAGACTCTGCGCATGTTGCGATACTGTACAAGATGGAGTTGTAGCTCAACCCGGTAATGTTGGTATGTGAAATAGTTTATCATCATTTTAAAAAGTGACAAAATGGGTGGGCCAAACAGGTTCGGTTCGGGCCAAATAATTATGATTACAATATTGTTTTACAATCATAAAAAAATTGGGAAACTTTCGATTCTTTTGACCTGTTTTCTTTTTTTAGCTCAGTTTTTTTGCCAATAAATATAACCCATATTGACCCGTTGACAAGTCAACGGGTCAAAATTTTAAACTTTTAAAGGTGGTTAACATGATTGTTGTGATTTTGGACAGAAAATGAAGCGGGTGAGGCTAGTGATTTGCCTGCATTCCGTGAGTTTTCAGTTGAGCAACTTAGGACCGCAACGTCTGGTTTTTCGGTTGAAAACATTGTTTCTGAACATGGGGAAAAAGCCCCGAATGTGGTCTACAAAGGAAAACTGGCAAACCAGAGAAGAATTGCTGTCAAACGGTTTAACAGATCTGCATGGCCCGATTCAAGGCAGTTTTTGGTAAATAAAAATATATAAAAAACATAGTAAAAAGTTCATTTGTGAACCCTAAAAAACTTGGGTTGTAAGCGGTTATTTTGTGTTTAATATTTGACAGGAAGAAGCAAGAGCGGTTGGTCAACTTAGAAACCCTAGATTAGCCAATTTGCTTGGTTGTTGTTGTGAGGGAGATGAAAGATTACTTGTTGCTGAGTTCATGCCACATGAGACTCTAGCAAAACATCTTTTTCATTGTAAGTTAGTTACTAACATTATTCTTTTTTAAACCAAGTTATATATAAAAATAAAAGTTTTGATCTTTTTATATATTTTTTTAATTGTTGAAATAGGGGAAACACAACCTATGCAATGGGCAATGCGGTTACGGGTGGCTTTATATCTTGCAGAAGCACTAGAGTATTGTACAAGCAAAGGGCGTGCACTTTATCATGATCTTAATGCCTATAGAATAGTCTTTGATGAAGTATGTTTACCTTTATTTTTTGGATTTTGTTTCGCCATTTTAAGTTTTTTTTATTAAAAAACATATTTTTTAATTTGGAACAAAATGTAGGATGCAAATCCAAGGCTTTCTTGCTTTGGGTTAATGAAGAACAGTAGGGATGGAAAGAGTTACAGTACAAACTTGGCATTTACTCCTCCCGAGTATCTGAGGACTGGTATTGACTTTCTTTATGGGTTGGGTCAAAACGAGTTGAATTCTTGATATCGGTTTTCTAACTATTTTTTATTTATTTTATTTTAATTTTAAATTTTAATAATGTAGGAAGGGTGACACCAGAAAGTGTGATGTACAGTTTCGGCACTCTTTTGCTTGATCTTCTAAGTGGGAAACATATTCCTCCTAGCCATGTATGTACCCTCACCCTTTAAATAAAATTACATCCTTGCCCTTTGTTACCATCACAACATTCCATTTGCTTTGTCATTATTCAAGGGCATTTTGGACATTTTTTAATAACTAAGAATATAATTTATTGAATTTATCAGGCTCTTGATCTGATAAGAGATAGGAATCTTCAAATGTTGACTGATTCTTGCTTAGAAGGTCAGTTTTCTAATGATGATGGGACCGAATTAGTACGCTTAGCTTCAAGGTGCTTGCAATATGAACCACGTGAACGCCCGAATCCAAAATCATTGGTTTCTGCTTTGATTCCTGTACAAAAGGAAAACGAGGTAATATTACTTTTCTACCCCTCAGTTTTGCCTTATTTCATTGACTTTCTCCAACATTTCGTATTGTCAATAATACTATTAGGGGCAAAAGATAATTGTTCATATTGCTTAATACAAAATGATTTTAAAACGTCATTTTTCAAAGAACTGGAGGGATCAAAAAATATATAAATATGTTTTTTAAATGGTATATAAAATGTTATTGTCATATATTTAAAAAATATAAAAATGTCATTTTTGGTCATTTTGTATATTTACAGGTTCCATCACATGTATTAATGGGTATTCCACAAGGTGGGTCTGCAATGCCTCTAAGTCCACTTGGGGAAGCATGCTTAAGAAGGGATTTAACTTATATTCATGGAATTTTGGAAAAATTGGGCTACAAAGATGATGAGGGGGCTGCAACTGAGGTTTGTTTGACTTTCATTTTGACTTTTTGAATGTTTGACATTGACTTTTTATAATTTTGATGTGTTGCAGCTTTCGTTTGGGATGTGGACTAATCAAATACAAGAAACATTGAATTCTAAGAAGAAAGGGGACTCCGCTTTTCGCCATAAAGAGTTTAAAGCTGCAATTGACTTTTATACGCAGGTTTGACTTTCGTCTATAAAGTTCATTTTTTTTCTTAATTTTTGTATCTTTAGTATATCTGATGCTAAGAATAAGCAAATACGTAGTTTTAGCTCGAGTTTGTCAAAACTCAAAAGTGATTTTTTTAGTCAATATTAAAATGGTACCTTATTAGTATTTGGAATGCTAAGAATGGGCAGTTTCGGTCTTCTTTAAAGGAAACTTGTAGGTTTTACCCCGCGCGATGCCGCGGGGGTTTTTATATGATACCCAAATTAATGTTTAGTGATATTCGTACAACATAAATTCGTATTCGCAATAATTTGAACATTATAAATAATTTGAGCTATAAATTTAAGTTGGTACCAAATGGCCTTTGGCCTAGCGGTATGGTGTTTGCCCTATAACCATGAGATTGAGGGTTCAAGTCTTGTTATGGACATATGTGGTAATTAGGAGTAGATTAGTATTTGCCGTTCAAAAAAAAAAAAAAAAAAAAATCAAGTTGGTAAATTTTATATTACTAATTTGCATATTACATTTTTTAGATAAATAAATCAACATATTAAAACACACGGGGTTAAAAATATAAGTATTAAAACCTAAAGGTCAAAAATGTTAAAAAGCTAAAATTAAGAAGAAAAAAAGTTGACGGCTAAAAATAAAATAATAAAAATAAAAATTGAGCAGCTTGCCAGTTACCGTTCACCAAGTTTGTAAATGTGTGTACTTTACATGCATACAGCATCCTGTGACTTTTTCTTGAAATATATATCATTATTGTAATAATAAAATAATATAATAATGTAATTTTTGTTATCATATTTAAGACATTAGAATTTATAAGAAAAAAAAAAGCAGGCAAAAAGTTTCCGTAATCACTTTATTCAAACATTTAGAATCTTATTCTAAGGGTTTATCTAATATTTAAGGCAATAGCTATCAATAAAAAATTAAAAAGTGGACAAAAAGATGTTTGCTGACCTAACACATTTCGACCCGCATAAAAACTGACCTATTACGTATAATAACATTTCCCCCAATTTTACTATTCGTCTACAGAACGTGAATAATGTTTTTTTAATAAAATGTAGTGCTATGAATATGTTAGTTTATAAATATGATAACAATCATGGAACAAATGGGTATCTTTACTCAATAATCATATTTGTTTTTTTTAATAAATATATATTGTTGTTGTTGTGCAGTTCATTGAAGTGGGGACCATGGTTTCACCAACGGTATTTGCACGCAGAAGTTTATCACATTTAATGAATGATACACCACAAGAAGCACTGAATGATGCAGTTCAGGCACAAGTAATTTCCCCAATTTGGCATATTGCGTCTTATTTACAAGCTGCTGCTTTATTTGCATTAGGGCGAGAAAATGAAGCCCAAATTGCACTCCGAGAAGGATCCGTTCTTGAAGAAAAATATAATCAAAATTAATTAATCCGCCCTTTCTAAGCATACAAAAAAACACCAAATTGGTTTGATTTGTTTGTTTTATCAACTCAAAGCATTCTTTGCATTACTTTTTGCTTCCTTTTTATTTGTCTCCTTTATTTGTTTTTTCAAATTTAGTGGTGGTGTAATGAGTAATGACATATTTATCCTTGTTTCAGAGGGAAAGTAGTGACCTTTCTTTTTCTCCATGTTAATACAAAATCTTTGGTGGATTGGAATGGATTATTTTCTTGTTTACTACTGTATTATTTTTTTAAGTTTATTTCATAAATGGTTCTTTTAATTAACCGTATGTTGCAATTTTTATCATTTTCAAAGTTCAAAACCTATATATTTATCTATCATTTTATTGCATTAACAATTCTTTTAAATATTTTTTATACAATAAAACAGTTTTGTAACTAATCATATGTACTTTTCAAAATAGTTGTTCATGCAATAAAATGATACATAATTAACTAAGTTTGAAACTTTGGAGAAAATTACCAAAGCAATTTTTTTATTTCGATTTCATATATTAACAAAGTAAACTATACTACACGTCACTGAATCTTTTGACCCAATTTATTTTCCTAGAATCTATATTCTTATTAAATAAAAGGATTTCAAATCAACTTTTATCTATAAATGCCATGTAAGTTGCTGAATCATAATGACAGGTCACCTGCCACGTATTCTACCCACCAGCATGAATCCCACTTTTGCTGCCAGCTGTATGTTCCAGCAGTTACTCACTGAAAACTGCCGTATCATGTAGCAACAATTTCGAAATTGCTGTTAAATAAACTTGCATAATTGATTTGTATATTCACTTTCTAAATTGCGTGGCTTGATTTTCGGGTCTGATTGAAGTTAGATATTAATCCAAATAAGTAGCATATTTTGTTGCTTCCCCTCAAATCGATGTAAGATTGTATGATAATCGTTCTTATTTTGGCTTCAGATAGCAAAGACGGATTGAAACCCTACGCTTGTGAAATTCAACAAATCAATGCGACAAACCATTTAGGATTGGAATCATAAACTTTATGCGGTTGTAGTTATTGACCTGATCAACCTTAAATCTCACCAAGGTAAGTTAATTTCCTCTTAATGTGGTAATTTAATTTCCTCTTAATTTCAGGTTAAAGTGAAGGTGAAAGAGAATTGGAGATGGTTTCTACTGGTGCTTTGTCATTTCCCGATTTAAGATGTTAGTTCTCGAAATTTTTTTGGGAACGTCATATATTATGGTTTCAATATCGTATCGTAGATAAAGACCATCTTGATAGGTATTGTTTTTTAATTATTGTTTTTAATGGAATTCAGTAGATGATAGTTAATTTGGAGGTTATGATGAAATTAAGTTAACCTATTTTGCAGGAAGGATGATATCCATGTCAGTTCAATATGTAATTTTGAGGGGTGTTGACAAACATAAGCTTCTAAGCCAGGTATGGTATCTCAGTAAGGACATCATGATGATACTTTATATGCTAAATTTCAATTTGATGTTTTATTGAATATGAGGTTATTATAGCAGGCGCACCATATGAACTATTAAGAACAATGTTCTGTTTCACCATAGGAATAATTAGTTATTAGCTTTTTACAATATTGGTAAACCAGGATGCTAAATATATTTATTTTGCTGAATTTTGTTTTTTTATTTTATGAACTTTTCCCGTTTGTGGATGGGACTATTTAAGACGAAAGCTGCTCGAGTGGTGGAAAGGGCACATGAGCTTTCCTATTTGAAATCGGTATGTAAATTAATTCATGGTGTTTGACGTCTGTAGTTATGAGGAAGTCTGAATAAGTATTTTGCCCACCAAGTGTTTGATGTTTTGCCTGAGTGAAAATAGAAATTGCTATTTAACCAGAAAGTGCATCATTTTGTAGCATTATAAGAGATTATGATTATATATTAGTTGGACTGATTTGTTCGTTATTATCGGTTGTGTCCAAGTAGGCCTCTGGTATGTTCTTGAATCTGTTCAAAATTCTTTGCTTCTGAACGAATCAGAATTGCATGGGCTTAAACTCAAAGAACCATTTGAGCTTTTTGATAGCGATGTCTCAGGTATGTTATTAATCCATCATTTTTATATACAATTTAAATGATTGTTATATACAACTTTTATAATGAAAAAGCAAGGATCACTGTCATTCCATGGTGAAAAGATTATAAAATAGTATATAAGCATTCAAATTCCATGGTGAATATGAAAAAGTAGAAGATTCTTTTAAATCTAGGGAACACTCTCTTAGAAGGGGGTCCAACCTTTTGTCTCAAAATATGATTTTGAGTTTTTTAAAGGTTTAGTTAGTTATACTCGAAATGTCATCTTTAAATAAAGTTCAATTTCTTATTTATATATTATTAATTTTCTGTTATTTATTTCACGGGTTGTGTGTTTTGGCAATCTGGTTTATTACACTTGCAAGTCGCAACCGGAATCTACTGTTGGAACAACAACGTACATCGCCCATGAAGTTCTATCTCGAAAAGAATAGGACGCAAAGGTAATTTTGAGTAATTAGATATGATTATTGTTTAATTATGTTTTAATCCTTAACCCTTCACCGACTTGGCGTTTGAAGATTAAAACATAATTAACATTTTAAATTACTAATCTATAGGTTTTGGCAGCTTTAATAAAAGCAGGTGCATCACGAGAACATGAAATGTTAAAAGAAATACGAGATGCCGTTTTTATTTATTTATATGTAAATGGAGCCACATAGAGTGATATGTTAGAATTTTGTATATAAGATCATTGCTTACCAGGTCACCTGAGCTGCAATCTATTAAGGTGACACATGCCATTGCTGAATCACTTTCATTTGTGCTTAGTTATAAAAGTATTTTATATATTTTTTTAGGTTTCTCCGGTTGAGATATTTTTTGGAAAAACCTACAAGTGGACACAGTTAAAGTTCAAGCAGAGGTAGCAGCCCTGGGAGATCTCCTGTTCGTCAAACGAACAGAATCCTTTAATGGTTGATGGTCAAATGCATGGTTTTAGAGTCCATTTAAAGCCCGGAAAAATTAGAAATTATCATAAGTTGCTTTGAAGATAAGTGGAATTGATCAGGTTTGGATACGCTGTGTTTATTTGTTACTTATTTTAATTATTTGATGGGAAGGTGGTGTTTGGATGTGTGTTTTGAAGATACGTGGAACTGATCTCAAAGCTGCAAGAATTGGCCTTAATTCCATCGAGCTGGTAATAACTTCTTCAATATTATAAGGCAAGATTTCCAGTAACTTTTTAAGTTTTTTTTAAATACAATATGATCATTTGCTCACATTTATGCAGCTGATACAGAGGTTATTACACGTAATCTTCTAATCATACATATATATTTGCACGCATAGTCACTCAATGATCATACCCTAATTAAAACCCTAATATTTGTAGCTGAAGTCTTCTGAAATTGTATAAACAAAATATGAACAATGCTCATAATGAAATTTTAGTGTTGTACGTTGGTGATTATTTGGAGATGTATTCAGGGTGATATTTTTTTTATTTAAAAAATTACAGATATTTTTAAAAACGATTTAGGGTTAGAGACAATAAAACTTAACTAATAACCCTAACCTTAGATCCTAACATTTAACCGTAGCCTATAAAATTGCTTGTACGTTTTAAAAATTCCCTGTCTAATCGAGGGTTTCGTGAATACATGAATTTGCTAGCGTTTGTTTGTAAATTATGTTTTTTTTTTTTGTGTGTGGTTTGCAATGGTGGGTGATTGAAGTGAATGGAGCTCACAGAAATACATATGGTAATGAAAAATTCCAACAAATTTTTCAATTTTTCAAGAAACTTATCCAATGGAAGAACCTAAGGTGGATACATATTGCCTTTAGTTAAAGTCTAATTGATGATTGTGATTATGCATTTTCTATTCTTATTGCTTATAATTTGTTTAATGGACTTATACATGTGAAACCAATATTGCTTATAATTCTTATTGCTTTCTTATAGTGCAAGAAATATTGTTGCTGCTGCTGCAGAGGCTATGAAGATGAGGATTTAGCATTTATCTTAAATTGATGTATGGAAGATTTAATAGTACTCTCACATATATCTTTGTTTAAAGTTTATGTTCAAGGGTTTTGAAGTAAAAAGAGTAGATGTTCATCTTGAAAACTCTTTGCTGGCAGAACAGTCAATCTGGAGAAAAAAAAACTTACAAAACCATTACAGCATCTAAAGTACATTTGTATTTAGAATGGTTTTCATACTAAGATTTATTATTTTATTTTAATCTGTTTTCTTTTTAGTGAATAAAACAATTTGCTTTTTGTGTGTCAAAAAAATATTTGTTACGTATTTGAACTTTTGTTACAAAAAATTCTATAAGCCACCCGTGATTTATCACGGGTATAGGCTAGTAAAGCAAGAAATTAATAGATATTCACGAAACTAAACGTGAAAAAAAAGGATATAAAAGGGCCCAACCGGGTTCGAACCGGTGACCTATTGATCTGCAGTCAATTGCTCTACCACTGAGCTATGGACCCGAGTTGTCTCTTTCTAGGTTTCATCAAATCTATAGTGTATTGCGTTGGTTTTATCAATTTTTAGTTTTCAACGAGAGAAAGTAGTATCATTTGCAATTTATTTGTAACTTTATTCTAATTCAACAGTCATTTAAATGTATTTCACTATTAGAAACTTAAATAATTATTAATGGTCATATTGACATGGATCAAAATATGAGGATTTTTTGTTATGTTTTTTAATTTTTATTTTTGGTCTATGATCTAGTAGTAAGAAAGTTTCCAATTTTTTTTTTTTTTTGGTAAACTTCGGAAATGACTACGGTAACAGTTAGATCACATACATTTCGAGCATAAATTTGACAACTAGAGAAAATCTATTATTAACGAGAATACTTTTTAGAAAAAATTAAACGTTTTATCCATACGAGATTAGGTGACATTAGAAATGTTTATAGGCATATTTGTCAATGATATACAGTTTTTACTAAACATGACAAATAACAAACATTAGTGAATATTTTTTTGATGTTTTGATACCATTTTTGTAAATAAAAAACGTTGGATAACCCTACACAAGACTTTGATGAGTCAAAGTTATGTATTTCACGTGTTACGCACTCCACAATTCGTGATTTGGTAGCGTACAAATTCGGAATATTTCTCTTATTCCTCCCAAAATCTCCGATCACCGTCATTCATCGCCGCCGTCAATATCCATTTTCCGGTAACATTTATACAGATTTTACTCTTTTCAGTGCTCGTATTAGATATTCATATTTATCTATATCTGTAACTTCACAGATCAATTCTTCCTTTTCTTCGTCTGCTCAACCGCACAGAAGCTGTCTCGATTGTGATTAAATGGTGAGTTCCGACTTCAGTTTCTAATGTTTGGATGAATTATATGCTTTGATTTCGTCTGGTATCGGATGTAATTTGACAAAATTGTCTTCATTTTTTGGGTTTAAGCCTCTGTGAGGGTTTTGCAAGTGATATTGCGAACCTAAACATGGCGTATTCATGTGGCTCTATGGTGCAAAATTGACGCTATTAAACTGATAATTGCTATTTGAAGAATCATAATCGGATGATTAAGACACTGATTAGAGTATATTAATGAATAATTCGGTGTTCTGACTCTTTTTTTTTTTTTTTAATTTGTAGGATAAACAAGGGGTTGAAGGTTGTGTATTAGCACTCATAGAGAATGTGGTAATGCCTCTTCATGAAGTACTTAATGCTGTAAGAATGGTGAAGAAGGAATCAGTTGAGAAGATTAATCCACTAATCATCACTCAAGCTTCATCACTAAGTACCTTTCTCACTTCACCATTCAATAAACTTATAATTATAAATTATATCATTCTTATGTAACTTATATACGTTTACCTCTTTTAAACTTGTTATAATTAGTTTTTATTATTAACAGATTCTTTGCCAATGGACACATCATCTGTTGATTTTATCATATCCATGGGTAAATCACAAGATTTCCCGAGTGACAAGCTATTAGAAGAATTTTCACGTGTGCTAAAACCTGGTTCAGAAGTATTTGTTCATCAAACTCTCGATGCTGCCAAAGAAAATGTAAAACAATAGTCTTGTTAAAGTCAAACTACACTTTGGTTTGACTTTTGAGTATTAAATTATTAACTTTTCTTAATCATTTTGCAGGCAACATCCTCCCTTGAACGCAAGTTATTAGTTGCAGGATTTTCAGACATTGAGGTAGTTCGGATGGCAGAAGTATTGTCTGAAGGTCTACAATCTTTTGGGGTAAGCATCTCAATCGGGTCAAATGGGTTAAATCATTGTAATTAAAGATCTAGATTATTATTTTAATGATATTGTCTTTTTAATCATAAAAGGTTAAGGGAAGGAAACCTTCTTGGAAGATTGGTTCATCTTTTTCACTTAAAAAGCCAATGAAAACGTTACCAAAAGTCCAGATTAGTGATGAAATGGATCTTATTGATGAAGATAGTCTCTTATCTGAAGAAGATTTGAAGAAACCTGTGCTCCCACCTGGTAAGCCTATATAACATTTGAGTTTTTTTTTTTGTTTTTGCATGTTATATTTGTGGTTTTTGCAGTTGGAGATTGTGAAGTTGGAAGCACAAAGAAAGCATGCAAGAACTGTGTTTGTGGGCGTGCTGAACAAGAGGAAAAAGTGGAAAAATTGGGATTAACAATGGACCAACTTGAAAACCCTCAGTCCTCATGTGGGAGTGTATGTTTTCTTGCTACATATTGATCTTTACACTTGTTCAAAAACAAAAAAAAAAACAAAATTATAATTCTTGTATATCTTAAAAATATATATATATGAGTTTTTGATGTGGAAATGCAGTGTGGATTAGGTGATGCATTCAGGTGCAGTACATGCCCTTACAAAGGTCTTCCTCCTTTCAAGTTGGGCCAGAAGGTATCTACCCAAATTTCTTTCTTTTTTTTAATTAAAAAAACTAATAGTTAAGTACAAGTTCTTAATAGCATATTAGCATGCACTATTATGGATGGGTGAGCAATTTGAAATTATGATTTTCTTTTACAGGTGACGTTATCTGAAAATTTTCTAGCTGCCGACATATAAGAGCCAAAAAACAGGAAACATCTAGAGATACAACTTTTGTTTGAAATACATTTGCTGTGGATGTTTTTGTTCAACTTTACTTTGAATCTTGTATTTTGAACCAACATGTGTCACTTGTATGATGTATCACATGATCAAAGATATATTTGCCACAATATTAGAATGTTAACCAACTTGTCACCAAATAATAGTATACTGCAAAATAAATGGTTACAATTCAAAATTCCTATACTTTTCACAAAGATGTCTACAACATTATCAGCTAACACATCAAAATTCTTTACTGTATAGAAAACGAGACGGTTAGATTCATCAACTTCTTTCTGTTATTATCATCATCGCGCTCAGCAATTTCCTTCAAACTAGTCCACGATTTTCTTCGCCTTTTTTTAGACGTTTTTTCTGCTTCTAAAGTATTTTCAGGTGTCACTTTCTTCTTAGCCCCTGAGCGATTTCTCTTCCTCATCTTCGACTCCAGTAAAGTCAATGTTGACTTGGTCAATGGGGTCACTGGAACAGATAATGCAGCAGCGTCGTTTGTCACCTCCAATTTTTCGATCATCTCCAAATTACCCATTTTGCCCTCGGGGTCGTCTGATGTATTTATATCGGAAGAATCACCTTTGACTTTTACAGTTTCGTTTATCTCCACAATACCCATTTTGCCCTTGTTGGAGTCGTCTGTTGTGGGCCCTAGTGGAGCTGCTATAGTGTTTGAAACAATGGTATACTTACTCATATCAGCAGAAGAAATTGCATTACCGGTTTTTTGATTGGTTGACTTTGGATGTGCTTTGACCTTTGGAAGTGGATTGACTTTTGGTTGACTTGTATTTCTTGGGGTGCCTCTTTTCATATTTCGGTATGAACAAAAATGGCAAGTGTAGACAATGTTGTTTTGTGGATAATTAGTAGTTTTCTTGCCTTTTTGTGGTGATTTTTTCTTGTTTTTCTCAATTCGAATGGTACAATTGTACCCAGGTTGAAGTATCGATTCACATCTGTAGAAAAAATAAATAGTCTCAGGTCTGTTGCATATTTAACCTACAATGTGTTAATTATCCTTACAAAAACACTATCATTACAATAATACCTAATTTTTTATATATAAAAATTATTTAGGAGGTTAAATGCACTAAACATAGACTTTGGGCAACTTTCAGCCCGATCGACCCATTTGACATATTCCCTTTCTAGCAAACCTTTATTATTTGACCCGTTTTAGTTTAATACAACCCAAATTGGCACATTCATAAGTAAATGACTCGAAAAATATTATGTAGCATTCATGCTTAATTGTTTAATAGTAATATTATGTAACTAACATAGTATGATGTGTGTGTGTGTGTGTGTAGAGAGAGAGAGAGAGAGATTGCCTTTGACAAGTCAACAAAGACGGGTCAAATGGTGCTGCCAATGCTTCAGAAGAAGCGGCAAAATGGTGACCAAAAAAGGCCCCTAATGAAGGTATGGCGGCATCCTGACTGGCCCAGAGTGCAAGCTTCTTTAAATGTTGTAATTTTAATGAAGACTTGACATTTGTGTGTTTCTTTCCAGTTGAAGCTTGTCTTAATGTAACCGACATTTGAGTTGCACCAGCAGCCACCTTTTTGTTCTTGCCCATGGTTCTTATTGATTTCTTCAAAAAAAATGTTGTCTCAACTGCAAAATGAGTTATTTAACAATGGTGGATCCTAATGTGCACAATACAACAGTTACAAATTTCCTTAACAATAACTCAAATGGAACACTAAATCATTACCAATCAAGTCACAGTTCTGTTATTACTATGATTTCATTAATCAAAACTTCAGTTGTGCTAGAAAAATTAAACAGTCCATTTGAATGTTACATCAGGGTAGTTGATTAGGGTTTATTTATGTGTATAAACATAAGAGAAAGCAGAGCACTTGCCTAGGGTTCTAATTCACAGATTTATGCCTGATCCAATTACTTCGAGGCTTCAATTTCACATTATATATATCAACCTCACAAATTAGCATAGATTGCCCTCTATTAGTTGCATTAATATCAGACTTTCAGAGTTCAAAATCAAAATGCTTACTACAAGATAGAAATTTCAATTTGAGATCACTAATACTTAAAAGTAACCAACATAACATAAGAATCAAAATACTTGTGTTTTAGTTGGGGAATTCCATCGAACACTTCGTGCTCATAAAGAAAATAGGTAAAAATCACACAAGTGAACCGAAGTGTGGTCACATAAACAGCTAATAGCCGGAGCTCATTACTAACGGAAATAAGTCATGAAACTAGGGTTTAGTAATTCCCTTTATCACCAAAAGAAGGAGCATAGAAAAGAGCAGTAGAAAGATCACCTGAGGTTATAACTCCCGTGCAGTGAGGTCGAGCCGGTAAGGAGGCTGTGGCCGGCGACGGCCGTCGGAAACGCAAATCTCAAACACCTTGATGATAACAGGGGGTGTTTTTTCTTATTTCCCATTAAAATAATATTTTGTATGTGCCTAACTTTCTTTCTAAATTAATTTCATATTTTAATTAAGGGAAATGATAATAAGTGTCTTAAGGGCAATGGTTAAGAAATTTTTTCCTTTTTAAATGTCCCATTTTTAAATAAAATTACTCTCTCCGTCCCATTTTTATTGTCCATTTTCCTTTTTAAATGCCTCTTTGGTTGAATTTTTTCTTTAATTAAAATTACTTCCTCCGTCCCATTTTTATTGTCCATGCTTTCATTTTAAATGTTGTCCACTTAAAAATTCAAGCAATCAAGAAACAGTAAAAATAAAATTCTATTGATTGCACAGTGTAATAAATACAATTTTCTAGTGTAATATTACTTGTAACAAATTTCTTAATTTTAGCAATTAAACTCCTTGTATGATTTTTATGCACTTAAAAGACAATTATTATCAAAATTCTAAGAAAAAAAGTAATGTCTGAGACCGGGTTCGAACCGGGGACCTCTAGTGTGTGAGACTAGCGTGATAACCGACTACACCACCCAGACATGTTTGTAATTTCTTCTGAAGTATCCTATAAATAATAATAACATTTCAAAATAACCCTAATCTTATTAATTGAACAGTTTTATGACTTTTATCTTGAAATTAAAATGTCATAAACTTATCTCTACTGCATATATCTCTCTAGTATAACTATGTATTTAAAGCATTGTTTGAAAGATCCATGACTTTAGCGTTGGAGTATAATAGGGGAAAAATTCATTCTGACGTATCTGTTCTTTCATGAGTGATAGTATAAAAATGTTCATGTATTCAGTGACCATGGCTCATCACTCGGACTTATTAATCAATGTATCATCACTATATCAATTCATAACGTAAATAAAAGATCAACCGATGATTCTCATTAAATGTACTAAAAACAAAATTGGAAATATAATATAGTAATTGTTAGCTAGCAGCAATAAAACGCTAACAAATAAGTACAGAAGGTGATGGCGATGGCATAGGTTAACGGGTTGACCCGACCCGGGTCGGTTCGGACCCAGACGAATCAACTCGGTCGTATTTATCTTTATTATATTTTGTGTGTTTGTTAGTCCTTATCTTGTTTAAAATTAGATTAGGATTAGGATTGGTTTTCGTTTTTTTAGGGATTTTTGTTTATTAGGACGTTTGCTTTCATTGTAATTTTCTTAGCTTTTGATTATTGAATACGAAATAAGTTTTCTGGGAAAACCTTCTGCTCGAGTTCGTGATTGACCGATTGTGCAAGAAACGGCATCAGTTGGTATCAGAGCTCAGCGCTCTATCCATGTCTCACAACGGCCGTGGTCCTCGACAGCAACACCGTAGAGACGCCGACAGAGGCAACGAAGATGGTTGGCGAGACCCCCGTGACGTTGAAGAGATTGCTCGGTTGCAACAAAGGATCCGGGATCTGGAATTGCAACAAGAACGAGACCAAGAAACCGACACCGACTCCGTCGTCTGGGGCGAACGTGATGGGTATTGAAATCCTTTTGGACAACACAGTCCAAGACGAGATGCATATGTGGCAGACCCTCTCCGCAACATGGGGGTCAAAGTTGATGTGCCAGAATTCGACGGACGAGCTCAACCGGACGATTTCATTGATTGGCTCAGCACGGTCGAACGGGTGTTCGACTTGAAAGACATCCCTGATAATTATAAGGTAAAACTCGTCGCTATTAAGTTACGAAAATATGCATCTTTATGGTGGGAACATATCAAGAAACAACGAGCTAGAGAGGGCCGTTCAAAAATTGAAACTTGGTCAAAGATGAAAAAGTTACTGTGTAAGAAATTCTTACCCGTAAATCAACACCAAGAATCTTTTTTGGAATATCATAGTCTGTCACAACGGACCACAACCGTTGAGGAATTTATTGCTGAGTTTGACAGATTACAAATGCGGTGTGGGTTTGAAGAACCGGAAGAACAGGTTATTGCTCGATTCTTGGGAGCGTTACGTGCCGATATTTCCGATATTGTTCAATTACAACCATATTGGACCTTCAATGATGTATGTGGTTTAGCCTTGAAAGTGGAAAAACAGTTGAAAACTAAACCAAAACCGGGCTTGTACCGATCCAACTTGCCCAAACCCGATTCCGTACCGGTAGCCACGAACTCGCCGAACAAATCGAGTTCCTTCAAACCTACGGGTCAGCAGGTTCGCGGGTGTCTAGCGCATCCTCTTCCGCTCCCGTTAAATTGACACGATGCTTTAAATGTCAGGGCATAGGCCACTTCGCGCGGGATTGCCCGAATCAGCAGCTTGTCACCCTCACGGAAGACACAACCCCTGCATATGACACTGATGGCGAGGAATCTGAGGCAGCCGACAGTGAAATTATTTACCCGAACAGGGGTGAAGCGTTGGTGGAGCAACGAGTCCTTAGCATTACACCGGCCGCTAATACTGATGATACACTATGGCTACGTAACAATATTTTTCGCACTAAATGCACGGCCAAAGGTAAAGTTTGCTCACTCATTATTGACGGGGGTAGTTGTGAGAACATGGTAGCCTCGAGTATGGTGGAAAAATTAGCATTGTCATTAGAACCACACCCTGAACCATATCAGTTAACTTGGTTAAAAAAGGGAATGTTGTTAAAGTCAATCAGCGTTGTTTGGTGAAATTTTCTATTGGTACCCGATACTCTGATGAGGTATGGTGCGAAGTCATCCCAATGGATGCGTGTCATGTCTTATTGGGACGACCGTGGCAGTACGATAGGCACACCAAGCATGACGGGTTTAAAAATACATATTCGTTTAAAAAAGACGGCATAGCACCTCTTGATTCTCGCGGATCAGGGACCGAAGCCCTCATCCTCACGAAGTCCGCCTTCCTTGACTTTCACCGTCACGAATCACCACCATTTATGTTTGCTCTTATGGTCGCCGAACAAAATCAAGTGCATACCGAAACCCCACTTCAAGTTCAAACCCTCCTGGACGAGTTTAAAGAGATATTCCCTGAGGAAATACCTACAGGTTTACCACTTATGCGGGAAATTCAGCATTGCATAGATTTTATTCCCGGTTTCGTGATACCGAATAAACTGGCTTATCGGATGAACCCGAAAGAATTTGAGGAATTACACAGACAGGTTACCGCACTTCTGGCTAAAGGGCTTATTCGAGAAAGCATGAGCCCGTGCGCCGTCACTGCCTTGTTAGTACCCAAACACGGTGGCGCCTATCGGATGTGCATCGATAGTCGTGTTGTTAATAAAATAATTATCAAGTACCGTTTTCCGATACCCCGATTTGAGGACCTGCTCGATCTGTTACATGGTGCCACGACCTTTTCAAAAATTGATCTTCGTAGTGGGTATCATCAGATTCGTATGCGGCCAGGGGATGAGTGGAAGACGGCGTTTAAAACGCGAGACAGTCTGTATGAATGGATGGTTATGCCATTCGGGCTTTCAAATGCGCCGAGTACGTTCATGCGGTTGATGAACCACCTTTTCAAAGACCTTATCGGACGCTGCATGGTCGTATATTTCGATGACATCCTGGTGTTTAGTCAAGATATCACGCAACATCTCCGCCACCTTCGGGAAGTATTCGAAATTTTACAATCCCAAAAACTATATGCAAACCGAGCTAAGTGTCATTTTTTATCTCACGAAGTACTTTTTTTGGGTTATATTGTATCAGGACAAAGCATACGAATGGACGAGTCCAAGGTCGAGGCAATCACGACGTGGCCCGCACCAACGTCAATTCATGAGGTCCGGAGTTTTCATGGCCTCGCGTCGTTTTATCGACGGTTTATACGGAAATTTAGCTCTATTGTTGCTCCCATCACTGATTGCATCAAAGGAAGCCACTTTGCGTGGACGATTGCCGCTGACAAAGCGTTTGAAGAACTCAAGAGAAGGGTCACCCAAGCCCCGGTATTAGCACTACCAAATTTCCATGTTGCGTTCCAAGTAGAATGTGATGCGTCAGGCGTAGGCATTGGAGGCGTTCTTAGCAAAAATGATCGACCGATCGCTTTCTTTAGTGAGAAACTAAGTGATGCCAGACTAAAGTATAGCACGTACGACAAGGAATTTTATGCAATTATCCGCAGCCTAGAGTATTGGCGCCACTACTTATTACCAGGGGAGTTTGTGTTATATTCAGATCACCAGGCCCTGCGTTTCATTAACGCACAACACAAACTCAACCCGAGACACGCAAAATGGGTGGAGTATCTCCAGGATTTTTCTTTTGTTATTCGGCACAAAGCGGGCACGACCAACACGGTGGCTGATGCCCTTAGCCGCCGGAGAGCCCTCCTCACGTCACTACAAATACAAGTTGAAGGGTTTGAGGTTTTTCGCGGTCTTTACGTTGATGACCCAGATTTCTCGGAGGTACAGAAACATTGTCAAACACCTACCGTGGGCTCGAGACATCAGTACTCCATCCACGACGGATTCTTGTTTAAACAACATCGATTATGCGTTCCAAAGTGCTCATTACGGGATGCTATTATTTTAGAAAGCCATCAAGGGGGACTAGCGGGGCATTTTGGTCGTGACAAGACTGTGAAGTTAGTTCAAGAGCGATTTTTTTGGCCTAAATTGGTTACTGACGTGTCCCGAATTATTGATCGTTGTCGGAGTTGTCATATCGCTAAGTCGCAACATTCCAACGCGGGCCTGTATACTCCATTACCCGTATCAGACGGTCCGTGGGAAGATGTTAGTTTGGATTTTGTGGTGGGCCTCCCCCGAACTCAACGACAAAAGGATTCGATTATGGTTGTGGTTGACCGGTTTTCTAAGATGGCACATTTTCTCCCGTGTACCAAAACGTATGATGCAAGCCAGGTTGCTCGTCTCTACTTAGCTGAAATCGTCAAACTCCATGGCATACCTAAGACGTTAACTTCCGATCGTGACGTTAAATTTGTGGGTCATTTTTGGAGGACATTGTGGAAACGGTTGGGTTCTCGTCTTCATTTTAGCAGTGCCCATCACCCACAAAGTGATGGTCAGACGGAAGTGACAAATCGCAGTCTTGGAAATCTCCTGCGTAGCCTCGTGGGTAATAATCCACGACAGTGGGATGTGATACTACCACAAGCCGAATTTGCCTATAACAGGTCGTCACACCGGTCGACGGGACGAAGCCCTTTTTTGTGGTTTATGGGCGAAACCCGTTCACCCCGCTGGACCTGGCACCATTAGTTACGACTGAACATTTTTGTGCACAAGGGGAGGAGCGAGCCGAACAAATTAAGTTGATACATCAACAAGTCAAAGATCAGATTATCAATAACAATATTGTTTATCAGCGACGTGCTAATATGCACCGTAAGCGTGTGGTTTTTAAGGAGGGAGACCTCGTGTGGATCCACTTAAGCAAAGATCGGTTCCCTAAAGGGCGGGCGGGGAAGCTGCAGCCCCGTGCTGATGGACCACTCAAAGTGTTGGAACGTATCAATGATAATGCCTACAAAATTGAGCTGCCAAGCCATTACAATGTGTCTGCCACATTTAATGTGGCTGATTTGAAGCCTTTCGTTCCTGAGGAAGATGATCAGTTTGACTCGAGGACGAGTCTTTTTGAAGAAGGGGAGGATGATGGCGATGGCATAGGTTAACGGGTTGACCCGACCCGGGTCGGTTCGGACCCAGACGAATCAACTCGGTCGTATTTATCTTTATTATATTTTGTGTGTTTGTTAGTCCTTATCTTGTTTAAAATTAGATTTGGATTAGCATTAGGATTGGTTTTCATTTTTTTAGGGATTTTTGTTTATTAGGACGTTTGCTTTCATTGTAATTTTCTTAGCTTTTGATTATTGAATACGAAATAAGTTTCCTGGGAAAACCTTCTGCTCGAGTTCGTGATTGACCGATTGTGCAAGAAACGGCATCAGAAGGGTTACGATAATATTGTAATACCAAATTAACTATTTGTTCGTATATGTTATTTAGAAATCGGTATTATCAATTTTGACCTGCAAAATTTCTATATTTATTTCTAGCGAACAATATTTGATTCTTGAGATATGATATTAAATGTATTTTTATTTTAACGGGCATTCTGAGCGGCCAAACTTTGCACTGATGTAAGTAATGTAAGTATTATCGTATCCCTTTCCAACCCTCAAATTAACACTGGTCAATATTTATGAGGAAAATGATTGCAAATCGTCAACTTTAACAAATAATTTTGGACAATCAAGTAATCTAATTATTACAATTTAATGGGGATCCTGTTGAGCAAAACCAACCCCGGAAAAATATTCACTCTCCTAATCAAGTAATCTATTTATTACAACTTTGTGTTTGCTTTAAAAAGAAGATTCACACAAAACCCATATAAAAAACCCTAAAAATAAAATATTTTCTAAGAAAAAGATTCACACAAATCCCATATAAAACCCCTAAAAATCAAATCTTTTCAACGAAATTGATGCAGAAAAGGGGATGAAAAGGGGGTTCTTGAATGAAAAATGATCCATTTTTTCATGGGTTTTTGGTTTGAAGGTAAGTTCATATCTTGCATTTTTTCTCACTTTTTTTTTATTACTTTTTTCTTCTTTCTTGCAATTTCCGATTATTAATTGTGGGATTATAGGTTTTAATGCTATGTGAATCTTTATATTTTGTTAGTTATTGTGTTTGTTATAAATTGTACTATTCAGGGTTGATTGTTATTTGTTCATAGGGTTTATGATCAAAGCAATTTTATTTTATTTTAAATATATATTAATCTCTAGGGGTTGAGCATTGGGTTCCTTAGTTATGGTTGATTATTCTGTTTTACTTTCATAAAGTTTCCTTTTTGGCAAAAAATTGACTTGAAACTGATCATCTGTCCCAATATTTATAGGTTGAATGAGAATGATCATCTCCACAATGTTGATTGCATTTGTTTTATCAGTAATAAATCCATTTGAGAATGGTTCTTTGATTGAATTTGTTCCAAGTAATATCTGTTACAAAAAAGAATTATTTATAGAAGTTTAAATTATTGCAAAATCTCCAATTTTTGAAGTACCCACATGGAGAAAATGAGTGGAAATCATATATTCGAACAAATTTGGGGATTTAGAAGGAACACTGATTCCTCAAGTGATGATTCAAAGTCAAATTCTGATATAGGAAAAGATCAAAATAAGGTTATGTTAGTTCCCAATTTAAGTGAAACCAATGATCGACATGTGCAAGTCGAGAAGAAACCGAAAAGAACCCGTAAAGTGCCAAAAAAGGAGAATAAAAACACCAAGAAAGGAGTAAAGAGTAAACCAAAGAAGGATTCTTGTGTTTCTTCTAACATAAAGAAAGTAGGAAATAATAGTAGAAATAAAAAGAGCAAATTTATAAGCCAAATGACGGTTTCTGATGATTTTAGGATCTTTACAGAATCAATCTTGGATGATCTTCGAGATGCAAGAGAAACCATGTTTGCAAAAATGAGAAAAGAAATGGATCAACTCGTGAATTCAAGATCAACAAAGAAAAGAAAAATTGCAAGTAATCTCACCAAGAAACCAAACCAAAAACCTCGTGCAAGAAAGCCCACAAATCTGAAGCAGAAAAACGAGTTAGCAGCCTCAAAGGATCAAGATCATCCCCAAGAACAGGTTAAGAACGAAAACACAAACGGCCCATCTTCTAAAAATCAAATCTTGATTGATTCTTCAGCTAAAACTCCAATCTTGATTGATTCTTTTGTTAAAAATCCAATCTTGATTGATTCTTCTGCTAAAAAACCAATCTTTACAAACACCCCTGAACACTTAGCTACTTCTTGTTTGACTATACCATTCGGTTTATCGAATACAAGACCAAATGACACAATTTTGAAACTTGAAAGGGGGAACAATTCTGGGTTTGATTTCAGGCACAACGATACTGAATCTTCATGTGTTGGAAATGGGTATGCGGTTGGATTAAACCATCATCAAAGATTTGATATTTCCAACAATTTTGGGATCCCAAATCGAGTTTTTCAAGGATTTCCGCATGATGATAGTCTTTTAGGTACACGGGTGTTGAATGAAGGAGGGATTAGATACACATCGGGATTTTTGGACCCTACATTGCCAAGTCACCTTGGTTCGAACGGTTTTTGTAACGTTTATCCGAATTAGCATAAAAAATGATGTAATGATGAGTTCTTGAGGTTGATATTTATCGGGTTTTTTGGCTTGTTTCTATGTTGAATGTAGAAAACAAGATTCTGGTTTGAATAGTTTTGGTTTGTTTAAGTTTAATGGTGTTTTTGTGATGTTGAAAGATGTTTAGTAACTAAGTTGCTAACAACATACGTGTGCATCATTATAAAATACACACAATTTTATTTGTGTGTATTTGTGATGTTGAAAGATGTTTAAGTTTAATGGTGTTTTTGTGATGTTGAAAGATGTTTAAGTTTAATTAGGGGTGAGCATGGGGCGATTTGGGGCGGTTTTTAGCTAAAACCAAACCCCGCCCCGAAAGTTCGGGTTTTAAGAATTACACCCCATTCGGTTTCGGGTTTTTCGGTTTCGGTTTTTCGGGTTTTTCGGTTCGGTTTCGGGGTTTTTCGGTTTTCTGTTTTCCTTTAAATTTACCGATTTGTTACCTTAAAAATTAATATTATGATTCAAAATCTCAAACCTTAACACATTTCGTTATAAATAAAAAAACTAGTAAGTTTAATATAATGTAATAATAAATTTCAACTAACATAACTTGAATAAGATTAATAATATAATATTTTTTATTTAAAAGATAAGAAAATGTCAAATCTATTTATAAATATAAGAATATTTTTATAAAATTTGAAAGATAGATAATGGCATGGCGGGGCGGGGCGGGGTTTTTGGTCGGGTTTTTCATACGCCCCCAAAAACCGCCCCAAACATTCGGGTTTTCCAAAAATTAAAACCGTTTACATCGGTTTTTTAAATGGTTCGATTTTTTCGGGGCGGTTTTTTCGGTTTCGGTTCGGTTTTTCGGTTTTTATGCTCACCCCTAAGTTTAATGGTGTCTGTGTTAATTTTATTGGGTTGGGCGCAAGAATTGGGCCAATAATGTCACCTGATATTTTTCTTCAGTTTTTAGGTCTCATCATTATAAAATACACACAATCCTTGAACACATCACTCCCCATACTAAAGCATTAATTGTGGTAGAGAAGCTAAAAATTGTGGTGTGAATATAACCCCTTCGGGTGAGGATCTATGGAAAAGCATTACTAATTAAAGAATATAGAGAATGACTTATAACCCTTAGATCAAACATTGAAGGGATGAGATGATAGGGATTTCAAGACGCGCATTTGTAAATTTAGGGAAGGGATCTAGATAAAATATACAGGCTGTAAGGGTAGTATTGTAATAACGCCGGTCTCTCACCTAGGAAACAATTACAGTGTCTCTCTCTCTCAATTTCGAACGACACTTTCTCGAATCAAAATAGGGTTTCAATCGGACCGACGATTCTCTATGTCTCTCTAACAGGCGAAGGAGATTGAATATAGGGTTTCAATCGGACAATTTCAACGAATGATTATCTGCCTCTCTGCCACAATCGAAGGCGATTCAATATAAGGTTTCAATCGGACGAGTTCAACACCGCTGGTTTGGTAGGTTTTATTATCAATTTCGTATATTTTGTGTATATGTTAGTGAATACGTACTATATTCAGAAATTTTGACCTAAATTGTAGTGCAAAATGTTAACAACCCCATAGGAGTTCTTTGAAAGTCCTTGGCTTATGGCTGCATCACGTATTTCTCTCCACAACTGCTCCCACAACCATGGATAGACATGAAAGGAGTATCCCGTTTCCCATTCTTTGTTTTAGGCTAAGACCTTGTGGTAGTTTTGTAAGTTTTGAGATTTGACAAAATAAGATTTGATCTTATAGTGCGAGCCATAGAGTTAATGAGATGCATAATTCAAACTTTATATTCCATATATTTGGTAAAAAGTGAAGATTTATAAGAAAAATCAATTGGTTTTATTGTAAGATGTTGGTGGTTAAGTAATTGACAACCTAAGACCTTTATGATGATCAATTGCCAGAATCTCTAAGAGAGGCATAGTTCAAACTTGATATCATCTCGGGATTATATTCTCTTTTTTTAAATACATTTAGCCTGAGTGGAAGCCCCAATTTTCTACAATTAAACAACCCCTAAATCTGGTAATATTTCTTGACAATAATTTGGGTAATTTTTTCATGTGTCATGGGGTTTGAAGGTGTTGTACTTGACAATAATTATGTTAATATGTAAACATAAACATTGACTGCAGGATGTTTAGAAGCAAAGTTCTCAAAATTCGGGTTAAAACAAGTCGGCGGGTCAACATAGGTTAGGAAGCGGGTCAAAGCACATTCAGGTCAACCCATGTTAGGAACTGGGTCAAAGCAGGTTGGTAAGTGGGTCGGGTTGCTCATGTCACATGTGAGACATCAAATGAAAGTAAAATATCCATTTATATGTGCGTGTTAAATTCTTCAATTTCATGTTATAAGCATGCTAGCTACAATCTTTTTTCTCCATCTGTCACTCTTAGGTGACGAACGAAGAAGAAATAGTTGAGTAAGTACATTTACAGTAATATTAGTTGTTGGTTAAGTTGAAAAAATGCATAAAATTGATACATGTACATTTTGCAGAGTTTGGGGTAAAAGAAAAAAGACTACTAAGATGGATGATGAAGAGTTTGGGGTAGAGACGGAAAGGAGAAATAATAATATTCATGAAGTTCAAGAAGGTAAGCGCTGATTTTAAGCGAACCAGAGGTTTATGGTTAAACTAACAAAAGATGAAAGAGTTAAACTACGGAAGACACTGAAGTGAGAATTATGAATAGACTAAGTAGGAATCGGCAAATGATGGATTTGTTGTAACTAAACAATAGGTTTTTATGCATAGTAAACTATACACTAGATGGTTGGTTGTTTTTTGATCATATGGATTGCCAGATTTAAGTGGTTCGTTGTTTTTAGGTGGTTAAATGTATTTTCAAGGTTTATTGTTTTTTAAAACTTATTGGTGGTTGATTGGTTTTTGTTGATACAGATTGATAGATAGTCGTAGAAGTAATATAGATTTTTATTATTTTGGTTTTTGTATGTATTGATTATAATATTCAATAGAACAAGTATAGGCACATAAAATTTCATCAAATGTTCAAGATACATGAAAAGCTAAACAAAAATAAAAATTATGAAAAGCTATACGTGATGAAAATACAAATGCAGATGCTAGTATAAAAATTGGAATGCCAATATTCAAAACAATATCTGAAATGTAACGAGTATTTAAAAGTGCAGGGAGAACTACATAAAGTGAAAATACAAATGTAATAATGTAATTACGAAAATGCAAATGCAATTATGAAAATGCAAACGCAACTGACATTATTTGAAACCGAACCATATGTAAAATACCAAACACTTGTAGCCTACTGGTATTGGAGTAAGGTGTAAGGTGTTGCCTATAATCTATTGGTCATGGGCTCAACTCCCCCTATGGACAAATTTGAGTAGATTAGGTGACGTTAAAAAACTACATAAAATACAAATGCAACTACAAGTATGAAAATGCAACTGCAACTATAAAAATACAAATGCAAATACCATTATTTGAAACAAAACAAATATTTTAAAGTTCGGGGAATAACTAAATAAAATGAAAATGTAGATGCAAGTATGGAAATAAAAATGCAACTGACGGTATTTGAAATATAACAAGTATGTAAAATTTCAGGGAATAGCTACATAAAATAAAAATGCAACTGCAATTATGAAAATGCAACTGCAAGTATAAAAATGAAAATGTGAATGCTAGTAATTGAACCATAAGCAATATTTAGATTTTTAGGTAATAACTAGATACAGTAAAAAGTCAAATGAAAAAGTGTGTTTAAGTACATTTAGTAAGAATATAAAATGATAACAAAACAAAACTAATGTGCCACTCGAGAACATCCTGCATCATCATCTGTTCTTTTTCCTTTCGGACAAGTTCGACTATTATGCGGATCATAGTTGTCACTACCTCCAACATCAATTTCCTTAGATGAATTCACGACATTTGCAACTTTCAAAGTGTCCACAGATTTACTACTATTTACATTCTTATCATGCTTAAAACACCTAAAAATCTTAAGCGTAGCGATTCCACCATTTGCATTTTTCAAAACCAAATTGAAGAGAAGCTGGATTATGATCAAATCTATAAAAGTCAATATAAATAAAAACTATAAAACAGGTGAAACTTCAGAAAATAACTACATACAATGAAAATGCAAATGCAAGTACGAAAATGCAAATGCAAGTACGAAAATGCAAATGCAAATGAATTTCGAGGAATAACTAGGTATAATGAAAATGAAAATGCAAATTCCAGTTATCTGAATAATATTTCAGATGAAAATGCAAATGCAAATTCGAGTCAGTTCTTTAAAATATTAGCTGAAAACGCAAATGCAAATGCAAGTATGAAAATGCAAATGCAATTCCAGTACATCAAACAAATGTTTAAAATTTATGTATAATATTTGTGTTCCGATCGATGTTAAAATATTGTATAACCTAATTCCGTCAATTTGCATATCCAAAAATTTTGAATTAATTCCAAAAAAATTGCATATCCCTTAATTTAATCAATTTGCATTAATTCCAAATTGGTTGCATCAAATTAGAAGATATGTGACCTACTTGGATCTGGAGCTGATGAAGGAGCAGTACCACCTGGAGTTGTTCGTATAGGAGCTGTGCGACATGGATCCGATTGAGGAGGAGGAGAAATCATGTGAACTGGAGCTGATTGAACATGAGAAATCAAGAGAAATCGAAATAGATTAATAAACGAAATAGCTATTGAAAATTAGAAGCTGTTACTTACCTGAATCTACTTGATCACGTGATTTCGATTAAAGAGCTAGGGGTTTTTGGTTCGTTCTGCTCGTATGGGAGAAATCGAAATTAGGAGATGATAAACAAAATTGAGATGCAGATTCAGTAATAAACGAATTAGAAATCGAAAATAGGAGATGTTTATTACCTGAATCTACTTGACCATGTGATTTTGGGGTAAAGGAGTGTACCACTGACACTGGCCACATATTGTGACCGGACACCCGACCCAGCAACAGGTGCATTCCCCGGTAAATCACCTAACAATGATATCCCCACCTCTGCTTGGGCTCGATATACGAGACCCAGCATTTTTCAGCACAGAGGGAGGACCCACGTTTTTTAAAGGGGCTGGTGGCCACAAGAGGGGTTTCACGGGGTTCGAACCCGGGACCTCCCACATAGGAGGCCCAAGTCTTACCAACCGCGCCACCCTTGTGGTTAGATTTTGATTAAGGAGCTAGGGTTCTTCTGGTTCGTATGAAGGTTCACGTCTGGAGTGTTGGGGGAGAAGATGAGGAATGAGGGGAAATTAGAAATCACGTACATAGGTTGTGAAGGAGTGGAAAAATGACAATAATACCCTTAAATGCCCTTAAATGTCTTACCTAAATCAATGCTCTTAATTGTTTCTTTAACTTCTTCAAATAAGCTAAGTTCTTTCTTAATCCATATTCTAACTCCTTATACTAAATACCTTATTAAAATACCTTTCAGGCTCGTCCTTCCCGCCGACTCGAATGACAGATGGCAACAAGCCAACGGAAAGGAAGTGCCAACCGGTCTAAGTGAATATCTTGGGCTTCTACTTATTGAATGGTTAGGCCCAATGTTGCACCTCCAAAACCGCAAACCATATACTTCCTCCGTTTAGAAATAAGTGATACAAATTAGTTTTCATGTTTTTTAAGGCAAAAGATTGTAATGAAGATTAAATTGGATAGTTAGTGAGTGAGGGGTCCCACATATTATGATTAAAGTGAGTTTAATGATATTAAAAAGTAAAAGTAAGGGTAAATGAGTAATTTCACTTTATTAAATGAGATAGTTAGTGGGTACATGTCCCACTATATTTTACCAAATAAGGAAAGTTTCAAAGTGTATCACTTATTTTGAAACATCCCAAAATAGAAAGTGTATCATTCATTTTGAAACAGATGAAGTATTTAGTTTTGGTTAAAAGCTCTAACTATATTATATTAGGTTACCACAAATCCACCATATATTTCCTTGAAAGATTAATACGATCCATGAAAAATATAAATATGTTAATAAAAATTAAATTAAGATTGGATTGATTTATCATTGATTAAATGTTGTGTAATGATGGTGAAAAGTGTTTTCTAATTTGAATTCTTAATTATGTATCTTTCCCTTAGGCCATTGATAAAAGACAAAATCATCCATTAAGTTCATGGGTGTTTGAGATTGCGATATCAAGTAAATTATCTGCATACTGCATTTTTAAAACGCAATAATATAATTTAGGATTTCGATAATGACAGTCTTAAGGGCTGTCTTTAAATGTATTAAAAATTGTACAAATGAGTAATTCCGAAAATTCAAGAGTCGGTTATAAATGAATGTATAACTTTTTTAAACATGTCTTATGACGGTCTTTAGGGCTATCATTATCAAAAACCCTATAATTTATAGTGTTTGGATAAGAAAGCGAATAAGTGATTATCCGCCACTGACACTCCTCAAACTTCATTTTGGAAAAGCATATGTAGTTTTAAAATGTCATTTTAGAAACACAACCCAGACACCCATAAATAGCAACCAATGAAGGATATCTACAACGAAATCATCTCGTTATAAAATCAAAATGTGTTATACATTACACCGTAATGTGTTGCATCAAATGATACATCAAAAGATGTATGCCTCACTATAGTTCAATAATGATTATTACCAATACTTGTTAGGGTCAAATTATGTTGTATCTAATAGTTAGAGGGCTAGTTATGTCAAGATGTAATAGTTATGATCTAGTCATTAGTCTTAGTCAATGGAGTCAAGCTTAATTAGTGTTAATTAAGCTTGTTTAGCTATGAGGTATAAATACCTTATGTTAAGGCTTAATTTGTAAGCTTTCCTTTCACTAATTGAATTACCATTTGAAAGCTCTCAACATTTCCCTCCACCACTCTCAACTACCTCACACACACTCAAACACCAAGAACACACACACTTAAGCAAATCTTCTATTTCTCACCTTGAATCATCATGAATTAGCTCAATCTCAGTTGATTACGATCTAACAAGTGGTATCAGAGCAAAAACTCTCTGTGAGTGGATCCAAATTCAGCTTAATTCGATCAAGATCTGAGAATTTTGAAGAAAAGTTCGTTCGTTCATGTCAAATTTAATGTTGTAAATTTTTCGTTGGAATTGAAGATTTTATTGAAGAATCATGTTTCTCATTCGATTCTAATCAAGATAGAATCAAGTTTCGATCCATTCCGTTAACAGATCACCTCAATTTCGTGATTTTGGTGAAAAAGTTAAAAAGTTCAAAAGTTACTGTAATTTGAAGAATCGAAGCTTATGTGTAATGGATTCAAGAAATTGATCCGATCAAAGTGTTAGCAATTGGATTTCGAACGTTTAGCAAGAAGAATCATTGAATTTGATGAAGAAATGAGCGAAATCAGATCAATTTAGTGCAAGTTTTGTACGAACGTATCTTCTGTTCGTCAGAGTAGTTCGAGCTCAAGAACACGTTAGACTAGTTCGGCCCGAAGTATTGTAACAACTTCGGCCCGAAGTATTGAATCCCAAGTAGTTCGGCCCATTGAAGTTCGGCCCGAACTTCTCTAATCTTCGGCCCAGATCGAAGTTGTTGTTCGACCCAGCTGCTTATTGAAGTTCGGCCCAACACACTTCGGCCCAAATACCTAGTTCGGCTCTTGCAGAAATTCACCTAGTTCGACACCAATATTTCACATAGTTCGGCTACAGGTCTTCAAGTCTTCGGCTTCAAACAATCTGATCAAACAATCAAGATGCAAAATCAAACTCAATATCAACAAACTTCGGCTGTGTTCGATTAATCACAGATTCAACAATTACGATTTCAATTTCAGTCTTGAACGAACTAAAGAGTTCGGCTTTTTGAAGGTTTCTTTTTCAATCCCGATCAGGAATCCCAAGCAGAAATCATAATCTGATCATAATCGATTATGATCAGAAATCAAAATCGACCTGAAAACGATTCAAACAATCGCTCAATTTCAATTTAAATCTCAAAGTTCGATCAATTGAAGAGTTCGGCTTCGAACAGTTCGGCTAAACCCAAAAATTGTCATGATTCGCTTATACCTGTACAATGTTTCGGTAAAAATCAATTGATCCCACAGATTCCGACTTCAAATCTGTGTTGATTCCGATCCAGAATTTTCCTTCCGATCGATCGAGATTAAACATTTGAAGATGCCTGCTTCCATTTGTTCTTGACGTCGACTTATTCAATTACAGATCCCGTCCCAAGACTTATTGGCCCAAGTTCAATATCTGGCCCAAAGTCATATTAGACCCATCTTGTCTAAATCCAACCGGTAAAAGCCCAAATTAGTTTTACCAGCCCATAACAAACACTAATAAGTCCAAACGTATCAAAATTTTAATATATATATTTTTTTAACTAGTTCACTTAAAACATATACTTTGAATTTTCGAGAATAACATCAATGGTTTCTAATTGATTTTCAATAAGTCAACTGCACAAAAACCGAATGTCAAAATATATCCACAAACACAACTGAATTACAATTTCAATTTCAGTTATGTTTTTAGGCTAAATTTAAATTTCATTCTTTTTTAAAAATTTCAATTTTAAACTTTTTAAACAATTTCAATTTGTACATTTTGAAAAAAAAAAAAAAAAAAAAAAAAAAAACTATTACCCAAAATCTTACTCATCGCTAAAATGGAAAAGCCTACACCAGCTATCAATGACGATATGGATAAAGATCTTCAAACAGTGCAACAGGTTATGGCTTTTATCTCAAACTATAAGAAGAAATATAATTCAAAGCCTAAAAACAATAATCTGAGATCTTCATCTGACATTAAATCTGATCTAAATGCTACAATCTCAAATGAAAAGTCAATTATCACACCTTTGGATGTTACAAAGAAATCAGTCGTTCGTGATTCAGCGTATTATACACGTAAGATGTTGATGACTAAACATATTGAGACTGAGCAAGTGTTATTAGCTGAAGATGAAGAGAATTCGGCAAATCTATGCTTTATGGCACGTGAAAACGCCGAGATTTCTGATCGTTTCAACGAAGAGGCTAACAAAGAAATAGAGGTACTCAGTTCTCTCTTATCTAATTCTTCAAATACAATTGATTCTGATAAATGTTTTGCAACAAACCAGGATTCTGAAATTGAGTCTTTAAAACAAAACCTTTTAAATGAAAAAGAATTAAATACTTTACTTCAAGAAAAATTAGCCGATTTAGAAAACGAAAATGAACAATTTGTTGATCATAATACACAACTTGTTCATTTTATTAAACAAAATAAAAATTTTGAGAAAAAGAATCTGACGTTACAAAATCGAATTTCAGAATTGACGGTTAAATATGAGAATGATATTAAACATTTGTCTCATACAATTTCTGAAAAAGAAATTGAAATAACCAATCTTCAAAATACACAAAGTTCAACATCAAATGATCAAAATGATAAATATTACAAATTATACATTGAAACATGGCATGAATATCAAATAACTAAAAACTGGTTGGAACGCAAACAAAAAGAATTTGATGATAATGAAAATCAGTTTAAATCCTTAACCTCACAAATTAAAGAATTATCTGACACTTTACATGAAAACGACATTCAAACATCACGTGACTTAAATAACAAACAAAATGTCATTCATCAACTTCAACATGATAAAATTCAACTTTCTTCTCACATCAAACACTTAGAAGAAATAATTGCCAAACGAGGTCAAACTGATCAAACAATTCATTTAAACAAGCCTAAAGACTTCAAATACTTCAATTCAAGAGAAGGATTAGGAGCTACTAATCCTGAATATCTTAAGATGGCTTGTAACGTGCTTCCAACACTGTATAATTCCAAATACATACATGTCGATGTTTGGCAGAGTTTCCTTCGTATGACTGATGAGGAAGAAGAGGTTGAGACTTTCAACCGAGCTAGAAAGGAGAATGTCCAAATTAGTTTTAATTACACTGAATTAAATAAAACATATGAAACTAAAAAGGTAAAATTTGAAAATGACGATTATTTTCCAATTATAAAACCAGAAGATTTTGAAATTAAAGGAAATGCAGTTCTTCAACAAAAAGTAACATCAAAGATTTATGTTCCTTCTCTAATTCTGGAAAAGAAAATTTGTCAATTGGAAAATGAAATCGACGAAACACATAAGGTATTTGACAAAGAAAAATCAGTTTTACAATCCAAAATTTTTGAATTAGAAACTAAAATTGATAAAACACATAAGTCTTTTGATGAAGACAAATTAAAGTTGCAAACGGCAATTAAAAATTTAGAATCTAAATCAAAAGACTCTCCTTTACCGGCAAAGAATAAATGTAAAAATTCAAGAATGTTTTCTCCTGTCATGGCTTATCGTGATTTATATACGATCAAGCAAACTGAGGTTAATAGAGGAAATTCTAAATCTAAACCGAAATCTCAAGTATGTTCTTCTACCAAACCTAAGCCTAGGAGATCCACGGTTCCATCACAATCTGATAAGAAAATGAATGCTCTCAAACAAGCTAATAGAGGAAATTCCGCACCTAAAACTCCAAATAAATTAGGTTCCTCTTCTAGGCTTAAGCATTCTCAAATGGATAAAACTAAATCATCAACTGTGTTGAAACATTCTACTCCTTCAAAGAAAATCTTTTCCAAAACTCAATCTTTAAAATACTCGAGAAAAGATTTACTTTCCTTGGCACCAACAACATCTTTTACACAAGTGCCAAAAACATCTCCTGTTTATGTTTATAAAACATCCTCGATCTTAAAAACTAAATGGGTTCCCAAAACTCCAACATCTCAAATAATTCCCCGGAAATTATTTGAAAGTGAAACATCAAGTTTCAGTTTTTCTTGGAACTCTCAATCTTTAAATCAAATCGATACAACTTATCGGTGGTTTAATTCCCACACTAACATTGTCGGACCCAAACAAAGATGGGTACCAAAAGTTGTCTGATTTGTTTTGCAGGAAAAGGACTTATACATGCATCAGTGTATAACTCGCACTTCAACTAAATGACTTATACACAAAACGGTGTATAACTCGCATTTAAAAGAAATGGCTTTCAAGTACATAAGCTTGAAACCCGCTCTTAACCTTATTTTTCACGTAAATGTAAAAACTCTTTCCCAACTCCTCTATAAACTGTAAATTTTTCATTATTTTGTCGAGGGGGAGAAATTTTAATTCTACGGGGAGAATTATTATTTCCAGGGGGAGAAACTTTCTTATATCAATACTTTTATACGCGTTTGAATTTTTTTTTAATCGAACAATTTTTTTTTATCAAACGACAATACCTTCCTATGGTTTGCTAGAACCGGCATAACCTTCCAAGGGAAATATTTTTTAGCCAAAAGTGGTAAATGTGAGGGTATATGTCTTAGGGTATAGATTTAGGTGAGTGAAAGGTGATGTGAAAACATGATAATTTTAAGAAAACACACCTTTGAGTGCTTCCAAACCGAAAATAAACCGGGCAACCTCACTAAATTGTGATCATTCATGTGTTGAATGATTCACCAGACTTAACTGGCCCAGTCAAGCATTTGCACTCCACCACCAACCACTCAGATTCCTCTCAATAGGAATTTGTTTCAATTCATCAGGGGACGTAGCACATAATCTATCGACTGCTCATTCGGAGTATGTTGGTATTGAAATAATTAACCTTCTGCCCCGGGTTACGTCTTCAATTGAATGCACAATGTGTCTAGATCTCATCGACAAATATTTCCAATTTAGGACACATACATTATTGAATATGAATCTCCGTGTATTCATCGGAACACTCATAGTGGCATCACAATCTGGTGTTTCACGAGGATTGAGTGGAAATCCTGCTAGAGCTAAAATTACGCCAACTCTAATCGCAGGTCACACATTTGAATCAATGGTTGTGCAAACGATTATCGATTCATACCGTGTGTTAACGGATACTCTATGTGAGTCCGGTATTTCCTAAATTGTTCAAGTTGCTGTGCCTAAACTTTTAAATCATAAAGGCAACAACTTATGCCGGAAACACATACATTTTCCGATGAAAAAAAATCCATGTTATTCTTACAAAGTAACATCATCAATGCTGATAAATTGCACATGAGCGTTATAGTTCACTCTCAAATTACTCCTATGATCTGCTATAACCGGCATGATCTTCCCCAGGAGCCACCTACAATATAGGACAATATGTAAGGGTACATAGGTCTAGGTGAGCAGAATCAAGTATCACGGGATCTTGATTGGGGTGCGCAGAGATAAAATTTGAGAGGGGGAATGTAGTATGGGGTGCAATTCAGCTATACATGGTAAAATGAAATGAGGGAGTAGTCGAAAAATGAAAAAGTAAGCTTGAGTGAGGAGGGTGTGACAGGGTTAAAGAAAACGAAAAACCCTTACCAAACTGTTAAAAAGCCGGGTAGCCACGTCTCTATCAGATTGCATGTGTTGCTCTCTGATATTGAAAAAGACATCATGGAACCCAGTGATGCAATGCACAACCCCCCCAGCCACTCAAGTATTTCTTAAAAAGTACTTGTTTCATTTCCACGGAGATTAGCTCATATGCTATCGACATCTCACTTGGAGATTGTTGATATTGAAACAGAGGACAAGTCTCTCCAGTCCTCGCCTTCGTTTGTCCACTAATTGAGTCTAGAACCGAAATACACTTTTAGGACACAAGGCATAATACCAAGCTTATCTTTGTGATAAAGCCGGAACATTCATAGTGATACCAACGTTCTTGGTATTCCACAATGATTGAATGGAAATCCTACCAGTGCTAACATCTATTCCAACACTGAAAGTAGGTCACACAGTTTTTGTAACTGTTGTGTTAACGGGTAATCTATGTGATCCCGGATTTCCTGACTTAATTCGATCATTGCGATTAAATGCCAAATGATTTGATCGGATATCTATATCAACATCGGTTCGGTTTTCGATAATACAATATGTTGTATATTGATTCATTCAAAATATGAATATATCACTATTCATCATATTTGTATTCATGGGCTTAGAAGATTTTCTTCATTTCACCTCGACGAATTTCACATTTTTCATGATGATTCCGATTAATCTTAATCATCATGAGGGGGAGAAAATTTACTAAGAAGTTCAGTTTACGAAGAAAATGCTTACAAGACTTACGAAGATATATTAGCCCAGTTTACTCCACTTCAAAAAGTCATATGCACCAATTAAGGGGGAGTGAACAAGAAACCGAAGAAGATTTATTAAGAAATAATTGTCTGTTCGAGGGGGAGCGTAAACTTCATCAACATTTTATCCCTAATAACAATTATCAATACTCACAAATCGACAAAGCCACAACTTCAACAAAAGACTTCCGCTACAATACAACTCTATCCATGGGTCTACATTTTAGTCGATTTACATTAAATAATTTGTGAAGAAAAAGAAACCGTCTCATCTTCAGAAATTTCTCACAAATTCTCAACATTTCCATTACAAATCTTAAACCGTCAAATCATTCTATTCAAACCACAAATTCACATTCATATCCATACAAAAGCAAAACTGTACAAATCTTTTGTATCATACAAAATACATATCATCCACATTCATTCAAATCTTAAATGTATATATCATTCTTTCCTATATACAAACATACACACACACACACACACATTCAAAACCTTTAACTTTCAAATCATTCTTTCACACTATAAACCATCATTATCCTATCCTCACAAACCTCTATCCAAAATTAAATCTCCTACATTTCTTAATCCCAATCAAATCCTTACCAAACAGATGTTTCATTTCCAGAATTTTCAACAGGGATGTAGTTCTAAAAGTTCGCAAAGAGGGAGATTGGATAATGATCAAGACAAATTAAGTCAAGACTCCATGAAATCTTCTAAGATACTTTATATTGGTTGAAAAGCCGATTAAAAGTTTCATTCTTATCTGATCATCATAAGCTGAAACTAATACTACATCAAAACTACTTAAACGATTAAATCAGTTTCAGACTATGCTCGAAAAGAAGATTTCAAGAACATGCTATCCCAACTATTGATACAAAGGGGGAGATTGTTAGGGTCAAATTATGTTGTATCTAATAGTTAGAGGGCTAGTTATGTCAAGATGTAATAGTTATGATCTAGTCATTAGTCTTAGTCAATGGAGTCAAGCTTAATTAGTGTTAATTAAGCTTGTTTAGCTATGAGGTATAAATACCTTATGTTAAGGCTTAATTTGTAAGCTTTCCTTTCACTAATTGAATTACCATTTGAAAGCTCTCAACATTTCCCTCCATCACTCTCAACTACCTCACACACACTCAAACACCAAGAACACACACACTTAAGCAAATATTCTATTTCTCACCTTGAATCATCATGAATTAGCTCAATCTCAGTTGATTACGATCTAACAATACTCTGTAAAGATCATTGACTAAATATAAAATTGGGGATGATTATTTGGCATACTAGAATTTCGTATAAAATGTGGATTAAAATACGTTAGAGTGAATTGTTTATAATATCATATGGGATTTTTAATTATTGAGCCATCAATTTGTTAATAGCACTAACCAATCATTAACAAGCCTATTTTTCTCTTTTATCCTTTTCTTTTAAATTTTATTGCAATAAATTAAAATCAATCAGGATAATTACTTAATTAGTAATTTAACTATATTTTTTGTTAGCATAATAGATTTATTGGACTCTTTTAGTTTGGGCCATGTATTTAGCCCATTACTAGTTTACCCTAATTAGGTTCTCTATATATTGTTTGCTTTCTTTTTATTGTAATACACTTTTCTTTTGATAATAATATATGAATGTTCTTTGTAAGTTAACATTTTTAACCATATGGGATAACTGATGCGCTTACGGAGTCCTCGAAATCGTGATTTTTAACCATAATGCTTATATGAATGTTAAACACCCGACCAACCTTGATCTAACCCCTCAAAACTTTATGGTGTTTTTGAAGTAATTGTAATAAAATCCATTTTGACACTTACATATATTGGTTTATCGCTATATTTACTTGCTCGGTCTATTCAGTCAGCAGTATGTTGTATTCTGCCACGTGTAATAATATTGAAAACCACGATGATGATGTGGAGTTTGTGGCTGCGCTAATTCATGACCATATGTTTTGTGGGGCGGTGGGTTGGACGGTGGGTTTTGTTTTGCTGATTGATGATGCATTGCACCTTAAAATATTACAAATCTACACATCATTATACATGCCACGTGTCGATTTTCTACTGGCTTGGACGGTTGGAATTATTTGCTTGGATGTATTGTAAAACCCAGTATAATTTTAACGTTTTTCATGTTTCCTTTATATTGCTTGGACTAAGAACCGGCTATATTCTTTCAGTTTTTTATTTTAATTTTCATATAAAATTACTTCTCAATTTGATTGATTTAAATCGAAAAAAATCCTAAAAGATCTAAGAAAATTTCTCGATTTGATTTGGTATGGTTCCGATCGGTTTTCGATCAAATCCAATCCAATCCAAGATGTAATCAGTACGCCGTACGGTCCTCGGTTCGTCTGAAACTATATTTTCGGTTCTTAGTTCGGTTCAGAACGCTTTAATTGTTGGATTGTGCACATATATGCATATGTTGAACTTAACTAATTTCTTCTCTATTCGTGTAAAATCATTTTGCACTCGATAGAAAAACATGAGCCAACCACAAATGATTCAAAAAAGAAAGCAAAGGGAAAAAGGCTAATTAATAATGTTTTAAAACCCGGGTTATTACTCGACTAGGTATGATGGCTGGGTCACGGTTTAACCTGTTGAACTGGTGGGTCAACCCGGGTCAATTCCCCTGATTTCCCAACATTCGGTTTCCAAAATCTTCGTATCACCTTCCAAATCGTTTTTTTCGGTTTACAATTTTGACGAATCAACTTCCAAAATTGAAATTCAAGCGAGATTACAAGCTACCTCCAAGTCACAAGTGGTTTTTGGGTCGTCCGGGTCACCAGGTTTCACAAAAACTCGCGAGGTTACAACGGGTCATTAGTGAGCAAAAATCCATATATTTTTTACTCGATCTCTTTACCAGATCACGATTTAACCGATTAAACCGCCAGATCACCCCGGTTTTAAAACACTACTAATTGGAATGTGGGGCACCAAATTGGGTTCATGTGAAGGGGGCCCAACACCACAAAGTCATCTCCTTCTATGAGTTGTCAACAACTCTAGCCCCTCATCGATAAGGGAAAATCCCTGACCTGGATTGCCTAAAATTATTTCGTTAAAAAAATCTCTAAAATTGAATTATTAATGTGACATAAAAAAATGTGAAAATTCTCCATATCAAAATTTCTTTTAGTTTTTTTGATTTTGGACCAAAACATACTGGAACCGATTTTTTTATGTAATTAAAATCAAGTATTGGACTGATACAACTTGATTCGTTCTGATTTGCTTCTATTCTGCGGTTCTGACCGATTCTCAGTCCAATTTGCACGTACCTAATTATAATCATTTTACATGACCTGATTATTGCATTGAACCGATTTGAGGTTTCTAAACCAATTTATGATTTGAAGTATGTTTAGTGGTGGCTACTCATCTTTTATTATATTTTATTTTATTTTTTTAATCCAAGGCTTGTAGCCTAGTGGTATCCAAGGAGGATTTAAGGTGTTACGTTCAAGTCCCGTCGTGGACAAAAATGTGGAATGTTCGAGGGAAGACATACTGTCCCTTGTGGATGTCACTATCTATGCTCGAACCACTAACTTACTAACTAGCCGTTAAAAAAAATAAAATCTTTTATTATTTTTTCTTAAATAAACGAAAATAAACTTTATATCACATTAAGTACTAAAATAACTTTCATGTTATACTCACAATGAATAAATAAAATGTAGGTAAAGTGATTTTTAAACCCAATTATATGGAGGAACAACATAATATACTACTATATTTTAGAAAATCAAAGAATATTTTAAGCATAATGCTTATACAATCAAATTTCATAATCAATGATTACAGTAAGTAAGAAATAGACACTACTCTTCCACCCTCATACAAACTACTGCCTCCGTCCCTTAATAAAGTTCCCATTTGTGTTGGGCACAACATTTTAGGAGATAGTTAGTGGTGGGGTATTTGGTATTACTTTTGATTAAAATATAAGGTTTGATTGGAGAGAGAAAGTGTTTTAAGAGATAGTTAGTGGTGAAAGTATTGGTAATAATATTATTATATTAAGTGGGCCCCTTATGTTTGAGAAATGAGAACTTTATTTAGGGACAAAATTTGAAGGCAAAATGGGAACTTTATTTAGGGACGGAGGGAGTAGTTAATATTTATTTTGAAGAAAAAAATCGCAAAATCTGATTAAATATACGAAGTATATTTTAACAGAAATATTTGGTTACTAGTTAATATTTCAAAAATAATGGGTTTACCCAACATAATATTTCAAGTAAAAATTTCAGTTTTTAAATTCATTATACCTGTCAACCAACTTTCTTAAATTAGACAAATTAACTTGTTTTTAAATTCATCCAAATTTAATTAAATCATATGATTTTTAACAAGAGTATAAAATTCTTCTTATATACATTAAGCATTCCAAATTTACTGTTCATAAAGAATTTCAGTTTTGCCCCCTTTAAATGTTTGAAAGTTATATTGTGATACTGAAGTTTGTAAGGGATAATAACTCCGTTTGGACCAATCATGTTTAAGCACATTAGAAAATGATAGAGTACAGTGGTAAATGATGCACATGGAGCTTGAACAAAACGGAAGTTTGACATTTAAAAAAAAACCCCTAAACTAATAGAGATTTCGTAAATTATTCATGAAAATTTTAATATTAAACCCAAAGTATTTATTAATTACATAAAGTTAATAAATATGATCCTAATTTAGTATTTAGTTAAACAAAATAAAATATTTTGTTTCTAAAATTTCTACTATTGAAAAGATAATTAAAATATAATCGGTACAAACTTAATACTCCCTCCGTCCCACAAAAAACTTCCCATTTGATATCGGCACAAGTTTTAAGGAGATAGTTAGTGGTGGGGTCATTGGTAATAATTTTGATTAAAATATAAGATTGGTTTGGAGAGAGAAAGATGGTTAGTGGATAGTTAGTGGTGGGGTCCTTAGTAATAATAATATTTTATTATGTGGAGCCCATCAATTAAATGAAATGGGAAGTTTTTTGTGTGACAAAAAATTAAGGTCAAATGGGAAGTTTTTTGTGGGACGGAGGGAGTATTACAATATAACTTTCAAATTAACAAACCCGCAACGGAGTGCGATCCTAATATCCTTGTGAGTGACAATTACAATTTTACCATTCACCAACCTCTAGTTCTTTCTTGAAGCAAAAATGATAAGTTCCCACCTATAAAATCCCCTAAACACCATCAGTTCTCCTCACAGACTCACAATCCCTTAAATCTAGAGAGAGAGAGAGAGAGAGTGTGTGAAGCTTTTTAGAGAGAGAAAGCTTTAAGCAACAATGGAGGGCAAAGAAGAAGATGTTAAGCTAGGAGCCAACAAGTACTCAGAAAGACAACCAATTGGAACATCAGCTCAAACTGACAAAGATTACCAAGAACCACCACCTGCACCTTTGTTTGAGCCAGGAGAGCTGTCTTCTTGGTCTTTTTACAGAGCTGGAATTGCTGAGTTTATTGCCACTTTCTTGTTCTTGTATATCACTGTGTTGACTGTTATGGGTGTCGTCAAATCTCCCACTAAATGTGGGACTGTCGGAATTCAAGGTATTGCTTGGGCTTTTGGGGGTATGATCTTTGCCCTTGTCTACTGTACTGCTGGTATTTCAGGTATATTACCTACAAAACCTTTCTTTTAAATTCTCTTTACTTATTTAGTGATTTTGTGGCTGTTTTTGGATCTTCTTGATGGCGTAGTTAACAAATCTGGATGTTTTTTTATAATTTTCAACTTTTATAAGGAAACCCTGTTTTTCTCTTGAGCTAAAGGTCTCAACTTTAAGAAATGTTTCTTTCAAGATGAAGTTTTCTTGAATTTTACACTTATTTTCAAGAAAATGTTATCTTCTGTTCAAGTTCAACTTTTTACACTAATATGACCATTATTTTGCTTAATGTGATACGGGTTCTTGTTGTTTTGGGTTAAAAACTTATCTATTAAGTTAAAAGTTCCATTTTCCGTATCAAAATAAGAGAGTGCTTCAAAGATAACATTTTCTTGAATTTTACACTTAATTTTCAAGAAACTCACATTTCCCCTGTAAATTCTACTTTTCTTTTATGGGTTTCTATACTTCCACAATATTTCGCTAACCCTCTTTAAACTGAGCCAAATTTCACTTAATTTTGAAAAAAAAATTGTATCTTTATTTTTGAACATGTTCTTTATTGATGTAAAACAGGAGGACACATTAACCCAGCAGTAACCTTCGGTTTATTCCTTGCAAGAAAGCTGTCTTTAACCAGAGCAGTGTTCTACATGGTTATGCAGTGTCTTGGAGCCATTTGTGGTGCAGGTGTGGTTAAGGGCTTTCAGGGCAAAACCCAGTTCAATACTTTGGGTGGTGGGGCCAATGTTGTAGCCCATGGTTACACCAAGGGTTCGGGTCTTGGTGCTGAAATTGTCGGTACTTTTGTTCTCGTTTACACCGTTTTTTCAGCCACTGATGCTAAGAGGAGTGCTAGAGATTCACATGTTCCCGTAAGTATATTCTTTAAAAACTTATAATTGCTTTCTAATTAGTTGGTTATATGTCTTCATTACCCTTTGAATTTGCGTGCATTACAACCAATATTAGGGACAATTAAGTAATTTTAACTCGAAATCTGACCATGTTTTAAGAAATCTTGATTTTCTTGCGTACCAAATTAATCTTGGAAAAGATGAGCTGTTTTTTGATGTTATATAAACTACTACCATGGAAAGATAAGTAATTTTAACTTAAAAACAACACCCCACAACGAGATTTGCTGCAATTTTGGGTCTTGCATGCTGATTTTGTTTTTGGTTCTAGAAAAATCTTGAATTTTTTGGTGACTATCCAACTAGTGGTTTTTGGGATAAGGCTCATAGTTTTCATTGTTGTAAAATTAATCTTGGAATAATGACCAAACCACCCTTTTTGTTGTTTTTCTCTTGTGGGGGAGAATCTAGCAAAGTTTGGCAAGTAACTTTACGTCTCTATCTACTTTTATCTTTTGGCATGTTAGTGATGATGATGGTGTCATGAGTCTTGTGCAATACATTTGTCTTTATGTTTTCTAGTGAACTTAGTACTTTTGTTAGTCATTATTTATTATGGATAACTTAAAGTAGAAGGTCATATATGTCAATTCACTAAATATATAGTAAAGCTAAAGCAATTAGAGTAGTGGTCTCAAATCCCACCAACACCTAGAAATGGCCCACTTTTTCACACCAAGGGCCTATTACCGGCCCAAAACCAAACCAGACCTAAAATGGGTCTGGCCTGGTCTAGTCAGGCTGGTCCTAGTAGGTCTTTTGTGGGTAAATTGTAATCTAATTTGAGAAATATTTGCAGATTTTGGCCCCACTCCCTATCGGGTTTGCAGTGTTCTTGGTTCACTTAGCCACCATCCCCATTACCGGAACCGGTATCAACCCAGCCAGAAGTCTTGGAGCTGCAATCATCTACAATAAGGACCATGCATGGAACGACCACGTAAGTTTTTTATTTCAAACAATATTTACATGAATCAAGAATACATTTTGAGTTATAATATCAACATAAAAGATGAATGTGCTAAATGTGTATATTGTGAAATTTGCAGTGGATTTTTTGGGTTGGTCCATTCATTGGAGCTGCACTTGCTGCTGTGTACCATCAAATAGTCATCAGGGCCATTCCCTTCAAGAGCAGATCTTAAATTAAGTTGTTAATTAAAAGAGTTCTGTGAATTGTGTGTGTAAATTATGGTCCTAAAAATGGATGTTATTTGTATTTAAGCTGTCTCCATGTTTGTTTATCAACTCTTTTTGTTGGAATGAACAACCCTTGTTTCAAGAAAAAATCGGTTTCAGTTTGCATGACTCGTTTGTTTTGGTTTACGATTTATTATACAAACAAAAATCAACCAATATTGTTTCATACTTATATATATTTCACAGGTTTAATTACCAAAATAGAATAAAAATAGTCCCATTTTTCCAAAAACAACTTGTGCTTTCCCGATATAGATCATCAGATTTGATGTTTTTTGTGACTCTGCAATTTCATATGATAGGTAGATGTTTTTTTTGCAATCCTGATGTTTTTTTTTTGTAATTGATATACGACCAGACCATATTTTTGTGTAACCAAATTATTTTTTGTGCGACTAAGACCATACCTGTCGAACTTTGTGTGAAGTAGTACGGTTTATTTTGGAATATTTGAAAGAAGTTTTTTTGGGAATTTTGTGTTTACTATGTCTATTTTTAATAATCATCCTATGACATTTATCTAGTAACTTAATTGGTTAGAGTCCTTGTTAAAAATAATATGAAAGTCGTATGTTCGAATCATGGGGCTGTAAATTTTTTCAAAACGCAAATATATTCCAAAATAATAAGTGTATGACTAAAAATTAAGCCTGCTAATATGAGAAAGGTTCTAAATGTATTATATTACTCCGTATAAGACAATACGGATATTATAAGATAATACGGAGTATATGTTATTCGACCTAGTTACCTAAAGTTTACCTAACAGCAAGTGAATAATATGTCAAAACGGAAGTATTTACTACTGGTTGGATTGGTTGAGCCATAATATGTTGATGAGGTTAGTAGGGATTAATCCCCAAAACCTAAAGGAGGATGGGCTCACGAGGCCACTTACAATTAGACCATGGCCCACGTCACAATTCCGCCGGTCATGACCGTCTGTCAAGACATGACCGTCTGTCAAGTTATCAACGCCTGTCAAAGTTGTTAGCCTGTCAGAATTGTCAGCGCCTGTCAGAATTGTCAGCGCCTGTCAGAATTGTCAGCGCCTGTCAGAAGTGTCAGCGCCTGTCATTGGAGTCGTGGCTGACGTCGTGACTGTTTTATTGCAGTCATAATAGTAAGGCGTTACACACGATCATTGACGCCATCATAATGGCGCTTCATGACTGCTTTATTGCAGTCATAATGGGCCAACGTTCCATATACCTGAGAATGACCATATAAATACATGGTCTAACTCATTGTCGTAAGCACACTGAAACAGACGAAGAAAGCCTAAAGCACAGAGTTAACTTACACTCACCTTCACCTTCGTACTCAACCTCGATCACCCTAGGTTCGCCAAGAACTTGTTGGGTCTGCACTGTGATCATCACAGGAGATCCAAGGTTGACGTCGCCTAATCTTCGTGTTTGACAATCGTTGTTCGAACATTGGCGCCATCCGTGGGACACGTTTTTAAACGGCGTTTCACTTCTCAAACTATTCTTTTTCTCCAATAATCAACCGTTCCTATGGCGGATACACAACCATCGCTGATCACTTCTTCATCGCCATTAATAACCACTACCGTGATTACCACTATACCCGAACGCGTTACACACGATCATTGACGCCATCATAATGGCGCTTCATGACTGCTTTATTGCAGTCATAATGGGCCAACGTTCCATATACCTGAGAATGACCATATAAATACATGGTCTAACTCATTGTCGTAAGCACACTGAAACAGACGAAGAAAGCCTAAAGCACAGAGTTAACTTACACTCACCTTCACCTTCGTACTCAACCTCGATCACCCTAGGTTCGCCAAGAACTTGTTGGGTCTGCACTGTGATCATCACAGGAGATCCAAGGTTGACGTCGCCTAATCTTCGTGTTTGACAATCGTTGTTCGAACATATGTCAAAACGGAAGTATTTACTACTCTGCTCATTATTCACTTGCTATCTCTTTTTTCATCTGTTATCAATAAAGTGAAGCATTGGTATAAGGATTTATTGCAGCTTGTTTAGTGAATCTGATCCTATTAATGTCCACTTAGTGATTTTAACATTCACTTCAAAATTAATCTCTCTCGTTTAACTTTCCTATAATATTCCTTTGGGGCTCATAAAAAATACTTCAAATCAAACACAACTATCAAAAACAAAAAGTACCCCAAACATCCATTTGGTTTTAACACCATCTTAAAATGGGTGCTGGTGTAATGTTGACGATGTTAAAACCCTTTTGCCTTTGCCTTTATGGTCGACACCCGATGCACTTAGCATGCAAAAAGGAACGAACAAAAAAAATACCACCTAAGAACAAATTTTATGCAGAGTAATTTTATTCTTCTAAAGGTTTCGTATCTAATACTCAACATAATTAAAAGGCACTATGATCTATATATACCATTTGGAGGATATTTTATCATCAACAACTACAAGTAGTAAAAGAATTGCGGTATAAACTAATATATAGTTATTATATTATTTTAAAGTTATGAATTTTATAATCAAAGTAAAAAAGCACACAACGAATAGGGAATACATAGAAATAAAGAATATCGGAAAGTTTTATTCCTATATCAGATGAGTTGTTGGATTACAATTCAATTGGATTGGGCTTTTGCATTGTTAGGTAACTTGGCCATTTACTGGCATTTGAGATCCTCATGGGCTGTAGGCTGTAGCTACACCGAACCTAAGGCCCATATATCATATTTATAAGTTGCAAAACGATATGAACGAGTCAAAAGATTACCTATGAAAACAAGCATAAAAAATGTTCATGTAGACGAGTTGAGTTAACTCGTAAGCTATTCAGAATTAACTCGAAATATACTTGATATCGATTCGATTTAAGTCGAGCTCGAGCTACTCTACCAGACTTTTGAGTCGAGATCGAGTATCAAAATACTCAGCTCGTAACGTGAGCCAATTGAGCTTGTTCTATTTTATATTTCCACCCTTCATGTATATGCTTATATACATAATTACTATATATTCTAATCGAGATGAGTTCGAAAGTAACGATTCAAGTCATGTCAAGCTTAAAAATAACGAGTTAATCAATACCTTATGCTGATAACTGAGTCGAGCTCGAAAACGTTGATTATTTAATTTAGTTGAGCTCGAGCTTAAAAATAAAAGCTCGATCGAGCTCAAGTCGATTTTTGAGCTCCGAGTTTTATAATTGAGTCGAGTTCAAACTTGACACCATGTCAACTCGATTCGGCTCGATTGCACCCTATGTTTTATATCATTTCTATGATTGCCATGAAACTAAAAATGGCTATTGTGAAACTTTATTGTAGTTCTGTTCAAGTACCTGATAAGAGACCTATCATATAAAGCATAGAAGGAAAAATGACATATATACTCAATAATAGGTGCTAGGGGTGTGCATTTTAACCAAAAAATCGAACTCGAACTTATATTAAGTTTTAAATGAAAATCACACTTGGAACACACATACTTTTCAAGGTCATTTTTTAACGGCAAGTTAGTGATTCGAGCCTAGACAGTGACATCCACAAGGGGCAGTATGTCTTCCCTCGAACCTTCCACATACGGGGAATAAATTCCACCACCTTTTAAACTCCAAGTTTTACCTCTAACAAGACTTGAACTCAAGACCTCTTAAAGGAAAACCCCAAGGCTAGCCTTTGTTGTCAATTGATCTAGACCAATTGGTTCTTTTCAAGGTCATAAACCACTAATAAAGCTAAAAGTACAGTTCATAACAAAATATCCAAGATCTTAAACAAACATTACACTCGAGATTGAACAATAATTAAATATATAAATATTAACACTATTATCGTACTATTACAAAAACAATTATTCCAATTCGACCTGGATCAATTATGAACGTTTATAACTTTGAATCATGACCCAGTTGGCTGATGGCCCACTAATATTTTGTCCTATAATAGTATAATACTCCCTCCGTCCCACAAAAAAGTTCTCATTTCTCCTTATAATTTTGTCCCACAAAAAAGTTCCCATTTCTCAAATATGAGGGACCCACTCAATAAAATATTATTATTACCAAAGATTCCACCACTAAAACACTTTCTCTCTCCAATCTAACCTTATATTTTAATCAAAAGTATTACCAATACCCCACAACTAATTATCTCCTAAAATCTTGTGCCCAAGTGAAATGTGAACTTTTTTGTGGGACGGAGGGAGTACTAAAATACTATACCCAATATTGTATTTTCTTTTAACATAGTTATAAATCTACTTTAATTTTATTTATAGCAAGAGTTTGAATTTATGATTTTAAGCTATGAACAACAAAACAGTATTATTAAGCTACAGTTTTTGGATCAATATTGTATAGATGGAGACGTGAATTAGATAATTGATTTGTTAAAATATAAAGCATTGGAATAAAATATTTGCCATGCAACATAACAAACTCAAATATTCTACTTTTAAAAAAGAATCAAACATTATTATTATATAAGTTAAAATCACTCAATGATTAGTCATATATTTATTTTACAAGATACACACGCAATTTAATAATATTCAGTATAACGTTAACGTCATCGCAACAACAATATAATAATTTATATTTATTATAAATGATCAATTTTAATATAATAATAGTCTCCCACAAGATAGCTGAGTTTTGGTTATGATGTTAGTTGGTTATGATATAGATGACCTAATAATTATTATGGTTGTTTCTAAACCTTCAATTAATTATATGATAAATATTTACTTAATGAAAAAACCAAACTCATAATTTTTAAAAGATTAATTGAAGCATATTTATCCTAGAAATTAGATGATTATAAAACTTAGAAAGTCTTCCTAGGAAAAAATAATTCTAAGTGTGCACCAACTCAATATTTACATAACTTACGAGACTATGACTGCGGAATTTTAAACACTAGCTTCTGCTAAATTTCTCACATACATAATATTTTCTCTTAACATCATCCATGACGGTATAATACCTTGTGCGATAAATTTAGAGGATTTTACAAAAAGATCCTCGTAGTTTGGGTAGTTAACAATTGAACTCTTCTTCAGTTTCGATTTTACAAAATGTCCTTTGTAATGATTTTTAGTCTAGTATTTTGCTAGACTCTAGTGTTTTTAATAAATTTCGTGGAGGTCTTCGGGAGGGTGATGGCAACGCCGAAGCTCGACCCGTTGCCTCCTTTTTGCTGTGCAAAAAAAAATAAAAAATAAAATCGAACTCTTCTTCAGTTTCGAAGCCATCAATCAATTACACCCTTTTAGGCTTTTAGTATTTCTCCTTTCATAACCCCCTATAAATCTTGGGCAAATTATGGTATTTTAATTCATAGGAAATGATCACTAATATTAACATTATACTCCGTATGATTTAATCAATAATTTAAGCATTAACTTACGCTAAGAAGTAATTCATGTTTTTCTTTAATTGATGATACAAGTCTGATTCCTATACTCCAACCAAATGTCCATGTGCCTAGATTCTTATTCTTTTGTAAGTATCTAAATGTGTGTTTTTAATGTATATTTATATGGGTTTTGTTGAAGAAAATTTTAGGGATTGTTTTTAAAAAAAATATTACATACATAAAAAATTGTACTTTTATTAGTCAAGTGATAATTTTTAAAATGTAAAAATCGGTTATTGATTAATGTACAAATTCCTGATACATATCTTAATATCTAGCTAGAGCAGTTATTATTATTTTCCATACTTTAATTGTTATTGAAAAAGAAATTTCCAAGCTCTAATATTTTCCAAAGCTCTGAATTAACGTAGTTGCATATAGTTTTAGTTACGTTACTCACGGATAAACAATAATCGTAACTAACGTGTACGTATTAAATAAACATGGTCTTTTTTACCATTTTCGACCATATGGTATACATGTGAATTGTTCAATGTAAAACTTTTAATCAACATATTAAATAAACATGGTCATTTTTACCATTTTTGACAATATAGATATCTGAAGTGTTCAATGTAACTTAACTTTTAATCAAAGTTCTACGGAAAATTACAAACCATTGAATCAATAATAATTAACGATTAAGATTAATCACATGTTTTATGATGAATTGAAGAAGTATTTTTACATTTGACACTCGCATAAGTTTTAATTCATTTATTTTTAATAGGGGCGTTAACATAATGAATATAGAACACGATCTACTTGATAAAAAAATACGTAAGGAAATATCCAAACCATTAGCTCATTTGGTTATAAAGTTTGTTTCAAAGTTTGCTAATAGCGAGATCATGGTGCGTGATGTGAATAGTGTACATCGTTTTTAAGATGGGGTTTGTTAATGTGGGGATTATTGGTAATGTTTGTAATCATAATTATCACCAATCAAAGGATTCAATAATGTATAGTTTCTAGTTGATCATTCTGAAGGTTTTATATAATGATGAATGTTTTGTTTCTGAATATTTTCAAACAATGGTTAGTAGGTAAAGAAAGGTTTTAGTGTTGACTCCAATACACACTCCTATATTTAGATAAGTACCCGCGTAATGCGGCGGCGGGTACCCGTAACTAAATTGTCCGACAGAAAAAGAAATTGTTGACTGGACGTTTTAAGTTTATGTGTTATGTTGGATGTTTTTTGGATAAAGCAAAGTATCAAGTAGATCAATTGGCTAACACACAATTCGTAATCGCAAAAGGTCTTTGGTTCGAATCCGCTAGCAATATTTTTTTATTTTGTGGGGTTTAAGATGTTTCCCAAAGTAGAAATTTAAGATTAAGACCTTCTAAACTTAGAAGGTCTAAATACTTTAAGAAGTAGTAAGATAATGATTTCATTAAATGCGAATTAATACATAGAATATTAACCCATAACCCATATATTCTATACACAAATTTATGTTAACTAATTTGTTATTGTTCCTTAAACAGATGTGAAAATATAGACTTTCCTATCTTGCAACTTGAACAGCAAGACATTCCTATCTGGCAACTTGAACAGCGAAGCTTTGTTTGTCATTTCTTCAGTCTTAGTGTCTATTTACAAATATGCCCCTAAAGACACGTATACATGGTCAAAGGTCAATTCAATATCCTCTGTGTGTATATAACTGATGCCCTCTTGGCATAACTTGGTACAAAGCCTTGAGAGCAAATTTAAATTATTACAAAATCCTTAAAAAGAATCCAATTTTTTTCTCTGATTGTTGAAAAACATGCCTTGGTTAATTGCATTCAAAGGAAAATCTGGGTTCTCAGCAAGAAACACAGCTGAAGATGTTACCAAAGGAGTTGATGGTCATGGATTAACTGCTATTATTACAGGTATTTCCATCTTTTTTCTGTCATAACGTTTATATTTTTGCGACTTTTAGGTCTTTCTGATTCAAGATATCATCTGGGTTTTTTTGTTTACCATCCATTAGGACATAATTTAACACACACACAGAGTCTTGATTTTGTGCTCTGTTTAATGGGTTTAATAATTCATTAAGTGCGTAGTTAATAGTGTTTGTTCTGGTGTAATTTAAAAGGTTGACCTTTTGTATATAAAAGTATTCATGTGTACTGTCAAATAACCGAACTGATAACCGAAAAAATGGTTTCAACTGAGCCAATGAAGTCTTGGACCGCACCGAATCAGACCAAGAATCGATTTTGCTTGAAAATTAAACCGAGGACCGGACTGCTATAGCTCGATTCGGTTTGGTCCGGTGGATCGGTTAGATTCCCGGTTCTCAGTCTAGTTCAATAGCTTGCACAAGCCTAGGGGTTGAAACTTGATTCATGAAATGATATTAACATTTCTCTGAAGAAACGATTTAAACAGGAAAGAAATTGAACACCAAGTTAGAACATGTTGTATTTGGATTTTGGGCTATGTTTTGATGGGGTCCAGTGACATAAATTATCGTATCTTTCCTTAAAGACAGGAAACATTATTATTCATTTTATCCTTTTTTTTTAACGGCCTTTAACGGCCAGTTAGTAAGTTAGTGGTTCGAGCCTAAATAGTAATAACATTTTGTCCATTTGCTATAAGTTAGTGATTCGAGCCTAGACAATGACATCATTTTGTCCATTTGCTAGAACATTTTCAAAGTTGAAGATAATTAATTGGTTCTAATAATATGGTTTTTCTCTATAATTGAATGATATTTAGACTAATCATATAACTAGACTTTTATATATTTAAGACTATATAGTATGGTGAAGCCCACTACATTTACCACACAAGTACCACAGAGTATCATATCAATGGCATAACAAATTTACATTTGACACAACTCATTATCACAAATATCCTGTTGTGATCACATCCACTACTATATCATTATTAATTAAAAAAATGATTTTTTACCTCACATTTAACGTACGATGGTTGACCACAAGCCACCGCAATGTTTGCTAAAATTGCCAAACTTTGTAGAAGTTGGCTTACTTTCTTCTCAAAGACCATAGGAAAACAGATTCATACTTTTTTAGTAATTAATTGCCTAATTGGGACAAAGCTAAAAAATCTGTTTAAAAAACTTCAAAGTGTCTTTTAAAAGTCATTTTAAAACTCAAATCTCAAAAGTTCTTATTACACTTTTTCCAGTTTTAAGCCGAAATCCATAATTAGTAATGTATATAAACATGATTAAGTTTTTCAACATCTAAGAAATATTCTTTTTTCAGGACCAGCAAGTGGCATTGGCCTAGAAACCGCACGCGTATTAGCTTTACGTGGTGTACATGTAGTTATGGCAGCCAGAAATGTGGAAGCCGCAACAAAATGTAAAGAAAACATAATAAAAGGTTGCCCGAATGCTACCATTGATCTTATGGAGCTTGATGTCAGTTCACTAGAATCTGTAAAAAACTTTGCAGATGAATACATTTCCAAGGGGCTACCCCTCAACATCCTCATGTAAGATATACACACAATTTTAGTCGTATGTAACAATTAATTTAGTCATTTTGAAATGAATCAAATTAATATGAAATGAATTTGTACAAAAGTATCTTTGATCTATTTTAATATGAAATGAATCAAATTAGCTGAATTTTTTTTTAGTCATTTTGATTTCTGTATCATGTATGTCGCGGGTAAAGTTCAATACAAAACTAATCTTATATACAGATTCTACATAACTAATATTTACCTTACCGAGTTATCGAATATGCAGTTTAGGTGAGTTGAATATGCAATTGATGTAAATTAAATATGTAGTTTAAAATTTTTCATGGACTTGTTATATTAATCTTGATTAAATCAAGTTAATTAATATAATACTTAGGATAACAATAATGTAAACATGAAAAGTCACCGGCCACCAAAGTGAAGCGGCGCCCACCCCGAAAATCCCGGCAACCGCCACAACCGCCGCCGTTAACCGCCATCGTAACCGTCGTGACTGTTCGTTGATACCGTTTCACCCACTATAAATAGATGTAGATTTCGTGTCTGTAAATATCGAATCTCTGTAATAAAATCAAGTATCAATAAAAGTTTAGATTTTGGTTTATAATTCTGTTTGTCTATTAAATTCGATCCAACAATTGGTATCAGAGCCTTGTTAAATCAAAGCCATCATCATATACCAAGAACACAGAAGAACCTACCATAACAGGAGAACATACCTTAGCGGAGAAGACGACCGGAGAATCGATCGGAGGCGGACAGAGCCGCTAGTTTCAAATTAGGGCACAACTATCGTCGCCCAAGACAATAACCATAGATCCATCATCAATTAACGGTTAAACAGTAAGGATCGGAACAACCAGCAACATTAACGCCGCCGCTCAAAGAAAACATTTGGAAAAGAGAGAGGGAAAGACACAACAAAAGAAAATAAGGAAGAAAAACACACTTGTGTGTGATTCCGTTTCCAGAAAACGCGTTTTACACTGATTTCTATTTTTAATGACCAATCTAATAAAAACGTTTTAAATTCTATAATTTAGTAAGTTTTAAATCTCCAAGGATGTAACATCCCAGAACCCCGTAGCACGATATTGTCCGCTTTGCCCACCAGCGCACGGTTTTGTTCTTGGTATGGACTACTCCACCCAAAAGGCCTCATGCTAAGAGATGTATCCACACCCTTATAAGGAGTGTTTCGTTCCCCTCTCCAACCAATGTGGGACGAATCTTACAATTCTCCCCCCTTGGGACACAACGCCCCCGTTGTGCACATCGGCCCGGGGACTGGCTCTGATACCACTTGTAACATCCCAGAACCCCGTAGCACGATATTGTCCGCTTTGCCCACCAGCGCACGGTTTTGTTCTTGGTATGGACTACTCCACCCAAAAGGCCTCATGCTAAGAGAGATATCCACACCCTTATAAGGAGTGTTTCGTTCCCCTCTCCAACCAATGTGGGACGAATCTTACAATTTAGTTGTAACGCCCTAAAATTTTAAATAATTAAATAATAATTTAAATTAAATTTAAAGTACGATTTAATGGTCTATGAGTTGACCGTATAACTATGTGTGACGTTTGGTGATTTTCCGTATTTAATTGTGGCAATTAAATGTTTGGTGTTTCGTATGGTAACACGTGACGTTTCGTGTTTGCTTAATTATATGAGTAACTAATCGATTAAGTATTTAAATCCCGAGCTTATCAAGTTTTGAGGAGATGATTTATGTGAGTGGGAGGGGCCGGTCATGAGGCCAAGGCCGAACCCATGTCGAGTATTTGTTCCCTTGATCCCGAGCAATTTGAGACCCCAATTAATACTAGTGTAAGAGCCCAGCTAAAATGGATTGTTGCGGGTTTGCAAGTTCCACAAGGAGTTCGATCCAAGGAGCAAAGGGGCGGTGGCCCTCTTTCTTTTCCGTCTTCTGTTTCGAGTCTTATTTTGTGATCTTGTAGGATCGGACCATAGGCTGCATAAATTGAAGGGCCCGAGAGAAATATGAAGACTGGGCTTGAGGCCCGAGTTTAGGGACTGTCATTAGACGGCTTAACATGTATGTTCCCATTCGTTCTCTACCCTAGGTGCCGACAATTCTCTTTCTCCCTTCCAATTCATAATCGGCAGCAGCCACAAAGAGCATCTCCTCTCCCATTTTCTTTCTGCCATCATCCCACATAGTTCTCCTCTTCAACCAAGAAGTCGGTAAACATTTTATCAAAACGAACAGGCGGAGGTGGCTTGTTATTTGTGGGACGGTGGATGTTTTCTTTTGGGACGCAATCAACACGCAACAACAAATTAATAAGGAAGACATACAATTGAAGCAGCTCATTTTCTTCTAATCGGGAATCCACGTGAAGTGTCTTCAAGGAGGAGGTCACATGGGTTGGTGTCTTTCTTGCTTTTTGGTTTGATTTATTTTGAGGAGTATAAAGTGCCGACATAACCATTCACAATTATTTCTTTGTTAATTTCTGACTGCGCACATGTCCTATTGAATTGGTGTTCACGCAGCTTGTTGGTGAGGCCAAGCAAGGTGAAGGAGACAAGCCTGTCGATCAGATTGTTTTTATCAAGCCGAACTTCATATTTTCTTGCGGTAGTTTAATCCTCTTTTCCCGATTTTATGATTGATTAATACTATTCTATTTCACTCTCAATCCACAGCTGTGATAGGGTTCGTTCACAGGGGTGCTGAGCCATGGAGGGCTCGGGTTGTGCTTGTTGTGTTGTCGTTTTTTTTAGTTCCTTGTAAAGTTGTTTAGTCCTTCCGCCAATTAAACGGGTTTTTAAAGTCTAGAGGTCAAACCTTTTTAATGAGAAACTATCATCACTATTTTGATCTCGTATTATAACCACTGAATTCGTAGAGTGTCGGGTTGGTCACTGATTTTTGATGAGCGTCGGGTTGGGTAAAGGATCACGGGTTTATGATCTAAACGTTTTGTTAACCGAAAAATCGGAAACCGAATCCGTAGGGTTCTTGGTTTCCTAAGCCGAGATAGAATTCTAATTAAAGGACTTAATTTATGGTAAACATATTTCTGAGATTATGAATGAGTTTTGGGGCTGTCGGGAGCCTCGGGAATAACCGGGTTAATGTCGGGTTTTAAAACGGGTTCTATTTAATATGCTGAATTTTAACAGAATCTGTTTGCTGACTTCGGGACTGTTTTTACCACACTTACAATACGTTTTTGGATTTTTCGCCCATGCTGGTCACTAGTTTTCTGAGTCCTCTTTCCAATGCCGCTAACGGCTCGTAAATCTGATATACGGTTTAAAAGTTATCGATGTTTTAGTAATCTATCGCATAATAGTTTTCGGTTCAGCTATTTTGTCTTGTGAGCCTGTTTCGACCCCTTTCTGTTTGGAATTAGTTCCCGAAGTCTTCTGACAAATTGTAGTCCTCTGATCCGTGCAGCTACTGTAAAAATTTTGTTTAATTCTAGTGAACGGTTTATGAATTATAACAGTTCCCGCGGGGGTGTCGGGTTCTGGCAGAATGTTGTGAAATGAGTTTTGAGCGAAGTTTTAATTCGAGTTTTATTATACGATGTAGGACCTTCTAGGAACTGATTGGTGACTCGTACGTGCCGAGGATACTTCTAGGAGCTTACGGTTATTCGAGGTGGGTAATCTCACTATAAACTTATACTTACTTTCGATTCATGATTTTGTGCTATGTGTTGTGAATTATCTTGTTGATTGAGCTTGAGTATTGATTGGGTGATTTATTTGAGTTATCTGTGATTTGAGTTATCTGGAGCCTGAGTTATCTGAGTTTTGAGTTCTTGAGTTAAAACATTAAACATAATATACTTGAGTTGTCTTGGCACCGAAGAGTACTGGTGCCAGACGTTTTGACTCAACACCGAAGAGTACAGGTGTTGAGCCTTGAGTTGTGTGAGGCGGGTCGAGGTTGATCTCTCGTCCCAAGTCACACAAGCGCGCTATATAAATTTAAAATCTGAGAAAATAAACTTGAGTAATTGAGAATTGAGTAGAGTCTCTAGGGATCACTTATGTGGCTTGAGTTGTTTGTAATTACTTGTTTATTTTGATATTATTCACTCAGCGGTGGCTGACCCCAATCACTCCCCCCATTTTTTCAGGTACTAGCAAGGGCAAAGAGAAGGTCAACGGTTGATGGGCTGCATCTTTATTTATTGGATTCGGAGTTCTTAAATGTTGTTTTGAGTCAAACATAATTTTAAACCTTTTTATTTATTTCCGCATTTAAAGACCATGAGACGGTTTTATATTTTATTAATGAGTTGGGACCTTTTCATTACTTGTACTTGGGAAATTTTATTAATTAAATGTTTTAAAAAATTTTAAATTTCCCCTGATTTTTGGGTTGTTACAAGTTGGTATCAGAGCTCTGGCTTGAGAGAATTGGGTTCACAAGGGGTGAATTCCAAACTCAAGTCGAAGCATGAGTTTTTCAAATGTTTTTTTTTTTAATTTTATAAATGAGTCCAAATCCAAATCGAGAAGCAGCGCATCACGACGACCTTATGCCTCTAGTACCTATTTATGAGATCATTTAGTTTATTAAAAACGTCGCGAGTGACATTGATTAATAAGATAATAAAAGAGAATTAACTCGAGATGAGTGTGAATTGTGCGACTATATATAGATATATATATATACTATACTTATTGATGTGGATTACTTGTTATGTGTATGGTATGAGGATGAGAGATCGTGGAATCTTTGAAACTGGCTCGAAACCATGATATGGGTAGGTGCGGATAATAATAGAGGGCCCCTATTATTATAAGCACATGACTTGTGCCTATGTTTCGAAAAGGATTCAAGGAGACCATTCGTCAAACATCTAAGTATCATGAAAACCCTCAATTATTATATATAAGTCAATAATAAATTCACTAAAAGATATTTATGAGAAATAGTGCAACCCATTGAATAAGAGAATCATCAAACGCGAATTGATAAAGAGTTATCAAAACATGTCAAGAGAGACAACAAACCAGATTGGGTTGAATTCGTTAAATGATTTACTTGAGTTATTAATATCTCGAGAACGATTGAACAATCGTTAAAGCAAAATTAATGAGAAAATACAAAAATATTAAGTTCAAATATGTGAGTAATTGGGATGAAAATATCACTAAATCGAGATTTATGAGAAATCATTAATATAAGTAATAAGGAGTTATCCAAACAAATCAAGTGAATGTTTATTTTTTTTAACCAAATTGAGTGAGAATCACTAATGATAAATTGTTAAATTGAGTAATATTAATTGGTCAAAAACCTAAGCTAGTAATTAAGTAAAAATGATTAAGAATAATTTAATTCGTATAATTGAGAAGTTACTGAAATTACGAGAAAATTTATAAAACAAGAATGACTGGGCTATTATCTAGAACAAATTAAATATAGAGATTTTAGTTATACATAATCATTAAATTGAGTAAAGGAGGAAAACGATAATAATTGAACGAGATTTATACGAGGAAAAGATTTGTGAATTGAGAAAATTCTACGCGAAAATTTATAGAGTAAACTTTTCATTTATGTAACTGATGGGATAAAACATCGCATATTCGAAACAGATAAGGTTTACAAATTGAGCGAGATGCGAAACCAAAAAAAACGAGTTATTTAACGAGTTAAGCGACAAGAGAAAATCTACGAGAAATATTCACTACGAATGAAATGAGAATTCTATTTAACAAAAAATTGTTACCTGGTAATATGTAACGCCCCAAATTTTATAATTAAATTTAATTACGGTTTATTCTTTTTAAAACATGATTGTATTACTTAGTCGATATTACTAAGCGATTAATGTGTGACGTTTCGATTTCGTATTTATATGATTTTATTGCGTGACGCCTCGTGTTGTGCAAGCGATTAATTATGAGACATTTCGTTTTCGTGACGTTTCATATTCGCAACGTTTAAATTTCCCGAGGGTGTGAGTTAGTTCTACTTAGTGAATAGATTTTTCAGAGCCGTGATTGGTGCTAAGCTTATATCGAAGTTTTGAGGACCTCGAGGCCCGGCCAATAGGCCAATGGCCGAACTCCTAATCTAGTTACTATAAGTTCTTGGGTCGTTGTATTTCTTTTTCTTTCTCTGCTCGAGACCGGTTATAATAAGGCCATGATACTGCATCACAAAATTCGGTGGGCTTAGGAGGAGTATTGTGACCGAGATTGTTGAGGGCCTATGAGACCAGCCCACGCTTATTAATGATCGGGATTAAGATGTCAACATTATGTCGACATAAGAGAGAAATAGGAAACATATTAACCATTAATTCTACCCCAAAAATCCAGCCGCTACCTTCCATATTCCGTCATTCGTGTGCAGTCTAGAGCATCTTCCTCGTTTTTCTTCCTCTTCCATTCCAGCCGCAACAATCAACATCTCCCTTTTGTTCGTCGGTTCTTCAACCGAGCGGGTTTATTACACTTGAGTGGTAAGTTCGGTATCTAAATTCAGTTGTATTTCTCCTCGATAATTCTAAATTGGTTACCCCGTTTTTCCTAGTGACCGAGCAGGAACAACCTTCGAGTTCTGATCTCGTGTAGCTATCCCCGTCGAGTGCTTCTTTTTGTTGGTAAGCCTCGTTTTGCTGCCTTCTCAATTGTTGCGCTTGAATTCTATTTAAATCTGAATTCTTCCATAAACTAAATTGCTTATGCAGGTTGTACACTAGGGCCGTGGATTATAGTTCCGTTTATTTGTTGTTGTTTCAATTCCTTTTGGTTTTAGCCGTTCATTAGTTCGAGTAATTAGATTATTGTGAAATTGTGAAGGAACCATTGGCCTTAGAATTGTCAACCGGGCTGCTGAGGTGGAGCCTCGGGATGCCCGGTGGGTTGGGTTATTGTCTCATTCGTTCTTAAATCGGGAATCTTTAACCGAAGAGGAAACCGAACCCGTAGGGTTCTCGGTTTCCCAATCAAGAACTTTTACCATCAAGTTTTTAGAAACAGATAGAATTCAAGTAAATAATATTTTTCAGCTATCGGATAGAAATTCTAAGTACGCGGGATTTTCGGTGACGGGTCGGGTTGCTAAAACGAGTTTTGTAAATCAACATTGTTTTAGATAGAATCTGCCCTACTGTTCTAAATTGTTTTTAACCTACTTGGAATAACATTTTGAGTTTTTGGCCCGTGATGGGACCTTGATTTCCGAGTTAGCTTTTCAACGCCGCAACTCTCTCGTCAATCCGAATTACGGTTTAAAAGTTATAGCTAATTTAGTATGCTGCTGTTAGGAAACGTGACCTGCACGACATGCCTGTCTTGCGATACTGTTTTGAGGCCCTTAGAATCTGTTTTGGCCAGTGACCATCTCACAACGAATTGTAGTTCCGATTGCCTATTTTATACAGTAAAAATATGGAAATAATCTAGCGAACCGTTTAGGAGTAATAGCAGTTTCCGTGAGACCGACGGGTGCTGCCAGTTTTCTAAATTAAGTCCTTGGAACGGATTGTAATTCGGGTTTCATTTTTATGCTTTTAGGATCGTCTAGGAATAACCGAGCAGCGCCTTAGAGTATTGAGGATCCTTTGGAGCTTACGTTTTCTCGAGGTGAGTATTCTCACCGTGTATTCAGTTTTAACGTTGTACATGCATGACTTATGTGTTACATTTCTTGCACCATAATTGTTATCTGAGCTTGAGCTGTTATCTGAGTTTGATCCGCTATCTGAGTTTGATTTGTTATCTGAGTTTGACATGCTATCTGAGTATCTGAGCAGCTGTTGATTTATTTTAATCTGAGACATTGTGCTTGGGTAACCGAGCTCGGCACAGGGTCATTCTGTGCTACTACTTGCTAGGGCATCTGAGATAATTATGTTAAAGAGATAATAAAACATAATAACACACATCTGAGTTTTTGGCTATATGCCTGGGATCACCTCCCGTCTGAGTTTTGGGATTATTCCCGTCTGAGTTTTGGGATCACTCCCGTCTGAGTTTTTGGCTTATGCCTATCTGAGGTGTGAGGAGGGGCGAGGTTGATCTCTCGTCCCAAATCACACAAGCGCGCTATATAAATTAAAATCTGAGTAATAAAAATCTGAGAAATAATCTGAGTAATTAATCGAGTAGATTCTGAGTAGGAGTACACCGATGTGCCCTCATGTGTTGTATGTTATAATTGTTTACATTTTGAGACTATTCACTCAGCTTCCCAGCTGACCCAAACTTTCCCCCACATTGTTTCAGGTACCAGCAAAGGAAAGGAGAAGGTGGACGGTTGGCCGCTGTATCTTTTCGTTACTGATGTGGACAACAATTAATATTTTAAAAACATTTCATTTTATTTTTAACTATTTCCGCAATAAATACATTTTAAACGTTAAATATTTATACCGGAGCTTTATTTATGGGACCTTTCGATTATAATTCTGTTTTCAAAAATTTTAAAAATCTTGTAAATTTTAGGGTGTTACAAGTTGGTATCAGAGCTCTGACTTGAGGGATTTGGACTCACCAGGGGTGGATTCAATCTCAAGTTTGAGTCTCGAGTTTTAAAACGCGAATTGAGCAAAATATTATCTGAGTAAAGTTTCCACATCAAGCATACAACATGTCACGTCGACCTCTCGCTTTTCCCCATTGCTGGTAATATTTAATAGTTTTTATTTATCTGAGATGTATGTTGTATTCTGAGTATGGATGAGTAGAGTAGTCTGAAATTTTTGTGTTTATTTTCTAAGTATATTTTTCCGAGTGTTGTTTCTGATTACATCTGTGAAATAAACCCTAAAAGTTATAATAACATACGAAAATTACATATGAAATGTACGACTCAATACTATGTATATATAGGTATACGAATGCGAGGTTTGATAATTTTGGGTATAATTTAGAGCATAATTCTGAGTAAAATTCTGGTTTTAATTCCCAGTGTTTAATATAGTTATACATATACAAATATGCAAACTAGAGGAATTATAAATTTTAATGGGAATAATAAAAGTTTCCAATTTAGAGGAACACCTAATAGAGTTGAAATGAGTTTTTATAATTCTGAGAAATTTTAACCAGAAGTGTGATAAATGAATACCAAATTGTAATATAAAATTCATAAATTATGAAATGAGAAACATGCTTGAGTAAATGAGAAACGGAGAAGTTCCTAATATTAAAGAGAAGTAATAAATTTTGAAACTCGGAGAATATTAAAAGTTTTCATTTCGAAGAAAAACACTTTATAGAAAGAGTTATTGAAGCTAGTAAATCAGAGATTAATAAATATTTAAATGAGGGTTTACCAAGTTGTGTAAGGAGAAATTATTAATTCAAGAAAATGAAAAATAATTACATTCAAGCTAAACGAGGGGATATCGAACTAAATTTTTGAGAAATACGTTTAATGAGATATTAAAATGAGTATTGCATAATGAGAAGATATTGAATCAAGATTAAGCAGCCAAAAATATGGAATTTCTATTTGTGTAAGAATCTATAGAATGTATTAAAGAGAATTATTAAATAGTGTTAAAAGAGAAGTGATTATATTAAACTTATTAAATGAGAAATTAAAAAAATTCATGAATACCATGAGTTGTAATAACCGAGAAAATTTCAGGATGAAAAGTCAACAAATTAATATTTATTTAAGAATCATTAAATTGAAATAAAATGAGAAAACATTATGAGTAAGTGGTTTAAATAGTTGAGTACAAGACGTCATGTGAATAACGAGTTCAGTGAGAGATTGTTAAGTTAACGCAGAGCTAATAAACGAGCTATATAAGCTTATTAGAATAATTAACCGGGAATGTTGAACTAGAAAATATTAATTGTCGCTCGAGACGGCAATAAATCGGATAAAATTTTGAGAAAGAGTAAATGTTATTCATGGGAAATGACAAATGAGATAACTAAGAGTAGAAGATAAAACGATATTCGTATTGTGAAAGTAACAAAGTGGAAATATTTCTATGAATTTGAGTTATCCGAGTATCGCGTATGAGACTAAATATACGCATGATTGCTGAGTAATGTTTATGAGGTTTTGAGTAACCACAGCTGAGTGCATATCTGTATTTATCAGATATTGAAAGTAAACTTTTCTTTCTTCTGAGTGTGATTTGTTTGTGGATTATTTTTATATGTGGAAAGTTGTGAACTTTGGGATTGACCCGTGACCAAACAAAGGTAGGTGTCGAAAGTAATAGAAGGGCCCCTATTATCGTACACACCGAACTTTTGGTTGGTTATGGGGAGATTTTGAGGGGAACGATGGACCAATGCTTGTTATTGTGAATTTATTTTATGCATGTTATTGCTTGAGTGAGTATATGTTGTTTATGTTATCATAATAGAGAATTCTAGTGCCAAACTCGAGGACGAGTTTTTCTCCAAGTGGAGTTGAGTAGGGGTAAAAAGGAAAATTGTCAAGAAATAATTATCATTAATTATTATTTATAAATATTATGAGCATGATGCTTATGCAGAGAGATTTTGTTGGTATGAATTTAAAGTGCGAAATCTAGATACATATAATTGATCAAATAAATTATAAGGGTAACTATCAAATCAAGCAGTTGAGAATAATTAAATTTATTCTATGGGTAATTATAGAGTTTACAACAAAATGATAAATCGGGTTTACTGGAGAAATTAACAAATCAAATTAATTGGGTTGAATGAATATCGTGCAAAAGGGAAGTAGTAATACTACAATTATATACAAATTAAGACAGTATACTTATTCTTGGGTGGTTATGAAGGTGATAATGAGAAATCATTAAATTAAAGTGATGAGAACTTATTAACGAGTCGAATATGAGAAAACTGCTACAATGAAATTTTGAGGAAAATGAGTTAAAATGAGATCGATAATTTGCTGGTAACGAGTTATTATTAAAACGAGCTAAATGATAAAATTTTATTTTGATTAATTATGGAGTAATTTTGAGTTATAAGAAATTTACAAATCGAGTTACATAACCAAATTAATAAAATGAGTCAAAAGAGAAAAGTATTAAATTAACGGGAAGTTTTATTCAATTTTTGAAGTATTGTAAAGTGTTATGAGTTTTGAGGTATTATAAATTATATGAGAAAACTCTATTTATGAATAATTATTAAACTTGAGATGAGAACAACTATTCAATAAATTGATATGGAACTTAGGAGAAATTTCGAAAAGACGAGAATGTACTGAATTGATGAACCATGAGTAAACCGTAAGATTTAGAATAAAGTGTAACTGCGAATTGAGTGAATGAGAACTAAGGAATTAATTCGTAATTTGAGTAACGAGAAATCATTATAAATAAGAGTATGAAATTTAATTGGAATTTTTAGTGGGTAACACGAAATTAATGAGTAGATATGGCCAAAATAATTAAGAGACATTTTATATTGTGTAAAAGCAGTGAAACGGTCTATTAAAGGATCGTTAAACAAGATGAATGAGAAAGCATCTATTAAAAATATTATCGAGAAACCACTAAATGTAATAGAATGAGAACCTATTAAAGGGAATTAAATGACAAGATCGTTAATTTGAGCTATTTAAAGGGTTATCAACATCGGTAATATGCAAACCTAATAGAGTAAGGTAACAATATAATGTTAAGAAGAGTTATTTTGAGAACCAATAACACGGTTGAGAGAGAGTATATCATTCCAAGTATTATAAGCTGGTAAATTGGAACACGCGAGTAGTAATAAGAACGAGTAAAAATGTGATTTATACCTAATGCTATTACTTGTAAATATTATTACCTTATGAGTTGTTACTGAGTTAGAGTTTTGGGTTTGCTTCTGAGTTAAGATTTATAAGTTTGCTCCTGAGTTATACATTTTTGAGTTATACTCCTGAGATATGCTTTGAGTTTATTTCTGAGTGGGACTTCTGAGTTATATTTCCAAATTTTATAATTAAATTTAATTACGGTTTATTCTTTTTAAAACATGATTGTATTACTTAGTCGATATTACTAAGCGATTAATGTGTGACGTTTCGATTTCGTATTTATATGATTTTATTGCGTGACGCCTCGTGTTGTGCAAGCGATTAATTATGAGACATTTCATTTTCGTGACGTTTCATATTCGCAACGTTTAAATTTCCCGAGGGTGTGAGTTAGTTCTACTTAGTGAATAGATTTTTCTGAGCCGTGATTGGTGCTAAGCTTATATCGAAGTTTTGAGGACCTCGAGGCCCGGCCAATAGGCCAATGGCCGAACTCCTAATCTAGTTACTATAAGTTCTTGGGTCGTTGTATTTCTTTTTCTTTCTCTGCTCGAGACCGGTTATAATAAGGCCATGATACTGCATCACAAAATTCGGTGGGCTTAGGAGGAGTATTGTGACCGAGATTGTTGAGGGCCTATGAGACCAGCCCACGCTTATTAATGATCGGGATTAAGATGTCAACATTATGTCGACATAAGAGAGAAATAGGAAACGTATTAACCATTAATTCTACCCCAAAAATCCAGCCGCTACCTTCCATATTCCGTCATTCGTGTGCAGTCTAGAGCATCTTCCTCGTTTTTCTTCCTCTTCCATTCCAGCCGCAACAATCAACATCTCCCTTTTGTTCGTCGGTTCTTCAATCGAGCGGGTTTATTACACTTGAGTGGTAAGTTCGGTATCTAAATTCAGTTGTATTTCTCCTCGATAATTCTAAATTGGTTACCCCGTTTTTCCTAGTGACCGAGCAGGAACAACCTTCGAGTTCTGATCTCGTGTAGCTATCCCCGTCGAGTGCTTCTTTTTGTTGGTAAGCCTCATTTTGCTGCCTTCTCAATTGTTGCGCTTGAATTCTATTTAAATCTGAATTCTTCCATAAACTAAATTGCTTATGCAGGTTGTACACTAGGGCCGTGGATTATAGTTCCGTTTATTTGTTGTTGTTTCAATTCCTTTTGGTTTTAGCCGTTCATTAGTTCGAGTAATTAGATTATTGTGAAATTGTGAAGGAACCATTGGCCTTAGAATTGTCAACCGGGCTGCTGAGGTGGAGCCTCGGGATGCCCGGTGGGTTGGGTTATTGTCTCATTCGTTCTTAAATCGGGAATCTTTAACCGAAGAGGAAACCGAACCCGTAGGGTTCTCGGTTTCCCAATCAAGAACTTTTACCATCAAGTTTTTAGAAACAGATAGAATTCAAGTAAATAATATTTTTCAGCTATCGGATAGAAATTCTAAGTACGCGGGATTTTCGGTGACGGGTCGGGTTGCTAAAACGAGTTTTGTAAATCAACATTGTTTTAGACAGAATCTGCCCTACTGTTCTAAATTGTTTTTAACCTACTTGGAATAACATTTTGAGTTTTTGGCCGGTGCTGGGACCTTGATTTCTGAGTTAGCTTTTCAACGCCGCAACCCTCTCGTCAATCCGAATTACGGTTTAAAAGTTAAAGCTAATTTAGTATGCTGCTGTTAGGAAACGTGACCTGCACGACATGTCTGTCTTGCGATACTGTTTTGAGGCCCTTAGAATCTGTTTTGGCCAGTGACCATCTCACAACGAATTGTAGTTCCGATTGCCTATTTTATACAGTAAAAATATGGAAATAATCTAGCGAACCGTTTAGGAGTAATAGCAGTTTCCGTGAGACCGACGGGTGCTGCCAGTTTTCTAAATTAAGTCCTTGGAACGGATTGTAATTCGGGTTTCATTTTTATGCTTTTAGGATCGTATAGGAATAACCGAGCAGCGCCTTAGAGTATTGAGGATCCTTTGGAGCTTACGTTTTCTCGAGGTGAGTATTCTCACCGTATATTCAGTTTTAACGTTGTACATGCATGACTTATGTGTTACATTTCTTGCACCATAATTGTTATCTGAGCTTGAGCTGCTATCTGAGTTTGATCCGCTATCTGAGTTTGATTTGTTATCTGAGTTTGACATGCTATCTGAGTATCTGAGTAGCTGTTGATTTATTTTAATCTGAGACATTGTGCTTGGGTAACCGAGCTCGGCACAGGGTCATTCTGTGCTACTACTTGCTAGGGCATCTGAGATAATTATGTTAAAGAGATAATAAATCATAATAACACACATCTGAGTTTTTGGCTATATGCCTGGGATCACCTCCCGTCTGAGTTTTGGGATTATTCCCGTCTGAGTTTTGGGATCACTCCCGTCTGAGTTTTTGGCTTATGCCTATCTGAGGTGTGAGGAGGGGCGAGGTTGATCTCTCGTCCCAAATCACACAAGCGCGCTATATAAATTAAAATCTGAGTAATAAAAATCTGAGAAATAATCTGAGTAATTAATCGAGTAGATTCTGAGTAGGAGTACACCGATGTGCCCTCATGTGTTGTATGTTATAATTGTTTACATTTTGAGACTATTCACTCAGCTTCCCAGCTGACCCAAACTTTCCCCCACATTGTTTCAGGTACCAGCAAAGGAAAGGAGAAGGTGGACGGTTGGCCGCTGTATCTTTTCGTTACTGATGTGGACATCAATTAATATTTTAAAAACATTTCATTTTATTTTTAACTATTTCCGCAAAAAATACATTTTAAACGTTAAATATTTATACCGGAGCTTTATTTATGGGACCTTTCGATTATAATTCTGTTTTCAAAAATTTTAAAAATCTTGTAAATTTTAGGGTGTTACATAATAATAATACCAAACACGCTATGAGTAAGCAAGAATGGGAATTTAAAACTCATATTTGAACAAGAAATAATTGTGTACGCGTAACCCAAAATAAAGATTTGTGGTGCTAATAAATCTAACGAGTTTGACTTATGAGAAGTCATCAAATGACTAATTATTAATGAGTTGTAATTGAGAAAATCTAATAAGGATGTGAGAATTTATGAGAAGGCTGATGAGAAAGCCGACACCTAATATAAGCAATTATTATTATTATTATTATTATTATTATTATTATTATTATTATTATTATTATTAGTATTTTTTTTTCTCTTATAAAGTGATAAAAATTTAATGAGTAGGGTTGTGAGAGGGCGTAAAGAGTATACGTTGGGGCCGACTCACACTAGTGCATAAGAGTTTAATTATCGAGTAATCAAATGAAACCTTAAAATATGTAATCTAAAATGTGAATTCAACAAACCGAACCATCGAGTATTCGTAGTGAGTTCTTTGAGATTTTGAGTGCCACTTCCAAACTCGGGGACGAGTTTTCTGCAAGTGGAGTTGAGTGGTGGTAAAAGGGAAAACTACCAATATTAATAGTGTGAATATGAAATAATTATAAACTTGTGAATTATTATATTCGTATTATTGAGCTAATGGAGATTAATAAATCGAGCTAAATGTGAAAAATAAAGTTTGTAAGGAGTAAATGAAGAGAATTACCAAGAGAAAGTTTTGTTAAGTGTTATTATGAGCATATGTGTGCATATAACCGACTAAAAAGTTATAAGAGTGATTAATTAATCGAGAACTTATTCCCGTGGGAATATAATGAGATAATAAGAGATTGTTAAAATATGAGAATTTATTATGAATTATTCCAAATCCAGTTAAATGAAAAAAAACGTTATTAGGAGAAATTATTAAATCCAGTCGGGAAAAATTGAGGAGCTAAATTATTGTGTTGAGTAAGATATGTGCAAGTGATTAGATAATTTATAAGAATAATTGAGAATAAATAATTTCATGTGATGGTAAAATTGTCAAGTTGTAAGAAATTCGTAAATCGAGAGTGATGATGCAAATGAGAAGTGACAAGTACTATAATTATACAAATAATGATAAATTATGAAATTTGAATAATGAGAATGTTGTTAATGAGTTGGTCATGAGAATATCGCCAAATATATATATATATATATATATATATATATATTATGAGGAAAACATATTAGTATTGAGAAATTATCGAGCTATAAGAACCTACTAAATCAAGTTAAGCGAATAAATTATTAAAAATATTAAATTTTAATAAAAGGGATTGCCAAGTTAAACTATTAAATTGAATGACATCAAATATTGTGTTTTATTGAGTAATTACTAAATAAAAAATAGTTATTAAAATGAGCAAACGAGTAAAATATAAGCGTATCAAATAATAAAACTTTATTAAAATACTATGAGTTTCTAAATCGAGAAAACAATAAAAATATAAAGTAATGAGGAAACTTTATATTGAGAATGAGAAAATAGCTGAATAATCAAGTGCATGGGAATTATCGAGTTGATTAAGTAATCAAGTGAAGAGAAAATATTAAATGGAAGCGTTTGAGACTTAAAAATAAACGAGATTAATGAGTGGAATTTTGGTCAAAATGATTAAGAGACAATTTAAATGAGAACAAAGCGAGAAATTTATTAACGAGCTGAATGATAAAAACCATTAAATGAGTTGAGCAAGTAATGTTAAAAAGAGCTAACGGGAAATTGTTAAATACGAGTTAATAAGAGAACTAATAACGCAGTCTAAAAGAGAAATTATATGTTCTGGTAGCCTAATAATTAAATTTGATCACGCGGGAGATCGCAAAGAGTGAGAAAATGGGCATTTTGTGCGACTTGTGATAAATTGTTAAGTGAGATTTGAGTTTAAATTGGTAATATAGCTTGCGTTGAGTTAAAAACAAGTTGTGGAGATTTGAGGTGAGTGCATTTGAGTATATGCAAATTGAGTAAGAGGCATGAGTTGGCTACTGTCTGAGGTTTATGTGTAATAAAATAAATTTATGTGAATTATGTACTTGTCGTGTGATGATTGATAGCGGTATCAACCGCTAAATTATTCTTTTGCTTTAAAACAAACTAATGTCCTATAGAGTAGAGGACCTTGAGATGCTGCTTATTGGAAGAGATTGCCAATAATAAAATTTTACATGTTGACAAAATGTAAAAGTGATAATTTGTTGGAACTGAGCGGGAAGAGATTTCCCATAATAACTTAGTATTTTTGCCATGAGAGGGCTGAGTGTGATTGTGAGCAACTGAGCCTAGCCTGGGTGAGTACTACGCCATAACCTGTCGCCACAAACCAGACCGTAACAAAACTCCAAGTGGAGTTGAATCGGAGATTCAACACAACGTTAACCGCTGGGTGCCGGAGCTGTGTCCGACTACGAGAGCAAGAAGACGCCTTCAACAGAGTATCGTGAGTCATTTTGTGCTTACTATTGACATCCTTTTCTTTTCTGATAAACTGAGATTCTTATAGAACATTTTGATTTTTATTTCTTCCAACCTTATCTTTTGCGCCGTTAGAGACGGAAGATTTGTGTAAGAGCCAGAGTTTATCCTGATCGAGTAGGTCACCTTTGACAAGTTTCTTTTATTCATAGCCTTATCATTTCCTGTATTATGCATATGTGTCATTGACGGGCCTGAAGCTGAGATGCAAAATTGCTACCCTGAGCTTCTTCCGAGCGACGACTTCGGGGACGAAGTCTATTTCAAGTAGAGTTGAGTTGTAACGCCCTAAAATTTTAAATAATTAAATAATAATTTAAATTAAATTTAAAGTACGATTTAATGGTCTATGAGTTGACCGTATAACTATGTGTGACGTTTGGTGATTTTCCGTATTTAATTGTGGCAATTAAATGTTTGGTGTTTCTTATGGTAACATGTGACGTTTCGTGTTTGCTTAATTATATGAGTAACTAATCGATTAAGTATTTAAATCCCGAGCTTAACAAGTTTTGAGGAGATGATTTATGTGAGTGGGAGGGGCCGGTCATGAGGCCAAGGCCGAACCCATGTCGAGTATTCCCTTGATCCCGAGCAATTTGAGACCCCAATTAATACTAGTGTAAGAGCCCAGCTAAAATGGATTGTTGCGGGTTTGCAAGTTCCACAAGGAGTTCGATCCAAGGAGCAAAGGGGCGGTGGCCCTCTTTCTTTTCCGTCTTCTGTTTCGAGTCTTATTTTGTGATCTTGTAGGATCGGACCATAGGCTGCATAAATTGAAGGGCCCGAGAGAAATATGAAGACTGGGCTTGAGGCCCGAGTTTAGGGACTGTCATTAGACGGCTTAACATGTATGTTCCCATTCGTTCTCTACCCTAGGTGCCAACAATTCTCTTTCTCCCTTCCAATTCATAATCGGCAGCAGCCACAAAGAGCATCTCCTCTCCCATTTTCTTTCTGCCATCATCCCACATAGTTCTCCTCTTCAACCAAGAAGTCGGTAAACATTTTATCAAAACGAACAGGCGGAGGTGGCTTGTTATTTGTGGGACGGTGGATGTTTTCTTTTGGGACGCAATCAACACGCAACAACAAATTAATAAGGAAGACATACAATTGAAGCAGCTCATTTTCTTCTAATCGGGAATCCACGTGAAGTGTCTTCAAGGAGGAGGTCACATGGGTTGGTGTCTTTCTTGCTTTTTGGTTTGATTTATTTTGAGGAGTATAAAGTGCCGACATAACCATTCACAATTATTTCTTTGTTAATTTCTGACTGCGCACATGTCCTATTGAATTGGTGTTCACGCAGCTTGTTGGTGAGGCCAAGCAAGGTGAAGGAGACAAGCCTGTCGATCAGATTGTTTTTATCAAGCCGAACTTCATATTTTCTTGCGGTAGTTTAATCCTCTTTTCCCGATTTTATGATTGATTAATACTCCCTCCGTCCCACAAAAAACTTCCCATTTCACTCTAAACTTTTGTCCCACAAAAAACTTTCCATTTCCCATATTTGGTGGGCTCCACCCAATAAAAAACTATTATTATTAAAAACTCCACCACTAATATCCACTAACTATCTTTCTCTCTCCAATCTAACCTTATATTTTAATCAAAAGTATTATCAATTACCCCACCACTAACTATTACCTAAAAACATGTGCAAAAACCAAATGGGAAGTTTTTTGTGGGACGGAGGGAGTACTATTCTATTTCACTCTCAATCCACAGCTGTGATAGGGTTCGTTCACAGGGGTGCTGAGCCATGGAGGGCTCGGGTTGTGCTTGTTGTGTTGTCGTTTTTTTTAGTTCCTTGTAAAGTTGTTTAGTCCTTCCGCCAATTAAACGGGTTTTTAAAGTCTAGAGGTCAAACCTTTTTAATGAGAAACTATCATCACTATTTTGATCTCGTGTTATAACCACTGAATTCGTAGAGTGTCGGGTTGGTCACTGATTTTTGATAAGCGTCAGGTTGGGTAAAGGATCACGGGTTTATGATCTAAACGTTTTGTTAACCGAAAAATCGGAAACCGAATCCGTAGGGTTCTTGGTTTCCTAAGCCGAGATAGAATTCTAATTAAAGGACTTAATTTATGGTAAACATATTTCTGAGATTATGAATGAGTTTCGGGGCTGTCGGGAGCCTCGGGAATAACCGGGTTAATGTCGGGTTTTAAAACGGGTTCTATTTAATATGCTGAATTTTAACAGAATCTGTTTGCTGACTTCGGGACTGTTTTTACCACACTTACAATACGTTTTTGGATTTTTCACCCATGCTGGTCACTAGTTTTCTGAGTCCTCTTTCCAATGCCGCTAACGGCTCGTAAATCTGATATACGGTTTAAAAGTTATCGATGTTTTAGTAATCTATCGCATAATAGTTTTCGGTTCAGCTATTTTGTCTTGTGAGCCTGTTTCGACCCCTTTCTGTTTGGAATTAGTTCCCGAAGTCTTCTGACAAATTGTAGTCCTCTGATCCGTGCAGCTACTGTAAAAATTTTGTTTAATTCTAGTGAACGGTTTATGAATTATAACAGTTCCCGCGGGGGTGTCGGGTTCTGGCAGAATGTTGTGAAATGAGTTTTGAGCGAAGTTTTAATTCGAGTTTTATTATGCGATGTAGGACCTTCTAGGAACTGATTGGTGACTCGTACGTGCCGAGGATACTTCTAGGAGCTTACGGTTATTCGAGGTGGGTAATCTCACTATAAACTTATACTTACTTTCGATTCATGATTTTGTGCTATGTGTTGTGAATTGTCTTGTTGATTGAGCTTGAGTATTGATTGGGTGATTTATTTGAGTTATCTGTGATTTGAGTTATCTGGAGCCTGAGTTATCTGAGTTTTGAGTTCTTGAGTTAAAACATTAAACATAATATACTTGAGTTGTCTTGGCACCGAAGAGTACTGGTGCCAGACGTTTTGACTCAACACCGAAGAGTACAGGTGTTGAGCCTTGAGTTGTGTGAGGCGGGTCGAGGTTGATCTCTCGTCCCAAGTCACACAAGCGCGCTATATAAATTTAAAATCTGAGAAAATAAACTTGAGTAATTGAGAATTGAGTAGAGTCTCTAGGGATCACTTATGCGGCTTGAGTTGTTTGTAATTACTTGTTTATTTTGATATTATTCACTCAGCGGTGGCTGACCCCAATCACTCCCCCCATTTTTTCAGGTACTAGCAAGGGCAAAGAGAAGGTCAACGGTTGATGGGCTGCATCTTTATTTATTGGATTTGGAGTTCTTAAATGTTGTTTTGAGTCAAACATAATTTTAAACCTTTTTATTTATTTCCGCATTTAAAGACCATGAGACGGTTTTATATTTTATTAATGAGTTGGGACCTTTTCATTACTTGTACTTGGGAAATTTTATTAATTAAATGTTTTAAAAAATTTTAAATTTCCCCTGATTTTTGGGTTGTTACAAGTTGTAACATCCCAGAACCCCGTAGCACAATATTGTCCGCTTTGCCCACCGGCGCACGGTTTTGTTCTTGGTATGGACCACTTCCACCCAAAAGGCCTCATGCTAAGAGAGGTATCCACACCCTTATAAGGAGTGTTTAGTTCCCCTCTCCAACCAATGTGGGACGAATCTTACAATACTCCCCTCCTTGGGACACAACTCCCCCGTTGTGCACATCGGTCCGGGTCTGGCTCTGATACCACTTGTAACATCCCAGAACCCCGTAGCACAATATTGTCCGCTTTGCCCACCGGCGCACGGTTTTGTTCTTGGTATGGACCACTTCCACCCAAAAGGCCTTATGCTAAGAGAGGTATCCACACCCTTATAAGGAGTGTTTAGTTCCCCTCTCCAACCAATGTGGGACGAATCTTACAAAGGAAATCTTTAATTTATTAATAGAAACGAATTTTCTTAATAAAAGAGTCTTGTGTTTCCTAATTTTCTTAATATAATATATAAATATTGTATATTATAAATATAATTAATAAATTATTTTAATGAATTGTTTATAGAATTTTATTTAAAGTAAAATTTTATAAATATGACGGGAAATAATAACAATGACAAAACAGAAGGTTTCAAAGTTTATAAAGAAACCGGAACTTCTACAATTTTTCAATGTCCTATGTTAAAGTCAACAAATTATACTACATGGGCAATTCGAATGCAAATTATTTTGGAAGCAAATGGTTTATGGGAGACAATTGAACCACAACATACAACAGAAGAAGATACAAATAAGGATAAAACTGCTATCGCATATCTTTATCAATCATTACCAGAAGATCAATTACTTCTCATTTCAAAATACAAGACTGCAAAGGCAGTTTGGGATGCCTTAAAAACAAGACACGTCGGGGTACAAAGTGTTCAACAGGCAAAACTACAAACACTCAAATCAGAGTTTGAGAAGTTACAAATGGAAGAGGATGAATCAGTAGATTCCTTTACTACAAAATTAACGGGTATCATCAACAAAGCAGCTAGTCTAGGGTTATCATATGAAGACTCTACTATAGTACGGAAATTATTAAATTCGGTACCAGATAAATTCCTTCAAATAGTTGCATCAATGGAACAATACTCAGATCTAAACACCATGTCTTTAGACGAAGCAATTGGCAGACTCAAGACATTTGAAGAAAGACTTAAATACAAAAGGGATAAATCAGTGAATACCCAAGAAGGATTGATGTTCACACAACAAGAAGATCAAAGACATTTTAGAGACCGTGGACGTGATAGATTTAACCAAACACAAGACCGAGGATTTGATAATTTCAGATCACAAAGAAGAAATTGGGAATCTTCACAAAGTAACTTAAAGAAAGATGACAAGCCAAAAGTAGACAAGTCAAAAGTACAATGCTTCAATTGTAGGGAATATGGACATTATGCGAATAAATGTCCACAACGGGAACAAGAAAATGACCAGTCCAATCTTATTGAAGAGGATTTGGAACCAACATTACTTATGGCAACAATTGAAGAAAACGATGGAGTTTTTTCTCAACCGAGAAAAATCTTGGCTTAAAATAACTACAAATAATGAAAGGAGTTGGTCAATCCGGATAGACGGTTGATCAAAGAAGGTGGTCAGTCAGGATGGACGTTTGATCAAAGAAGATATCAACATAGGTGGAGTGAACCGACATCGGTGGAGTGAACCAACATAACAAAAGCATAGCAGATGGAGTAAAATGCTTAACAAGACATCGGTGGAGTGAACTAGCATTACAAAAACATAGCGGATGGAGTAAAAATGCATAACAAAACATAGGTTGAGTGAACCAACAAAAGCATACGGATGGAGTAAAATGCCTAATAAAACATCGGTGGAGTGAACCAGCATAACAAAAGAATACAGATGGAGTAACACGGCTATCAAAGAGTACTGAAGAACAAGACGCCGGTGGAATGAACCAACATGATCTTTTCGGGTAATATTGACTTAGAAGATGGAGGAATCGAAAGTGTCAACACATTGCAAGTAGTTTAGAAGCAGATCAAATTCAAGACAACAGTACCAATATCAAGAAGATAATCAAGATTAAGGGGGAGAATGTTATATTAATCTTGATTAAATCAAGTTAATTAATATAATACTTAGGATAAAAATAATGTAAACATGAAAAGTCACCGGCCACCAAAGTGAAGCGGCGCCACCCCCGAAAATCCCGGCAACCGCCACAACCGCCGCCGTTAACCGCCATTGTAACCGTCGTGACTGTACGTTGATACCGTTTCACACACTATAAATAGATGTAGATTTCGTGTCTGTAAATATCGAATCTCTGTAATAAAATCAAGTATCAATAAAAGTTTAGATTTTGGTTTATAATTCTGTTTGTCTATTAAATTCGATCCAACAATTGGTATCAGAGCCTTGTTAAATCAAAGCCATCATCATATACCAAGAACTTTGAAGAACCTACCATAACAGGGGAACAAACCTTAGCGGAGAAGACGACCGGAGAATCGATCGGAGGCGGACAGAGCCGCTAGTTTCAAATTAGGGCACAACTATCGTCGCCCAAGAACAATAACCATATATCCATCATCAATTAACGGTTAAATAGTAAGGATCGGAACAACCAGCAACATTAACGCCGCCGCTCAAAGAAAACATTCGGAAAAGAGAGAGGGAAAGACACAGCAAAAGAAAATAAGGAAGAAAAACACACTTGTGTGTGATTCCGTTTCCAGAAAACGCGTTTTACACCGATTTCTATTTTTAATGACCAATCTAATAAAAACGTTTTAAATTCTATTATTTAGTAAGTTTTAAATCTCCAAGGAAATCTTTAATTTATTAATAGAAACGAATTTTCTTAATAAAAGAGTCTTGTGTTTCCTAATTTTCTTAATATAATATATAAATATTGTATATTATAAATATAATTAATAAATTATTTTAATGAATTGTTTATAGAATTTTATTTAAAGTAAAATTTTATAAATATGACGGGAAATAATAACAATGACAAAACAGAAAGTTCCAAAGTTTATAAAGAAACCGGAACTTCTACAATTTTTCAATGTCCTATGTAAAAGTCAACAAATTATACTACATGGGCAATTCGAATGCAAATTATTTTGGAAGCAAATGGTTTATGGGAGACAATTGAACCACCACATACAACAGAAGAGGATACAAAGAAGGATAAAACTGCTATCGCATATCTTTACCAATCATTACCAGAAGATCAATTACTTCTCATTTCAAAATACAAGACTGCAAAGGCAGTTTGGGATGCCTTAAAAACAAGACACGTCGGGGTACAAAGTGTTCAACAGGCAAAACTACAAACACTCAAATCAGAGTTTGAGAAGTTACAAATGGAAGAGGATGAATCAGTAGATTCCTTTACTACAAAATTAACGGGTATCATCAACAAAGCAGCTAGTCTAGGGTTATCATATGAAGACTCTACTACAGTACGGAAATTATTAAATTCGGTACCAGATAAATTCCTTCAAATAGTTGCATCAATGGAACAATACTCAGATCTAAACACCATGTCTTTAGACGAAGCAATTGGCAGACTCAAGACATTTGAAGAAAGACTTAAATACAAAAGGGATAAATCAGTGAATACCCAAGAAGGATTGATGTTCACACAACAAGAAGATCAAAGACATTTTAGAGACCGTGGACGTGATAGATTTAACCAAACACAAGACCGAGGATTTGATAATTTCAGATCACAAAGAAGAAATTGGGAATCTTCACAAAGTAACTTAAAGAAAGATGACAAGTCAAAAGTAGACAAGTCAAAAGTACAATGCTTCAATTGTAGGGAATATGGACATTATGCGAACAAATGTCCACAACGGGAACAAGAAAATGACCAGTCCAATCTTACTGAAGAGGATTTGGAACCAACATTACTTATGGCAACAATTGAAGAAAACGATGGAGTTTTTTCTCAACCGAGAAAAATCTCGACTTAAAATAACTACAAATAATGAAAGGAGTTGGTCAATCGGGATAGACGGTTGATCAAAGAAGGTGGTCAGTCAGGATGGACGTTTGATCAAAGAAGATATCAACATAGGTGGAGTGAACCGACATCGGTGGAGTGAACCAACATAACAAAAGCGTAGCAGATGGAGTAAAATGCTTAACAAGACATCGGTGGAGTGAACTAGCATTACAAAAGCATAGCGGATGGAGTAAAAATGCTTAACAAAACATAGGTGGAGTGAACCAACAAAAGCATACGGATGGAGTAAAATACCTAATAAAACATCGGTGGAGTGAACCAGCATAACAAAAGAATACAGATGGAGTAACACGGCTATCAAAGAGTACTGAAGAACAAGACGCCGGTGGAATGAACCAACATGATCTTTTCGGGTAATATTGACTTAGAAGATGGAGGAATCGAAAGTGTCAACACATTGCAAGTAGTTTAGGAGCAGATCAAATTCAAGACAACAGTACCAATATCAAGAAGATAATCAAGATTAAGGGGGAGAATGTTATATTAATCTTGATTAAATCAAGTTAATTAATATAATACTTAGGATAAAAATAATGTAAACATGAAAAGTCACCGGCCACCAAAGTGAAGCGGCGCCACCCCCGAAAATCCCGGCAACCGCCACAACCGCCGCCGTTAACCGCCATCGTAACCGTCGTGACTGTTCGTTGATACCGTTTCACACACTATAAATAGATGTAGATTTCGTGTCTGTAAATATCGAATCTCTGTAATAAAATCAAGTATCAATAAAAGTTTAGATTTTGGTTTATAATTCTGTTTGTCTATTAAATTCGATCCAACAGGATTATCTAGATTTAAAGGCTGAGATTGGTTCTCCAAGTCTTGTATATAAGGCTGGTTCTGTATTGATTTTGGTTCTATATATATGTCTAATATAAATGTTTGTTGTTTGTAGTGCTAATGCAGGGATAATGGCTCCTCCATTTTCCCTTTCTAAAGATGGAATTGAGAGTCAATTTGCTACTAACTATGTTGGTATGTTTAATGTTTCATATGTCACACTTTTGTTTCTTATAGGAATACATTTTCATTATTGAAGTTGGGGTTTCTTGTTAGGGCATTTTCGTTTGACGAATTTGTTGTTGGATATGATGAAAAATACTGCTAAAAATTGTGGACAAGAAGGGAGGATCGTGTTAGTTTCATCGGAAGTTCATAGGCTGACTTACAATGGGGGAATCATGTTTGACAAGCTAAACGATGAAAAATGGTATATCTGATAAAAACTTAATGTTTTCTAGTATGTCTATGTACGATCGAAGAACCTAACTATACTGCTTGAGAACTGAGAACCGAGAAAAATTGGCCAGACCGATGACCGAACTAATGGCGTCTTGGACCGGTCCGATCAGAATCGGCTGGCACCTAACCAGAAAGTTTCTTTGATTTTTTTGGTTCGGTCCGGTTTGGTTATGGAGTTCTAGCCAGTTCTCGATCTAGTTTGCATATGATTTTTTTAGGATTTTAAATGATATAAAATGGAAATTAAGTCCTTTTTTTTTCTTTCTATTATGGTACCTGATTTCACGTAATATCCATTTTCAACTTTTCAGCTATAATAGTTTCTATGTGTCAGGATCGATTAACTATGAATGAGTTAATAAACACCTTTAGATCTAATTGATGATAGAAGTTACAGCGGATTAACACTATATCAATATAATTAAGAACGATGAACTGTAAGAACAATATGCGAAAATATTAAGAACACAGTTTCACAAAAAGCTTCAATGTATATTATTGATTAACAAAATACACACGTACGTTTACAATTCGTAAGGAACTACTTATAGCAGTCCTTGAAGCCTAACTATTTACCCTAGTTATTCTAGGACTTGATTTACATCGAATAATAAACGATATACATTGAATAACATTCTATAACTAACTCTGCGAAGATCTCGGATTTGATATGCTTCCAAAACGTGTACCAGTAGTAAATATGCATCGTCAGTAGTAACTCTGGTAACCAGTAGTAAGTCCAGATACAACGTCAGTAGTAACTACAATGATCAGTAGTATCTTCAATCTGTGCATGATCAGTAGTAACTTTAGTTATAGTCTTCACCGGTATCAACTCATCAGTAGTAAGTGTTTCTGCCCCATCAGTAACAATCATAGTCTTCATCAGTAGTAACCATGATCAGTACTAACTGCAGCATCAGTAATAAGTTGAACTGTGATTTGGTCTAACAATCTCCCCCTAAACTTATTGATTCTCTATCAATCAATCAAGTTTCTTTTCACTTCTTCTTTTCTTTTTCCTTTTCTTCCAACAGTTTTACTCTTCTTTTATCACCTTCTAATATCTGTTGGTTTTGTTTATTCCTTTGTGCAATAATATATTTACTGATCTTTTTCACAAATTCATTCATCTTATTTTGGAGCATCACAGCATTATGAGGTTTAATAAAATTCATGCACCATAGTTGATAAAGAGTTTTCTCAGAGTGAGGATACTCTTTCTCATAAAGGAATAAGTCACATTTCTTACTTGTATATTCAAAGAAGTACATGTTGATAGTTGTATACTTCTCTGGATAATTTTCTGGATAAAAAGCAGCATCAATCATTTCGGTAATGTAACCTGCAGCTGAATTCTTCCAGATCTTTTTTGTCATTCTTGGTTTACCAATAATCAACATCTTGATAATGTCACTTCTGGTTAGGGACATGACTAAAGGTTTCCAAGCTCTGAATCTTTGAATGACCTTATCTTCTCTAATAATCTCAATCACATCATCTATATATCTCCAGTTGATGATTGGATTATTTTGTAGGGGAGCAATGGGAAGATCATGAACTTGAATCATTTGTAATTTCTTCTTTGGTTGTTCTAGTTCAGATGTAACAGTCTTCCTTTTCTTTGAAGTTTGAGAGGATACACCAGATGATTCTCCAGTTATAGTTTTTCTTTCTTTCATTTCTTTGGAGTTTATCTGTTCAAGTTTTGTGGTGTACTTCTCATTAATGTCTTGTTCAGCAAGGTCCTTCTTCTTCTCCACACAGTACTTTTCAATTAAATTGATCAACTTCATTCTTCCAAATGCCTTTGTGTTGTGACCTCTTGATTTCAAGAATGTGACCATTTCTTTCTTCTTATCTGCAAATTGTTCTGGCATATCAGCCTTCTGCTCTTTGCATTCTTGTACTTGTGCTTCAAGAAGTTCTAGTGTTTCATATTCAAGTTGCCTTATTCTTTGGAGTTCTCTTCTTTGTAGCTCTTTTCTGGTTTCTGCAACTTGTTTGGTTTTGACCTTCTGTTGAAATTGTGGCAGTTTTGATATGTCAGCAATATCTGCCAATTTAATTTCTGTGAATGGTTGTCTCAATATTCTAGCCCTTTATGCTAATCTTCTGTTCTCATTGGCTGAGAGACTTTAACCTTCTTTAAATATTTTGCTCTCTTTACCTTCCACCTATCCTGTTTGACTGATTTGGCATAGTTGATTTTGTTGACCATTTCATGACCTTGTGCTCTGTTAGGTTGGTCTTTATCACAACTTCCTTTCCCTTTCCTATGTAGTTGTCTTTCTTCATATCTGGTTCAGATTCAATAACAAATTTGGGACCATAGTAGTGTATCTGTGACATGGGAAGTATTTTAGGATGTGGAGGTAAGGAGCATTCATCAACTTCTAATCAGTTGATATCATCATCAATATCTTTCACCACCATTTGTGTTGTTTTTCTTTTTGGAGATGGTGGAAGTATTACTGCAGGCTCTAGTAGTGGTGGCAGCTCAATAACATCATCAGTAGTAGCCAAAGTAGTTACTACTGATATATCTTCAGGAGTTACTACTGATAGAGCATCAGTAGTATTTGCTGCTTCTTCTTGATTTACTACTGCTATGACATCAGTAGTAGGAGTTACTACTGATGCTTCTTGTTGTGCTTGTTCTTCCATAGGAGCAGTAGTAGTAGCCTCAACAGTAACATTGACATTTTCTAGGCCTTCATCATTAACCTGGCCTTCATCAACTTTAGTTTCTTTAAGATTGAGGAGAGAAGTTGCTGCTGCTGCAATTGATTCATCAATCATGGTTTGAATATTGTCCTTCTCCCCCTTAGTGAGCTCAACTGGTGGAGCCTCACTATTTTCAATCTTCCTCTTCAATTTCCTTATGAGCTTTGTTTGTTGATGAAGCCTGTGCTCATAGAATCTCATTCTTTTGTTTATTGTGTTCATGTGCCTTTTCATGTATTGCATTGTTTTTCCTTGATTTGTGAGATATGTAAGACAATCTTGTACAGTGGATTCAAGAGAATCCAACCTATCCGTCAATTGTTTGTTTTTAATACTGCCCTCACTCCATCCAGCAAGATCATCGGGCTCACTAACAGGTACATTGGCTTTGAGGTTTTCCATCCTTTCCGTTAATTCAATACCCTCATCACTTCTTGGTGATTCATTGGGTTGTTTAGACACGCTCTTCTTCCTAGAAGAAGCAGTAGTGCCCCCCCTTTTGGTTTCTTGGCACCAGGGTCCTCTAAGTAATTCCTCAAAAGAGTCATCACTCAGAGTTGCCGAGGTCTGGGTCTTAGTGATGTTTTCACTGTCCTGTGCACCCACCTTTGGGGCATCAGTAGTGAAAGCCCTTGCCTCATGTCCTCTCTCCTCCTTGGAGGACAACTCTTGGAGTCTGGGGTTGGACTCAATTTGTCCACTGGTGTCCTTGAAGGAAGTTTTCTTCCTTTTATAAATTGTGGAAATATTTTGGGTTACATTTGGTAGGTCTTCCACAGAGTGAAGAGTAGCACTCTGAGAATTTATTTCAAGTTCCTGGGACACATTCAGGACTTCTATTTGTATGGGTGATTGAGTGACTGTTTGGGGTGGTGTTTGGGCTGCATTTGGGGGTGATGGAGTGGGTTGAGGTTCAATTTGGGTTGTAGCTTGGATTGAACCTTCTCCAATAAGTGAGTGATCTTTGATCATGTTAGGAAACAGAGGGGTTTCCTTGCCCGAAAATTTAAATTGTTTCCTCATATTTGAGAAAACTTTCTTGTTCAACTCAGGAGTTGTAAAAATATTTTTGGGAGTTGACAAGTTTTGTAATTCACAGTTGATAATATGTTGAAGAAATCTGGGATACATTAAAAATTTTGAAGAACTAAGATTTCCTAACATACCTTCAAAAATCATATATGAAAAATTAAATATTTGGTCTGTGCATAAACAGACAACAGTAGAGGCTATTGCCTTATTAAACTCATTCCAAGTACTTCTTTTAGGAGAAATACAGTGTTGAATAGTATGTACAAGAAATTTTCATTGTGGGGAGAGAAGACCCTTTTGAAAAGTGACTATGTCAAGTCTTCCCTCATAACCCATTTTACTTAAAATTTCAACAAGGTATTCCTTAGGAAGAGAAAACATACCTGAATCATCATGCAGTTGTAGATGGTGTCTGATAGATTGTTCAGTGATTGTGATAGTCTTTCCATCCACAGTTGATTTTATCATAGACACAGTTGAACCTTCTGTTCTTTCAGCATTGGTCCAGAAATCGACCAAGTGTTGTTGATATGCCTTTGGATTTACAGTTAATACAAACTTTATGTATGAGTTCTTCAAGAATTGTACTATTGGGCGAAAGTCTTTTGTACCATCTGGATTGCGTAGAAATGCACACATATTGTGGAACTCTGAGTATTTAAGATTTGTGTTGACATCAAGATTTTGTAGAGTTGCCATTGTCGTCGATTTTGTATTTTGATGAGATTTGATCGTTTGAGTTGAGAGAAAAAGTAAGAATTTTTGTTACTGGTGCAGGGTTTATGATCGTAAGTTAGGGTTTATCGAGAGGATTTAGCAAGTCGATGTGAGGATAATGCTAAACTAATCGACTTCAGCTATTTATATCTTACGATTTATCCTGCAAAAATACTAAATTGCCCTTCGAATCATAACACAACGGTTATTTTCATGGGGGTTAGTTCGGTAATTTTGATTTTGAAAGACCAGTAGTAAATTAGATGCCAGTAAGAAACGTCAGTAGTAACTAAGAATGTCAGTAGTAACTAAGGATTTTGACATCAGTAGTAACTGTTGACATCAGTAGTGACTACTAGCACACAAGACCAGTAGTATATGTGGATACCAGTAGTACTGTCTTACCAGTAGTATTTATGTAAACCTAATGCACACCAGTAGTATTGACCTACCAGTAGTATTTTATGCACAAGCCTACATACCAGTAAAGCAGACCTACCAGTAGTAAAACACTTAAACAAATAAATAACTTTTATAACAAAAACTTTACACATGATTTTAAGTGAGAATTTAATTTATCAAAATCATTCCAATACTGCTAACCAAGAAGTTGAATCTTCCTACATCAAATGCTTTTGTAAAAAGATCTACTAATTGATCATCAGTATGAATTTTAACTACTTTGATTAATTTCTTTTCATTACAATCTCTTATAAAATGAAATCTTATTTCAATGTGTTTGGTTTTAGAGTGTTTTACTGGGTTGTTCACAATACTAATAGCACTTTGATTATCAATAAAAATAGGAGTTTTAAGGATAGAGATACCAAAGTCTAGCAGCTGGTTTTGAATCCAAAGTACTTGAGCACAACAGGCAGATGCAGCTACATACTCTGCTTCAGCAGTTGATGTTGATACATTTGTTTGCTTCTTACATTGCCATGACACCAGTCTTGATCCAAAGAATTGACATCCACCAGTAGTGGACTTTCTATCTTGACATTCACCTCCATAGTCACTATCTGTGTAGGCTATGAGTTCAAAGGGTGAATCATGTGGATACCATAGAACAAGTGATGGTTTGCCTTTTAAGTATCTGAATATTCTTTTGACAACCTGCAAGTGTAGCTCTTTAGGTCTCGCTTGATATCTTGCACATACACAAACACTATACATAATGTCAGGTCTTGATGCAGTTAAGTACATCAAAGAGCCTATCATTGATCTATACAAGTGTTCATCTACATCCTCCCCCTCAACATCAGGATGTAGGTGTTTGTGTGTTTCCATTGGTGTACTTGCACTCTTGCAGTCTTTCAAATCAAACTTCTCCAAGATGTCTTTAACATATTTTGATTGGTTTATCAAAATACCATCTGTTCTTTGACTGACTTGGAGTCCAAGGAAGAAGTTCATTGGACCCATAGAGCTCATCTTGAATTTAATTTGCATCAGTTCTTCAAATTCTTTGCATAATAAATCATTGGTTGAACCAAAGATGATATCATCTACATAGATTTGTACCAGTAGTATATCATCTTTGACTTTCTTTGTAAACAAAGTTTTGTCAATGGCTCCTCTTTTAAAATTATTCTTTAATAGATATGATGATAATGTATCATACCATGCTCTTGGTGCCTGATGTAGGCCATACAGAGCTTTGTCTAATTTGAACACATAATCACCATGTTTTGGATCTTCAAAACCTGGAGGTTGGCATACATAGACCTCTTCTTCAATCTTCCCATATAGGAATGCACTCTTCACATCCATTTGATAGACTTTGAACTTTTTGAATGAAGCATATGCCAAGAATATTCTTATTGCTTCAATTCTAGCAACAGGAGCATATACTTCATCATAGTCTATTCCTTCTTCTTGAGTGTATCCTTGGGCTACAAGCCTGACTTTGTTCTTGATCACTATACCTCTTTCATCTTTCTTGTTTCTAAAGATCCACCTTGTTCCAATGGCTCTTTTTCCTTTAAGTAGAGGTACAAGTGTCCAAACAGCTTGTAATTTGAATTGAAGCAGTTCTTCTTGCATTGCCTCAATCCAGTTTGAATCCTTCATTGCTTGTTGAATCTTCTTTGGTTCATCCTGAGACAGAAAACATTCAAACATGCATTCATTAGCAATTAGACTTATATTGCACATATTTGCAGTTAAGCTTTTGTTTAATTTGCTTCTTGTTTGCAGTGGTGAGTTAACATCACTTAGAACAAGGTCTAATGGATGGTTCTTCTGAGTCCTTGTTGTTGTAGCTCTATCAACCACTAGTTGATTTTCAAGATTGGACTCATTTGTCTCAGGCATTTGCTCCTCTAGAGATCCTTCATTGTCATTGATGTTTAGTTCATCATCATCTTGGTCAGAATTGCTACTGTTATTATCTTCATTGAGATCAGTAGTATTGTTGTTGTTACTGGGATCAGTAGTATCTTGAGAATTTAGGTTATTGCTAGGACCAGTAGTATTTTGAGTACTATTACTGGTACCAGTAGTATTTGAATTACTACTGTCCTCATTCTCAGAGTTACTAATGCTTCCAGAATTTGAGTTATTACTGTCCTCAGTATTAACTGTGGGAGCAGTATCAACTACTATGTATCTCATCTCTTTTTGACCAGTATTAACAGATGATGTTCCTTCCTTTTGAATATGACAATTTGAATCACCTGCATTTAAATCCAAGTTAGTATTAAAGGATTTGGTTAGATTGTCTATGTTAAATAGCCAATCTGGACCATTTCCTTGTTCATTGGAAATACTCTCATTAAAGGATACATTGATGCTTTCTTCAATTATTCTTAATCTTTTGTTGAACACTCTGTATGATTTGCTTTGAGTAGAGTATCCCACAAAGATTCCATCATCAGCTTTGCAGTCAAACTTACCAATTTGTTCTCTTGTAATCAGAATAGTACAAGGACAACCAAATGATTTTAAAAAACTTATAGAGGGTTTTCTTTTGTTAAAAAGTTCATATGGTGTTTTGTAGTGTGGCTTAACTATTAATACTCTGTTCTGTACATAACATGCAGTATTAACAGCTTCAGCCCAGAAAGTAATTGGTAATTTTGAATCTGCTAACATTGATCTTGCTGCTTCAATGATGGTTCTATTTCTTCTTTCGGCTACACCGTTTTGCTGAGGAGTTCTAGGTGAGCTATATTGCCTGTCAATACCTTTAAGATCATAAAAGTTAATTAAGTTAGTATTTTTAAATTCTGTGCCATTATCACATCTTATGGCTTTAACTTTTTGATCAGATGTATTCTCCAGTTTAACAATTAAGTTCTTGATGAGTTCACTTGTTTCATCTTTTGTCCTGAGAAAGAAAACCCATGTATATCTGGAAAAGTCATCAGTAATAACAAGACAATATTGTTTCTTTCCAATACTCATTACATTTGTAGGTCCACAAAGATCCATATGTAAGAGTTGTAAAGGAAAAGAAATAGAGTTTACAAGTTTGGACTTATGAGAAGACTTATGTTGTTTACCTTTTAGGCAGGCAACACAGTGATGATCACACATGAATTGTTTTTGTGGTAATCCAATTACCAAATTCTTTCTTACTAAATTGCTCATGTTTTTAAAGTTTGTGTGACACATCCTTCTATGCCATAGTTCTGATTCAGTAGTGTTTGCCTTGGATATAAAACAGTTGACCTCATTTGAAGAAATGAGTTCTCCCCCTATATCCAGGCAATACACATTGTTTCTCCTTGGAGTTCTTAAAACTACGTATTTTTTATCTAAGACAAAGTCAGGAGAAAGAATGATGCACTCAATGTCTGTGAAAAGAATTTTGTTCTTTTTATCACAAACTTGAGACACACTGACAAGATTGTATTTTAGTTCAGCTACATAAAATACATCATCAAAGGTAATTTTACCATTTGTAACAGTACATTTACCTGTAATCTTACCTCCCTTTGGGTTCTCACCAAAGGCCACATACCCTCCATCAAATAACTTGAAATCTTTAAGAATTTGCAGATTTCCAGTCATGTGCCTTGAGCATCCACTATCAATGTGCCATGATCTACCTTCTTCAGGGATCTGAATGCTCTGCACAAGTAAGTAAAAGGTTAGTTGATTTTGGGAACCCAAGCTTTATATGTCTTGGGTTCATCCTTTGAGAAATCAGATTTAGAACAGTTAACTTTAAACATTTTTGGTACCCATACCTTTTTAGTACTGGTGTTCTGTTTTACTACTGCCCTTTTGGATTTTTCAGAGTTTACTACTGATCTTGGTCTATACCCATTGTTTTTAGCTTTTGAATACTTTACTACTGATGGACCAGTAGTATGTGGGTACTTACCATGTTTAGAATGACCAGTAGTGTTTTTAAATTTTGGTTTGGCAGCAGTAGCATTTTCAAAATTAGGGTTTTTACCAGTAGTGTTTTGGTACTGATATCTAACAGCATTGTAATTAGGTTTAGGATCAATAGTAAACCTGTTAAAGTTTCTACTAATGTTGGAACAATTAAAATAATTTTTATTTTGATTTGTTTTTCCATTATTTTTGAAGTAATTGCTGTTCTTTGGGCTACCAACTCTTTTAGTTTGCACAAATCTTGGTGCATTTCTTCCAAATTTTGGTGTTTCAGATTTTTGAAATTTTGTTTTAATTACTACTGAAGGATCAGTAGTGTTTTTTGACTTTTGTGTTTTTGTTTTAGAAATTTTAAATTCTTTGAACTCTTTGCAGTTGATTGGATTGAAGTGACAATCCTTTGCTAAATGGTTTACTTTGTTGCAACTAACACATTTTAATTTCTTATCCTTAGCACTTATAGACTTTCTTTGTTCTAAGAGTTGATTTCTGTTTCTTTGATTTCCTCTTCTTAAGATTGTTGGTATATTTTCTGCATTATATTTGGGAGATTCATTTGGACTTTGTGCTGTGTGAAAACTTGTATCAATTGAGTTTGTAGTTTCAGTTTGAAAAATTGTAAATTCAATTGAGTTTGTAGTTCGATCATCATCAGAAAAGTCACTTGATTCAGATGTTTCATTGCAAGTTTCAGTTTTATTTGATATTTTTAAATCTTCTAAAATTCTTTCTGTGCTTGATTTAAAAGGAGGGATAAAATTAGTTGGAGGTGGAACAACATGATATCCCACTCCATGCACAACCTTTTCAGTGGTTTGATTACTTGTTAATTCATTTACAATTTGAGAGCTTCTTTCAAACTTTTTAATGGTTAATTTGTTTTGTTCTAATTCCATTTGAGATTCTTCTAGTTTGAGCAAAGTTTCTTTTAATTTTAATTCAAGATGTTCTTTTTCATAAGTGGTTTGTAACAATTCTTCTTTTATCTTTTGATCAGTTATTTTATAAATTTTAATTTGATTTTCAAGATCAGCTATACAACCATTATATTCAATTCTTCTGTTTCTATTTAGAATCATCTCTGCAAGTGTTTCTTTATTTAGTTTTTCTAAATCTTTGTAAGCTTTAGTACATTCAGGGGTGCAAGATTTAGAAGGTACCTTAGTAGGAGAGTCAGTGAAAGCCATGAGAGCTTGATTCTGTGCATGCTCCTCTGCTTGAAAGCTCCAGTCATAACCTTGTCCTTGTTGTGAAACAAGAGCAGTTGAGTTTGATCTTTTGTCTGGCTGAGGACATTCTTTAGCAAAGTGCCCAAGGTTGTTACAGTTGTAACATTTGACTTTAGTCTTCTCAAATCCAGCCTTGTCACCTTTGTTGAAGTTTAGGTTTGTTCTTCCAGTCCTCTTCAAGAACCTTTTGGTTCTAAGGCTCAGCATAGCCATCTGCCATTTAAGATCCATCTCTTCAAGATCATCAGGATTCAGTTGTTCTAAGTCATCACTAATTAGTGCAGTATGCACATGACTAGCGAAGAAGGATTCTCTTGCAGCATCTTCACAATCTGCAGCCTTTGCAGTTTCTTGACATGTTCCTGTACTAGACACAAAAGCAGCATTGTTTGAAGATAAATTAGGAGTTTTAGAATTTACCTCAGATTCAAAAACTCTAAGCTCATTGTACAATTCATCCAGCTCCTTTTCTTCCAGAGCATCACCTTGTCTATATATGACTGTGTACATAGACCATTCTTCTCCAAGAGATCTGAGAAATTTTCTATTGACATCATCATTGTCAGGTTTCACACCAACTTGATTCAATTCACCAATAAGTTTGTTGAATCTATCAAAGGTTTGAGATAGAGATTCATTCTTTTGGCCTTTGAAGTTTTCAAAGTCCTGCTTCAGTACAGACTTCATGTTTCTTTTGGTGCTTTTAGTGCCAACAAATCTCTTTTCCAGTGCCTGCCATAGTACCTTTGCATCATCATATTCAACAAAGAGATGTTGATAGTCATTAGGAATGGCCAGTAGAAGAGTGCTTAGAGCTTTGAGTTCGATTCCCCTGTCTTTCTTCTCCTTTTCACACTTGAGTTTGTCTGCTTCAGTTGCAGAACTAGTTGCTTGACCAGGAACAGTTTTGTTTCCTTCAACAACAACTTTCCACATGGTATAATCAGTAATAAGCATGTATTGCTTAATACGATTCTTCCACATCCCAAAGTTGTTGGGAGTGAGTATAGGGATTTTATTAGCTTGAGTGCTTTCATTGTTATCAGACATGATTAACAATGTGTGTGTTTTAAAAGATTAAAACTTTTTGTTTGTTCTTAAAATTCGTAGATCTAGAACCAATATGCTCTGATACCACTTGTCAGGATCGATTAACTATGAATGAGTTAATAAACACCCTTAGATCTAATTGATGATAGAAGTTACAGCGGATTAACACTATATCAATATAATTAAGAACGATGAACTGTAAGAACAATATGCGAAAATATTAAGAACACAGTTTCACAAAAAGCTTCAATGTATATTATTGATTAACAAAATACACACGTACGTTTACAATTCGTAAGGAACTACTTATAGCAGTACTTGAAGCCTAACTGTTTACCCTAGTTATTCTAGGACTTGATTTACATCGAATAATAAACGATATACATTGAATAACATTCTATAACTAACTTTGCGAAGATCTCGGACTTGATATGTGTCAGGATCGATTAACTATAGAAAAGTTAATAAACACTTTAGATCTAATTGAATATAGAAGTTGCAGCGGATCAACACTATATCAATGTAATTAAGAACAATGAACTGTAACTAATATGCGAAAGTATTAAGAACACAGTTTCACAAAAAGCTTCAATGTATATTATTGAGTTAACAATACACACGTACGTTTACAATTCGTAAGGAACTATTTATAATAGTCCTTGAAGCTAAACTATTTACCCTAGTTATTCTAGGACTTTGATTTACATCGAATAATAATAAATATACATTGATTTACATTCTATAACTATCTCTACGAAGATCTCGGACTTGATATTCTTCAAAAACGCGTATCAGTAATAAAACTCATCACCAGTAGTAAATATGTAACATCAGTAGTAAACTTGGTGATCAGTAGTAAGTCCAGAAACCATCGTCAGTAGTAACTACTAAGATCAGTAGTATCTTCAATCTGTGCATGATCAGTAGTAACTAAGTTATAGTATCACCAGTATCAACTTCATCAGTAGTAACATGTTCTGCCCCATCAGTACTAATTATTGTCAGTACTAACTGCAGCATCAGTAATAAGTTGATCTAGTGTTTTGCTCCAACAATCTCCCCCTAAACTTATTGATTATCTTTTAATCAATCAAGTTTCTTTTGCTCTTCTTGTTCTCTTCTTCTTTTCTCAAGAGTTCTTTGATTCTGTTGAAGCCTTTGTTCAATAATATATCTGATGTTCCTCTTTGTAAAGTAATTCAGTTTGTTTTGGAACATAACAGCATCATAGGGTTTCATCAAAGTGTTTATGAATATCTGATACATAGTCTTCTCAGAATGTGGATATTCTTTTTCATATAAGTACAATTCACACACTTTGCCTGATTTCTCAAAGAAGTACATATTAGCAGTAGGAATGACATTCCAAGCATACACATTACCTGAATCTGTAAATTGTTCTGGATAATTATCTGGATAAAATGCAGCATCTATCATTTTTGTTAAGTATCCAGCACCAGACTCTTTCCATGATTTCTTTGTCATTCTAGGTTTTCCAATAATCAGAAGCTTGATTACATCACTTCTAGAACATGATCTGATTAAAGGTAACCATCCAGTGAATCTCTGTACAACTTTGTCTTCCCTTATGACTTCTATAACATTGTTTTGTATCACTCTCCAGTTAATAATTGGATTGTTTTGCAATGGAGCAATAGGCATTTCAAGAACAGGTACAATTTGTTTTGATTTCTTCTTTGAGATTTGTTCTTGATCAACAGTTTTTCTTTTCTTTGATTGGGGAGTTGAAGTTTCACCAATAGTTGGAACACTACCAGCTTTGAGCAAATTTGGACTGATTTGGATTAAAGTTTTGGCTTTCTTTGATTCTTCAGCTTCTTGTTCAGCCAAGTCTTTCTTCTTTGCAGTGCAGTATTTTTCAATAATAGTTATCATCTTCATTCTTCCAAAAGATTTTGCACTGTGCCCTTTTGTTTTGAGAAAGTCTATCATAAGTGTCTTTTGTTCAAAGATATCATCTGGTAGATCACCTTTTGTTCTTTTACATTCAGCCACCAGATCTTCAAGACAGTTTAGATGTTCTTCTTCTACTTTTCTGAGCCTTTTGAATTCTGCTTCTTGGGCTTCTATCTGAACATCTTTGATTTGAGCAGGTATTTGAACAGTAGTTGCACTTTGAGCTTTCTTTTTCTTTTCTACTAAAGCTTGATACATTTCCACTTTCTCCAAAAATTTTATGTGTTCAATTCTCCATCTGGATTGCTTTTCTGCTCTTACATGATTAATCTTGTTTACCATGTGATGTCCTAAAGCTCTGTTTGGATAATCATCATCATATATTTCTTTTCCTTTTCCAATATGAGCAGATGGTGGAGGTGGAATGTATTTCATATCTGGTATACCCATCATCAGAAGTTTTGGATAAAATAGATGTAGTTGACCTTCTGGTAAGATTTTAGGGTGTGGAGGAAGTGTGCATTCATCTACCTCAAACCAATTCACATTATCATCAATGTCAGGTATGATAAGTGGTTGATCAGGTGTTGGAGGTTTGGAGATGATGACATGTCTTTCTCTTTCAATCAGCTCTGGAAATTGTAGTTCTTCCTCTTCAGTAGTAACCAGAGTAGTTACTACTGGTGTGACTTCAGGAGTTACTACTGATAGGGCATCAGTAGAATTTGCTGCTTTCAATTTCTCTTCTTCATTTACTACTGCTATAATATCAGTAGTAGAGGTTACTACTGGTATTGCTTTTTCAACTTGTTCTTCCATTGTAGCAGTAGTAATTTGCTCATCTTCTGTAACCATCATTTCTGGGCCTTCATCAACTTCTGTTTCTTTTAAATTTAGGAGAGAAGATGCTGCTGCTGCAATTGATTCATCAATCATAGTTTGTATGTTGTCCTTCTCCCCCTTAGTGAGCTCAACTGGTGGAGCCTCACTATCATCAATCTTTTTCTTCAATTTTCTGATGATTTTGGTTTGTTGATGAAGCCTGTGCTCATATAATCTCATTCTTTTGTTGATGGTATTGACATGTCTTTTCATAGCAGCCATGGTTTTTCCTTGGTTTGTAAGATATGTAAGGCAATTTTGTACAGTGGATTCAAGAGAATCCACTTTTTCCGTCAATTTGGTGATTTTAATACTGCCCTCACTCCATCTAGCAAGATCATCGGGCTCACTAACAGGTACATTGGTTTGAAGGTTTTCCATCCTATCTGTCAAATCAAGAGATCTGCCCTCATCACTTCTTGGTGATGAAATGGGTCTTTTAGACATCCTCTTCTTCCTAGAAGAAGCAGAGATGCCCCCCCTTGTGGTTTCTTGGCACCGGGGTCCTTTGAGTAACTCCTCAAATGAGTCATCACTCAAAGTTGCCGAGGTCTGGGTCCTAAAGATGTTTTCACTGTCCTGTGCACCCACCTTTGGGGCATCAGTAGTGAAAGCCCTCGCCTCATGTCCTCTCTCCTCCTTGGAGGACAACTCTTGGAGCCTGGGGTTTGACTCAATGTGTCCCCTGGTGTCCTTTAAAGATTTCTTTCTTTTGTAAAGTGTGGAAATATTTTTGGTTTTATCTGGTAGGTCTTCCACAGAGTGAAGAGTAGCACTCTGCAGATTTAAATCAAGTTCCTGGGACACTTTCAGGACTTCTGTTTGGGCTGGTGATTGAGTGGCTAGTTGGGGTGGTGTTTGGGCTGTATTTGGGGGTGATGGAGTGGGTTGAGGTTCAACTTGGGTTATAACAATGGTTGAACCTTCTCCAGTATGGGGATGATCTTTGATCATATTAGGAAACAGAGGGGTTTCCTTACCCGAAAATTTAAATTGTTTTCTCATATTTGAGAAAACTTTCTTGTTCAACTCTGGTAGTATGAAAATGTTTTTAGGAGTTGACAAGTTTTGTAATTCACAATTTATGATATGTTGTAGAAATCTGGGATACATTAAAAATTTAGTAGAACTTAGATTTCCCAACATACCTTCAAAGATCATTTGAGAAAAATTAAAGACTTGGTCTGTGCATAAGCAGACAACAGCAGATCCTATTGCCTTATTAAACTCATTCCAAGTACTTCTTTTTGGAGAAATACAATGCTGAATAGTATGAACTAAGAATTTCCATTGTGGGGAGAGAAGACCCTTTTGAAAGGTTACTATATTGAGTCTTCCCTCATAACCCATTTTTTGTAAAGTTTCAGCAATGTATTCCTTAGGAAGAGTAGACATACCTGAATCATCATGAAGTTGTAGATGGTGTCTGATTGATTGTTCTGTTACTGTGATATGTTTTCCATCTACTTGTGATTTGATCATTGATACAGTTGTTCCTTCCGTTTGCTCAGCATTGGTCCAGAAATCCACCAAGTGCTGTTGATATGATTTTGGTTTTACCGTTAATGCAAACTGTATATAGGAATTTCTCAAGAATTTTACGATCGGTCGAAAATCTTTTGTGCCGTCGGGATTCTTTAGGAAGGCACACATGTTGTGAAATTCTGAGTATTTAAGATCGGTTTGCACATCCAGTGATTGTAGAGTTGCCATTTGATGTTGATTTTGAGAAAAAGATGAATGAATTTTGTTACTGACGAAGGGTTTTTGAGCGTAAACTTAGGGTTTATCGAGAGAATTTAGAGAATCGATGTGAAGATAATGTTTAACTAATCGACTGCCGCCTTTTATATCTTTCGATTTATTCTGCAAAACTACTAAAATGTCCTTCGAATCATAACATAACGGTTATTTTCATGGGGGTTAGTTTGGTAATTGTGTTTTTGAAAGACCAGTAGTAAATAAGATATCAGTAGTAAAACGTCAGTAGTATATACTAATATCAGTAGTGACTAAGGATTTTGACATCAGTAGTAAATGTAGACGTCAGTAGTAACCACTAACACACAAGACCAGTAGTATATGTGAATACCAGTAGTACTGACTTACCAGTAGTATTTGTGTAAACCTAATACACAGAGTAGTATTTAACTACCAGTAGTATTTTGTGCACATGTCTACACACCAGTAGTACAGATATACCAGTAGTAAAACACTTAAGTAAATAAATAATATTTTACAACACTAACTTTACACATGATTTTAAGTGAGATTTTAAGTTATTAAAATCATTCCAATACTGCTAACCAAGAAGTTGAATCTTCCTACATCAAATGCTTTTGTAAAAAGATCTGCTAATTGATCATCAGTATGGATTTTAACTACTTTGATTAATTTCTTTTCATTACAATCTCTTATAAAGTGAAATCTTATTTCAATGTGTTTAGTTTTTGAGTGTTTTACTGGATTATTCACAATACTAATAGCACTTTGATTATCAATAAAAATAGGAGTTTTAAGGATAGAGATACCAAAGTCTAGAAGCTGATTTTGAATCCATAGTACTTGAGCACAGCAAGCCGATGCAGCTACATATTCTGCTTCAGCAGTTGATGTTGATACATTTGTTTGCTTCTTACATTGCCATGACACCAGTCTTGATCCAAAGAATTGACATCCACCAGTAGTGGACTTTCTGTCTTGACATTCACCTCCATAGTCACTATCTGTGTAGGCTATGAGTTCAAATGGTGAATCATGTGGATACCATAGACCTAGTGATGGTTTGCCTTTCAAGTATCTGAATATTCTTTTAACAGCCTGCAAGTGTAGTTCTTTGGGTCTTGCATGATATCTTGCACACACACAAACACTATACATAATGTCAGGTCTTGATGCAGTTAAGTACATCAAAGAGCCTATCATTGATCTATATAAGTGTTCATCTACATCCTCCCCCTCAACATCAGGATGTAGGTGTTTGTGTGTTTCCATTGGTGTACTTGCACTTTTACTGTCTTTCAAATCAAACTTTTCCAAGATGTCTTTGACATATTTTGATTGATTTATCAAAATACCATCAGTTCTTTGATTGACTTGGAGTCCAAGGAAGAAGTTCATTGGACCCATGGAGCTCATCTTGAATTTAATTTGCATCAGTTCTTCAAATTCTTTGCATAATAAATCATTGGTTGAGCCAAAGATGATATCATCTACATAAATTTGTACCAGTAGTATATCATCTTTGACTTTCTTTGTAAACAAAGTTTTGTCAATGGCTCCTCTTTTAAACTTGTTCTTCAATAGGTATGATGATAATGTGTCATACCATGCTCTTGGTGTCTGATGTAGGCCATATAGAGCTTTATCCAATTTGAACACATAATCACCATGTTTTGGATCTTCAAAACTTGGAGGTTGGCAAACATAGACTTCTTCTTCAATTTTCCCATATAGGAATGCACTCTTTACATCCATTTGATAGACTTTGAACTTCTTGAATGAAGCATATGCTAGAAATATCCTTATGGCTTCAATTCTAGCAACAGGAGCATATACTTCATCATAGTCTATTCCTTCTTCTTGAGTGTATCCTTGGGCTACAAGTCTGGCTTTGTTCTTGATCACTATACCTCTTTCATCTTTCTTGTTTCTGAAGATCCATCTTGTTCCAATGGCTCTTTTTCCTTTGGGTAGAGGTACAAGTGTCCAAACAGCTTGTAACTTAAATTGAAGGAGTTCCTCTTGCATTGCCTCAATCCAGTTTGAGTCCTTCATTGCTTGTTGGATCTTCTTTGGTTCATCCTGAGATAGAAAGCATTCAAACATACATTCATTAGCAATTAAACTTATATTACACATATTTGCAGTTAGACTTTTGTTTAATTTGCTTCTTGTTTGTAGTGGTGAGTTAACATCACTTAGAACAAGGTCTAATGGATGGTTCTTCTGAGTCCTTGTAGTTGTAGCTTTATCAACCACTAGTTGATTTTCAAGATTGGACTCATTTGTCTCAGGTAGTTGTTCTTCTAGAGATCCTTCATTGTCATTGATATTTGGTTCATCATTATCTTGGTCAGAGTTACTACTGCTATCATCTTCATTGAGATCAGTAGTGTTGTTGTTATTACTGGTATCAGTAGTATCTTGAGATTCTAGGTTAATGTTGGGACCAGTAGTATTTTGAGTACTATTACTGGTATCAGTAGTATTTGAATTACAACTGTCCTCATTCTCAGAGTTACTACTGGTTCCAGAACTTGAGTTATTACTGACATCAGTATTAACTATTGGAGCAGTATTAACTACAATGTATCTCATTTCCTCTTGACCAATATTAACAGATGATGTTCCTTCCTTTTGATTGTGACAATTTGAATTACCTGCATTGAAATTCTTGTTAGAATTAAAGGATTTGGTTAGATTGTCTATGTCAAATAGCCAATCTGGACCATTTCTTTGTTCATTAGGTACATTTTCATTAAAGGATACATTGATGCTTTCTTCAATTATCCTTAGTCTTTTGTTAAATACTCTATATGATTTGCTTTGAGTAGAATATCCCACAAAGATTCCATCATCAGATTTGCAGTCAAACTTACCAATTTGTTCTCTTGTAATCAAAATAGTACAAGGACAACCAAATGATTTTAGAAAGCTTATGGAAGGTTTTCTTTTATTAAACAGTTCATATGGTGTTTTAAAATGTGGCTTCACTATTAATACTCTGTTTTGAACATAACAAGCAGTATTAACAGCTTCTGCCCAAAAAGTAATTGGTAATTTTGAGTCTGCAAGCATTGATCTTGCTGCTTCTATGATGGTTCTATTTCTTCTTTCAGCTACACCATTTTGTTGAGGAGTTCTAGGTGAGCTGTATTGCCTGTCAATACCTTTAAAATCACAAAAGTTAATTAAGTTAGCATTTTTAAATTCTGTGCCATTATCACATCTTATGGCTTTAACTTTTTGATCAGATGTGTTCTCCAGTTTGACAATTAAGTTCTTTATGAGTTCACTTGTTTCATCCTTTGTCCTGAGAAAGAAAACCCATGTATATCTGGAAAAGTCATCAGTAATAACAAGACAATATTGTTTCTTTCCAATACTCATTACATTTGTAGGTCCAAACAGGTCCATATGTAAGAGCTGTAAAGGAACAGAAATAGAGTTTACAGTTTTGGACTTATGAGAAGTCTTGTGTTGTTTACCTTTTAGGCATGCAACACAATGATGATCACACATGAATTGTTTTTGAGGTAATCCAATGACCAGATTTCTTTTTACTAAATTGTTCATGTTTTTGAAATTTGTGTGACACATCCTTCTATGCCATAGTTCTGATTCAGTAGTGTTTGCCTTGGATATAAAACAGTTGACCTCATTTGTAGAAATGAGTTCTCCCCCTATATCTAGGCAATACACATTGTTTCTCCTTGGAGTTCTTAAAACAACATATTTTTCATCTAAAATAAAATCAGGAGAAAGAATGATGCACTCAATGTCTGTAAAAAGAATTTTGTTCTTTTTATCACAAACTTGAGACACACCGACAAGATTGTATTTTAGTTCAGCTACATAAAATACATCATCAAAGGTAATTTTGCCATTAGTAACAGTACCTTTACCTGTAATCTTACCTCCTTGGGGATTCTCACCAAAAGCCACATATCCTCCATCAAACGACTTGAAATCTTTAAGAATTTGCAGATTTCCAGTCATGTGCCTTGAGCATCCACTATCAATATGCCATGTTCTTCCTTCTTCTGGGATCTGAATGCTCTGCACAAGTGAGTAAAGGATTAGTTAAGTTTGGGAACCCAAGCTTTATATGTCTTGGGTTCATCCTTTGAGAAATAAGCTTTAGGAGTTTTAACTTTAAACACTTTTGGTACCCATACTTGTTTAGTACTGGTGTTTTGTTTTACTACTGCCCTTTTGAAATTAGTACTAGTGTGAGAATTTCCTATTGATCTTGGTTTATACCCGTGATTTTTTGCTTTTGAATACTTTACTACTGATGGACCAGTAGTATTTGGGTACTTACCATGTTTAGAATGACCAGTAGTGTTTTTAGGGTTAACACCAGTAGTATTTTTGAAAGTTGTTTTGGGAGCAGTAGTATTTTTGAAATTAGGGTTTTTACCAGTAGTATTCTTGTACTGGTACCATACAGCATTATAATGAGGGTTAACATCAGTAGTAAAGTTGTTAAAGTTTCTACTGGTGTTGGAAAATTTAAAATATTGTTTATTTTGAGTGGATTTTCCATTGTTCTTGAAGTAATTGATGTTCTTTGGGCTTCCAACTCTTATATTTTGCACAAATCTTGGTGCACTTCTTCCAAATTTTGGAGTTTCAGCAATTGGAGTTTTGATTTTATTTACTACTAAAGGACCAGTAGTATCTTTTAACTTTTGAGTTTTTGCTTTTTCTTTAAAAATTTTAAATTCTTTTACTTCTTTGCAGTTTATTGGATTGAAGTGACAATCTTTTGCTAAATGTTTCACTTTGTTGCAAATAACACATTTTAATTTATTATCTTGAGCCTTTATGATTTTTCTTTGTTCTAAGAGTTGATTTCTGTTTCTTTGATTTCCCCTTTTTAGAATTTTAGGTATATTTTCTGCATCATATTTGGGAGATTCATTTGGACTTTGTGCTGTGTGAAAGCTGGTATCAATTGATTTTGGTGATTCAGTTTGAGAGATTGTAAATTCAATTGATTGATCATCATCAGAAGAATCATTTGATTCAGATGTTTCATTATGTGATTCAGTTTGCTTTTCAGTTTTTAATTCATTAATGATTCTTTCTGAGCTGTTTTTAAGTGGTGGAATGATTTTATATGGAGGTGGTACAGCATGATATCCCACCCCATGAACAACTTTTTCTGTAGTTTGATTATTAGTTAATTCATCAAGAATTTTAGTGCTTCTTTCAAACTTTTTAATTGTTAGTTTATTTTGTTCAATTTCAAGCTGACATTCTTCTAATTTACTTGTTAGTTCTTTATTTTTTGTTTCATAAAACTCTTTCTCATCCACAGCCTGAAGCAATTCTTCCTTTATCCTTTGATCAATCATCTGGTACACCTTTATTTGATGTTCTTGATCAGCAATCACACTATCAAACTCATGATTTCTTCTCACTGCTTTTGCTAAATCTTCATTTAATTTAGTGTTTTCTTTTTCTAAGTTTTTAACAATTTTAGCACATTCAGAAGTACAAGGTTTAGATTTTACCTCAGTTTTGTTGTCAGTAAAGGCCATGAGAGCTTGATTTTGAGCATGCTCTTCTGCTTGGAAGCTCCAGTCATAGCCTTGTCCTTGTTGTGAGACAAGAGCAGTTGATTTTGATCTTTTGTCTGGCTGAGGACATTCTTTTGCAAAGTGACCAAGGTTGTTACAGTTGTAACATTTGACTTTAGTCTTGTCAAATCCTGCTTTGTCACCTTTGTTGAAGTTAAGGCTTGTCCTTCCAGTTCTCTTTAAGAATCTTTTTATCCTTAGACTCAGCATAGCCATCTGCCATTTAAGATCCATCTCCTCAAGATCATCTGGATTCAATTGTTCCAAGTCATCACTAATCAATGCAGTATGCACATGACTAGTGAAGAAGGATTCTCTGGCAGCATCCTCAGAATCTGCAGCCTTTCCTGTGAAGGTTTCCTTACCTTGACCTGTACTAGAGACAAATGCAGCATTATTAGAAGAAATAGAAGGGTTCTTTTGATTTACCTCAGTTTCAAATACTCTGAGATCATTGTAGAGTTCATCCAACTCTTTTTCTTCTAGTGCATCTCTTTGTCTATACACCACTGTATACATGGCCCATTCTTCACTAAGAGATCGTAGGAACTTCATGTTGACATCTTCTTGATCCATCTTAACCCCAACCTGGTTAAGTTCACCAATTAACTTGTTGAATCTGTCAAACACTTGAGTGAGTGTTTCATTGGGTTTTCCTTTGAAGTTTTCAAAGTCTTGTTTGAGAACAGACTTCATGTTCCTCTTGGTGCTCTTAGTCCCAACGAATCTCTTCTCCAGTGCTTCCCAAAGTATCTTTGCATCATCATACTCAACGAAGAGATGTTGATAGTCGTTAGGAATGGCCAGTAGGAGAGTGCTTAGAGTTTTAAGTTCGATTCCCTTGTCCTTCTTTTCCTTTTCACACTTAAGTTTATCTGCCTCAGTTGCAGAGCTGCTTGCTTGACCAGGACCAGTTTTGTTTCCTTCAAGAACAACTTCCCACATGAAATAATCTGTAATAAGCATGTATTGCTTAATACGATTCTTCCACATCCCAAAGTTATTGGGAGTGAGTATAGGGATCTTGTTGGCCTGAGTGCTTTCATTATTATCAGTCATGATTAATAATGTGTGTTTTTAAGATTAAAACTTTTTGTTGTTCTTAACAAATAGTAGATCTAGAACCAATATGCTCTGATACCACTTGTCATGATCGATAAACTATAGAAAAGTTAATAAACACTTTAGATCTAATTGAATATAGAAGTTGCAGCGGATCAACACTATATCAATGTAATTAAGAACAATGAACTGTAACTAATATGCGAAAGTATTAAGAACACAGTTTCACAAAAAGCTTCAATGTATATTATTGAGTTAACAATACACACGTACGTTTACAATTCGTAAGGAACTATTTATAATAGTACTTGAAGCTAAACTATTTACCCTAGTTATTCTAGGACTTTGATTTACATCGAATAATAAAAAATATACATTGATTTACATTCTATAACTATCTCTACGAAGATCTCGGACTTGATATTCTTCAAAAACGCGTATCAGTAATAAAACTCATCACCAGTAGTAAATATGTAACATCAGTAGTAAACTTGGTGATCAGTAGTAAGTCCAGAAACCATCGTCAGTAGTAACTACTAAGATCAGTAGTATCTTCAATCTGTGCATGATCAGTAGTAACTAAGTTATAGTATCACCAGTATCAACTTCATCAGTAGTAACATGTTCTGCCCCATCAGTACTAATTATTGTCAGTACTAACTGCAGCATCAGTAATAAGTTGATCTAGTGTTTTGCTCCAACAATATGCTTCCAAAACGTGTACCAGTAGTAAATATGCATCGTCAGTAGTAACTCTGGTAACCAGTAGTAAGTTCAGATACAACGTCAGTAGTAACTACAATGATCAGTAGTATCTTCAATCTGTGCATGATCAGTAGTAACTTTAGTTATAGTCTTCACCAGTATCAACTCATCAGTAGTAAGTGTTTCTGCCCCATCAGTAACAATCATAGTCTTCATCAGTAGTAACCATGATCAGTACTAACTGCAGCATCAGTAATAAGTTGAACTATGATTTGGTCTAACACTATGGTTATGGGCAATCAAAGCTTGCGAATATTCTACATGCTAAGGAACTAACAAGACGTCTCAAGGTAATCATTAGGATCAATAATCACACATACATAACTCTGCAACTTATGGTTTTTGGATTCTTATTGCATCTTGTGTTTATGTAAATATATACTAAAAAACAGTTGACACAATTTATAAGAAAACCATATATGTTTTTAATTCAAGTCGTTATAAGACTCATTAACTTGTGACATGTTTTTCGTTGGATTATAGGAAGAAGGTGCAGATATAACTGTCAACGCGTTGCATCCTGGAGTTATAGCGACCAATCTTTCACGTCACTCGGGCTTTATGTCAGGTAAGATTCAAGTTTCCCCCACTTGATCGGTTTCATTAAAATTAGGATATTTTTCTTGTTCATGATCTTAACTTTGAACTCTTGATATATATAGTTTGCTTATATGGGCTTTTCAAACACCTTCAAAAGAACATCCCACAGGTTTGGTCTTTGCATCTTTTCCTAATTTTACGGGAAATACAGTTTTTATCCATACACTAACAAAACAATTGTTTTTTTAATTACTATATATTTTGCCCTTACTTTTTACAAAAAAAGTTACATTAAGTAAGGGAAAAAGCAGAAATAAAAAACAGTTGTTTTGGTGATATATAGATTAAAAACGTACCTGCAAAATACAAATGTAAGTGGCTAATTAAGTGTAGATTTAAGAGTAGTTTAAAGGGTGTATGTATTTAGCTGTTAACAAAAGTGGTTAAGTGTCATATTGATTTGGATTTCAGGGAGCTTCAACAACATGCTATCTGGCATTGAACCCAAAGGCGAAGGGGGTCAGCGGCGAGTATTTTGCTGATAATAATGTGGCTAAACCGAGCGGTAAGGCTAAAGATGCTGAATTGGCTAAGAAGCTATGGGAGTGTGGTATGAAGTTGACCGAGTCAAAGTGTGATTAACAAGAGTTTAATTTTTTGTTAATTTTCTTTGTAATATATGCATGGATTTTTTTGTCTTCTACTTTTCTTTGTGGATATCGTTCCAGTTATGTTTTTTCATGTGTTTTATAGTTATGTGGTGTAAAGTTTATGTATCCAATTATTATTAATGTTATACTACGTATTTGATTACTTATATAAAGTGTTTTCAATAATTAGATAGCAGTTATGAAAATAAAAAGCTGAATATTTAGGTGACCTCGCCTCAGAACATAACTTTTCTAAAACCATATGATCCTTACATGCTACGTGGCAATGCACCCACAAGTTAAAGGAATTATTGGCGAATATTTCATGGATAATAATATAGCACAACCGAATATGCTAAAGATGCATGATTGGCTAAAGAATTGTGGGATATTAGTTTGACAATGGTGGCTTCATAGCAATACATCAAACAAGAATGGTTCTCAAATGTATCATCACTGGGTTTAGAATGAAGACTGTAAATCTTGTTTGACCACTAATTTGACTTGTATTCACCAAGTGAATTTGATTGATTTATACATGTTATCTTTTCTATTATCCGTTTCATTATGATTCAATCTTTATTAGGGGTGAGCAAATCCGATTCTACAAGATTTGGGATATTATCAACAGAATCAACTAAGGGAGGTTAGTTATAACTTGCATTTAAGTTTTAAGTTGGTGGCTCACCAAACCCGAACGGCGGGATGTAATTAAAACCGATACTCAAATATGAGAATACGACATGTGGGTCTGGTCTCTCTATCATTTTCATGTAATTAAAATCGATACTCAAATTTGAGAATACATTTTACCGACAACACAAAAAAATGATATCTAAACTTTAATAATTGGGATTCTGTAGTAGATTTCTGTTAGTAGTTCGTTAACTAATGCCCCAAGACATTTTCAAACTGGCTGTACTATAAAATGATTGAGACTTCATTGTAAAAGTCGTACTTGATATGCATGGACTGTATCTCAACCAATTTCATTTACTTCACTTTATTGGATGCTTCAAATGAATTTATGAGTGTACAACTTTCCATCCGTATTAGGTGAATTTATAATTTTGTATACATAATTAATTAATTATAGTAAACTATGTAGAGCTATTGTATTCGATTAGTAGAAAATATTCGATTAGTGTCTCTGCTTATTGAGGAAATATTAAATAGAGTTATTGTATTATTTTCCTTTGTGAATACTGAATTGCTAAAATAAATCAAGCATGAAAATAAATGCTAGGAGAAGTCAGTCTCCATCCATCATCTGCTGCACATATTAGATTAATCATATTGCGTTATATATAACCCCTAAAATGTCCCTGTATAGAGATGGGACCATGGAGAACTTAAAATAAACTTAATTTCATAAATGATTCTTAAATATCTAAATCAACGCATCTAACGTTTATTTAAATTCCATTTATTAAGAGATGATATTACTACATACTTATTCCTTAAACTTATCTTCCTACTTATTTAATTAATATAATTTTTAGAGTCAAAAGATAAGATTATAAAAAATAATTAATAGATTTCACATGTTAAGGTAAAATAATTGAAATATAAAAATTCAATAGGAATTGATACAATTTTTAGTACTTCCTCCGTATCAAAATAAGTGACACACTTTCCATTTTGGGGTGTATCAAAATAAGTGACACACTTTGAAAATTTTCCTTATTTGGTAAAAATAGTGGGATCCATACCCACTAACTATCCACTTTAATAAATTGAAAGTACCCTTATACCCTATTACTTTTACTTTTAAAACTCATTAATATCACTTTATTCAAGAAAAGTGGGACCCATTCTCCACTAATTATGTACTTTAATCTATTTTAACATCAACTTTAATCTTTTACCTCAAAACATGTGTAAGCCAATTTGTGTCACTTATTTTGATACGGAGGAAGTATATGCATATATCTGTAGACTGTAGCAACAACTTCTGGTGGCATTTATTGTACGTGCTATTAAGGTACATCTGTTTAAAATTTTCCCAATATGTCAACTTTTAGATGCAAAAATATCAAACAGCTTCTTTCACATTGAAGGATGTACATATCAAATTTCCATTTTCAATTTTTATTTTATATTTTGTTCATCTCCGCTAATTAAGTTGTTAGATTAGATGAAGATTACATCTAGTAACCAATTGTTGTGGTTAATATACGTGTTCAATAAATTATACTTTTATATAATATACTTCAATAAAACTGTTAATCTCTTAATTTTTCAAGATTACATTTTTACCATCATAATAATTACATACTCAATCAAAGCAATAATTATAAAATTCAGGTCAATTCAAGTTACGTAAATTTCTATCTTCAATGAGTAATTAAATACAATATAAAAATAATTTCTATTGAACGAAATATTTAAATATTAATTATTTTGAATTTACATATGATCTTACCAAATGTGTAACCTGGACAGATGAACAACTACATATTCTTGATATAAGGGTTCTCAGGGTGGCTGAACTAATCCTTATGATGTACACGACTTAAACTGTTTGTAAAAATTATTTGAAAGCTATTATATTACGATCACATGACATCTTTATTAGATTTTACCACTAAGAAGTCGATCAAGGAGGTATTTTTGTATATGTGATCATCAAATCAATTCTAATTTATAGATTTCACACCGCTTTATTGATATTTCTGGCTCCACTGCCGGTCAAATCATGGTCTTCTCATTAATAGCCTCCTCTCTTGTTAAGCATATTCTTCTATAAATTCATTCTCTTCTTTTCATTTCTTTCATTAATTCCCAATCTCTCTCTCTATCTTTATCTCTCTGGTAAGCATTTCAAATTTATCATGTTTTCATGTCCAGAAGTTACTTGTAGAGAAAGTTATATGTTTTTATATTAAAATTTTATATTATATATGATTTTTTATTTACGCGCGTACTTTGCTAATTAGCAGGAGACGTTGCATGCTGGTTCACTAGGTGGATTATCGTGTGCTAAGGACCACTGAAGTTTTGTGTTGCCTCAATTGAGCGATCGGCATCAGATGGACTCATCAACCGTTTTGCTGATTTTACTGGCTATAGTAACATATATCATCTGGTTCAAGTCCATCGCACGGTCATTGAATGGTCCACGTCTATGGCCAATATTTGGCAGCTTACCTGGCTTAATCCAGAATGCTAACCGCATGCATGAATGGATCGCCGATAACCTCCGCACGTGCGGTGGAACATACCAGACTTGCATCTTTCCGGTCCCCTTTTTAGCCCGACGGCAAGGTCTCGTGACAGTCACGTGCGATCCAAAGAACCTTGAGCATATTCTCAAGGTCAATTTCGACAATTACCCAAAGGGTCCTACGTGGCAATCGGTGTTCCATGATCTACTTGGTGACGGGATCTTTAATTCAGACGGTGATACGTGGCTGTTCCAACGTAAGACCGCCGCACTTGAGTTCACCACGCGTACGCTCCGGCAAGCCATGGCACGGTGGGTCAGCCGTGCGATTAAGCTCCGGTTTGTCCCTATTTTGGAAACGGCTCAGCTTGAACGGAAGCCGGTTGATCTACAAGACCTCTTGCTCCGGCTCACTTTCGATAATATCTGCGGCTTGGCTTTCGGTAAGGACCCACAAACACTATCACCGGGGCTGCCGGAGAACAGCTTCGCGGCGGCGTTTGACCGAGCCACTGAAGCCACTTTACAACGGTTTATCTTGCCGGAGATAATATGGAAGCTGAAGAAATGGCTCGGCTTGGGTATGGAAGTCGACTTGAGCCGAAGCATGAGACACGTGGATGAATATTTGACAAACGTCATTAACACACGGAAGCTGGAGTTGCTGGGTGGGACCACACACGATGACTTGCTGACGAGATTCATGAAGAAAAAAGAGTCTTACACGGACGCATTTTTACAAGACGTGGCACTCAATTTCATCCTAGCTGGACGCGACACGTCATCGGTTGCACTCAGTTGGTTCTTTTGGCTCGTAATTGAAAATCCAAGGGTTGAACAAGAAATTTTAACCGAGCTGTGCATTGTGCTAATTAAGACACGTGGACATGACACGTGTAAATGGCTTAAAGAGCCATTAGTATTCGAAGAAGTTGACCGTTTGACTTACCTGAAAGCAGCATTATCGGAAACACTCCGTCTCTACCCGTCGGTTCCAGAAGATTCCAAGCATGTAATCGCCGACGATGTTCTTCCAGACGGCACCTTCGTTCCCGCCGGTTCGTCCATCACGTACTCGATCTACTCAACCGGCCGGATGAAATTCATTTGGGGAGATGACGTTCTACAATTCAGACCAGAGAGATGGTTATCGGAGGACGGAATGAAATTCGAGATCAAAGATCAATACAGATTCGTATCGTTCAACGCAGGTCCACGAATATGTTTGGGTAAAGATCTGGCGTACCTCCAGATGAAGTCGATAGCCGCGGCGGTGTTGCTGCGGCACAGACTCTCCGTCGTGAGCGGCCACCGTGTGGAGCAGAAGATGTCCCTGACGTTATTCATGAAATACGGGCTGAAGGTCGATCTCCACCCTAGGGTTTTGGCGCCGATTGTGGAAAAAATTGGTAAAGTTGGTTGCACGGAATTGGCACGTGATGGGTTGTTAAATTTAAGTAACCGCTAAAATAAAGTGTGTTAGAGTATCTGTCAGTCTGATTCTGATTTGTCACAACAGTTCATGGGCACCGGATCAAAATCAATTATATATTACAGCTATTTTATTAATATTTTATTAGGCCACGTTTTGCATATAATATGTTATCGACATTTTCATTTTTGTGTTTTCGTCGCATATAAATATCAGAAATATTTATGTGCTCTTTTATGTTTTTTAAATATATCAAATATTGTACAGGTAGAGTGAATATATGACTATTACATAGGATGTATATAAAAACCAAAAAATTGAAACCAAACCAAGGCCGAACTAAAAAAAAAAAAAAAACGAACCGGAACCGGAACCGGCTTAAGCGGTCTGGTTTCCGGTTTTCGATCACGTCAAACCGGGTTTACCGGTTCCGGTTCGGTCCAGTTCCGGAACCAAACACACCCCTATTATTACATACCTAATCTTATAGTAGTATATTGAATCATCCAAAATTATATAATTTTGGTTTAATCACTTAAAACTCATTCCAATTTACATGCATTAATTAGCTATACTTTACAAGTTACAACTTATAAAACTTGGGCTTCAAACATGACGATTATGTTAATACACAACCACAATATACAATAAACTAGCAACAACACATTATCATCATAATCATCACTAATTGGTAACATACAAGAAATTATAAGTTGATTGAATTTGAATTTCTTTGTGCTGAGTCGAAACTTGTAAACAAGAATTCGGGTTTGTGTTTAGATTTGTTTTGATACATTAATGGGTTATGTGATGAGTTTTAAGCGATTTAAGCAAAATTACGTAATTTTAGATGGTATCACACCTAAACTTAGGTATATATGTGACAGTCATACACAATGTTTTAAAATCCGGATTTTGAATCGGACCGATCAGTGGCTAAAAAACAGTCGGACCGGTTGAATCGGATTGTAATGACAAAGATAAAGACAAAGACAATAAATCCGGGCTCAAACAGTAAGGTGTTACATACTTTAAATATGATGTGTTAGTCAGTCACAATCACAACCTGTAAAATGACCACATTAATAATGAAAAATATAGGTGAAATTTAGATTTGTCAAAGGTTGGTGAAATACTGAAACTACAATAACGGCTATATATTGCCTCCCATTATTTAATTCTTCTTCTTAACGTGCTTCCATATTTTACTGCATGAACAGCTGGATTTTATATTTTAAATTATTAAAATTAAAATATCAGTATTTTTCTAAAAAACAATATTATCAGACTCATGAAAGAGACATCTCTAAATGAACCTTGTAATTTGTAAATTGGAATAGTCTACAATGTTATTTTCTTGCATTCCATTGTTATGACATTCCCGTTTAAAGTTTAAATTTGTATTAACCAAAATTTGAATTAGTATACAGACTTGCTAAACATCCCGTTAATCCTTAAATTCTACTCCCTCCGTCCCTAAATAAAGTTTTCATTTCTCCTTCAAGTTTTGTCCCTAAATAAAGTTCTCATTTCTCAAACTTAAGGGACCCACTTAATATAATAATATTATTACTAATACTTTCACCACTAAGACCGCCCGTAATGCACGACCGATCGCTCGGTCGCGACCGGCCAAGTCACCCTCGGCGACGCGTCCCCCGCGTTACGGCCCCTCTCCGGCGACGCGTCGAGGAGCTCCAACGGTCGAGTAATCGACCGTTCAACACGACCGTTGAACGGCTCTTTCTCCCCCTCTCCAACGGCTAAAACACCCCCTTTTTACCTTATAAATACCCAATTCTTTTACCAAATAATTCACAACTCTCATTTCTTTCTCCACTCAAACACACACTCAAATCTCTCAATCACCCTCTCTAAAAATGTCTTCATCCAAGAACAAAGGAAAGGCTACAAAATCTCGACGCGGAGCACCCTCTACTACACCCTCTCAATCACCATCGATCAACTTTCGACCACCCGGTTTCGTACACCAAACAAGTCACCAAATCCCATAGGGTTATCAAAATAATCCATTTGCTCCCCCTACTTCCCACAACCATACCGACCACAACAACAACCACCACAATATCAACAAGTACCACAACAAGGTTATCAAAATTATTTTGGTGGGGACCAATACGACCACCAAAATTTTGATCCTTTCGCCGGGCTCGACCAATACGACTACCAACCACGAACACAAAGTGGTTCCCCCGCCACTCCAGCCGCGCCCCTCGACGTCGAGTCTTCCGAGTCTTCCGACGAGCCCGAGCCCGTTGTAGCGCCAAAAAAGGTACCAAAAAGGCGTCAACCACCGACAAAGGGGGTCACCGGCGGAAGCGCGTCATGGACGAAGCTTGAAGAGATAGGCTTATGCAAGGCTTGGATCGACACTTCCGAAAATGTCATCAAGTCGAACTCCAGGGCTAAATGTGGATTTTGGCAGGATGTGTTAGTTCGCTTTGCGAGCGAAATGGGTGGGACGAACCGAACATACGACTCCCTCAATTGCAAGTGGAAGAGTAGGCTTCGTCCTAAAATTACAAACTTTTGTGCGATCTATGACAACCTCGTACAAAGAAACCCAAGTGGGGCGAACGACCAAATTTTTTACGAGCGTGCTTGTGGTGAATTTAGTGCTCAACATGCAGGGGAGTTCACAGAGGTGGAGTGCTGGAGAATTTTGAAGGACCATCCAAAGTGGAAGGAAGTTGAATACCCAAAACAGTTGGCGATGTTCGCGAAGGCTAGGGGAAAAAATCAAGGACTTCGTCATCATCCGCTGCGCAAGGTTCAGGGGTTGGTCCAGAAGAGGAGGATCAGTATGATGAAGAAGTGGAAGTTGCACCCCCTCGACCAATGGGGCGGGACAAGGCGAAGAAGAAAGCAGCGGCATCGTCATCAGCTTTTCAAAGTTCAGATTACGGTGCCCCCCCGCCATCATCGGCTCGGGAATTAGTCGGGCATTGGAAAGAGGCCACGAACGAATTTTTTGACTTCCGCAAAGCGAACATATCTGATTTCATGGAGATACAAAAAGATACCCAAGAGCTCAAGCACATGGAATTCTACAATTCGTCCCATGATCACCTCACCGGCAGAAATCTTGAGTGGGTTTTGGCAAAGAAGGCGAAAATCAGGGCAAAATATAATTTGGACTGATAGTTTATTTTTTTTTTGTATTTATTGTAATGTTATTTTTTTTTTATGTTTTTTTTTAATTATTAATGTAATGTTTTTTTTTTATAATTAATGTATTTGTTTTTAATTTAAATAAAAAAAAAATTTCCAAACGCTCACCCATTACGGGCATTTGGTCGCTGTCTGGTTGTGTGATTGATCAGGAGAGAGAAAGCTGATGTGGCGCAGAGGTGGCAGGGGTGACCAAACTGGGTTTGGTCACCCATTACGCCCAGTCTAACTATCTCTTAAAACATTTTCTCTCTCCAATCAAACCTTATATTTTAATCAAAAGTAATACCAAATACCCCATCACTAACTATCTCCTAAAATGTTGTGCCCAACACAAATGGGAACTTTATTTAGGGACGGAGGGAGTAATTTTTTTAAAGTAAATTGCAAGTTCTTGATACAAGATCATATAACCATAACGAATTAACGATCACGACTTTCATTCTTAGCAATCGAACAAGAATCAAACAATTGATAAAACACAAAATCAATTTACAGAAGTACGAACAAAAGAATAATCTTTTTAACAATTGAAAAAATCAAAATCTTCTAACCGAGCTTTGCCAAACTTCTACACATTGTTGATCTTTCCGTGTTACAAACATCTTATTACCTCCAAACCCCATATTCGTAATCCTATTTCCACCCAAATCCTTTGCTTTCCCTAAAATATTTTTCTTAAAGATTCGATCTTTTTTATTCTTGAAAGAACCCATCAAAACCTCTGACCATAATTGCAATTCACTTTGCTTACCACAAAAAACTTGATTCCCATGGGTTTCAATCTTGCAACCAAACCCTTCTTTCTTGCCATTCCCAACTTTTCGGGAATCACCGAGACAATTCCATGAGTTATAAGTTCCAAAGTTTCTTAAATCAATGTAAGAAACTTCCCCTGAGTTTATACCAATTTTGAAAACAGCTGAAAGGGTATCAGAAACTGTGATATCCGAAAAACAATCAATCGTTTCCTTGATTTCCCAAACTGCATTTCCGGATCGAATATCCCAAAACTTTATGTTTCCTGAAACCCCTGAAGGACCACTATGAGACCCAGAAGCCATTAACAGATTTAAACTAGGAACCCAATTCAATTTAGTTGAAGGAATAGCCGAATCAAGATCAGCACCAAAGATTTCATTATGTGCAATCTCGGAAACAGCTTTGAAGCTATTAAGATCATATATCATGATAGAATTTGAATTTCTTCGGCCTGATTCGAAACTTGTAAACAAGAATTCAGGGGAAGTCCCAATTGCTTGAACAGTTGAGCTAGATTTGGTTACATTTTCCCAATTTAGGGTTTCTCTGACAATACCCAAATCGAGATCAATAATTTGCAACCCAGAAAAATCTGTAGCACCAGCTGCCACAACATTTTGGGATAAAGCTAATAAAGAATCAATAGCTGCAAAATTGGTCAAAGTTGTTGACTTTCTTTGTAATGACCAATCAAAAGATGTAATTTTGCTTCCATGAGAAACATGAATTGACCCATTTGGTGTTGCTGCAATAGCAGAAGGTGAATCCCTACCACTAACAGACAAAAGCATTGATTTTTCGAGATCGAAAGCTTCAAATTGAGATGGGTTTGATTGAGATTGAACAAGAAGATCGCTAATTCCATAAAATTTCGCTTCAAAGATGATATCTTGCATGTCAAAAGCTTTAGCTTTGGATGGAAGATTACCTGTTCTTAATAAAGAAAGAAGGATTGAGAACAATTCAGGGTCTCTGTCAATGAAAGGGATTTCATTTTGTTCATATGAATCAAAGAGATTAGAAAAAAGGGTCTTGGAGCCAGCTAGGGTTAGGGTTTGTTTGGTGGTTTGAAATAGTTGACCACCCACATCAATGGTGATGATATTGGTGGATGGGTGGTGGTTTTGCTGGTTGGTTTTGTTGTGATTGTGTGAAAACCCATTTGAGATAGGGCTTGATTGTGAAAAAGGAGGCATCTTTTTCAAGATTTGAGAATTGGGTTTGATTTTTCTTGAAGATTTATGAAAGAAAGAATGTGTAATGGTGGTTGAATAATGGGGGGAAAAGGGTTGGTTTTGTAGAAGACTAGAAGGTAAGCATCAAATTATATGGTTGTCAATATATATGATGGTCAACAGAGGAGGCTGGTAGTTTGTTTTGGGAAGAAGGCCAACCTGGACCAGATTTTTGGGAGATTTTGAGAAATTTTTATAATAAATTAGGTTAGATTCTAAGACATGTGCCAACGCTCCCGTCGTGAGCACGTCAAACAGCCGTCGGGGGGTGACGCCTTTGGCACGAAGCCGTCGTGCTTCACGTCGCAAGCTGGACGTCGTGGAGAAGACGGGATTTTGATGCCGTCGTGGGGGTGTGTGGCAGAGGAGGGAAGGGGAAAAAGGGGGTGGTTTGGGTTTTTGCTTGTACCAAGAGCATCAAAACTTGTACAATTTATTTTTCTTTTTTTTTCTTTATTTGTTTTATAAATAATATTATAAAAAGTATATTTTAGTGATGGGTTAGTGATGGGTAGGGTTGGCACGAACGTGTCAGTAGCAGGTCAGTAAGGATGCGATGACGTGGCGCTAGTGATGGGTTTAGTGATGGGGAAGGGTTGGGAGAGGCCTAAGAAGATTAGAATATGCCATATAAAATGCATTTATATAAACTTCCTATATTTTTAAGCACACTTGATCAATCAAACATGTGAATTAAAATTCATTTTGTTTAGTGATAGAACAACAATTCATCTCAAACAAATAATAGACTAATGTGATTTAATAACATCTGAAAGATTTAAATCTAAATAATTTATATATATGAATGATTTGGAGTTCTCTTTAAATTTGTCCGGTTAAGAGGAAAAGAAATTCAATTATTGATATTGAGGCTTACCAAAAAATCTATATCTCCCTGATTAAAAGTATACCTCTTAATGAAATTATTAAGAAATCTTACCAAAACTACAAGATTAGATGAAAAGCTAATGAAAATAGGGTGATTTATCACCATACTAGACTACAATAGGTGGTTGAAAGAAACATTCTCAACCAATAACATTATAGAATGAATAAACTTTATTACTTACTCCGATTCAAATAAGTGATATATTGTTGTTTTTATAATTTTTGAGGTAAAATATTATAATGATGGTTAAATTAGTTTAACTGGATGGTTATGGAGGAATAAGTCTCACACTATTTAAAAGTAAAAGTAATGACAAATGAGTCATTTCACTATATTAAAGTAGATAGTTAATGGGTGTGGCTCATACTATTTTTTTTGTCAAATAAAATAAATTTTCAAAGTGTATCACTTATTTTGAATCATCAAAAAAGAAAGTGTATCACTTATTTTGAATCGGATAAATTACTTATAAAAGGTAAATAGTGCAGCAGAAAGGAGTAGATAGCAAAATGACTAACCTTAGTAGTTTTTTAATATTCTAAATACACACGTGAAATGTCATTCAAATTATATTAGTTAATATTACTGAAAACGTTTATAATAGTTCAATAGAAATAAAAAGGGAATCTTTCTGGATGGATTGCAAGTTGTCATTTAAAGACTTTCTTACTTGTAGGGTCATGGTTTATCTATTAGTGTCTGTTTGGTATCAAGATTGGGAAGTAGTTGCGTATTCGTTTAGTTTCAATAATTTTAGTTTAACTAGTTGGTTGTCAGTTGTCATTAACTAAAGAAATTAATATTGTAACTTTTGTTTAATAATATATTGAAGAGTGTTGTTAGCTAAAACAATAAGGTATTTCAATTTGTCTGCTATTAGATTGGTATCAACCTTTTCTTGACTTTGTCGTCCTCCAGTAAACCATCGTCGTTGACACTATGGCGTCAGTAAGCCAACTCCAATTGGTGCTTGGTTTGTCGAATGAGGAGGAGACGGGAAAGGTGGGGTATTTTATATGTGTATTAGTATTTTATGTATGTATTCTATAATGTATGTGCCTAAAAAATTGAAGTATGTATTATTGACATGAGTGTATCAGTTGAATATCAGCTGACATGACGCATATAGCAAAAACTGAAATGTCAATTTTTGTCACGATCGGAACAATCTTAATTGACCAAAAAATTTCTTATTTTTGAATCACTAAATTTACATATTAATTTTAGAACCAAAAGTATTTAATTAATCTTAAGACATGCAATACTTAAATTATTCCTACATCAATAATTCAGATATGTATGTACAACTTTTATAAATCACATTAAAACACCACTTTAGTAAAGATTAGTGGTATATAGAAACGAAATAAGACATAAAATAATCTATAAACTATTAAGATACGAAGTATATGGGGTTAGGATCCGGTGAAGACTGGGTGGACAATTCTCGATCAATCATTTTTTTAAAATTGGATCATTGTCAGAATTTTAGGATTTTTTTGAGGATGATAATAATCCTAAATTCTGAAAATGATCCTAATTTTAAAAATGATTGGTTAAGAATTATCTTTACAATTCTCATCAAAATTTGAGTACTCACCCGATCTCACTTCAAAAAATATGATCAATATGACATTATGACGTATAATAGGTACCCTCATTTTTTTGTTAAACCACAGGGTAATACACTGGTCAAAGGAAACTTAACATTGGTTTGACTATCGATTTTGACTTTGACTATAATAACGGCCATGTTTGGATTTTGGAGCATGCTCTTTTTTGTGTTTTCTTGGAAATATCCTATCCAAATTTTGACCAATGTTTTGAAATCAATGGCAATGAAGCCATCTCAAGATTCCAAAATTCTTGACCATTCACGCTTCTCACACATACACAAAATTCTATATGATTGGCCAATGGCCCAATATCGCACCAAATGTAAAAAAAGATACAATTAAACTAGAAAATACAGAGTGCTTGTTTAGTAGACCAATGACTACAATAATGATACTCAATTCTGTCAAATGTAGTATATGAAGAAAGTGAGATGTAAACAATCATATTTTAACTCGGAAGTAGGGAGAGTGAAAACTTGCAACATGGTAGACTAAGACCAATTAATGTAACATAAACAAAATCTTGATCATTTCCCAATTTTCTTGAATCATAATACACGTGTATTGAATACATGTAAAGATTTAAAAAAAAACATCATCAGGAGAAGGAAAGTCGTTTTCACAATTGTCGTGTTCATATGACTAAAAAGTCCCAAGCTCACAGGTTGAATCTTGAACCAGAGCCGAGTTTTCCAACCACCCGTCAACCGGAAAAAAAACATACTTATGAGCTTATTATCTTCCATATACTGTATATATATATATATATATATGGTAATGTTAGGTTCCATGCCACTTTTCAGGCAGAAAAAAGAGTTCTTTTTGTATAGGAACACCGACCCCAATAGGGTCATGATCATCTGACTCTGATTATGTTTCTTGATCTTGATTTCTTAATTTTTCTTGTGGCATCCAATCATTAGCTGACACCTGGCTGCATCATCGGGAAGAAAGACCAGTTCTTGATTGGCCCGTTTTCTTTTCCAATCACTTTCTCACTCGCCCACCAATCGGATTCGGCTCCATCTGTACTATCAAAGTTGAATTCTTTAACCGATCCAAGTGTTGTGGTGGATCTATGTTTTTGATAACCTTTCGCCACGTCATCATGACATTCACGACCGTTTGCCATGTCAGCACACCGTCTCCTTTCAACACATCTAACAACTTGCTCCGGCGTGACCTCAAACGAGACTCTATGATCAACCAAATGCTGATGATCTTCGTTTCTAACTTGTCCCATACTCGTGAGTAAATACCCGTCACGAGATCTGGGACCCACTGGATCCGGGGTCAGAGCCCCGGATCCATCTCTTGGTTCCCACTGACAAGGCGACACCTTCCCACTTGTGGGAAACTGAAGAAAGTGGGTCCCACCACGAGTATAATCCCCATCAGGGAACGGGCTCGAAGTGCCCGAACTTGGTGATATCAAATGGCCCATTGGGCTTCCGGGATATAATTGATAAGACTGAAACTCATACGGTATGCCATTATTTTGGTTACCCGAGCCCAAAAGGCGAGCATACGGGACCTCCGGTGAGGAAGGTGTAGTCAGATGAACGGATTCCGGCGGTGGTGTAAACGGGGCGGTGGAGGGCTCGGTGGTGTAAGTGGAGAACACTGGCGGTGACACCAATTGTGTTTCATAAGCATACGGGCCAATAGCAAACATGTTAGCGGGCCCGGTTGGTGAGTACATGTTAGCTGACACTGAGGTGAAGGATAAGAAGCCGCCAGGTGAGTGGGTGGCAGACGGTGGTTCTGATTGGAGGAAAGACGCCGGAGATGAGGGCGGTGCGATGAACGGAACAACTGTAGAAGGTGGTTGGTGAGACATGTTTGTGGTGGTTGGTGGCTCGGTTCTTGATGAACCGGGCTCGGGAACAAGAACCGCGTGCCCGATTCTTTTGCTTTGATTGTGAGATCCAAAACACCATGAAATGTTCCAACAGCTTCCCCATCTTCTTTTCTGTTATAAAACCGATTCAACATAAGAAATTAATTAAGGACCGAGTTGACTCATTGTAATAAGATTCATTTGAAGAGACCAAACCCTAGAAAAGCTAAAAGCCTTGGTGCATTCTGGTTTAGCCCCTGATTACATTTAAGATTAACCAAACTCTAATTTGCTTCTAATTATCTTCTCCGATATGATGATTATGCTTAAATTAGCTTCGATTTCCAGTTCAATCGCAAATTAAATAATTAAACTTAAAAAGAAAAGAAAACTAAATTGCAAAAATTAAGCTTTATCAAACTGAGAATTCAAGAACAAATCACCATGTATTATTTCACTAATAAGTATAATTAACAATATATGATACATAATACCGAGAACGATCAAAAAACCAACCAACCCCAGATCTTAATTTATAAAAATAAAATCAAAACCCATTAAATTCATCAAAAGAGAAAACCCATCAAATATATAATTCAACATAACATAATCAAATCAAAAAGATTAAAAAGATTGAATTTTTATTTTTTCTATACCTGAACTGAAGAAGATTGAGTAGCTCTACTCTCCGCCGACTGGATCGCCGACGCGGCGGCGTTAATTGTCACCATCGAATCATTCACACCTCTTCTCATCTTTCAAATCAAGAAAACCAAATAAAAAGGGTGTTACTAAACCAACCCCGAATTTCTTTTGATTTGACTATGAAAACTCTGATATACAAGATGTGACAATTTAGGATAATATAAATGCTACGTTCGTGGCTCATGTTCTATCAAAACTTATTTTATTAATATTTATATTTCATGTAATATTTTATATAGCTATATTGAGTTTTCTAAAATACGACACGATATGAGTTTTCAAACTTTTTCTCATTTATACTTCTTAAATAATTAGGCTGGCAACTTTTTTTTTTTTATTTTAAATCCTTTTTATATTTAGCTATAGAAAATAAGATTAACTACTTGAACATCTTATACTCCGTATTATAATTATATGGATATCGCATAGTATTCTAATAATTTATTAATAAATATTTTGATAGTCTCCATCATTCTCCGTCACCCGCTCGCATCAAGACCAGCTAACTTCCGCTACCACTCACTCCACCACGGACCAATTTATATTTATAAATTTTCAAATTTACATACCAAAAATCTACATTTCAATGATACAAACAAATTAAAGTGTTTGGACCGAAAAATATACTACCTCTGTATCACAGTAAGTGATACATTTGGAGTTTCATGAATTTTGAGGTAAAAAATTAAAGTATAATTAAAATATATTAAAGTTGATAGTTAGTGGATGATAAGTCCTACTTTTTTTGAATAAATTGATATTAATAATGTTTAAAAGTATAAGTAAGGGTAAAAGGGTAATCTCACTATATTAAAGTTGAGAGTTAGTGGAAGATGAGTCCCACTTTTTTTTTTTACCAAATAAGGTAAATACTGTAAATTTCAAAGTATATCACTTATTTTGAAATACCTATAAAAAGAAAGTGTATCACTTATTATGATACAGAGGTAATATTACATATGTATCAAATAAGCGGTATATTTTTTATTTATGGGTGATTGAAAATAAGTGATACACTTTTAAAAGTTACATTATTTTGTAAAAAAGTGAGATTCAGTCTTTCACTAACTATTTACTTTAATAAAATGAAAGTACTTTTTTACCTTAACTTTTTACTTTCAAACATCATTAATATCGATTTATTTAAAAGAAATAAGACTAACTATTTATTCAAATATTTTCAAACATTTTACTTCCTCTGATTAAAAATAAGTGATAAACTATCACGGTTTTTGAGGTAAAAGATTATAATGATGGTTAAATTAGATTAATTGAATGGTTAGTTGGGAATAGGTCCCACACTTTTTGAATAAAGTAAGGTTAATGATGTTTAAAAGTAAAAAGTAAGGGTAAAGAGGTCATTTCACCTTTTTAAAGTAGATAGTTAGTGGGTGAGGGTCCCATTTTTTTTTTTACCAAATAAAGTAATTTTTCAAATTGTATCACTTATTTTGAATTACACAAAAAGGAAAGTGTATCACTTATTTTGAATCGGATGAAATATATTAAATTGTTATAATAGAAAAATAATTTTGTATGCAGAAAACGACATGTTGAAAAAGAAAAGTAAACTTGTCACATCAATTCGAATATAGTTTATATGTTTAAAAAGAAAAGTGTTTAAAAAGAAAAAGGAAATCAAATGGTCATTTCAATTCGGTATGGGTAGTGAAAATGTGTGGTATGTTTAGAGCGAGCCAATAAAAATCCAACTATTTTTTTCTCTCTCTCTTTCTGTCTAGAAGTATATGTATATGTATATGTAAATATATGTAATGCTCTGTATGACTTTTGAGGTCAAACACGGCAATAACTTGAGATTTTGTTTAATTATTTGCAAGTAAAGTAAAATTGTTATCGGAAACATAAGCTAAAAAGTTAAAAGGTGCTTCATATATATAGGAGTTAATTACACGGATGGTCCTTTAACTTTGTAGCGGATTTCACCGATGGTCCTTTAGTTTCAAAAATTACACCGTTGGTCCTTTATTTTGAAAGGTTTTTCACCGGTAGTCCTTTAGGGTAACGGACGTCTGTTTGGCCCGTTAAGTGAAATCACGTGACTGGCACGTGAGGGCATTTTGGTCAGTATGATTTTACTTTCAAGCTTCCCCCTTATAAACGTGTTTTCTTCTTTCCAGACCTCCTCCCCTAACTTGCACCAAACGAACAACTGTTACGATCTTCTTCTCTTCGCCCTCAACAATGGCTAATTGCAAGTGTGGTCAAAAAGCTATAATCCTTACTTCCTGGACCGATAGAAACCCTGGACGCCGCTTCTTTTCATGTCCTCGTCAGGTAATTTTTACCCTAAATTGAAATTGTTCTTCCCGATTTAACCTAATTTTGACTATTTTCTCCAGAATTCAAATTGCAGATTTATAGACTGGTTTGATGATCCTATGTGTGACAGATCGTTGGACATTATTCCTGGTTTGTTGAAGTCTAAGAACAAGCTTGAGGTGAAGCTCCAAGATGCAAAAAATCAAGCAAGAAGGTTGAAGAACTGGTTAATAGTTAGTTGGCTAGCATTTGGTTTGTATGTAGCTATAATAAATTAGGTTGCAGAACTTTTAGTATGTAATCATTTTGGCTGCAGTTTATGTAATCCTTTTTTGTATGAACCTATGTATTTGGCTGCTGTTTGAAACATGTTATGGTCTTTTTTTGTTGAATTTGCTTAATATCAGAAGTTTATATAACACATTTTGTGCAGTTTTGAAAATAATGATCTTGTTTAAAACATGTAATGGCCCTGTTTGAAACATGTAATGGCCCTGTTTGAAGCTACAGTTTTGTGGCTGCAGTTGCAATTTTTTGAAGTTATGTGACACTGAAGTTTTGTGCAGAATTTTAACATGTATGTGGCTGCAGTTTTGTGCAGAATTTTAACATATATGTGACTGCAGTTTTGTGCAGTTTTGTGCAGAATTTTAACATATAAGTGACTGCAGTTTTGTGCACTTTTGTGCGGAATTTTAACATGTATGTGACTGCAGTTTTGTGCAGAATTTTAACATGCACTTTTGTGCAGTTCTGTGCAATTTTGTGCAGAATTTTAACATGTATGTGGCTGCAGTTTTGTGAAGCTACATAATTCACAATATGGTTGCAGTTTTGTGAAGCTACAGAATTAACATAAAACCACCATAATATGGCTGCAGTTTTGTGAAGCTACAAAATTAACATAAAACCACCAAAAGACCATAATATTTAGACATTACCATAAAACCACCAAATGTTAACATTACAATATCACAAAATACTAAAGTACCAAAAGACCACCATATGGTAACAATACAAGTTCAAAAGTAGCAAAAGACTTTACAATACTTAACTAGTGAGTACTAAATTACACTAATTTCAAGCTGCAACCTTCTGCTTTTTCTTTGACCCACTAGTTCCTTCACCACTTTTACCTGTCTTGTTCTTTGACCCACTCGTTCCTTCACCACTTGCACCATTCTTGTTCTTTGACCCATCATAGCCTCTTGAATTATGCCCTTTATTACCACATTTACCACAAGTGACCGTTTGTATTTTCTTTGACAGTTTTCCCCCTTTGGTCATGTTTTCAGGTTCTTCGGCAGTCTTCTTTCTATTTTTCCTAGGCCTGCCTATAGGTGTTTGATACTTAGGAGGTAGCAAAGTTGTAGGAACTTTAGATTTGGGCCACATGCTTCTTCCACTAATTGGATGAGTGTCTGATTTTCATTGGCAGCTTGGGTTTGAGTTGTGGGGCCCATAAACTTTACATCCTTGTCAATACTTACATGAAAGTCTCTCATATCGACTTCAACATCGTGGACATTGTTGTCTTCATCAACAATAAAATCACTATCATCACCGGAGTCTACATCATGGACAATGTTGTCTTCATTTGATAATTCAACAGTAACATTGTCGGGTTGTTCTACAGTAACATTGTCGGGTTGTTCAACAATAGGAACTTCTTGAGTTGACCATTCTAACAACAAGTTGTTGCAGCTAGTTGGTTCATTAATTTCCTCAATAACTAGTTTCCTTTTCAGAGGAGATTCTTTCGGAGGAGATTCGATAAAAGTTTGCACATTGGTATTACCATGCTCAATAAACACATCAATCAATTTGAATTTCCCAATTAAAGTACTTAGACTATGTACATCTTGATCACTTGATAATGCATGTAATCCATCGTCTAAAGACATGTTTGGTGTTTTATAATGGTAATACATAATACTTGTTTCATCATAACCCAAATCTTCAATTAGAGAATTTAACTCATGAATAGAAAATGTATCTATGTCAACAGAATCAACATAGCTTACTTTTCCATCCATATATTGCCTCTTTGGGTAGTTTTGGAAAGTCCCACCATGATGAATCTTCATGGTGAACAAACATGAGAAACCCTCTATAATTTCAAAAAACACCATTGTAAGAAAATTGACATAAAACCCAACTCAATACATCATTATAACAATATATACTGTAAAATTATAAGAAATCTAGGTTCTTTTCATGCAATAAGCTTAACAACTGTCACCAATTTTGAAAAACGAAGTAAAAAAGTACGAACCGTAGATATCGTCAATGTCGTAATCGTCCTCTGCTGAGCGTAAAGAAAACGGCGGAATATCCATCTTCAACGTCGTAATCAAAGGGTTTTCTTTCTTCAGACGATTTTGATTGATCGAAACGATTGGGATTAGCAGAAGATGAAAAGGGTTTTGTAGGTGACGAGGGGAGGGTTTTTGGTATCGGGGATTCTTTGGAGCGAAATTGTGACGTTGAAGACTACCACATGAAAGAGAAGGAAGGAAAAACTTGGACAAAAATGCCCTCACGTGCCAATCACGTGATTTCACTTAACGGGCCAAACAGACGTCTGTTATCCTAAAGGACTACCGGTGAAAAACCTTTCAAAATAAAGGACCAACGGTGTAATTTTTGAAACTAAAGGACAATCGGTGAAATCCGCTACAAAGTTAAAGGACCATCCGTGTAATTAACTCTATATATAGGGTTGCTAATGATGAAATTACTCATTTACCCTTTTTCATGAATTAGGAATTTAATAGGTGCACCTGAATTTCCCTTGCCTCATTGAATGATCCACCTTATTTACTAAGCATTTAAAAAGCTCACACCAAATGGGCGTTGTTCCTGCCTTATTAAAACCTAACTTGCCAATGGCATGAATGTGGGTCGGCTTCTTATTTGTGAGAGTTATTGTGAGGGTATGATTGTAAATTGATGCCAAAGAAAGTTCGAAAGTAATTACTTTTGGATAAATCGTGCGATACACGTTATACATTCAGATGTCGGGTCGGGTTTGTGATTATGAAGTCTTCGAGGAATTTCAAAAAGCTAAAATACGAGTGTGGTTAGAAGCATATGCCCATGTGTTTGTTTTGGATATTGGAATACATCACTTTTTTAACAAGATTGCATAGCGTAATGGTTTTAAAAATTTGCGTCCAGAAAGCTTAACGTTTCATCAGATAAATGTGGTATTTTAAGTTATTGCAACAATAACAATAAGGGTTTAGTAGAAAGATATTGGAAAATAGTACTAAGACATTGACTTAGTTCGAAACCAAAAAGAAAAAGATAAACAATAAGTTATCTTTTAAGTAAATGATGTCTAACTACGATCAAAACCTAATTTAAGTTTTGATTTTCACAATAGCTTGTCTTCAATTTTTTATATTTAGCAGTTTTGACTACGTTTTTTTTATTTGACCTGATAAAAGAAGTTAAAGTAGCATATAAGTTATAATATGATGTATCTTTATAGGAAATCATGTTCAAATATAAGACGTGACAAATTCTTTTTATATTTAGTGTCACCCAGTTTATACAATAAAACTATGATTTTTGATAATGACCGATTTAAAATTCTTAAAGGTATTTTAGGTTTAAAATGTTGTATTTTGTGGTTATAAGTTTTGGGTGGTTTGTTATACTTCCACCATTTCAAAATAAGTGATACAAATTAGAGTTCGCGGTTTTTGAGGCAAAATATGATAATTATAGTTAATTAGATTAAATTTGATAGTTAGACCTCTGCCAACGCTCCGTCCCTAAACCCGTCGTGGGTGATTTTGAACCCGTCAGCCACCGACGGCGTTGGCACCGCCACGTCGGTGGCCCGCGTCGTTTTTGGGCGTCTCCGGGAGGACGTGAAGGAGTTTGCGTCATGGAGTATTTTCAGGCGGAATAGGAGTGGAGGAAGAGGAAGGGGGAGGGGTGGGGTTGGGAACTTGTACTTTATGCTTAAAAATTTGTACAATTTGTATTTTTTTATAAAAAATCTTTTTTTTTCTTCGTTTTTTTTCTATTTTATAAAAATGTTATAAATGTTTATTTTTATTTTAATAATATATTATATTTATGTTTAATTAAAAATGATGATATGGAAAGGATGGGTTTAGTGATGGGTTAGTGATGGGTAGGGTTGGCACGACCGTGTCAGTAGTGTGTCAGTAAGGATGTGATGACGTGACGCTACTGACGGGTTTAGTGACGCATCACTGTTGGGAAAGGCCTTAGTGGAGGATGGATCCCACATATATTGATTAAAGTGAATTTAATGAGGTTTAAAAGTAAAAGTAAGGGTGCATGTGTCTTTTCACTTTATTAAAAGAGATAGTTAGTGGGGGTGGTCCCCACAACTTTTTACAAAATATGATAAGTTTTCAAATTGTATCATTTATTTTGAAACACCCTAAAATAGAAAGTGTATCACTTATTTTGAAACGGAGGAAGTAGTTAAGATATCATGTTTAAACATAAAAATACATTTCCGAAGACATTATTTTTGAAAAGAAAAAACTTTAAAGATGTTTTTATTATTATTAAAACTTAAAATAACAAAGTTGTATGGGTTTAAAATTAAACTTTCAGTCGATTAAAAAGAAGTTACCTAACATTTTCATTGTCTTTAATAAGGTTAGGTGCTTTTTTAGTTTTTCAAGTGCTGGGTTATTGGGGTTAACTCTATGGGGGGTAAGCTAGTCTTTTTAAAAGAACATGACCCTGTTTTGAAGCAAGAATGAAAATAATTAAAATATTACAATTAATTATTAATTAATATTACAATAAAGACGATTCTTTGTAAAGTAGGAGTAAAATAATGGTGTGCACGAGTGTCCATCCACTTCTTTTATGGCTTTTTTCTCTGTGCTTCCCCTCTCCCCTAACTAGGTATCAAGTGGGGTCCCGCCTTTAATTTATTCTGACCCTTTTACCCCTTTAAGATATTTACTCCACTTCACTCTACTTTATAATTTGGTTGTGAAATGTGGAGTTGTGGACCATTAAATTTGGTATAAAAATGTAGGTGAAAAGTGAAAAACTAATACTCTCTTTATTCACCTTTCTATTTTGGTATGTTAATTATTTACTTTAAATTTTAACCAATTAAAAATATTAAAAATTAATTGGTAAGATAATATAATTAATGTAATTTTCTTAAATTATGTATTTTTATCTAGTGGATAATAATTTTGGGACGGAGTGAGTATATTTTTATCTTCTTTTTATTTTTTTAAAGGGTATTACTGCTATAACAGCCCTAAATGACCAAGCTTTTATTATCTTCATTTCCAAACCTTCTCCTGCTCACCTGTTAAATATGTTTACCTAAAAAAGAGATCTAATTGTTAACTTCTAGAAAATCATTTCAAATGTTTTTACAGCTAGATCATCCCAAAATGTTTATGATAAAGAAGGCAAATAATACAAAGATAAAACAATACAATTAGAAGGCAAATAATTAGATAAGAAATAGACTTCATTACATTACTCTAGATGGGTGCCAACAGAGACAAATATGGGATTATTTGGTCAAATAAAGTCTCATTATACACTCAAGAGAGTACATATTCAAATTCAGTCGTGTATTTGATTCTTGAAACTAAAAGAGAAAAAAAAAAAAAAGGGACTTCTAAACAGCCAAACTCTTTGAAGCAATCTCATATACATTCTCAGAGAGCCCATTAGCTGACACAATCATCTCCAACTGAGCCTGTTTACAATAACAAATTATTTATTTAAATATAAGAAATTAATTATAAAAAGACGAAAAAGTATCTCAAGATTCGTTACCTTGGCAAGGTTTTGTCGGGTTTCATCATACCGTTTCCACCTAGAAAAGGCTGAAACCATCCGAGACGCCACCTGGCAATCAAGAAAAGGGTAAAATGGTCAATTCAGCGTAGCCCTGGAAGAATTTGTGTTGTCGAATTCTAAAAAGATGTCAACTGTGTCGTAAAGATTTGATTTTGGTCTGGTTAAAATAAAAAGAGAAATAGACGAGGGGTAATTAAGTCATTTGCACCTGAGGGTTAAGTTTGTCAAGCTGCACAACAATTTCTCCCAAGAACTTGTAGCCCGAACCATCTTTTGCATGGAAATTAACCGGTGAAGCACAAAATCCTCCAATCAGCGAGTACACCTTTTAAAAATCAATGCATTAGATATGATTAAAACACTATTATTATTAAAATAATAATAATATAATTCCTTTTAAATAAAAACAAACTTAGGACATTGTACGCATTCTCTATATTATACATTTACCATTCAAAGTTTACTGTTCATAAAGTTCCTGATTATAAATTTAAAATATATATTATATGCTTGAAAACATGTATCAAAAGGTATTTGGACGAGTTGGCTTCACGGCTTGCTTGAAAGGTGTAACCAATTTGCAGATCAGTTTTCGATCCATGACTCAACAACTTTTTTTATTTCTTTTATTTTTAAGTTTTTAAATTGACAATTAAGTCCCTATTGTTATACTCCCTACTCAACTTTAGTAGTTTGTATTTTTAAGCCCCAAACTATTATAAGTTATATTTTTAGCCTCATATAATACATTTTATCTATCTTTTTCTTGACATAAAACTATGTATTTATTAGTTTATTCAATTTGATTAATATAACATATAAAGCCTTAAAAAATTTATAAATTTAAATGATTTGAAAAATGAATATTATTCGAACTAAACTAACAAAAAATAAAAAATTATCAACCTAAAATATCACAATTGCTAATTTTGTTATAATAGCATATCATTAATAATCACATAAGTTTATGATCATATATTTTGGGTTTTCATGGAACTTTATAAAAGTTCTTCATAAGAGTAAAAGTAAAAGATCCAATAACGTTATATAGTTTTGTTAATTTGATTCAGATTACTAAAATATTTTTAAATATTATCTAAAACACTAAAAGACTTATAATGTTATATTGATAACCCGATATTTAGAGATCCTGACAAAAAATAGTATATTAAACATATATAGAATACAAATTATTTTATATTTTAAAATTAACATAAGAAAATCAAATTAGAGTAAAATTAATTCCGCCGCAACGCGTGGCAAGAACTATCCTCGTTTAAATACACACGTTAGACAAACAAGTTTTAACAGGTTTAACCCATTTGACATCTTCATTTCTATCAAATAATATAATTTTTACCCGTTTGACCCGTTATCAAACAAATGCAACATGATATTAGGGCTAGCAAAACCAAACCTGACCTGTCAACCCGACCCATTTAGAACCCGAAATTTGCGGTTTGGGTCATAACTTTCAACCCGTGGGTCGTAAACGGGTCAACACGTTTAAAACCCATCATAAAACAAGTCGGGTTGGGTTCAAATTTACAACCCATTTATGACCCGTCAACCCGTTTAAATATTATATATATCTTAAATGCGTAATAGAATACAATATATTACTATTAATTTATTAATTTATTTTAAATACATAATATAATGTATATTATAATTTAAAATCTTGCATACACATAACACGTATTTATCTTCTTGGAAAACTTTTAGTATTTTGAACACTTTTTAGTATATAGTTGTTAACTTTTGTTTGTATTTCACTATTTTGCAACTAATCAACTTAATTTGGTATTTTAGTGTTTAATTATGTGTGTTTTTTCTATTTTTTTAATGAATTGATGTTTTATTGGGTCAACCCGTTTATGACCTAACCCGTTTAATAAATAGTTTGGGTTGAAGATCTCAATCGTTTAGATAAAAAGGTTGGGTTGGGTTGGGATTTTCAACCCGCGAACCCAAATAGGTCAACCCGTTTATGACCCAACCTGCATTATTGCCACCCCTACATGATATGACCCGTTTTCATAAATATAATTGAACAAAGAAACATAAACGAGCCAAAGATTCTAACCTTGTTTGGATTTTTTAAGTCAAATGCTTGATGACTCAAAAGTTTCTGAACATTCTCAACATTCCCAGGAATATCAGATGATGATTGAAGTGCAAACCACTTGTTAACCACCTAAAAATCAAGAAAAAAAAAACATATAAAAAAAAAAAATTCCCCGCTTTTTACATTTAAAAATCCAATTTTTTTTACCAGGTAGTCATCCTGCCATTGGTTATAGAAATCTGCTAAAGCCTCATCACGGGCTTGACCTGGTTTTTGAGCAATTGCTGCAAGAGCCGAGAATTGATCCGTCATATTTGTTGCGGTTTTGTATTCATTCAACACAAGATCAGTAATTTCTTGATCTTCAAGGGACGCAAGATAACCTATTTTTTACAAAGTCAAAATTAACAAAAGTCAACATAAATAAATTGCTAATAATAATTCAACAAGTAAAAAAAACGCAATTAAATACCAAGAGCAGTGTTCTTTAAAGCGCGTCTTGCCATATTAATGTGGTTAAACTCGTATTTCTCCGAGCTCCTATTTTCTTTCACCTGCCAAGCATAATAAAAAATATATATTAAATTGACTAATAAATAATTAAAAATGCATTATTTGTTTATCTAAACATTAAAAAAAGACAAATAAAGGTACCAGGTTTATGAATTCTTGTTTCAGTTCGGTTGCTAACTGTTTTCTGATAAATTTACGAACCGCATAAACTGCATCAGGGTCTGCTACTTCCATCATATCCATAATCTCACCTTCACCAGGAAGAGTTATTGCTTTTGCAATAAATTCCTACATTAAAAAAAATAAATATAAATAAAAAATATAAATGTAAATGTAAAAAAAAGATAATTAATAAATAATGCAAAATATAAATGAAAAAAAAGATTTAATAAATAAATACCTTGTCAAGGCTTGAATCCAGAAGAATGCATTTAATACCATGCACAAACTGCGGGTCGAGAACCAACGCGTTATCTTTTTGGAAATTAACAACTTGACTAAGCATCAATTTTCTCGCCAATATTTGTCCGGCTTCCCAACTGCAATAAAAATATTCTTTAAACAAATAAATATATATATTTTATAATTTTATATATAAAATTCTTATTTTGTTGTTACCGATTAAATTCATCTGAATCATGAGCAAGTAAGAAAAACAAATCACTCTCTGTGAGATCAGAGTGTAGACGAATAGGAGCACTATAACCCCGTAACAAAGATGGAACTGGTTTCTCAGCTACATCAGTGAACACAAATTCTTCTTCATCCTAATAAAACAAAACAATGGTTGACTTTGAGTTTGACTTTGACTTTGACTTTGACTTTGTGAGATCAGATATTATACTCTTTCTGGGGTCTATTAAAATTTATAGAAAAAAATTTACTTTTGTAACTCTAAGAACGGTAGTGTAAACGGGCTGACCGCCACAAGTAACAGACTCTAATTTCCCATCATGATAAATAGACGATAATGGCATATCTTTGCCACTTGAATCAAGAAGCCCAGTTGACACTGGAATAAACATCGGTTCTTTTACGAGCTGACCTGGCGTCGGTGGCACCGTTTGACTGAAAAAAGAAAGTCAACGATTTGACCCATCATTTAAAAATTCTGAAATTTCTGCATGTTTAGGGAAAAAACTACCTGAACTTTACAGAAAAGGTACGGGCTTCAGGATTGTAAGAAGAAGTAACCTTCACAATAGGAGTACCAGCTTGTGAATACCTGAAAAATTAGTTTCAGATAATTAGTTTCATAACATTATAATATTGATTATAATTTTTATTAATTACCATAATAAGAAATTAGCAAAATCTGCATCATTAGCATCTCGCATAGCAGCAAAGAAGTCTTCACAAGTTACTGCTTGCCCATCATGCCTTTCAAAGTACAAATCCGTACCCTAAAATATTAATTTATAAAATTTTATTCATTTACCATAAATTAAAATAACCGCATAATAAATTCAACCATTTATGGTTAAAATCTCGCGTTACCTTCCGGAAGCCGTCACTTCCTAATAATGTTTTGTACATTCGCACAACTTCAGCTCCCTTTTCATACACCTGTAACCATTATAAATTATTTACAAAAATACATAAATAATCATTCGTTTTCATGCCAAAATGAAGAAATAAATACACCAAAATCAGATGCATACCGTTACAGTATAAAAATTGTCCATCTGGAAGAAAAAACAGAAACAATTGACAGTTAGAAAAACTTAGGTTATCAAGAAGTTAAACAAGACATTATAAAACAACAAAAATTAGTGTTGAACCTTAATGTAAGAGTGAGGCCTAACAGGGTGAGCCATGGGACCCGCATCCTAAAAAAGACAATACATAAATATTATAAAACCATTATATACCTAGAAATCAATATATTGATTTTGTAACATGCTCTGATAATAAAATAAAAAAAACACTATATTATATTATTAAAAATTGACCTGTGAAAATTGGTATATACGAAGCTTTGACACGTCACCGATACGCTTGACTGTACGGCTTCCCAAATCAGATGAAAATTCCTGCAACATGTGTTAACTGATTAAAAATATATAAATGGTGGTAATTTAATAATTTTATTAATAATTATTATTATTTAAGAAATGGGCTTACTTGATCACGAAAAACGGTAAGACCTTCTTTCAAACTCAACTGGAACCAGTCCCGACATGTCACTCTACACATACACACACACACGAATAGAATATTTGCATAGATTTTTAAAAATCAGAAGAATTTTTTTATTTTTTAAATATGATCTATAAATAGATAGAGGCGAACCTGTTGCCAGTCCAGTTATGGAAGTACTGCAATAAAAAAAAAGAATAAATATGTTATGTTATAATTTAAAAAAGAATATATATTAAGAAATATTGAATTGATGGAGCATACATACCTCGTGACCAATGACACCCAAAATTGCAGCATAATCTGCATCTGTAGCGGTTTCAGGTGATGCCAAAACGAGCTTTGAATTGAAAATCTATTAAAAAAAATAAAAATAATAATAATAATCAATACACAATCACAATTGTGATACTGAAAAAAATAATAGTTTTGTATGTTGGTGTAACGCACATACATTCAAACTCTTGTTTTCCATAGCTCCCCTGATAATCACAAGAGAAACAGAAGTAAGTAATATACAAAAGTAAATAAAAAATAAAAAAGAAAGAAAATCGGTTGCCTACATGTTGAAATCTGGAACAGATACGATGTTAAAGATATCAAGATCGTATTCACGACCAAAAACCTGCAAAAAGAGAAGTAAATACAAAGAAAAAGTGTTTTTTTTTTACCGGGTTTGACCCATGAACCGCACCACGTCTGACCCGCCCATTTTAGTAAAAAAGTAATAGAAAAATTTTTAAAAGAAAAAAAATAAAAACTAACATCTTCATCCCATTTCATGGCGGCTTTGAGAGAATACATTGCATGCTCGGTTTTTGGCAAATCTTGTGAAGGGACCCAAATTCTTAGGGCAACTTGGCGACCCGAACACGTTGTAAAAGTGTCATCTCGGCTTTCTAACTGTCCTGCAACTAATGCAAACAGATAGCATGGTTTCTTGAACGGGTCCTCCCAAACAGCAAAATGCTTTCCACCCTGTAATTCATTCCAATTATTCAATATATATTTTTCCAAATTATATTTATATGTAAATAAAAAATGAAAAGAATAACCACCTCTAGGTCGCCTTGCTCAACTAGGTTTCCATTTGACAACAACACAGGGTACAGTGACTTATCAGCCTCAATACGACAAGTATATTTTGCCATAATATCAGGACGATCCTGAAACCAAAAATGATAATAAATTAAAATTTAAAAAAATAATAATAACTAGAAAATAACTAAATCAATAATAACTTCCTAATAAAACCTGATAAAATGTTATCTTCCGGAAACCTTCTGCTTCACATTGTGTGCAGAAATTACCAGACGACTTGTAAAGACCCTGCATAAAAAACACAACTTTATCAGATAAATTAAAAAAGAAAAAGAAAAAGAAAAGGGAAGGCCTAATAATAGAAACCGTTATTTTACCTCTAATGAGGTGTTCTTTTGTGGTAAAATCTCAGTGACGGTTTCCAAAATAAAATTCCCGTTTGGAGGTGATGTGATAATAAGATGGCGTGAATCCAACTGAAAATCTCCCTCCTGAAAAATATATTAAAAATTATAATAATAATCATCTTAAAATATAAGCCATTAATTTTACCCGAAATCATAATAAATTTTTGGGCCCGAATTTGCATACCTTTAATTGATTGCCATTAACTGAAACAGTAATCAGCTTCAGATCAACCCCATCCAACACCAATGGAGAGGCAGCACCTGTCCAAACAACAGCAAAACATAAAAATAAAGATAACAAACAATGTAACATAACTTAACTTTATTTATAGTTGTTATAAAGTTATTTTATATTGCAAAACATACCATCAACTCTAGGAACGACACTGATTTTTGCAGTCACAATTGTTTTTTCTTCCCCCAATGAAAAAGATAGATCCACCTGAAAGACATCATTGAATAAATAAACATCCTAAAACTGTAAAAACATGCGTCTTAACTGAACAGTATACTTACCATATCGAAATAATAGTCGGGTAATTTATAATCTTTTAGAAAGATTTCTTTAGGGGCATCCATTTTCGATTCTTCAACTGATTTTGGCACAGATTCTGTTGCCACTGAACGAACAAGTGTCCTTCTTGTTTGATTGTTTCCCTGAAGATTAAAAAAAAGTTATCCATTATTAAAAAACAAAAAACAAATAAACGGGTTTGTAGCACAAAATCGTATTTATCAAAAATGTATAAAGACTAACCAGCAAAGAACGGTATGGAAATCTGCTACTTCTATGTATTATCTGATTAAAAAACATTAATATATCATAAGATACAGTCAAACTAGTTCAAAATATACAGAATGAAAGATTGTTGAACTCCAAAAAAGCCTTGTGGAATATAAATATAAATAAATATTTATTACAATTTACAAACCTGCGAAGTATGATAATGTCTGTATTTAGAGATAGTATTTGTGAATTTCACTGATGGAACACGGCATGTAGGTTGAAGCTGCAATGTTTCATTAATATTTCCAAATCAAGAAAAAAAACAAAACAAATAATCGAATTGCATTTCTGCAAGAATAATGTTTTTAATTACTCTAAACCCATGTTAAAACAACCTTAACTTTTCCAAATAAGATTCATGATAATGTAAACTGACACACATTTCACCACTAGCACGTTCTCAACATCTTGACATAATAAAACCCTAGTTATAGTTATCAAGAACACAAACAAACGTAAAGATTAAGAAATGGTAATGGGTAATCACATTAGCAGAGGAAATCAAACCCAAGAGACAAGTCCTCGGCAAGCTCGAACCTTTGGATGGAATAATCAATCGGGCCATCATCAACTAATCAAGATTTTAATAAATTCCCAAAAAGGGTATAAAATATATTCAAAAAAGAAAATACCCAGATGAAAAAACCACAGAAAAATGACACCTTTTTAGTAAAACCCTAAATCATAAAAATCGACTGTGAGTAGAGCTATCAACTGAGGCTTTCTTATACGGCTTGTATACAAGATAGGGTTAATTTGAAATTATGGTCAAGAAAATTCAGATTAAAAACATATAAATCGGAATTTACCCTTGTTTGATCTGACTGATGGAGTGGGGAATCAGATAGTCTTCAAAAAACCTAAGATGAAACAAAGGTAAAAAAAGAGGGGATATTTATATAAAATAGTTGATGGTGATAGATGGATATGGCCAGCGCGATGGATTCCGTGAGTATTAAAAAAATGTTTGACCAGTTACTTTATTACTTCAAACTATTTACGCTACAATATTAAATAGTAATATTGGTGAAGATAAGGTGTTGTGTATGACCTATTGGTCATGGGTTCAAATCTTATTGTGGACAAATGGTGGGGTTTATTTTCCATAGGTGGACGGTTCGAAGGAAGACATACTGCACGTTGTGGATATCATTATTTAGGCTCGAACCATTAACTTACTAGTTAACCGTTCAAAAAAAAAGCTACAATATTATACTTTAAATTTAAAAAATTAGTTAATCTAGTATATTGAATCACTATTTTATATTTTTATGCTAAACTCTCATGTTATTTGCTTCTAGTTTTATTATATTAAGATAAAATTATATTTTTTATTTTGTCAAAAATTATAAAGAACAAATCATGTAAGAAATTGTGATCAAATTAGTAAGTTATGTACTTTTGTTAACGTCGCCTAATTCACTTTAATTCGTCCGGTACTTGAACTCATGACCTATATGCCATGTACTCATGTGCAACACCTTACGTTTTATATTAATACCACTAGTAAGTTATGTACTATATTGATCATTTTTTCAAGTTCAGTGTATCATTTTGTATCCTTAATACTTCCTCAGATTCAAAATAAGTGATACAGTGTTGCTTTTACGGTTTTTAAGTCAAAAATTATAATGATAATTAAATTAGATTAATTGGATGGTTAGTGGAGAACATATCCTATATTTTTTAAATAACGTGAGTTTAATGATGTTTAAAAGTAAAAGTAAGAATAAATGGGTCATTTCACCATCCTATAAACTTTTAAAATTGAAAATTAACATAATACCCTTAAATAATATAACTCCCATACATTTAACCATCTTATAAACTTTTAAAACTGAAAATTAACATAATACCCTTCAATGATATAACTCCCATACATTTAACCATCTTAATGTGTCTTTTTATGTCATCTTATAATTTTTAGCTCTAGCTCCAGCTACTTCACAAAACATTATTATACAAATAAAAGTTACAACTTCCAAACTACAATTTATCTTTCAATATAGTTGGTAATAGTATAAACAACAAATCCAATAGTTCAAAAAATCAAATCACTTGTAAACAGTTACACCGACCTTAAATCCAGCTAATCATCGAGCCACAAAAGATTCACCAAAACACAATAAAAAATTGTACAAAAAAGTCAACCAAACCACAAGGCACGAATCAAACCTTGAGGAGAGTCTCAAGTGCTTCAAAGAACAACGGGCCCATTTCAGGGCTCGGAGATTTAATGGTACATTTGAGGCCCGCAACACCGATGAGAGCTGTCAGTTCAATCAAGAACGGGATTCCTTTCGGGATTTTGGCTGATAAATACAAAACCTCCTGATTCCCGTTTTTCCGTTTAGCAATAAAAAACATGTTTGAAGAAGCTAATTGCTCCATGGTTGCATCCACATTGTTTATCACAATGCCTGAAATGTCCTTTGACACCTCATTTGAATCTAGTAGTGATTTCCATGTCTGCAATAATTAGCACCAAATTAACAATTAGCGCCAAATTAAATCATGATTAAGTTAATAATAATGTTACCTCAAGAAAAGTAGCGCGTTCCATTCTTCCATCTTTGGTAAACAAGGCGGTTAATGATAATTTATCATTAAAGTACCACACAGGCTGTTGATTGTTTTTAACTGCAATTTGCAAAAGTGGGTTTGGTGGGCCCGGTGCTATGTTTTGGAACAGAACCATAGGAAGAAGTGTTCTTGCTGATGTTCCTGGTTGGATTTGTGGGACCTGATTGAAATTAGTCAATTACAAAATAACGATTACTCAAAAATCAAGATTAACAAGAAGATGTTGCAGTTAACCTGTAGGGGCCCACCAGCTGCAAGACCAAATGTGTTCTTGTTGAATTGAATCATGAATCCGTCTAGTGGGATATTTGTGTTGTTTTCGAATGATAAATTGTAGAATATTTGACCGTCTTTTCGTACCAGCTGCCCACTGATTTCTAGGCCTTGACCAGTTGCTGCTGGTAATAAAACGGGCAGGGGTGGCCTGTGATGATAGCAAAAGTATTGGTGAATTTGTATGTAAAAGTTCTAGAATTAAAGAAGGGTAATATTAGAACAGGTCGAAATGGGTTGGCCCAGGTTGACTCGATACATTTTCTTAATATTTTATCCATTTTTATGAGTAATAGCATGTGTTGTTGAATCTTATCGACCGGATTTGCAATTTATAAAATATGTAAAATAATGATACTTTTTACGAATTTTCATGAAAATTGCAAAAACAAAAAAATCGAAAAATATTCTTAGTAAACAAATAATATAAAAAAAACTCGTAAATCACAAAATACTTGTAATTTTTATTTTTTTTATGTTTGCGAGTTTTTGAAAAATCGTAAAAACTTATTTTTGCCAAAATGTAGCCATTCTCTTTAAACTCGAAATTAATGGCTCATTTTGAGATACGCCCACCGAAAAAAAATATCATTTTTGTGATCATCTTTTACAAAAATTATATTAATTCACTAATAATTAAATAAAAAACTCAAACATTTAGGCAAACTTTCCATTTGACCTTTACATAGCCCGACTCAACCCATTCATCAATCGGTGGGTCAAACTGACCACTTTAATGATTAATCAACAACATTTTATGCAAGTCCACGATACTTACCCTGCAGCCGTATCCAGCTGATCAACCGGCACAAGAGCATTATCATCAGCACCATCAAGACCCATAAGATCAAGTAAATCCGGTACAGGAGCATTAACAGTAGTAACTGTGGTTGAAGAAGAAGATGGTGGTGGTGAAGCACCATTATCAGTAACCAATGTTGATGATGTTTCAGAATAACCTCCTTCAATTCCATCATTAAATTCTTCTTCGGTTGTTTGAACGGTTTTCACACGTGTTATGAATGTTTCTGGTGGTTTGTGATACACAGAAGATACAGTTGCAATGTTTGCAAGCAGCTCATCTAAAAGAGATGAATCATATTGATTTGAATCATCAGCAATTACCGGTTTTTCAGCTAAAACCACATCTTTAGCAGCCTGATATATAAAATGTCAGTTATTAAAAATTATTTAAAGAAAAGATTAGTGGATGAAATATGAATAAGAACCTCGGGATCAGTTGAAAGAAGACGCCAATATATGTAAGCACGATCTCGAAGATCTGGATTGTCGGTTTCCACAGTGGCATTATTCAAAACAACCTAAAAAGTTGTTTTTTACATTATTATTAATTATTAATTATTATAAGATAAGATTTGTTATAATTTGCATTTCAAATATATTGTAGCAATAATTACCTGAATCATCTGTTGTGGTCCTTCGGTTGGCTTTTTAAGGAAAAGTTTAACTGTCGCTGTCAGTAACTGCAATTGAACTTGTGCAGGTTCTTCAGGGAAAGTTTCCAGAAAACTTTCAAGAAGTTCAGCAGCATTATCGATTCTTTCGGCATATTCACCGATTATCCAAATCATTGATGCCTTTTTTAAAAAACAATTATATTAATATTAAATATTATTTACTAACATTTCTACAAACTCTAAAATTCGAGAATTACATTAGCCTCTGGTTCATCCAGAGTGTCCAAACTCTCACAAAGTGTTGCAATAAAAGATTCATAACTGAAGTCAAAATTTCAGTTAAAAACTATATACATCATATTTTATTTTTATGGAGTAAGAAAAACTTACGTGTTGGGATATCATCTGAAAATATCTTTAATGACAATTATAGCTTCTTGAACAACATAATTAACTTTAATTTTAATGAGCTCAAGAAGAACACTAATGCAACGTTCAGCTGCTCTTTCTAACTTGATAGCACAACGCCCAATTGCACGAACAGCTTTTCTCACAAAATCTACATCTACTTCTGTAGCGTATTCTTTAAACTCCAACAACACCTGAGGGTGGGTACACAGTCATATTATGAGACTCACTACATCTGATAATTTCTCCATTTTTGTAATTGGGTATTTTACTATTTTATTCACCTGGTCAATATTTCTATCTGAAGCAAGCTTTATCATGATCTATACTTTCTCCATTTTTACATATATTGGATCATTGTACTTGCAAAAAAACACCTGGAAAGTAGGTTGACCACTGACTTAATGGTGATTTTCAGTTTAACAAGAAACAAAACGCAGCGGAAAAGTTTAATCACCATGAACTGATAAATATAATCAAACTATACATATAATCAAAGAGATTGGATGAAGAATTCATACCCTAGTTGCCTTTGATTATAGAGATTTCGGTTGGAGATGGTGACGGACTAAACCAATGATACCAATAGGGAATCCCTCCAAAGCTAGTCCACACAACACTATAGCAAGAACACCAAGGGATGCTAGTCCAAGAATGCAACCAAGAAGAGGCAAAACTCTAGAGAGAGTAGAGAGGAGGGGTCAGCCGAACTTGGGGAGGAAGGAATGAGATTATGGTTGCCCTAATCTCATTTAATAACTTCCATAATCTAGTTAGCCAATATTCACTTCTAGCCCCTCGTCTTTTGTTCTTCTATTTTGCTTTACAATTAAGTTTCAATATTAACAATTAATATTAAACTATAATATATACAAGCTTGTAGCTTATATTAATATATAATGTAATTACCCTAATTACACTATATATCTTATGGTGTTAAGTGTTTAAGTGTGTGACCCTTTAGGCTCACAAACAACTAGCCATATAACTATATGTTATTCGCGTGAAGCATATTCCAACAACTCCCACTTGCGCACGTGATAACATCAAGTAGTTATACAAGCAAAGGTTAGACTTTATCAACCTGCCAATGCCCCTAGAAGTACATGAGGAGTTTCATAAAATCTTTGTTCAAAGTTTTTCAATCAGTTATCCTTTTGTTACTGATACCATGTTGAATTTTAGACAAGGATTAATGTCAATCTAAAATTTCAACGACTCTGTTCCTCGATCTATACATTGAAGTAGATTACCAACCCAATCAAGATTCATCTTGATTACCTTTGGGTGTGACTACACATACATCTATTCAAATCATCGAGGGCCCAGTAGTATCTAATCCAAACATGTGGAGGAACAATTTCTTTATTGACTACACGTGTTTGATATATGTTTAATGACAAACCCGAAGATAGTTGTTATAGCAGCCTTATTCAGGTCAGCGTTTAACCACATCAAAGTTTGGCACTCCACATACACAAACCAACTTGCATCTCAAGTCAGAGGATAAGCGACAAAGCCTTTGTGAGATTCACTTGTGACATAAATCCAGGAAGTGATTTCTCATAGGTTGGGTCAGTCCAATTGTGCATCACAATGAACAACATGTGAGTTTGATTTCATCATCCTTAGTCATACTAAGATCATGTCATCAATGCCCTCAGATTTGTCTTAATAATATTCTCATATTATTAATATGACAATGGATAATTTAGAATATAAAACACAGTAAATATTCCAGGATATAAACATGCAAATATAGAAAACAGTAGATATTCATATAAAAACGAACATATCAAATATATCAATTTATTCCATTAAAAACTGCTCAGCGTTCCTTTATTCAAATACTAAAACATATTTACATGAAACTACTAGCTTGTCGAAGTCTAATGTTCCATTCATATTCAATATGTTTGGTACAAGACATTGAGCTCGATAAAGTGTCAGCTAGTTAGTTATCTGTTTGAACTTTAAGAGTACGAATTTCACATATCTCGATAAATCATTCGAATGTAGTGAACCTTCGTAAATAGGATCTAGCGTCATCACGACCTATTTCAAAACCAGCATAAGTATAGCAAGTATACTTAGTTTCAGTTTGGTATCTCCACCATAACCAAGGAACATATATCCAATATTTCAAAAATACTTCAATGTGTTCTTAATAGCAATCCAGTGACTCTCTCGTGGATTTTGTTGGTATTTTCTAGTAAGGTTCCGTGAGGACGTTACATTAGGTCTAGTGCACCTTACAGCATGCATGATGAATGGAATAGCCAATTCATAGGGGATTACATTCATTCGCTTCACCACATCAGGTGTGGAAGGCCCTTGAGTCTCACTCAAGTTTACATTGTGTTGCATACGATTAATCCCTCGCATGGAACCATCCATTCTAAACCGTTTTATAATTTTGTCAATGTAAGCACTTTGACTTAAACCAATTAACCGCTTTGATCTATCGTTATAGATCTTTACTCCAAGTATGTATGTCGTATTCCTACAATCCTTCATGTCAAATAATTTTCCAAGCCAGGATTTTCATCTTGTAGCATTGGTATATTGTTTCACATGAGTGACATGTCATCAACATGTATGACTTGAGAAACGACAATGCTCTCACTAGCTTTCATATATACACATGCTCAGTTTAGGTTTTAGGTGAAACAAACGTTTTGATTTCATCATTACCCAAATCTCATAGTCATAGTACACTACTTTGGCTATAAAAATCCTAATGTCTTTAGTAACATGCGAGAAGGTTTCATCATCGTCAATCCAATAGGATTGAGTGTAACCTTTTATTACTAGAAGAGCTTTATAGGTGTGTATATTTTCATCAATGTCAACAGTCTTACTATTTTGAGAAAGATCAACTAAGTTTAAAACTTGATTGTCTTTCATAGATTCCATTTTCGCATTCATAGCTTCAAGTCATTTTTCGAATTCAAAATTCGATCATGCAACTTGATAGTTAGGGGGTTCATCGTGATCCCCTAAACTTTGCTCCTCAGCATCGCCATAAATCTATATCGTTCAGGTGCATGAGGTGTCCTTGCGGATCTATGAATGTGGACAACATCATCCTGGGGTCCAACATCTATATGTTCAGCCTCATTGTGATATTTGCTAGTGTTACCAGAAGGTTGTGCATTTTCACTTTGAATCTTGTCAAAGTCTATAGTGCTCCCACTTGCTTTGTGAAATGAGACTGTTCTCGAGAAACTCAGCATACCGAGCAACAACAATTTATTCTCAGGTGGGTAGTAAAATAGTAAAGAAGATACACTTGATAGATTTGGGTTCAAGTCTGTTCGGCGTGTCTCGTTCCACGAGATCCTTACAACCTCAGATCTTCAAGTAAGATAAATTAGGGACTTTCCCATGCCATATTCCATATGGTGTCTTTTCAACCTTTTGTTTGGAGCCATATTAAGTATTCGAGCAGAAGACTTCAGTGCATGCCCCTCAAAAGGATAGTGTAAGAGTAGTAGGACTCATCATAGACCGAACCATGTCACACAGGGTCCGATATCTCCTTTCATACACACCATTATCTTGTGGAGCGTATGGAGGAGTGAATTGTGAGACAATCTCACGGTGTGTTGGATGATCCAGAAACTCTTGACTCATGTGCTTTCCTCCTCGATCAGGACGAAAATCCTATGTTGTCTTGCCGAGTTGATTTTCTTCATCACTTTAGAAAGCTTTGAACGTTTCAAAGATTTTATGTTTATGTTTAATTAAGTAAACATAACCACATCGACTGATGTCATCAGTAAAAGTCATCAAGTAGGTAGCATCTTCCCTAATCTTGGTTCTACAAGGGCCACATACATTAGTATATATGAGTCCAAGTAGATCTTTAGCTCTTTCGCCAACATGGGAGAAAAGCTTTATTGCCATTTTGCCAGATATACAAGAAATTCAAATGATTCATCATCATTTGATTTTATAAGCCCATCCTTCTGTAATTTCAAAACGCGTTTCTTGTTTATGTGGCAAAGACGACAATGCCAGAGATAAGTGGAATCCAAACTGGTTTTGATTCCTGAGTGCTACATTTATATATAGAACTATCCTTTGAAACTGGATCATGCATATCAAATTCAAGTATACTATTACAAGGAATAGTTATAAAATATGTTATTTTTCATAAAACATAATATCATAATCCATAATAGTTTGAATAAATCATTATTCAACAAACGATAAAGCTAAACAATGCACAATTGACAATTGTTCAAAACAATAATTAACGTATCAGGAAGGATTAGATCACAGCTTCCATTCTTTTAACTTTCTACTTCACTTATAATCTTGCACATTTGTGTAAAAGTGAGTTTCACAACTAGTGTCATACACTCAATATTTATTAGGAAAAGTATAGAGTTCTATAATGAAGATACCTAATGTGCTAGCCATAACACATTTATCCTTCATCAACTCTGCCAAGTAGGCAGGACAGTTCCTCCTTATGGCCGATTTCATCGCAATGATGGCAAGAAATATCCTTTGTAGGGTGCTCATTTTAAGAAGGTGGGGGAATCGTAGGTTTGGAAAAGTAAACTAGCTTACCCTTACCTAGACTCTTGCCTTGTGCTTGCGATTCACCTTCCCTGGTTGTTAGAAAAGTATTGGGTAACCCTTGCTCAGCCAGTTTTACCATAGCATGTAATTCACCAATTGTCTTCCTCATGCTATGTATTTTTTAAACTATTTTCAAACTGGTCATAGTCCTTGGATAGTGAGGTAAGAATCAATCTCATTGCAAGAACTTATGGCAAGGGGTAACCAAGACGCTCCAGTTGATCAAGATAGCATTTCATATTCAAGATATAAGTGCTAACTGATTGGCCGTCCTCCTGCTTGTAAGCGTGGGATGCTTAACTGTTTCGAACAGTTCATGTTCTTCTTGTTGTTTAAATATCATTTTCAAGTCGCTTAACGTGTCATATGCTTTGAGTTCCTCGAAGTTATTTTGGATCTCGAGGTTCATGCTCACAAGCATTGGATAGCGACTTCTTGGTGTTCGTTAAACGTTTCGGTAAAGGCTTGACGAACAGCAGCAGAAGCATTGGCAGGAGGTGCCTCAGGTAAGGCCTCTTGTAGGTGTATCAACTTGTCTCATCTTTAAGGACGATCCTTAGAGTTCGATATTAGTCGATTTCAGTTTTCAAGAACTGATTTTAGAGTGGAGATACTTAGGTTTTGATTTGTTGTTGTTATCTGTATAACACACAAAGTTCAAACAAATAGTATTTTCAATATTAATTTCTTTTAAAAAATTAACTACCCAATTAATTTAATTAAAAGCTAAGATCCTCATTGACTTCTATCATCACATCAGTTGATCTGCTTGCAATGATAGATCCAATAGGTAGGTGACGATCAACAATTGCATTACAAGTGCAACTCTTAGAGTTATGGGACTTCATGGCACCTAGTGAACAAGCATCTAGGGTTAAGTGGCATGTTTGTCGCATCTTTGCCTCGTGTCAAGGTCTCACCGTTAACTCGATTAAGTCATCCAATGTGAACTCGTGTCAAAATAAATCTAGGTCTCACGCGTAGACAATAATTACATCGGATCTAAATTCAAACCACGTCTTACGTGAATTTAAAAGTAGAAGCAAGTGATTTCAACCAATTGGACGGTGTGACTTAAATTTTAGGTATGAAATTTTAAGAAAAAAATTTATTTATTTAAGATATGAATGAATCATGTACTTTATTCATACCACTTCATAAGTCGGTTTAATAAGCGCGGTAAAAATGTTTTAGCGATTATTAAATTATAAGTTTCAAATCATATTTAAACTTTTGTATTAACAAGTAATCATTGATATTGAACAATAATCATGGATTATTAAATAATCATCGATGATTAACAGGTAATCATTGATCATTAAAAAGGAATTTTTAAGTTCAAATCATATATAAACTTATTGTATTAATCTCAAAAGACAAGTTTAGATTAAAGAGTAATCATAAATAATTAACAAATAATCATAGATGATTAAAATTTTGGATGTTTTAATCATATTTTTAATTGTTTATTATTTGTATCATATAGAAATTATGTCACAACCACAAACATATAATATAACATGCAACACAATTTGTGCAAAACCTCGACCGATGATTGCCTAGATTCGGCCACGTGAGTCATCACGACGGACCGAAGGGTCAAACTATGGGACGGACCAACATGAACCCAAACGGGCCTACATAAACCCAATGGGCTCCCACTTGCTCCAAGACATTCTTGAGCAAGTAGAAACCAAACTTTTGTGAAAAAATGCAATCTGCCAGAAAATTCCAGCAGACTTTGAAGCCCGAAAAGTCACTGAAGGAGTCTTCGTTATTCTTCAATACCTTCTGGAAAGTTGTAGCCCACGACTTTACAAGCATTTTAGGCTTTTGAATCGCCCAAAACGGAGTCCGTATGCCTCTGGAAAACCTGTTTTTGTGCAGCCCTTGCGCCAGTAACGGAAATTTGTTGTTTTCTTCGTTTATCCTCAATTTTGGTCAACAAATTACAATAGAAAATAAAGAAAGACAATCTATTCTATAACTTTTACATTACAAATTGCCCCAAAAAAATGGCACCAAAATTAAATTAAAAAAATAAAAAATTACAACAATTTTTAGCCAAAAAACACGACTTTCCCAAATCAACCAACCAATCAAGCACAATCACATTCAATCACAAGGTCTAGGTTTTCATCGGTTTTGCACAACAATCAATAATTGACAAGGCTTTGGCTTGGGATATGGCAAAAATACATGTTTTGCCATATCAAAATTAACAATTAAAAAATATAAACCAAGCCAAATAATCAAAAAATTCAATAACAAGATTAATTTCTTGATGTGTTTTTGTATTAAGTAGCAATTAGGGTTCCTAAAAATCATATTTTTAACCCCTTATCTTTTTAAAAATTTCGGAAAAAATAAAGAACCCTAGGGTTCTTTTTTTCGCCGATCGGGATTAAAAAAGACCAAAGAAAAAGTTGGTTTTTTGCTACTTTTTACAAAAACTAGTTAATTATATCATCAATATAATGACTTGTGATACCACTAATGGTGATTTTCGGTTTAACAAGAAACAAAACGCAGCGGAAAAGTTAATCACCATGAACGGATCTAATATTGATAAATATAATCAAACTATACATATAATCAAAGAGATTGGATGAAGAATTCATACCCTAGTTGCCTTTGATTATAGAGATTTCGGTTGGAGATGGTGACGGACGAAACCAAGGATACCAATAGGGAATCCCTCCAAAGCTAGTTCACATAACACTATAGCAAGAACACCAAGGGATGCTAGTCCAAGAATGCAAGCAAGAAGAGGCAAAACTCTAGAGAGAGTAGAGAGGAGGGGTCGGCCGAACTTGGAGAGGAAGGAATGAGATTATGGTTGCCCTAATCTCATTTAATAACTTCCATAATCTAGTTAGCCAATATTCACTTTTAGCCCCTCGTCTTTTGTTCTTCTATTTTGCTTTACAATTAAGTTTCAATATTAACAATTAATATTAAACTATAATATATACAAGCTTGTAGCTTATATTAATATATAATGTAATTACCCTAATTACACTATATATCTTATGGTGTTAAGTGTTTAAGTGTGTGACCATTTAGGCTCACAAACAACTAGCCATATAACTATATGTTATTCGCATGAAGCATATTCCAACAACTTCCACTTGCGCACGTGATAACATCAAGTAGTTATACAAGCAAATGTTAGAGTCTATCAACCCGCCAATGCCCCTAGAAGTACATGAGGAGTTTCATAAAATCTTTGTTCAAAGTTTTTCAATCAGTTATCATTTTGTTACTGATACCATGTTGAATTTTAGACAAGGATTAATGTCAATCTAAAATTTCAACGATTCTGTTTCTCGATCTATACATTGAAGTAGATTACCAAACCAATCAAGATTCATCTTGATTACCTTTGGGTGTGGCTACACATACATCTATTCAAATCATCGAGGGGCCCAGTAGTATCTAATCCAAACATGTGGAGGAACAAATTCTTTATTGACTACACGTGTTTGATATATGCTTAATAACAAACCCGAAGATAGTTGTTATAGCAGCCTTATTCAGGTCAGCGTTTAACCACATCAAAGTTTGGCACTCCACATACACAAACCAACTTGCATCTCAAGTCAGAGGATAAGCGACAAAGCCTTTGTGAGATTCACTTGTGACATAAATCCATGAAGTGATTTCTCATAGGTTGGGTCAGTCCAATTGTGCATCACAATGAACAACATGTGAGTTTGATTTCATCATCCTTAGTCATACTAAGATCATGTCATCAATGCCCTCAGATTTGTCTTAATAATATTCCCATATTATTAATATGACAATGGACAATTTAGAATAACAAATTAAATCTTTCTAAAATGTTACCTTGAGACACCTCTCGAGTGGATCACAAAGATATTCTGTAATTTTATCAACTCGAATGCATCCCATTGTTCGAACAGCTTGTAAGGACCGAAACCAAAAACGACCTTTTTTTTTTAAGCAACAATACAACCAAACCATCCAAATTAACCAAAATACAAATTTTAACATAAACCACCAAAAGAAATTAGACATGCTAAGAACCGACTATCTATACCGGATACAAACCGACTAACCAACCCATGACAAAATGTACAAAAAAACTACATGTCTATACCAAAAGAGAAGCTTTTCCAAGCTTCAAGCAACTCCAACTTCAATCACCTACTCACACTTGTTCTTGCCTTTATCTATACCTGAAAATGGTGACAACTAAAAGTGTAAGCTATAAAAGCTTAGTGAGTTCCACAATGTATAATGTTATACTAAATAATTATATAAATGATCAAAATAAACAAACTATTAGAAACGGGTCAAAGTACCGGGTTAACATATCAACATCCTCACGAAGTATCACATATCCATAACGGGTCAACAATGATCAAAGTGTAATATCCAGATTTAACAAAGTGCGTCATTCCCCCTTAGGCCATTAGGGAATGAGGCCGATGAAGGTGACCATGGCACCCCTAACCGAGTCCATGATCCAGCTTCACCACCACGGTCCATACCACTCCTCCGCCAGGTACTCCCGCGTCCACCGCCCAACATATTACACACAGTAATACTCGAGCCGCCATGGGTCCTCACGAAATGAAATGTCACTCAAAGCAATCCACTCAAATGGGTCAAGGCAATGTTAAGAATCAACAAGATGGTCTCAATGTCAAAGGGCAACGTATAGGACTATCAATCGAAATGGATTCCAACTAACCACATTTACATATATATAATTATAAGTATACACGTTACACATAGTGAACTCACCTGGGATTAAGCAACTTCAATGTCAAACCGAGCAATTCCGACGTCACCGATCAATGGAGTTATCACAACCTCCCAATGGTTTACCTAATATAATCACACATACTTCAATCAACATTCTAGTCCATAACATAACTAAAATTGATCCTAATCACCAATTTTCCCCAAAAGTGATGATGAACTCAAACCCTAATTATCAACTTATTCATACTTGCACATGATCACATGCTAACTACAATTCTCATAGCTAAATACTCAGTTACACAAGAGTACCATCTCAATTTCCAGATTTATAACTCAACATTCAACTAGGGTTCTTGACCTAACATCTAAATATCTCAATTTCTACTCATGCATGAAGAAAGGGATGGTAAATTACCTTAATAATCAACACTAGAGATGATAACCCTTTGATTCCCAGCTAAAATATGCCCAAGAACATCCAAAATCACCAAAAATCGTCCACAACCGAGAGGAGAAAGCTCTAGAACTGAAATGAGCTGAAATGGGTCAAAATCCCGTTTTTATGCCTAATCTGCACAAGATAGCGCCGCTATCTTCAAGATAGCGCCGCTATCTTGCCACCCCTTGCTTTTTAGCGCCTCTATCTCCAGAGATAGCTGCTATCTCCCAAATTTTTCGCGTTTTGCCCAATGCTATAATGAGTGGCTGTTCTAATTGCACAAGATAGCGCCGCTATCTCTAAGATAGCGCCGCTATCTTCCCAAAAGGCTGCAATTTCGCATTTTTCTTCCTTTTTAACTTATACCACTTAATCCAATACACGAAACACAGATTTTTCATCGAAAATTTAACTACCAAGACTTAATTCCTTATCACTTATCAACTAATACCGAACTTAACAATTAAAATGCATGGATTTAAAACACGTATGTTACACAGCTAAAGCACATATTAAAGGATATGGGTCCTGTGTATCCTGCAAAATTTGATTAATACAATCATGTTAGAATTTCACTATAATTTACTTATTAATTTACTTAACATGGTATGATTATACAGGATTACACGTAGTATGTCTATAAGGTATGTTATAGCATTTTCCAAAGATAGAACTTAGAAGTATAAGATGCAAACATTAAGTAAATATAAAAACAGAGCTTTTCCTACTTCTTGCCTTGACAAATGTACTGACTGCAAGTATGGCCAGATCAGGTTGACTTTTAGCATAATTGATGAGATACAAGTAAACAAGCTTTTTGAGCTCCAAATTTTCTGTCTGCATACAGTTCAGGACATCTGTGAATAGTGATGAAACATCCTTCCCAACTGTCATAGCAGCAATCACCTTTTTAACAGCATCTTTTCTTTTATCCTGAATCGCAGAAAATAACATATAGTCAATTAACTAACAGATGGTACCTAAAATAAGCCATGGTTATGCATCACATCACACCAAAGTTTCAAACTTCTAAACAGTTGCAGTCATCACTGATATGCAAATGCATAATAATAACATCATGTAGAGAACTGAAATGGTGTTAATTATAGCTGAATTTAGCGTACTACTCCATGCAGTACATACAATCAAGCTATTTGTATCTATAAAGATGTTTCACACAATGAATAAAAAAAAGGTCCAATAAACAACTTGAAAACGACAATTGATTAATGGCATATCACGGTTATAGATCTGATAATACATCTGGCATAATGACGAAACTTATAAGTGGATCGAAACAAATCAGTGACTTTATAAGTTAGCTATACTGTCATCGAATCAGTGTGCACATCAATAGATACAATTTATATAAGAATTAGGGAAATACAGAGGATATACCTTGTACTGAGAATTGAGTTCTTCCTTAAGCTCGGGGATTTCTCCCTTTTTAGTTGTGGAGAAGTACTTCGAATCGTGACCGCTCATATTTGTCGGTGATCGGAGTCAACGACGGTTAATCGACGGAGCAAAAGATGGATTGCGGTGGTGGAATTTGAAGGAGTTAGAATGGAGATGCGTGGAAATGGAGATTTGATGGAAATCGGAACTTTGAAAAGTCCAGATGGTAAAACGAGTTAAAAGTTAAACCGACCCGAGTGGGTCTTAAACTTTTTAATATATATTTTTTATATTAAATTAATTATTTACTGGTTGGTATTTATTTATTAATATCAAATTTATTCAAAATAATAATAATATATTACTGTATATAAATTTTAACTCAATTATAGATACTATAATTATTATTATCATTGCTATGTTATTGATTTGAAAAATAATACACATTTCAAAATAAGTGATATAAATTTTATTTTGTATATTTTATGATGCACTTTAAAAACTTATTTTATTTGATAAAAAATAATGGGGTTCAAATTTACTAATTATCTCATTTAATAAAGTGAAATAATTCACTACTTTTACTTTTAAACATAATTAAACTTATTTTAATTAAAATGTATGAGACACATCTACATTAACTATCTAATTTAATCTAACACAAACTTTATTATAATCTTTTACCTCAAAAAGTACGGAACTTAAATATATCACTTATTTGAAAAGAAAGAAATAATGATAGTGAAATAAAACTAATTTTGAAGAACTTAAAGAATATAATTTTAAATAGTAAAGTGTGAGGTTTTTTATCTATAGGTACACTTGTTAGTTCTCACAAACTTATTCTAAAAGTATGATGATTTTACAGAGAATAATTTAACTTGTTCGAATTATCAAATGACCTTAATTTATAACTATTCTTACACAAAAATAAAGATATAGTTTTATTAATACCATTTTTTCCTTAATTTAACCTGAAAATTACTTTTTCCTTTTCCAATTCTTTTCTTTTTACAAGTAGAGTTGGTGCTTTCCGCAAACTTCAGTATTATGGCTTAAGAATTGAGTTTTTGGGCCCGGAAGCTACAATAAAAGGATATGGGCTTTAATCCATTAACATATGTAAAAGGCCCAAAAAGAACGGTCTCGCACGGGCGAAATTCATATACGGGTCCAACATGTTAAACGAGTAACAACACATTAAATCAAACTTATATGAATGAAGTAAACACATGTATACACCTCGGTAGAAAAACATCAAATGTTTAACTTGATATGTATTAGTTGTATTAATGAAATTTTAACTTTTATCTTTACTATATATAATCCATTTATACAATTTTAAATTAGTAGGATTTAATTTTCATCCAACACATTTGATATTTCAAACCAAATTCGTGTTTATAAAAAATATGTACCTTGCAAGACTTAGAAGTTAAAACTTTCATGTTATTAGTAAGAGTTCTAGGCAACTGAACTACTAGGGTATATGTTAACTTCTTGAGCCCAATTACTTATACAACTCCGATTCAAAATAAGTGATACACTTTCCATATTTGATGATTCAAAATAAGTGATACGCTTTAAAATTTTACCTTATTTGGTAAAAAGTAGTGGGCTCCACACCCATAAACTACCTACTTTATAAAGTGAAATGACCCTTATACCCTTACTTTTTACTTTTAAACATCATTAACCTTACTTTATTAAAAAATTATGGGACTCATTCCCCACTAACCATCCAATTAATCTAATTTAACCCTCATTATAATCTTTTACCTCAAAAACCGTGAAACCCAAAGTGTATCACTTATTTTGAATCGGAGGAAGTATATCATGTTATCTTTATTAATTCATAGACACGTGTGATTTTATTGACCACCACATAGCACCACCATCACTACTCACCACCATTGCCACCCGCCGCCACTCACCACTGCCACCCGCCACCACCCACCAACACCTAATAACCACAACAATCACTACCGTCACCACTCACCATCACTACACACCACCACCATCACCACTACCACCATCACTATGTTCACCACAAAATATAGTTAAAGGTATCAACTTTCTCATTGTGTGGGTAACCTGCTAGTATCTTTTTGACCGGTGTTAGGATATGTTTGATATTTTCCGATTAAGTTAAATATGACTGACAAGTCTGGATCTGACTGACTGAATCTGGATCTGACTGAAATAACATAGTTTGATTATATCTCTGGCTATCATGTTGAATGATGAAAATTACCATTTTACATTCTTTTTATTTATAACATATAATTATTAAATTAAAGTAAAAATCATAACGTATAAACCAAAAAAAGTTTACTAGTACAATAGGACAGGTGAAATTCATAATTTTACGTGTGAGCAAATTTTTCTTTAACAAATAACAATTTTGGTTTTTGTTTGTAAAGGTAAAACAAATGTGATCAAGCCTATGTTTGGAAACGAATGAACAAAGTATTTATAAAAAACTTGGAAGGGACCATTTGTCACTATCTTTTGCCTTGGTCAACCTCCCACCAACTCCAATACTCTTCAAAGAGAAAGACAAACGAAGTTTGTGTTTGTTAATGGCTACTTTCTATCTTTTACAAGATTCGGGAAATTGGAGTTGAGATCTTGGATATATGTTTTTTTTTAATCGTTCAGTAGTTAGTTCGATAACATGGGGACGTGGTGAATTTTAATATATCTATGTAATAATTACCAATAAGTTTTTTAACCTAAAAACTGAACCGAAATCGAAACCGGTTGGACCGGTTTGTGATTTTCAGGTCGATTTTTGGTTTTTTTTTTTTTTTTTTGTCTTTTTTTTGTTTTTTTAGTTCTAGAACCGGATTTGATGATTTCAAGTCTAACATATCTTTTAAAAACTATGATAGTCAACATGCAGTTTATGTTGATGAATAGTTTTCAATTCTAATCAGTTTTAAATCGTGATAGTCAACATGTTTATGTTGATTGAGTTAAATATGTATATCTTATTTTTTATACTTTTAAATTTCAAAGTCATATTAACTAATGCTCATTATTATTTTTAAGCATTTTTATGGCAAAACTATTACACACATTCGAAAACGAAAAGAATAATACGGAGTATATATTTAGATAAATCAATCATTGAAGTAGCCTTAAAAAGTATTTTTCTTTTTCAATGTTGTGTTGGTCAAAAGTGCATGTTTGGAATCATTGTAAGTTGGGGGTGCTAAAATGATAAATTAAAATATGGATTCTTTTCGCAATCTTCCATAACCAATAATTCATCACTAGAAAAAAATGTATATTCATTAAATAATTTTGCTGTTAAAAACTTTTTTTTCTCTGTTTATTACGGAGTATATTAATAGTTGAGGTTATAGGACACCAATATATTAAGTTTAATTCGTGCATTTAGGATATTGAATCATAATTAATATAAATGTTCCAATAGTAAAAATGTCAAACATTATATCTTCTTATTCGGTGTTCTTTTTGTGTTTCTTAAACATATTTTGCTGATTAAACATTTAAACAAGAATATTATTACTGTATATCGTAATCACTTCAATTATATTTTTGTACTAAAATACAAACATTTTACATTTTAATGTATACTTTTAATAATAACAATAACAATGTATATAATATAAATTTATAGAATGTTAATGTCGTCTAATTAAGCTCACATGATGACATGAACCATAAGTCGATGACCCAGTTTTACCTCCTTCATAGTATGCATGTACCAAACAATTTTCGGGTTGCTCGTGTTATTCATGTAGTGCAATTATATTCCGTTTCTTATTTTTTTATTTAAATAAAAGAATATTTGGAAATAAAAGCAAAATTATAAACACATGAAATGGATGAGATTCGGAGTACTAGGTGGTATTCTAGGTGTCAATTTAGCTAACATTCTGTCCAAGTAAAATTTGTTTATGTTATGAAAATTCGTAAGTTAATAAAGAGTTGCTCTTATAACATTTTAACAAAAATAAATATGGTATGAGTCATAATTAGAATTATAATGACCGTGAATATAGTAGTAATACATATATTTTCCCTAATGATGTTATTTTTTTATTGCAAAATAATGTATACTTAAAACTGATCATAATGGGCGACCATTGTCATGCGTCCCTCCCCCGTATGAGCACACTGCACGAACTTGTTTCCTTCGTGCCTTTTGTTTGGTTTGCTCGCCCAGCTGACCAAATGGTTGCAAAGCCCCCTTTTAATTTTTTTTGTTTAATATTAAGTTTGGTCACAATTAGTGTCATTTGATCATATGTATAGTCAAACTGACACTAAGATGACAATTGTGACCAATAATTGTATTTGACCATCATTAGTTCATTACTACCATTCTAGATTGTCATTAGAAAAACCAACTAAAGCATGGGTAGTTAATGCAGTTTTTAAAATGTCAATCGCAATTTTTTGTTTTTGTTAGTTTTGATAAATAATTTGGAAGTTAACAATTATCTTGAGACAAATTAGAATAATAAGTGGACTTTAATTTTAAATCGTATAAACTACATGTTTAATTAAGAGACTACAAACGAGTTTAATTTTAAAAACCAGACCGCTTTAACATATGGTTCAATTTCGGTTAATAATGCTCAAAACCGGTTTTCAGTAAGTGGGCCCTGGGGGTGTGTCCGTTCGAAACCGATTCGGACCAGTTCAAATAAGGTTTTCGTCGAAATCCCGTGTTTAAACTAGTTTTAAAGGCTAGGTTAACAAAAAAAACCGCTTTCAAACCGGACCCCCCCAACCCCCCCCCCCCCCCCCAACATCGATCCGGTTCAAACTGTGATTCGTAAACTGATCCGGTACGATGAGGTTTCAACGGGTCCAATTTGGTAACTTTTTTTTGTGCTTCTCTATGTTTAATTATCTTATATATACAATTACCGTTCAGACTTTTAGTGTTCATTACAAAGCGATAAACGGAGTTTTGAAAAATAACGGAGTTCAAAAATGCCTGCAACAATAGTGTGTAGCAAAAGTGGAAGAAATTTTCATAAATACCCCTACAATAGAGGTGATTTTGTAATTATATTTTATAATTTTACTTTTCACCCCTAGAGTTTTTATTAATTACAAAATAATTATTGCTTTTAATATAATTTTTACTTTTATTAAATGAAGCGAGATATTTGCTTTTTAAAAAATTTACCATTAAAAAGGTTATTTGAATACGATCGCACGGACTCTAATATTACAATACTTCCGAGTATTACAAAACACATATTCTATTATATGTATTTTTAAGTTAGTGTTGATTTCTAAGCAAACCAATTTAATGACTACAACATTTTTTTATTGAAGAAATTGAAATAAAAATATCCGCAACAACAACGTGCGGCAATATTTTACTTGTTGGTTTACATTTAGTGTTTCTTTCTTAATTTAGGGTGAAAACCTTTATTATATCAAAGTGCAATAAGCATCCTAAGGATAAAAAATGTTGACTAACTATCCGTAGACACATTACATGGTTGCATTAGCGACCATGAGAGAATATAAGCTATAATTATATGCACTAGACAATCATAAATCATAATCACCAAGTATTTTAAAAAGGCTAGACGCATAATCACTTGATTAAAGTTTGATTAAGCACTTTACTAGGTTCTAGGCTATGAATGCCTTTGACTTGTGCATTTTGTGGACTTTTGAAAAATAAATTTCAAATTTGTGCAACTTTTTTTGTTATTATTAAAATTAAAATTCTTTGCCTTATTTGGATTGGGGGTCCAAAATATGCGTGGCGTATATATTCCTCCATGTTTAAAATTGTTTTCCTATTAATTGAGCGACATATCTTTTCAAGATGCCCTAATTTTGATTATGAAGGGATATTAGCCCTTTGTTAAGGGATAATATTAGCCCGTTAGCATGACATCATAAATAATACGGAGTAAATGATAACTGATCCGTTACTCTATTTATTTTAACATTTTATTGACAAGTCATAAATATTCTCTTTAAAAAATTATTACATGTTTAAAAGTTTTATATTTTCATTAAGGAAAATGATAATGACAGCCCTTAGGGCTGTCATTAAGAAGAAAAAATACACAAAAGACAAGCCCCCTGAATTTTAGGAATATTACTTTTTTAATCAATGTACAAGCATTTTATGCATGTTAACAAAACCCTTTCATTAATTAATGGAGAGTGATTCATAAAATACAAGAGTTTATTATTAATTAATATAGAAATTCATAATTTATATCTTAACATTTTAATCTCAACTCTTAACCCGACCATATATACTCTAAACAATAGGAGTTTGCCCCCAATCCTTAAGGTTGGGGGTTCAAGTTCCGTCGTGAACATATGTGCCAATTAGGAGTAAATTATGATTTGCTGTTCAAAAAAAGAAATAGAAAAAAGGAGTAGATTGGTTCAAGTCCCGTCATGAACAATAAAAGTAGATTAAATACCGTTTAAAAATTATATATACTCTAAACAATGTGTTTTGCTAAAAGACAAACCACTTTCATGCACATGTCACTTAGTGACCACCAAGCCACCATAGAATAGTTAGGATACGAAATTATGACCCCACATAACAAGTCAACACTTAAACATACAAATCACTTAATTCGATTATGATATTAAACATAGAGAAATGATATATCTTCTATTATTTGTTCGAATTTATCTTTATATTTACTTGATCAAAATAAGTGTCAATATTAAAATATAATATGAAAAAGAATATTAATTGAATACACATGTAATCACTAACAAGATGAAATAGAAATAAATAATAGAAATATATATCATTTCTCTTTAATGTAAGCTAAAGTTAATTTGTTTGAAAGCTCTTTTGTGTTATTTATTTTAATGTTTTTATTGATTTATTCAAGGAAATAATTATTTCATACTCCCTCCATCCCACAAATTTTTTTTCATTTTACTTTAAATTTTTATCCACAAAAAAACTTCTCATTTTTCATATTTGATGGGCTACACACAATAAAAAATTATTATTACTAAAGACCCCACCACTAATATCCATTAATTATTTTCTCTCTCCAACTCAATCTTATATTTTAATCAAAAATATTATCAATGACCCCACCACTAACTATCACCTAAAACTTGTGCAAAAGGCAAATAGGAAGTTTTTTGTGGGACGGATTGAGTATAAGGCAAATTAAAGTTGTTTGACCTTTATACCCTCACAATGTATTAATTATAAAAATTAGCGTAAATAATAGTAAGGATATATTCAATGTTAAACAACTTTACATTGCCTACGATGAATTAATAATTACATTAAATAAATCAATTCTATTGTAACTCATTTAATCTTGTAACTCATGTCTATTTGGTTGCTTACACTTATGTCCTTCATTATGTGTAACCATTACATGTCTCTTGATTACCACCTTGTACCCTATATAAAGGGCTAGCATGTACACCATTTGTAAGAGGTATCATATGAATGAGAATGTTGGAGAAGATCCTATTGATTGAGCTAATTGGTTTACAACACGTTATCAGCACTTTGCTATGGATCAAGTGATCTAAACAAGTTCTTCACTTTTAGTACCAGCATTCTAGTATGTAGATGAATCTCCCGTTGGTAGTTTGTAAGTGAATCTCTCCTTAACCTAACACTTTCATTGTTTGACATCATCAAATTTCTCATATTTTTTCCTTATAACAACATATGAATATGCTTTGTATTCTATAAATCAAGTTTCTTATTTTTAGTTTGATTGCAAGATCAAATTTCATAAAAAAAAAAGTAGAATAATATGAGAAATTCGATTAAAGGAGGGTTTAGATTGCCTTATCAATATTACTTACATTCTATATTTCTTGGACAATGGGTCTAATAAAGTCATAAAAATAGATTTTGTAGAAGAAAAAGAAAACACATTTTCCCAAAAGTATGGACATTATTTGAAAAATGTTTCTAATGCATATGAAATTTTAGTTATAAAACACAAATTTTAACCATCAACATCGTTTTCCCTACTTAATATATAAATTATATATGTAAGGTTAATGATTGCTTCAAGTGACATTTATTAATTAGTTATATTTTTTTTGTTTGAAAAAAATATTTTAGGACTAATTAACCATGTATTTTGTATTGATATGCATTGACATGTAATGGTTATATTACATTTTCTTTTATTGTGTTAAAAGATGTATTTTTGAAAAATCATGAACTATTATTTCAGGTGACATCATATGAAAAATGTGAAAAAAGATTCAACTTTGAATTGGTGAATTGTTTAACTGCAAAAGATTTTTATTATTAGAATATCTAATGATATTAATAAAGTTTATAATGTTACGCGTTCGTAACAATCAAATATTTTTTTTTGAGAAAACTTAATTCTTTTCATGTTTTATGTCATAATGACAATGGTTATGAAATTCTATTCATGATTATTATAAATTGTATATACTAAAACCAAACTTTAACAAATCATTTTTCATTGTACAATGATTATTCTTTATTTTAAAAGTTGTGGTTATTTTGAAAAAAAAAAGTTTTGAGCATTGCATGACACTTATGTGAAAAGTTATGAATCGTCCCCAAATACGCTCACCTATTCTTATTACAATGTCTAGGAAAGATTGGCGGTTTTTCTGACTCCTAATAAGGGTAGTTCCGATACGCACAACCGCTGTCTACCCTTACCGTCTTTCCTGGTTGTATTCGAATGGAGCTACCGAAAAGGGTTAACTAATAATCTTTTTCCATGTATGTGTTTATAAACTTATGACGAATCAGTGTCTATCAATCGACCTGTCGCTCGATAAATGACAACACATTCGTACTTGTGTTTTTCGAACCTGCTGATTCGACACACAATTTATACTCATACAAACCATAAGCATATAAACTATCATTTTATATGATAACTAAATCCAATATTTGTCCTCCCGTTGTAGGAAAATATCGAAACAAACATGAATTCTTTGAGTCCACCGATTTTATGGCTCAAATGGAATAATAGAGCTATTGTTTAACTCATGGATTATGTTTTGGATCATGTTTTCCCATTTGAATATGGTTATCTTTTGGATTATGCTTTCCCATTTGAATATTGGTGATCTTTTGGATTATGGTTTGTTTACATTGATTATGTTTTCTCGGAATAATTTGAAGTTTCTTTTCCTTAAGAAATTAGTCTATACATGTGACCGACTTCAAATTATTTTTACTTTGAGGCATGCATATTGGGTAAGTTGATTGTGTGGTTGATTGTGGTACCCAGGTACACTTTCATAAAACATAAGAATTACTTAATCAACATTACGCCTCAGAGTAACTTCATTGACAACCATTTCGGGCCTGTCGACCCTTGTGAAAGGCTATGGTAAACCCCAATTTAAGTTGTCAAATGGTACAAGTTTAACCATAAATGAAGCCTTATATTGTACAAGTTCCAGTCGTAACTTGTTGAGTTTTAAGGAAGTTCGAGAAAATACGTTTTCATCTCGAAACTGCTCGAGAAAATGGTATTGAATACATTTACATTACCTCTAATAAATATTACCAAAAGCGTATATTGGAGAAGTTGAGATGTTTGTCAAATGGTTTGTGCCTCACTATGATCAAAACCATTGAAAGCAATCTAATTATTCGTCGAGCCTCGTTGATGAGGGAATTTATATGTTATGGCATGACCGGCTGGGACACCCAGGTCAATATACGATGCTTTGAACTATGAATGCATCCTATGTGCATCAGGATATAATTTTGTGATTAATCCGAAAAAGCCTATGCCAAATATGCTCGATTGTAAAGACACGTCTTAAACCTCTTTATGTATAATCTACAAAAGTGATATCCCGTTTTCTTGAGAGAATTCATGGGGATATTTGTGGACTTATCCAACCAACATGCGGACCATTTAAAAATTTCATGATATTGGTTGATGAATCAACAAGATGGTCACACGTAACTTTGTTGTCCACAATGAATGCAACATTTACTAAACTCCTAGCCTATATCATTAAGTTGATGGCTAATCATTCGAATTATCCAATAATGTCAATTAGACTTGATAATATCGATGAGTTTACATAAAAAATGTTCGATGATTATTGCATAACATTGCACCTTGATATTGAACACCCTGTTGTGTACGTTCATTTTCAAATTAATCTTGCGGAAGCGTTTATGAAACGAATACAAATAATTGCAAGAACTTTGGTTATGCGCACCAAAATGCCCCATTTTTATATGTTTATGCAGTATTACACACTGATGCATTGGTCCGTCTGAGGCCCATGGGCACCCAATAACTTCTTGTGTACCAGCTGGTAATTAGATATGAGCCCGACGTCTCATACTTACGCGTGTTTGGGTGTTTTGGTCAATGTTCCAATTGAACTTTCAAAGCGTTCGAAATTTGGACCTCAGAAACGACGGGGAATATATGTTGATTATTAATCCCCATCCATCATACTCTATTTAGAGCCCTTGACAGGCGATCTCTTTAACGCTATACATGTGAATTGTGACATTGATGAGACAATCTTCCCGTCGTTAGGGGAAGATTTGCACGTTAACGTTGATAAGGAACGACGTAAAAGAACGTGGCATGTACCCACTTTGTCTCAGATGGATCCCCCGACTACACATCGTGATAAGGATGTGCACAAACTTCTAAGTTTAAAAAATGTTGCTAATTAGCTACCAGACGCATTTAATGACTTAGCAAATGTCACGAGATCAAATATACCCGCTGCAAATGTGCCTGCAAGGAAAGACGTCCCTGTGAGACGCCATGTTCCGTTTAAACACGTTGCATCGGTCGTACCCACCGTGCAAAGGACGCTGTTATTGGCTGTGCAGTCCGCCGCTCTTCCCAATAAATGAGGAAGATCGGTTCGGTTCAAAGGATGTTCTGCCTCAAAGGAGGAGAAATTATGTTGTATACGTTTTGCCACACTAGATCATTAAGGATCACGGGAATGTATTGGAGAAGCGTGTTCCCGATGAAACACCAATTTCCTATCATCCCGATAATCTTCAAATATATGTCGAGTATGCTAGCTTAGATGATATTTTGATGCAAAACGAGACTGTCATCGATGATTTGTTCATATACGCAGTGGCAACTGACATTATGAGCAATGATGACATGGAATCAAGTACTATTGGTGAGTACAATGGACTGATCTACGGAAACACACAATCTAGGTAAAATTGTATTCCTTACCGAAAGGATGAGTGTTTGGACATGTTGCTCCAACACCACCTAATGTTAAACCAACTGATTATAAATTGGTATTCGTAAGGAAGCGTAATGAGAATAATGAGATTGTATGATACACAACTCGCCTCGTGGCGCTAGGCTTCTCTCAAACGCTCTGGTATTGATTACGAGGAGATGTATTCTCCCGTAACGGATGTTATAACGTTCCACTACTTCATCAGTTTAGTAGTTTCCGAAAAACTGAATATGCAGCTTATGAATGTGGTCACAACCTATCTCTATGGGGATCATGACACAGAGATACACATGAAAGTCCCCGATGGACTTAAGTTTCCTGAATCAAGTAGTTCTTGACCACGGAACACGTTCTCGATATGACTGAGCTGATCACTTTTTGGATTAAAATAATTCAGACGGATGTGGTATAACCTTCTAAGTGAGTACTTGATCAGACTGGGATATTTGAAGATTTGAATATGCACATGCGTGTTTATAAAGATATCCACTTCAGGATATGTTATTATCGCAGTCTATGTAGATGATTTGAATCTCATAGGATCCTCGAAAGAGTTGTTTGAAACTGCTGAAATCCTGAAGAAGGAATTCGAGATGAAAGATCATGGGAAAACATGGCATTGCCTCGGCCTGCAGATCGAGGACCGTAAAGATGTGGTTTTTCCTCCATCAAGAGAATCACCCTAAAGGTGTTAAGACGCTTTAGTGTCATGACATAAAACCTCCATCTACTCCCATGGTCATTCATTCTCTAGACATTAAAAGGGACCGATTCCATCCAAATGAGGATGATGATGAGATATTGATACACGTGTGTTCATCTCTCGGTGCAATAAACACAATATTGTACTTGGTCCAATGTACTAGATCAGACATCTTATTTATTGTGATATGCATGACTAGGCATAGCAATGCGCCAACACGCCACCACTGAAATGGTATTAAAGACATCTTCTGTTACTTTAAAGGTAGTAAGGATGTGGGCTTATTCTATCCCTACGCGTAATCGAGTGGATCAAGTGTGATTGATACTCGAGACAACATGACCCTTATCGGCTATACCGATGCAGTTTCTTATAGAACCTGCACAAGGGGTGTTACCAATATGGTTATGACTTTATGATACGGAGTGCGGCGATATCCTAGAGGTCTTGTAAATGGACTCTAGTTGATACTTCGACAAATCACTCCGAACTATTCGCGCTCGTTGAGGCGACTAGAGAGTGTGTATGGACTTTTGATGTAAGAGGCCATAGTCGAAGTAAATGTGGTTTGGCATATGATCCCAATTAACCAGTTGTCATATATGAAGATAACACCATTGTTATCGATTGAGCGAAACATGGTTACATCAAAGGGGATAACACTAAACACATATCGCCGAAATTGTTCTTTAACAACAAGCATTTCTGTAACGACCGGAAATTTCAGTTAATGAATTAAATGGGAATATTGAGGAATAAAGGTGGTAAAATATTTAATCGAGTCTCCATTGTGTTTTATCGAGTGTTTGAATGTTTGGGACTTGGTGTAACCAAGTATGGGTCAAGATTTGGATGGAAATGTAACGACCCGAAATTTTTATCGAATAAAATTATGGAAAAATTACTATAAATAAGGATAAATCATTTAAAAGACGTGGGAATTGGTTTCGTGTCATTTGGACATCGTATGAGAAAGTTATGGACGAAATCAAGTCAAAACTTGGGAAATGCTGAGAAGATAGCGCCTCTATCTTTAGATAGCGGCGCGATTTTGGCTGAATTGGACAGAAACTCGAAATAGCGGAGCGAAATAGCGGCGCGAATTAGCGCGGGTCAGAGATAGCGGCGCTATCTTCGGATAGCGGCGCGAAATTGGTCAGATCTGCATAAAAACGTGAAAAACTAGGGTTTTCACCCATTCTTCACCCCTCACTCTCTCTCTAGAAAGTTTATACTCATTTTGAGTGGAAAGGAGTGTTTGGAGCTGATTTTGCACTCAAAAACTAGTGTTTTTGCTTCCATTGTTGAAGATTAAGGTAAATCTCTTCCTTCTCAACCTCTAGATGTAAAATTTGGGGATTTTGGTTGGGTTATTGCTAACCCTAGCTTGAATTGTTACTTCAAATGGTGAAATGAGACTAGATAACTTAGATCTATGGTATTTTATCATGGGAAATGGATTTTTATATGGATCTATGATAGTCTTGGGTTTTATGAAAACCTAGGGTTTTATAAGTTGGCAAATTGGGGAAAATGATACTAGTGGTTAACTAGTGGTTAAGTATGTAGTCAATGATGATGTTTGATGTTAAACCTTGTGTGATTTCATGATTAGGGCATTCGTTGAAGACTTGGAGTTCACAAGTCTTGGAAAGTGAAGATTTGGTTCAAGAAGCTCAAGAGGATTAAGCTTGGCTAAGGTGAGTACATGAGACTTTTACTGAGTACATAGCAAATGATTTTGAAAACTATGATGTTTTATGAGTCTTTATTAATAAATGTTTTTAATAAAGATATGATTAAAAAGGCAAGAGAATGCAAGTAATAGACTATTTAAGTATGTCTAAATGACTAATGGTTTTTGAAAGAGATTTTGATTATGAAAAAGTGATTAATAATCCTTTATTAATATGATGTATGATTAAGAGTATGAATTAGAAAGTAAGATGTTTGATTTATTAATAATATGTATTAATAAAGCTAATGACAATGATTTTCAAGTATCCAATGTTGATTAGTATATTATACTAATAAAAGTAGTGATTGAATTGCTAGGAAAATAAGTATAAAGTGACTAGATTCGTATTCTAGTCAAAAGAGAAGTTAAAGTAATATAATGTTGATAAATGATGAATATGTTTTATTTAATAAAGAACTTGGTAAAGTCAATATTAAAATTGAATAAGAAAAGAGAATGATACGATAACTAGAATAGATGTATTCTAATTTGTGTTTGATTATGAATTGGTGGGGCATAGGCCCGTATTTGATGTTCAATGTGTGTAACCAAAGTATCCAGATAACGATAACCCATTCGTGGGGAAGTTGAGATTACTACTTGGGGCGGTACCTCCCTGCGCAATGGTAGTATATCTATGTGAACGATAACCCGACAATAGGGGGACTATGATAACCCGATAAAAAGGGGGATTACGATAACCCGCGAGACGGGGGAGTTGGAGATCTAGGTAAGTTTGGGAGAACCCCAATTACCATGTGATCTTGTGATGATAACCCACATCGGGGGAGTTTGCTTCGGGATGACCCGTTGCGTATGTGATAAAAGGAGTAAGCTTATGGATAACTTACATGTATGTGATTATGTGATGTGTAAGCTTACAGTTAGCTTACTAGTAAATACGAATAAGCGGTAAGAATATAAATTGATAATTAATAAGTGATTTAAGAAAAGAAATGAATATTATGACTTTTATTATATTTGAGAATGGGTCGAAAAACCCATGTATCTCACGAGACTATTTTGTCTCACGTACTACTTTGTTTTTGTGGCTATGTACTAAGGTTCAGGATCGATGGATTAGAAGGTCCCGTTAGAAGTGGCCTAGTGTTGATCAGCTCGGGAGCTCGTAGGTAGATTCCGTTTATCCTATGGTTATGGTATTGTTTTGTAACACTGGTTTTAAACTCTGATAAACTTTTAAATCGTTTTTGTTAAACCGTATTTTTGGGATATTGGACTTTGTAATATTTTTATTTGAAAACATAATTTAAAAGGTGTTTAAAAAATTGAGGTGTTACAACTTGGTATCAGAGCTATAGTTTAAGTGAATTAGGTGGGTTTGACCTCCCTAGTCTTAAGCTATGCTAGTAGGACCGTATGTTTTCATAGGATGTCTATGTTTGATCTTTTGAGACCGTAAAAGTATGAGTATATTAGGGTTGATCCCTAAGAGGAGAGATAATGTTTTGGACTATTTGGGGTATATGTGACTAATGAGTCAATCGTTTGAGTTCTAATGGTTTAATGTATTGATATAGCAAATGGTGAACCCAAGAAGTGGAGAAGTTCCACGAGATCATGAGGCGGATTCAAATCGAATCCCGACTCATCCCGGTAATAATGGAGAGGGTTTCGGTTTTGATGCAGACCAAACTCCGGTAATTATGGAATCGATCAGAATTTGTTTAATCAGATGAGGGATGAGGTGAATGCGGATATGAACCGGATTATCGATAGCCGATTGAATGAGAATAGGCGAGACGATTCTAAATCTCGCGGTGGAAGTAAGTCTTCGGGTAGTAAGACCCGTATACGGAAGTCATTGACGAATATACTGATGATTCGGAGTCAGAGGAGAGAGAAGGATGCGCCTACAAGACATTCATGTCGTACAACCCCAGAGTGTATTATGGAAGTTCTGAACCGAAGGTCACGATGCGTTGGATTCGGGAAATTGAGCAAGTGCAAGAGAGTAGCATGTGTTCGAAGAAGGATATGGTCACCTATGCATCCCGACAGTTAAAGGATGAGGCGTTGACATGGTGGAATACCATGTATGACACTTTGGGTAGGAAAGCATTGTATGAGATGTCGTGGAAGGAGTTTACGAGTAGATTAAAGGAAAAGTTTTGCACCACTCGAGGTGTCGAGCGGGGTATTCGGCGAAAAGCACAAGAGATGTCGTCAGGGGTGGAAAAGAAGAAGCTCGATAGTAGCTTGGGATCGACAAAGAAAGAAAGATTTGGATCGAGTTCGTCAAAGAAAGGTTGTGTTGGATGTTGTCAAGGTTGCGGTAAGAATCACCGGGAAGAATGCAAAGCAAATACGGTTATATGTTTCAAATGCGGAAGATTCGGGCACAGGGTGAAAGATTCTAAAGTAAGGAACCTCGAGGAAGTGGAATGCTACTATTGTCATGAGCTGGGACACTATAGTAGTGTGTGCCCAAAGAAAAGGACTGACGCGTCAGCACCAACCGCCAACAGGATCAGATAAAGGAAGCTTATGCAGCCGCTTCAGGTAATTCATTTATGGAGGTAATAGTACATTATTAAGATTCATTTGCTTACGTGATGCACAATTTGGTGCTTATATGAACTGTGTGTGAAAAATAAATTATAAATGAGTCGTATAATGTGAAAAATAAGTTTGGGGATAATATCCCCGGGTTATTATGTGTATAGTTGTATGGATTGGAGTTTGGTATGCCGCGAGAAATAAGGGGTAGGAAAATGGATTTTGATATATGGAACCTTAGTGTTCGGTGGAAATTCGGATAAATAAGGCAATATTAATAATCACGAATGGTAAGAGAAAGAACGGTTAAAGATTTTAGAGAAAATTTAAAATTTTAAATGGAAAATATGTGGAAAAGAATAAGTGTTGGGAATGACAAACTTAGATATTGGATATGGTTGAGTAAAAGTTGAAAATCGGTCATAGCAAAAGTGTGTGTCATGGATGATGGATTCGATGCTAAGGGTAAAAGGATAATTAATGGTAAAATGTCTAAGAAATGGTATGCTAAGTCAAGGGTAACAATTAATTATTGGAAAAATGACATAGAAAAAGTGTGATAGCTTATACTTGGATTATGGATCGGAGTCAATTGGTTGACTTGAGTTAACCGGGTGATTCGGTATAAATGTGGATAATTGAACGTAATGGTGGTTACCTAAGTAGTGAACGAAAGATTGGAAATTTTGATAATGAGAAAATGAATCGACTAAAGATGATTGATAAATGAGTAGATTGGTGGAAAGCACTAGAAATGAATATGTGAATACCAGGTGGTATAAAGTGATAAGTGGGAGTAATGGTCTATAAAAAGAATATGATTTGAGGAAGTTAATAATATGTGATATTTGGGTAAATGTAAATTGAATAGAGAATGTGATTAGTTACGAAAGAAAATGATGGCATGATGCTATGTGAATGATGCATACATGAATTGTATGCAAGATATAATGATATTGTATGGATCTTGTTAGATCGGAGGCTTTCCGGTTAACGAGATTTGATGAGTCACTATGGATTGGAGGCTTTCCGATCATTGCGACAGTTTGGAATCGTGATGGATTGGAGGCTTTCCGATCATCTCGATAAGATAGTTAGAGTATGATTTGTTATATCAGGGATATGATGTTTGTATCTGACGTATGTAGAACCGTATGGCTAGTTATTGTTATGATTTTTATGGCAAGTGAGAACTTGGGTTGAAAACGCGGTTATGTTTAAGTATAAGTATGTGTAGGAGATGCCTACAAGTTCATGGCTTATGAAAAAGGAATGCTTTTATGAAGCAAAGTTTGTTAGTAATCAATGAGTGGTGAAAGGGGTATAATGGGTGGTTAGGCCACAATTGGATATGATTGAGGCTCTAAAGCCGGTAATCGGGAATAAAAAGTTTTGGAAGTGATGTCTCACTAGTAAGGAGTTCGTTATTGTAACAAGTTATGGTTGACTTTATGCATAAGTAGTCAAGATTGGTCAAGATTTGTGGATTGTTGACTTTGGTCAAAATTTGGTTTTGACTTTCGCTTAGTATGACTAAGCAATGATAAGATCATAATGTAGCATCTATATGTGTATGATAATGGTTAATTGATTAATGGAAATAATTATAGTCGGAGGGTGCGACTTTTACCGTTGGGTGTTTCGAGTTGAGTTTGGGAATCGAGTATGATTGTTGATGAACCATGAATGAAGGATCCATTGTAAAGGAAAGGACGATTAATTGAACCTTTAGTGAGTGAGGAAGTTGTCAAGGTATGGTTGACTTAGTGCTTGAGTCAAAGATTTGACAATGTTGACAAATTGGTCAAAGCTAGACGTTGACTAACGTTTTGATTAATGGGCTAATAGTGATGATTGGGTCATATCGATCCTAAGTGGATAAAAGGGATTGGTTAAATGGTTGAAAGTGTTAAGGTCAAATTGTGAAATTTTGACCCGTTCGGGTATTGGAAACTAAGGTTTGGTTTTTGACCAGTTTGGGTATAACAAAGTAAAGTGGGCATTTAAATGCATAAGTACTATTAGATCATAATTTGGAAACAGAATGAGGATTGGAAATCTTTGAGTTGATTCCGAGGACGGAATCCTTTTAAGGGGTGGATAGTTGTAACGACCGGAAATTTCGGTTAATGAATTAAATGGGAATATTGAGGAATAAATTTGGTAAAATATTTAATCGAGTCTCCATTGTGTTTTATCGAGTGTTTGAATGTTTGGGACTTGGTGTAACCAAGTATGGGTCAAGATTTGGATGGAAATGTAACGACCCGAAATTTTTATCGAATAAAATTATGGAAAAATTACTATAAATAAGGATAAATCATTTAAAAGACGCGGGAATTGGTTTCGTGTCATTTGGACATCGTATGAGAAAGTTACGGACGAAATCAGGTCAAAACTTGGGAATTGGACAGAAACTCGAAATAGCGCCTCTATCTTTAGATAGCAGCGCGATTTTGTCTGAATTGGACAGAAATTCAAAATAGCGGAGCGAAATAGCGGCGCGAATTAGCGCGGGTCAGAGTTAGCGGCGCTATCTTCGGATAGCGGCGCGAAATTGGTCAGATCTGCATAAAAACGTGAAAAACTAGGGTTTTCACTCATTCTTCACCCCTCACTCTCTCTCTAGAAAGTTTATACTCATTTTGAGTGGAAAGGAGTGTTTGGAGCTGATTTTGCACTCAAAAACTAGTGTTTTTGCTTCCATTGTTGAAGATTAAGGTAAATCTCTTCCTTCTCAACCTCTAGATGTAAAATTTGGGGATTTTGGTTGGGTTATTGCTAACCCTAGCTTGAATTGTTACTTCAAATGGTGAAACGAGACTAGATAACTTAGATCTATGGTATTTTATCATGGGAAATGGATTTTTATATGGATCTATGATAATCTTGGGTTTTATGAAAACCTAGGGTTTTATAAGTTGGCAAATTGGGGAAAATGATACTAGTGGTTAACTAGTGGTTAAGTATGTAGTCAATGATGATGTTTGATGTTAAACCTTGTGTGGTTTCATGATTAGGGCATTTGTTGAAGACTTGGAGTTCACAAGTCTTGGAAAGTGAAGATTTGGTTCAAGAAGCTCAAGAGGATTAAGCTTGGCTAAGGTGAGTACATGAGACTTTTACTGAGTACATAGCAAATGATTTTGAAAACTATGATGTTTTATGAGTCTTTATTAATAAATGTTTTTAATAAAGATATGATTAAAAAGGCAAGAGAATGCAAGTAATAGACTATTTAAGTATGTCTAAATGACTAATGGTTTTAGAAAGAGATTTTGATTATGAAAAAGTGATTAATAATCCTTTATTAATATGATGTATGATTAAGAGTATGAATTAGAAAGTAAGATGTTTGATTTATTAATAATATGTATTAATAAAGCTAATGACAATGATTTTCAAGTATCCAATGTTGATTAGTATATTATACTAATAAAAGTAGTGATTGAATTGCTAGGAAAATAATTATAAAGTGACTAGATTCGTATTCTAGTCAAAAGAGAAGTTAAAGTAATATGATGTTGATAAATGATGAATATGTTTTATTTAATAAAGAACTTGGTAAAGTTAATATTGAAATTGAATAAGAAAAGAGAATGATACGATAACTAGAATAGATGTATTCTAATTTGTGTTTGATTATGAATTGGTGGGGCATAGGCTCGTATTTGATGTTCAATGTGTGTAACTAAAGTATCCGGATAATGATAACCCATTCGTGGGGGAGTTGAGATTACTACTTGGGGCGGTACCTCACTGCGCAAGGGTAGTATATCTATGTGAACGATAACCCGACAATAGGGGGACTATCATAACCCGATAAAAAGGGGGATTACGATAACCCGCGAGACGGGGGAGTTGGAGATCTAGGTAAGTTTGGGAGAACCCCAATTACCATGTGATCTTGTGATGATAACCCACATCGGGGGAGTTTGCTTCGGGATGACCCGTTGCGTATGTGATAAAAGGAGTAAGCTTATGGATAGCTTACATGTATGTGATTATGTGATGGGTAAGCTTACAGTTAGCTTACTAGTAAATACGAATAAGCGGTAAGAATATAAATTGATAATTAATAAGTGATTTAAGAAAAGAAATGAATATTATGACTTTTATTATATTTGAGAATGGGTCGAAAAACCCATGTATCTCACGAGACTATTTTGTCTCACGTACTACTTTGTTTTTGTGGCTATGTACTCAGGTTCAGGATCGATGGATTAGAAGGTCCCGTTAGAAGTGGCCTAGTGTTGATCAGCTCGGGAGCTCGTAAGTAGATTCCGTTTATCCTATGGTTATGATATTGATTTGTAACACTGATTTTAAACTCTGATAAACTTTTAAATCGTTTTTGTTAAACCGTATTTTTGGGATATTGGACTTTGTAATATTTTTATTTGAAAACATAATTTAAAAGGTGTTTTAAAAATTGAGGTGTTACAATTTCAAAGGATTTAAGTGAAACATATTAGATTAGATAAGAATCATGCAGACTTGTTCACCAAGTCACTGCCAAAGTATTCTTTCTAAAACATGTCAAATCTATTTGACATAGGAAAGTCTTTGAGCTACTTAAATGACATATATCTTGCACCCTGTTGAGTGCATATAATGATTGCATCTTGACGTATGCTTTGCACCCTGTTGAGTGAGAATAATAATTGCATCCTAACGTATGTTTTGCACCCTGTTGAGTGCATGTGAGGGGGAGCATCCCGACGAATGCTTGTGTACTCTTTTTCCTTTAGTTCAAGGGTTTTGTCCCATTGGATTTACCTTGATAAAGTTTTTAATGAGACACTAACAGTACCCCATTCTCAATAAGAATTGCGGAATTCAGGGGGAGTATCTAGTTGAATACTTATTAACCATTTTGCACTCTTTTGTCCTTCGTCCAGATTTTTTTTCCCAAGGGGTTTTCTCTGACAAGGTTTTAACGAGACGAATGTTTCATGGATTGTCTGTAGATACAAGACGAAGTACATGAAGAGTTCAACATAAATCTATGCAACCAAGGGGGAGTATTGTAACTCATTTAATCTTGTAACTCATGTCTATTTGGTTGTTTACACTTATGTCCTTCATTATGTGTATTCATTACATGTCTTTTGATTACCATCTTGTACCCTATATAAAGGGCTAGCATGTACACCATTTGTAAGAGGTATCATATGAATGAGAATATTGGAGAAGATCCTATTGATTGAGCTAATTGGTTTACAACAAATTTCATGTTATTAACTACTTTAAGGAAATTCATAAGTCAAAGTTTTTGTTAATTTTATACAAATCAACCAATGAAATTCATTTGGATACTACACTTCCTTATTTTAATAAGGGTTTTTCTAATATGTGCCCCTAGGCACATGTTCAGGGCATTCAATTTCCTCAAAGTTTCCAATTAAATTTAAAAATTCATTTAATACATCTTTTGAAATTGTTAAATACGGACTTTATTAATGAGTATCAAAACTTTATATGGAAACTTTGAGTGAATTGAATGCCCTAAATTGTGCCTAGAGGGCACATGTTAGAAAAATCATTTTAACAAATATGTTTGGAATAACTATGCTCATTAGTTAATACGGAGTATAACTCAACTGATACATTCATTTGTTAATTGGATTATATTCGATTTTAATTACAACTCTTAAAGTTATTTCATAGTTAAAGACATGTTATGAATGTATATGGAATTATCTAAATTCTAAACAGTGGTTTGTTAAGGTAGTCCAAAGATTTTATCAAGTTTCAAGGGATAATTATTAGGTCATGGATTAAGAAAAACTCAAAGGTCAAGATCAAGATTCAAACCACCACCATAACTACCAACACATGTGTTTCAATACATCAATACCCCACCACCACTGCCGGCGGCGGGCGGACGGCGGCGATCGGCGGTGGTCGGTGGCGGCGGCCGGAGGTGGCGTCCGGTGGTGGTTGGTGGTGTGTCCGGCGGTGGTGGTTTGTGACTTGAAACACATGTGTTTGAAACAAATGTGATTCGTAGTTCGTATGCTCCCCTGTTATTAGAAACTCATGTTTTTAGTGAATCACATGTGTTTCGTGACTTAAAACACATGTGATTCGAAGTAATATGTTCATCTATATATTTGGAACCCCGGTTGTTTAGTGAATCACATATGTTTCGCCTTTTGAAACACATGTGATTCGTAGTTCGTATGCTCGTCTGCTTTTAGAACTCCTTTTTTAGTGAATCACATGTGTTTCGTGACTTGAAACACATGTGCTTCGATGTAATATGAACGTCTATATTTTTGTAACCCCTGTGTTTTAGTGAATCAATGTGTTTCGCCTTTTGAAACACATGTGGTTCGTATGCTCCCTTGCTTTTAGAAACTCTTGGGTTTAGTGAATCACATGTGTTTCGTGACTTGAAACACATGTGATTAGAAGTAATATGCCCGTTTGTATTCTGGAAAACACCTGTGTTTTAGTGACCGGCGGTGGTGGTCGGTGGTGTTTGAAACACATGTGTTTTGAACACATGTAATTTGATATTGATCATTTTAATCCAATGACTAAGATTTATTTCTTGGACTTTAAAATTTTTTACGGACCAAAAAGCAAATTGCAAAAGAATATTAATAACACAAAAGAAATATTTCCAACTTTTTATATTCATAATTTTGCGTTACGAATTACAGAAAACTATCAAAAGAAAACCCATAACGCTTTATGCGACAACCTGTTTCCTTTCTCACGAGCTCCTTTTTGAGCTTCCCATGCATCTCATTAGCTTCTAACTTACAGCTCTCCTTAACACCACTATTTAAAAAAATTCAACAATTTAAAATAAAAACCAACACTTTTTAGAGGGTTTTGTTTTATTTTTATGACCAGTTAACTTATATCGAAATCTAGAATTAATTATTCTACGATATTATTCCCATGAACTTTTAAAAGGGTAATTATTGTTATTTTCTTATTTAGGCAAATATGAAAACTGACGAAACTGGGCGGTGGGCATATAGGTGTTGAAAAATTGCCTTCGTGGTATTCCTTCATCGTATTCTTCTTGCAACCCATCCATCTACATATAATATAAAAAACAAGGTTAAAATGGAATTTCGTATACCCACAAAATTTAAATATTTTTTATTTTACTGTAAATATATAAAAGTTCGAAATGATATTTATGAGCGTTAAACTTCAGAATATGTACCCATAGTTCATCTTCATCTTCATAATGTTGAAAAGTTAAAGTTTTAGGAGTCTCTCCAGGCTCATCGTTACGTGCAAATCTCCCTCGGACTCTAGGCCGGTTATCGGCTAGAGTTTTTCGGCATGCATACTTTTATACAATAAAGAAAAGTATAATTAATAAAAGAAAATTATACTGTTTGCTATTAAATCTTTATTATTATTCTACTCTTAAAATGAATGAGATGTAGAATTGACTAATTATATATTTGCTAATCTAATAATTTAATTTAAACACTATATAGCTCATATAGTATAAGAAAATTAAGAATGTCATTTCTCTTAACCAAAATAGTATTATGTAGAAAGCATTATTTTTCTTTTTATTTTAAAAATGTAACATGAATGTACATGGAAAAAACAAAATTACCTTAATTGTCTTGTTAAAATTTCTCTGCGTCCTTTTTGTTTTGTACCTCAAGATTCGCTCTTTTCTTTCTTCTGGACTGTAACGTCCCACTTTGAAATTTGCTTCCTCCATGAATGACGACGACCCTTCCGTCGCTAATGGACTTGACGACAACGTTTCACCACTTTGCTTGCTTTTCAAACTCTAAAATCAAGGTGAAAAAAGAGTTACGGTTTATACTCTCAAACTTCTGTTTTTAACAGAAATAGTCCATATTTTAACCTTTGTTACATACAACAGTTTATGCAGTTGGTATATACATTACTTCCCTATATACTTCATTAGTAGTGATAATATTAATTTGAAGCTAATATCGATCATTATTCACTTGACACTAAAAAAAAATCTAAATTTGATTTTTGAAAATTATCAATTATTTCGTCATTGGCTTTTGGGGTTCTTCGCGTGAAGATGCTTCTAAGAAGTATTCTTCATCATCAACATGACAAAGCTTATATTTTCTTTTTCTCAAAAAAATATTCTCGTTTATGACATGCTACAACGGTGGTCAAGCTTTACTCGTAATGTTCATAACCTAAGTGTCATTGTTACAATTTCTGAAGGAGGTGATTCGTACAGAGCAATATTTATCCATACAGTACAATTTCATCCCAAATGACAATTATGTCCTACCATTTTACCAAATTTTGCATTTCACCTATCGTTTTAAGGGCATGACTATCATTTGATATAAAATTGCTCTATATGGATAAAAAAATGTTCTATAAGGATCACCACCCGTTTCTGAACCTTCCCATTGACATCCGCTAAATGTTTACCGATGAAAGAATCAAACATGTAATACCTCGGAAATTATTTAGAAGCCATTATCACTAGAATATTATAAGAACATATAGTGGTAAATGACAAAGCTTATACTATAGAAAGAAAATTAAATATGTACTCGGTTGACACTAAAAAAAATCAATTTGTCTTTGAAAATTCGGGTATTTAATTTATGAAATAAAAAATGGACATAAATTTAAGGGTATTTAGTCATATTGTTTCTATACGACATATTTACCATCAATTTGTTCACACAAAAAAATTCTTATTAATTTCAAAGTAAAAATAAACTGATTTGACCAGAATGATTTGACCAGAATAATCAAAACGGTACTAACTTGTAAATCACCAGTGCTGCAAACCCTTCTCATGCTAGAGAAGAAGCCATGAACAGGTGACGTAAGGACTTCTGATTGAAGATTTGTGGGCTCAATCAAGCTACCATAATTTTGTTGAAAAATAAAATCATTTTTTCTTCCATTAAAAGATTTACTGCTGCAACTCCTCTGCATCATCTTCATTACATTCTCACATCCACCATAACTATGAGGCAAGAAATAATTGTTGTTGACATAATAATCATAGAAGGGTAGTTGACTTTCCTCTGTTTTGACCTCAAGAGGGGATAAATTTGGTGAATTTACTGAATTGCCCATTTGGTAAAGAGAAAGACTTTCAAGCTGGTGGCTTGGCGGGGATGAAGATAATAGGGTGGTTGTGGTTGTGGTTGTGGTTGTGGTGGTGGTGGGGGCAATTTGGTCAATTTCGTCAAATGGCATGTCAAAGTTTTCATGGGCCAAAGTTGGTGATAAAGGGTTGAAATTGTAATTATTTTCTTGAAATGCTTTGAAGATGCCAATGGAGGAAGAATCACTCAATGGAGATAATGGATCAATGAAGAAACACTCTTCAAATTCACACAAATCTAAAGACATTGAAATTTTAATCTTCAATTAATGTACACTGGTCTTTTGGTATTTTTATCTTTTCGGCTTGCAAAAAGTGAAACTTGAACTTGTGACAAAATCTTGAACGTGAGAAGTCTCTCACCCTTTTGATCGCGGAAAAGGTGAAACTTAAATCTCCAACAATCTTGAAAAGTGCAAAAAGGGTAAAAACCGAATCTTTGACGTTTAAAAGGACATTTTTCCTTCTCTTTTGACAAGTGAAAAAGGTGAAACTTATATGTTTGCAGTCTTAAAATAAGTAAAAACTTGAAGCCACCACGTTTTCGGAATTAAAGTTTGGGACTCAAACTTAAAAACAACTTATGTCTTCATGATTCACGACAAGTAGTGCAAAATTCACAACTATAACAATCTCTTTATCTTTCAAGATTTTTGAAGGTTAAACATAAACCCACAAAGAGGGAATACAATTTTTGAGGGTGGCCAAAAGCAGTTAAAAGCAAGAGAGAAAGATAAACAATTTCTCTCTCTAAAAGAAGAAGAGGACACCATTCTTTTGGCAAGAAAAGGCCAGTTTAAAAGCATCAACCTCTTGCTACACTACTAAAAATAATTACAAAATTAGTCCACTTAATGCTATAAAATAATGTAATATTAAAGGAGGATTTCTAAATACCCCCTCCAACTTTTCCTTATTTGCAAAAGCTTACCCCTCGTTAGAATTTAGATGGAAAGCAGTCTCTGCATAGCATCCGACATATTAGATGTTTTGTGGCTTCTGAAATCATATTTTCCCCCTAAAATAGAAGTCATCAAAATAAGTTTACAAAGTCAATTACTCTCTACAAAATATAATACTTAGGGCTAGAAGTCAAGTTGGTGACTTTTAGAGTTCATGAAAAGACCATTTATGTATCGTATTAAGTGAAGGATATAATCCAATACTTTAGGTTTGGACCGTATTCTTTTTCCTAGGATTGCGACATTAAGTTGACCGACTATTTTTGGAAAGTTACGATCAAAATGTCATTACAGCCTCACGTAACATTTTAGATGTCGTAAATTAAATGATTTGATTGTTAACAAATAAGTTTTGACTTATTTGAATATTCATCATGTAATTAGTTTTGAAACAATATTTCGTTTGTTTCTTCATGACCTATGGTTATTGATTGGTTACATGGTTGCAACGTTGTCCCTATCACATCCTTGCCGATCGCATCCGACAAATACATGGCATCGATATTTAATATTAAAAGTAAAGAAATGTTTCACATAAGAAGTTGAAGAAAATGTGGCAAAAAAACAATTAGCAAGCTGAAAACTATGTTTTGTCTCCCATTAGATTGGGTCGGGCCCAACGTTCAAAACTTTAAAGGCTAAAATCATTTCAAACGTATGGTTTTGGTTTATGCTTGCCTCGTGGGCCCAATAAGTGAAGTTCAAAAGTTTACTAATCAACGACTCAATTATGATTTCTGAACAATCACACATTCTCACAATTTTTAGCCGTTTAATTCCTCTATATATACATTAACGATACATTTTTACTATTCATAAGAGAATTGCAATATGATGTGGTGAAGTTCATTGAAATAGCATGCACCCTTTGATTAATTGGCAAGTTTATATTCGATTAAATGTTTAGTTTATTCAACTCATTACTACACGTGGAAGATTGGAAAATGGAAATCACGCCAGACTATCCCATGGAATACCTAAGCTATGCCATTTTCATTAACACTTCTATTATATATTATTATTATGTAGATACTTATTATTAATTCATATTTGTAAAATTTTAATATTTATGAAATAAAATTACAAAGAAAAAAGAAAATGACAGGCTATCGTAAAAAAATTGTATATAAATATTTATAATTTCATACTTTTATGTAATGATTTTTTTTTTTCATATTTAGCTATACTAAAAATTACACAAAAATTAAAAAAAAACTAGACCCTAAAAAACCCGAATCAAATACTTTATGAGGTTTTTACATATCGTGAATACATATAAACTAAAGCATTTTACAACTGAAGTATTGGTATTACTTGAGATTATAAACATATAAGTTAGCATTAAAAAGCCATTTGTTTACTATTATAACTTATAGGATAAAACAAGTAAAAAAGTTTGCTTGATTAAAAATTTCACAGCAGAGCGCGGCATTCTAATAACTTGTTTGTTATTATTTGTAGTTCAATTTAACAATAAGGAATTTAAAACCCGAATTTTTCTAAATTTTATATTCTAAAATTGATATATGGAAATTTATATATATATTTTTATAACTTAAAAGTATTAAATTTAGTTAAAAATAGATTTTGTATTTTTTTTGAATATTTATGAAATTTATTTTGTATTTGTTACTTTTTGTTTACAGTGCACATAACTACTAGTATATCATAAAAAAACTCAACAATATCGTTATCCGGTTTAATAGGCCGACTTATCTCATTCGACCATCGTTAAGATATTAATCGATTCAATGTAATAATCAATTTTAAAAACATAGGATAGTAATTCAGAATAAGCGTTAATAATTATACATAATAATGAACATAAATTTTTAGACATCCATGTAACCATGTTCGTAAGTACACAACTATAAATAGCCAAATAGGCATTGTTATTTCGGTATCTCTACAATCCATACCAAGTTGGCCACTACTTTTGTTTCATCTCGCGTCTTTCTAGGCACTTCGTCGCTATCTAAATTATCTTTATTTGTTAGCTAAGTAATTAAAGTGAATGTATAGGAATGGCCCCTTAATATTTTAACAATGCATGATTTGCAGAAACTATCATTAGCAAATTCTATTTTTAAACAAATTAAAACATACTCCCTCTGTCCCATAAAAAAATTTACATTTCATTTGGGCACAATTTTTTAGGAGATAGTTAGTTGTAGGGTCCTTTGTAATACATTTGATTAAAATATAAGGTTAGATTGGAGAGAGAAAGTGTTTTATTAGTGAAATGATTGGTAATAGTATTATTTTATTAGGTGGGCTCCCTAAATTTGAGAAATGTAAACTTTTTTATGTGACCAAATATTAAAGAGAAATGTAAACTTTTTTGTGGGACGGAGGGAGTATTTTGGTTAACTTGGCTTCCTGTTTTGTATACCCACACAATGCTATACTAAGTGTAAGATGTAAACACCATTTCTAAATTCACTCACATATGTTAATGTATAAATTCCCTGTAACTATTTTATGTAATCATTCAGAAATTCATGTCCCGAAACTATAGATTATGTGGTGCTTACATTTTTGTTGTCTGTAACATACTAAGAATACAATAATTTTGAGTTTAATTTTTTAAGCAAAAGATGACATTGTTCATTTGTGGATTGAATTAATAATCATTATAATTTTTTTGTATGAGTAAAGATTTGTACCTAATTGTTGTTTTTCACTTATCTAAGTTGTTAACGGGAAGATGATGATTAGCCAGCGTTAGTGATGACATGAATCTTGATATTTAGAGGATGATAAGTCGTCGTTTATTTAATGCGTTTAGTTGTGGTTTTCAAAATTTACAAGGACCGTGTACAACTATTGTAAAATTCCAAGGGGCTTTAGGTAATATTTGAATTTTGAAGTCTTCCTTAGAAGTTCACGATGCGTTGTTTCCTTCCTTACCCAGTCAACCATCAAAGAGTCAACCGTCGTATACTTTGGGGGTTCCTCAATTCAAATTTAGTTTCATTCTCATTCTTCTTCGATTCAAAGATCAATCGGTTTGATTCGAAGCTCTATCTACTGTGAGTCGAATCGAACATGGCGGCATCTCAAGAGCAAATGGACAAGATGCAGCTCCGTCAGAACTACCGGAATCTATGGCACACCAATCTCATGAACACCATATCTGCCGACACTCCTTGTAATTAAATCGAAAATTTACTCTCAAATTCAGTTTCTTATGTGTAATTTCACTACTTGATTCTAATTCGTTTGCGTATTTGTGTGTTCGTGTTGATGTAGATTGCTGCTTTTCGTTATTCTGGTAAGAGCCCCACTTTCTAAGTATAAATTTTATTGATCTTCGATCTGTTATGTAGATTTTAAGTATTGCCTCATATAATTGTAGAATGTTTTGACTCTATTGACTTGATCTACAATGTGTTTATACCCGCAGCAGATTGTGCGTTTTGAAGTTCATATTTTTTTCACTAATTTTTTATTCACTGATATTTAATCATATGAATCGACTGTTAATAACTTTAAAAAAATTAATAATAAATTTGGTACGTGTACGTATATGTGACGATCATGGAAGAAACTTGTCAAATTTTTCAAAATTAGGTTTACCTGATTGGGACAAATCCCTAAAATATGGCATTTATTTCTGTCAGTCATGTAAAAAGGGTTCTAAATTGGAGCTTCACGACATTGTTCTGCACAAATTTCATCTTAGATGCCATAATTCTTGATGCTATATCACTTTCCTGTTAGCTATTGGTGTTTCATGGTTGAGAATGTTGTTGGATGAAAGATGATAAGCTTGAAATTTAGTTGCTTGGATATAGAAAATGCATAGTTATATCAATGGAAGTCTTATCAAATGCGTGGACATAAAATTTCTTTTTCTTACTTGCAGTTACTAATTTCTTTCTTTCTTCTTGTTGTGTGTTACTCTTATTTTCCTTTTTCTCACTAATGTACATTTCCTATAACTTTATATAAATGACAGTGGACCATGTGTTTGATACTTACTTCGTAAGCGAGCTCTTTATGATGACATGTCAAGGTATGTACAATTCTCCATATACTAAACTTTAATTTCTTGTATTTTAATGAATTTATACTTACATTTATTTGTTATATTATATTTATTCCTGGCTGTCACAGGTATACATGTTGTGCTGGATATATGCCATGCAGTGGAAGGTGTGGAGAAAGCAAATGTCCAGAATTATGCCTTTGCACTGAGGTCTTCTTGTGCTTTGGGAACTCAGTAGCATCTACTCGGTTTCTATTGCAAGACGAGTTCAACATTCAAACAACACAATGCGATAATTGCATCATTGTAATCTCTTAATCAAACTCTTTTATGTATTTGACTGACATTAATCATTATTTACTCTTTGACTTTTAATAAACTTGTTATTTTTAGGGTTTCATGTTTTGCCTCCAACAACTTGCATGCATATTCTCCATTGTTGCTTGCCTTGTTGGAAGTGAAGAACTTAGTGAAGCATCTCAGTTGCTGAATTGCTTAGCTGATATGGTTTATTGCACGTAAGTCCTATCCTTTCTTCTCCAAGTTGATACATTTAGTAGCAAGTCAATTTGGGGTTGGGTTGACCCAAATCACTTTTGTCCAACTAAACAATTAGCATATCATATATGATCACAAAAATGCATTTGAATTACACTTTGGACGTCACACAATCACACATTCTTTTATAATACTTGTTTGACCCGTTAGAGATGAAGCACGACCCGAATCAACCCATTTATAAGTAAATGGGTCGAATTGCCACCTCTTTACATTTGGTAAGATATGTATTCTAACATATCTATTGTAATTTGCTTTTGTAGGGTTTGTGCGTGCATGCAGGTAAGCAAAATTTGCTACACTTTTTTTTTTTAAATTTTAAATCTGTCTCTTTCCTTACATGTCTTAACCGCTACATCGTGGAATTAAATTTAGAAAAAATATTTTTTAAAATTTGCAGACACAACACAAGGTTGAAATGGACAAACGAGACGGGAAATTCGGACCACAACCAATGGCGGTCCCACCAATGCAACTAATGTCAAGAATTGATCAACCATACCCGCCCAATGTCCAACCGTACGGTTATCCACCACCACAAGGTCAGGGCTACCCACCTGCTGGTTATCCTCCACAGGGCTACCCGGCTCCAGGTTACCAGAGGTAAATTGTTAAATCTTGTGCAAATTAAACGGGATTCTATTTTTTTTTTTTCAAATTTATATCATTAAACTTGTTGAGGACACTAATTCTTTCACAGTATATTGTACATGACTACTGTTTGTTTGGGCTTTGATTACCTTGTTGGAGTGATTGTTTTTAGTTCATTTATTATTATATTAACATATTCATCGGGATGTTCTTGTATTTGTCATGTATTAGCTTTCGCTTTATTGAGTTTTTGTTTTTTCTCTACCGCGTAATTTATATTAAAAGGTAAAAAAGCAGTCATATAGACAGGATTGAAATTAGTAGGGCATTGTAGGGGTGTGTTTGATTATAGAACCGGAACCGATAACCAAAATTGAATGAAAACAAGAACCGAGAATTAGACTGAAATAATAGTTCCGGTTCCGGTTTGGTCTGATTATTTCGGGTTTAGACCGGCTAGAACCGAAAACTACATCATCAACATACTACATTTTGACTACCATGGTTTTGAGAAAGTATGTAAACTCGAAATTGTCAAATCCCAAAAGCTTTAAAAACCTATTTAAGTTTTTTTGTGTTCTAAAGTGAACTCACTCTACTACAACTTATAGTAGTAATATAATTCTAGTAATATAATTCTGTTATTCACATGACCACTTTCAAAACACCCTTCTAATTGGATGATCAGGAGACTTGCCAAAAATTAAAATTATTGATCAATGGAGGAACAATATCACCATTTTTGTTCTGTCATATGCAAACATTTACTTGATAAGAACCTTATAAATCACGTGATAAACATGCGTTGAAGTTCACATAAAAATGCGAGTGAAGACATTTAGGGGTTGTTTGATAGTTACAAATTATATTAGTTCTGACCGAGTAAGAGGTTTAACTGAGATGTTTAGGGCTGTTTGATATTTGTTAACTTCTTTTAATTACAAAAGGGAATTGTTTTTTAATGAGATGATGAGTTTTAGTGTGAAATCTCTATAAACTGCAGAGTTTCTCAATCACTGGAATATTTCTACTCAAATTTTTTTGAACTATCTAAATTAGGTATAATCTTCTCATTCAATCTTTTGATTATCTGCTTATTATATTTTGACATAATTAATCTAAAACGTTTGTTTGACAAAAAGAACAAAAAAAATTCAGTTATTTATATTTTTGATGCCCAAAACGTAGTTTTGGAAAAAACCCAGATAATGAGGTGTTTATTGTGTTTTGAGAGCACAATTAACTTAAAATTAGTTATTTAACCTATAACTAAACAAAAGATCAAATTTATCACACACTAAAAAACATATAATGAAATCAGATTTAGAAATTATTTTTCATAACCACTGTTTAAAAACGTTGGTACATCAAAAGAAAATAAGACATCCACCATGCATTGCTAAATGGCTGGCGGCCGGACATGATACAACTCACCATTCATTCCATCCAAGTCAAAAGCAATATCAAAAACAAAAACGCCCAGTCACTTAATAGTATTATTTTAGTTATTATAATTGCACACGCTTTGACGCTGACCTACTGATTTTATATGGCTTTTTAACAGGCTTTTGTTGATTTTAAATGAATGAAAATTAAGTTGCAGCTTATAATTTTTGGAAATAAGAGGTATGACGTAAGTATGATGTAGACAGTACCCTTAGTAGAAAGACTGATTATATAAAGACATCCGATAAAAGTGTGAGTGGTGGAAAATGAATGTACATGAGATGAGTGTGCGTGCCTGAAAAACAATACTCAAATAAATAAATAAAAATATACAAATAAATACATTTGAGTATGAATAGGTATACGGAAAATGTGCAGCTGTCGTGTATGTTCGAGAGTGTAGGGATATGCAACTTTAACATATATCAACTAAAACCATTTATTAAAAAATAGTAATGTACGTATACACAGTGGCGGATGCATGTAGAACCAAGAGGGGTGTATGGTCACCCCTCGCTAAGTCATCCTCATGTGGAAAAAGAATTGATAAAAGAAAATTAGTGGTAACTTTTAGTATGATCCCCACTTAAAATTTCGTAAAAATCCCGGTTAACTTTAATCCTGGATTCGTGACAGCACATACAAACTTATAGTAGTACATCTATTATGTTACAACAAAATTTATTCATCAAGAAACAACAAAATGTAGCAAACATGCAAAAATATTAAATAAATTTCTTCCTACATTTTCTTCCTATTATATTTCTACTAGTTTCTAAACTTGACATATGTAATTTACTAATTCTCTCTCCTCATACAATCCCTTGATGTTGATATTTGTTATGATCAAATTAGTAGACATATAAATAGGACAAATGATAGCAATCAATATCATTTCTCATATTAAATTATTCTTCTACATAAATGTCAACCACCTTTCGCTTTCTGCCTTTCATTTTCCTTAACAAACATTTGACAAATATTATACAGTTTCATACACAGATAAATATATTATTTGTTGGATGATTTATTTTCTATAGAAAGGCCAAACAGCCAGCACGGCCACAAAGAACCGATCAATTCATTTTCAATATTAACAATCTACTGGACCCATTACACTGTTTTATTTAAATGCATAAAATGATTTTTTAGATAGTTCTATCTTGTATGCAAGACATTTGTCATTTGTCAATAGTTAAAAGAGCATTAGTATTAATGCCTACTATTATTTATGTATCTACTCATCAGATAAAGACAAGTGTCAAAATGAAGGGATAATATGAAAAATGACAATTAGTTAATTACACATATCATCTTGTGGTAAATAACAATATAAAATAATTACAAATTATAGACATCAATACCAATTCTCATGGTTAAAGGTTTCAGGTTTCTTATATAAATATTTATTTATTTATATTTTGGATTAGGTTGAATTTCAACCAAAAATACAACCTTAGTTAATAGAGTACTAAACCAATTGGTCTAGATCAATTGGCCACAAATGATTGCCTTGGGGGTTTGCTTTCAAGATGTCTTAGGTTCAAGACTTGTTGGGAGTATTCTTTAGGAGGAAAAAAAGTGGTGGGGTTTATTACCCAAAAAAGAAGATATGTTCGATGAATGCATACTGTCCGCTTGGATGTCACTGCATTTATCAAACTACTAACTTACTAACTTGCCATTAAAAAAAAATTAATCGAGTACTTGCATAAATTCAATCATGAGGCATGAATATCCTTACCGCCATACCAAAAAGTCTTGTAAATACTAAATGTAGTTGAGACTCGATCGACACAATCAACAAAAGTCAAGGACATATAATTAGTAATTATACTTTTATGAAAAATATAATTTTAGAAAAATACAAAAAATGAACTTCAACTTTAGAATTTCCACCCTGGAACTACTATCCAGAGTTTAATTAGTAAAGTGTAACAAAAAGAAGAAAAAGTTAAAAAAAAAACCATCACACAAAAATTCAAATTATCTTTTAGGTGGTGTTTGGTTCGTGGAAGTCTATAGAATTTCATGGGATTTGCATTTGAAACTCCATCAAATTATGTGTTTGGTTCGAGATTTGAAACGGATATACTTCTTATGATAAGTAGAATTTGTGTGTTGGTGATGTTTTAGAAGCTCTTAAGTCAAGAATTAAGGGCAATAGTGCCATTTGCATTTTTTAAAATTTCAAATCTCATTTGCATTTTCAACCAACCAAACGCAATACATGGTTTCAAGTGCAAAATTTTAAGTCCACGAACCAAACGTAATCAATCAAATTTTATAATTACTTGCACTTGAAATAATTTTTAACTGTGATTACCTGAAATTTTTCTTATGAAATATACTTGTTAAGCTCGAATTCAAATGTATCTAATAGTAAAATTAAAACTCAGGTGTAGTTTACAAGAAAATTAGATAATGGGTTGCAAAAGAGAGAAAAGAAAATATCTAACTATAAATTATGAATCATCATAGTAATCGGCAATACCAGAAGCTGCCCACAACCGTTCATTAAACGACTCCTGTAAATCTTCAGGTACAAACGGCAAAGCGGGCAAGTTTTCCGATCCACCGGTCAATACAACACCGGTGGAACACGTGTCTACAGTTACTTAACTCGTCGCCGGCGTCAAACTCATACATACAGACTACACAGCTCTCCGGCGGATCTACAAGGTCGGAGAACTTAACAACGGGAAGGAGTTCACGGAGGAGGACGGCGGAGAAGGATGGGAAGTGCTTTAATGGATCGTGTTGGGTTGGTGGTTCAAATGCAATGGAGACCGATGAGAGAGAGAATTGAGTTGGCAATGAGATTGAAAAGAGTTGATGATGATTTTTGGTAGGAAGAGATCGATGTGTGCATCCAATTGGGAAACCCATAATTTCAAATATTGAACGGATGATGAAATTGTACACTGGGTAGTGTGCGTCTGTTTTGATGATCACTTCTAACTTTTTAAAATTATTTAAATACTGGTGTTAAAAATTTAAAATATTTCTTATGATACCTCTAACAAAAATCGATAATACACATATTACAAAGTTGACTGCTGGTTCCGAAGGTTTGCGGGTATTTATGTTGCATTGAATTGTTCTATCATGTTAACAAAGTTGACTATTTATCCGATCATTGACTACCTATAATATTAATAACAATAATAAAAGTGATTTTCAACTGTTAGGAATTTATAAACGTAATACAAGGTGTATAACTTATATTACAACAATGTAATTGAATCCTGCAATTAGTAGTGTCCTAAAATAGAATTCGTCCGAATTAGTGTTACTACTTTGAGGATTCGGAAATCCATTCAAGTATAAAACTTGAATACGACAAATCTGAAATTCCCTTTTAGTGATGGATATGCAGACGTTTGAATGGGCACGAATGACCAATACAACTCTTCAAATCCAGTCGTAACTCTTCAATTGCAACTGTCAAGATAGAAAACGCTATAGACATTAGACAGTATAGTGAAACGTTGTGCCTTTTCATTATGAAAGCTAATCAGGTTTTGGCTTATAAAACATTAAATCGGATTATTAAGTTAACAGATAAATTTAGACACGGGATAAAAACATGAGATATTGAAAACCACATAGACATAATTTTGAAAACTAAACGGACAATTTATGTAATTTACTCTTTAGTCTTTTATATTAGCTACAAGTTAAGAATATGATATAAATTCGTACTATCTCCGTATCACTTTAAGTACTTTAGACTACCCGTAACGCATGACCAAATCACCGGTCGCGACCGCCATGTCACCACCGGCGACGCGTCCTGCCGGTTACAGGCCTCACCTCCGACGCGTCTTGCATGTGTTATTGGTCGACTTGCCGACCTTTCACGCCAACCATTCTACCTACTTCTCTTTTCTATTTTCTTCTTTACTTATACTTATATATATATTATATATATTATATATATATTATATGTTATAATTATTAATATATATATATACTATTAATAAATTTTTAGTTTTTTTATTAAAAAAAAATTGGTCGCCGATTCGGTCACCCGTTACGAGGGTTTGGTCGCTGTTTGGTCATGTATTTAATCAGGAGAGAGAAAGCTGATATGGCGTAGAGGTGGCAGGTTGTTTGGTCACCCATTACGGGTAGTCTTACATTTATAAGTGTTTCATAACAAATACACTTTTAAACTTATTTGGTAAGAAAATAGAACCCAACATCTACTAACTACATATCTATTTTAACATTGTGAAATTACTTTTTTTTTTTTTACCATAACTTTTGTTTTTAAATATTTTAAATATCACTTTATTCAAAATGGGAATTAGGTTTCATACCACATTTTTTATACCTATACCACATTGTATAAGTAATCCTACACACTATACAAATGTATAATGCAATTGTTGTGGTACATAGGTCAAAAGATGTGATGTAAAAATCACTACCTATTCAAAATGAGTGATGACTCATTTCTCACTAACTATCAACTTTAATTTATATGAACAAGTACTTTAATTTTTTGCAATAAAAAATCATGAAATTTTAAATATAAGATATACAAACAAAAACAAATCCCATGAAAAGGCATAATAAATGATACTTCATCTGTATTAAAATAAGTGAATCACTTTCTTTTTCGGATGTATCAAAATAAGTGAATCACTTTAATAATTTACCTTATTTGGTAAGTTTTTATATTTAAAATTACACTTTTACCAAAACTTATCCCTCTTTAAACATCATTAAAAGTGTCGGGCCTCATCCATTTTTGTCATCTTCCCATGTTTGACTTTTTCACCATTTAGAATAAATAACAAAATAGTAAAAGGTGTGAGGTCCATTCATTTTAATTACCCATTTAATTTCACTAATCTCTTATTACCTTATTTTACCTCAAAAAATATAAACTTTAAAATGACTTACTTATTTTGATACGGAGAAAGTATAAATTTACATATAACATGAAAAAGATATATCTATATTTTTGTCTCCAATTTTCAAACTTAAAATCAACCTAACTTCTGATCATAAAAAATAACAATCTAAAAATCAATACGGAGTTACCAATTACTCCGTATTTATCTATTCTATCAACAAGTATAATACAGTACATCATTTTTCTTTACCCAATCGAAATACGTTTCATCATTCTCTCTCTTAGACCAGCCTCGTCATCTTACACTTGTACACTTGTACCGTGCCAGTAAATCAATATTTGTCAATAGAAATTACGGGTGAGCATGAGGCGGTTTTTAACTAAAACCAAACCTCGGCCCGAAAGTTCGGGTTTTAAAAATTACACCCCGTTCGGTTTCGGGTTTTTTGGTTTCGGGTTTTCGGGATTTCGGGTTTTTCGATTCGGTTCGGGGTTTTTTTTTCGGTTTTTTGTTTTCCTTTAAATTTACCAATTTGTTACCTTAAAAATTAATATTACGATGCAAACTCTCAAATCTTTAACATATTTCGTTATAAATAAAAAACAACTAGTAAGTTTAATATAATGTAATAAGATTAATAATAGAATATTATTATTTAATAGATAATTAAACGTCAAATCTTTTATAAATATAAGAATATTTTTATAAAATTTGAAAGATATATAATGGCGGGGTGGGGCGGGGTTTTCATATGCCTCCGAAAACCGCCCCAAACATTCGGGTTTTCCAAAAATCAAAACCGTTGACATCGGTTTTTCAAATGGTTCGTTTTTTCGGGGCGGTTTTTTCGGGTTTTTCGGTTTCGGTTCGGTTTTTCGGTTTTTATGCTCACCCCTAATAGAAATGTTTTTTAAAAAAACATGTCATGTGCAATGTTTAGTCATTGCGATTAAAAGGTGAATAATACTTTGTTCAGGACCCGACTTACAGAGTGAAAGAGTAAGAGGGGCCTAAGGACCTGATTCAGAAGAGTAGATACAGCAGTTGTGCCACGTGCATTTATTGGTGTACAACCGCATGCGTGACCATTTTTTTACAGGAGGTGAACTGATACATAAGTTATGTAATATTTGTCGTTGCACGTATACTATATTATAAATTAATGACTGATGTAATGTATAAAATTTTGTTCTAAATTGGGATTAATAGAAAATAACATTATCAACTGAGAATTGGATTTTCTAGAAAATTCATAAATGGATTCGATTGATGTCCTAACCGATTGACACATCATATTCTTTCCATATCATAAACTGATAATGATAACAACCATACGACGTGGTAACATTTAACAGAAAATGAAATTCAGATTTAAAGACTAAGTCCTAAATAAGACATACGTTACGAGCAATAATTTAAAAACCCAAGGCTTATAGTGGTTATGGTGTAAGGAGTAAGGTGTTGTCAATGACCTATTAGTCATGAGTTCAAGTCTCGTTGTAATCCTAGCTCCACCTTCTAGTTCAAGTCGTATATATAAGTTTGTAACCAATGTACCTCTTTTCCTAACTCTGTGATTGTTTTCTTTTGAAATTTTCTTGAATCATTAATAGTCTTTGAATATCTTTAAAAAAAATTTAAAATTAGATAGCCAGTTATCTAGAAGTGCTACCGATATCTTAAGGATGTGTCGCTCGGTTAATTTCTACCGTATATGTAACTACGGGTGATTTAAGTACCACACATTTTAATCATACACCACGATGTACAAATATATCAAATAATAGTTACGGTGATCAACGTAAAAGGAGAATTCATTTTTGCACCATAATTTTAATGTCTACACCACAGCTTACAAGTTTTACAGCTAACTGTACAACCAAATAAAACAATAGTTGTGGTATATTCATTAAAATTTATGGTGTATTTATCACCACCTATGTAAAAGTTATGGTACATAAATCACATATCAGATTTTTTTGAAAGAAAAATATATTCATTACTCATTAAAGGCACCCAAAATGTACAGAAACGTAAAAAGCTAGACCAAGAAACAATACAGAAAGGAAATACAAGAAAAAAATACAAAGAAATTAATCTCTCAATTTAATATGTTAGACTTCTATTATTTTGCCCTCAAACGGTAACTTCCATTGGTCTATCATTTGTGATCTATTTAAAATATTTAATGTTTTTATTATACATAGATATTGTTATAAAAACAGTTCACCAACCAAGTGCAGGTTCTTAACTTCGGTTCTACATCTCAAAACTTTTTGAAGATTTAACGATATACAACCAAACCAAAGTAGATGGGTCGGCCCCTACACACCACAGGCACAGTGACACACTACAAGTGTCACTTAATCCTAAGCTGACCCCTACACAATACAACTATATTTCAGAAACTAGCAGGCTTGCCAGTTCGGGTTTAATCGGGTTTACATATCCATCATAATCATAAGATGGACCATTTTATAAATCTGTCGAAAAGCTTACTCGAATATATATTTTTTAAACATTTTAGTCATATCAACCTGTTCGGCGACACAAATTAGAAAAAAGAGACATACGATATCCTCGTATATGTTAGAAGATGAGATTCAGCTTAATTTAAAAGTGCATGTATACTAATATTAAGACATAAACATAAGTTATAATATTAACTTATATACTTGAATGACATGATGAAATATTAGCATGAAAACAAAATATACCTATAAAATAGTTTAAATAAAAATGAAGTTAAATGTGTTATTAATAAATTTAACTTTTTATTGTATTTCAAAATAAGTTATTGTATTGTCGCCCCCTAGTGATCAAGTAGTGGTTTGGACTTTGGGGTGTATTGTTTTCATCACCTAGAATTTGAAGATAAATTTGAACATTTAAATTGGAGTTAAAGGTCTTCAATTGAACATACACTCCGTTTATTATTTTAAAGGTCAAGACATCAAAGTCCCATTATCAGTACATATTTACATTAAAGTTCTAGTGTCTACTTATGATTTCTAAAACCCAATTCAAGAAAACCAAAACATTGTTCCTGGTACAAAAACAGGCTAAAACCCCCAACCTTTTTCACTTATCATCACGGGTTGACCATGTTTCCCATAGTGACAGAAGAACAAGCGGTCCAAGAACCGGTGGAACAGGTGGCGGCTTACTAAAAGTAACGACTGGATCGACCTCCTGTTTTTTCATATGTTCGTTCTTCTCAAAATCACCATCATTTACCTTTTTTGGTGTCACAGTCGCAACTACGTTATAAAAAAGAGTTAGACAGACAACATTAAAATTAAAAAAAATAATAATAAATGGTATTATATGTGACTATTACCCCATGATGGTTTTACGGGATGAATAATATTGAATTTATTCTTTGCGTGCGATAATGCAGCTATTCCACGCATATGGGTTGTTATTTTCCTTGTTCTTCGAAGAAGCCTGTATCAAGCTATTAGTTTGCATCATGTTAATAAAGCAAGAGATTTAACCAAGAAATAATAAATTTTTTACTCAGATGCAACAATGTTTTAGCTTTCTTTATTCATAATTAATGGTATGGATGCAAATGATCCAATAAAAAACTCAACAATATGCATATGAGAATATGTTATTATGAAGCAATATCATCTCTCATGTTACAAATAAACCATAATATGTAGTTGAGTTTTTTGTTGTTGTTTTTTTTAGTCTATATAGGGTGCTTGGTTTGATTGTTTGTGATGTAGGATGTATTGAATTCTTGTAATTTGTCTGATGATTAATATATTTCTTGCGGGTCCTTTAGGGGTGATGGCAATGCCGAAACTCTTCCTTGAGGATTCCTTTTTCTTTAAAAAAAAAAAAAAAAAACCATAATTAGTTATGGACTGAAAATAAACCATAATTAGTCATGGACCGAGACGAGCTCACGTTTAAACCAAAATGAGATATTATGAGAGGAAATTAAACCAAAACTTCATTTAACCAAAATTATTTAGGAGTAATGAACAATAACCAAAACTGTATATCTGATCATGTCACACACGTTCTACATCTATTTATTTCGTAGATAATTTTTATAATGGTATCGTATACATAGAACACACGGATCACTACCAATCAAATCAGGAAAAGGTTAATTTCCTCGGATTCTTTCGCCTACTAATTTAATAAGAAATAATTATGCATAGATCAAACGTACTCTGAATTTAAGAGTATAATCAGATAAATGAACATTAACTATCCACTTGTCGATCAAAATTCAAAACACCGCATAATTCAACCTTTATCAGAAATACAGAGGAAAAGATTAAAATTGTTAACCTGTGATCGGTCGCCGGTATTTTGAACGGAAGCGGTGGATTGCCTGAGATGCTAGCAGATTGAGAGATCAGTGGCGTTTTTCCGATATCACGGGAGTAATCGACAATGTTCCTGAAGTTTCTGGTGCTACAATTTGCGTGCTAGTAGATTATAAAGTGGGCTTATTGGGCCTAATTTTTTGGGCTTTATTGTGGAAGCATATTGCTCATATGCCTACTGAGAACCCGAGTGGGCCGGACATATTATTTCCTGCAAGCGGCAAGTAGTGACAACTAGAGTACTCCTGTTGGTAGTATAAGGATTAGGGTCATCAAATATTATATTAAAAAATAAAGATACACAGTCACTAAAAGATGTGACATAGGTTGGTGGAGAGGACTAAGTCACTAACAAGGGTCACCCCCTTTTTATCATTATTATATTTTTTTTAATAGGATGTGTAGTATTATGATTGATTGGTTTGATTGGGTTGGGTTGAGTAGTTAATGAGTGTGAAAAATAAGATTGGATTGGGTTGTGTAGGTAGAAGAAAAAGAAATTATTTTTTATTGAGAAAATTAGGTTGGGTTGCTAATGATAGTCTTAATAAATAAATAACTACCAGATTTTTCTAATTATCTTTTGATTAATATAAGTATTCAAATTAAATGATGAGATTAGAGAACATAATTAATGAATTCCATATTTTCATTCGTTTTATGTAAAAAAGAAACAATACACTTTTCATAAATCATTACAACAAGAATCTTCTTCACAATAAAATATGTAAGCAACAAGGATAATGTTTATCGTGAGATGTTGCGGGTTTAAAACACTTACTTTTTAACGTTAAAATTAAGATCGGTTTATCTGATTTATTATTTTTTATTCATAAATAAAAACAATGAAGTTATTGACGAACACCACCTACGATCAAGAAAAGAGTACCTATACAATTCATAGAAACCAAGAAAGCTAGTTACTAAGAAAAAAGGTTTACCATAGCAAAATTTTGAAAAAACAAATTTTTAATATTAATTTATAGAATGTTAGATATCATATTATTTTTCATAAAATTGTGTTCACTTGTTATAAATAACTCTTATGTAAAACATAAATATTTTTTTTAATGATAATTCACCTTTATTTTAACGTGTCTACACTGTTCTACATAAACATTTTTTTTCAAACTCTATAGATGATATTTTTATATATATACACATGATAGTGTAAACTTATAATTACATGCTAACACATATGGAAGCTAAGGAATGGGAAAGTCTTCACTTCCCCTCCGTACGATAAGGAAGTTCTATTGGGCAGTCAGATTCAAAGTCAGTCGTTCTTCTAGATAAAAAATAGATCGAAATGTGGATGGAGTAATGCAGATTGGGGGTCCTGGTGCAATGACCCGTTGGTATTTCTGAGGTAATTAGGTGTTCCCGGCTAGGCGGCAATCTTTTTTGTTACCTTTAAGAGGGTTTCTTTGTAGTAATGGGTGTTATTGTTTTGTAGTTTGCTTATTGTAGCTATAAAATTAGGGACTGATACAATTGATTGGTTGATGCTTGTTAGTTGTAAGTTACGTTTGCTAGTTTCTGGCTAGCTTTTTATATATCGGTCTCTTGGGTAGGGTGATGGCAATGCCGAAGCTCTGTTTCTTGAATCCGTTTTGCTGTTCAAAAAAAACAAAAAAAAAAATGTTAATAGATTTGATGAGTAGTGGCATGAGTTATAAAAAATTAGCACTTAAATCGTTTTGTGTTTCTCTCCTACTACGTAATGTATGTTGTCAATGTACTATCAAAATAATTGATCAAATTTATTAATCATCAATTATTACATTAATTCCTTGTTATTAAATTTCAACAATTTTAAAAGATAAATTAAATACTAATTTTTTTGGTTAAGTTGAAATTTTATGTTCATTAAATGTACTCAGGTGTATTTTTTTAGGTCATACATTAGAAAAACTCAACTAACAATACTAAGTTACTAACATACCTTAATTTATGACCTAGGTTTAATTGAGTGTTAAATCATATTTAGTAGTAGAAAATTGAACTTTGAGATTATGATTAATGGAGCCTTTCTATGATTGAAATCTTACAATATACTATTGACTTGCTGAATAAAATTGAAACAATGTGTCTGCTTGATTAATTGGTCAAAAGAAGGCTATCTACTGTATTATGAAAAAGATTTAGCTAAAGCACAAAACATGTAAGCATAAATAAAGTTTGATTAATTAATTGTTAAACTTTGATCTAAAGTTGTAATTAGTTATTGCAAAATTTTGCCCTACAAGTTTCCTCCCAACACAACAATATAACCTTTGAATTGAGGTTATCAGTTTATTTATAGGTCCAACTCTCTTTTCTTAGAGGCTCCGATTACATCCGAAAGTTAAAGCATTATTTTTTCTTTATTCTACATTGCTGACAATTTTAAGTTATCCTAAAAAGATTATAAATATTAAAATAAAAAGACCTAAATAGATTCCAAAAAAGAAAACGTTGTTAGTACTAGATCTAAGGTTCTAAATAATGTGAGGCGTGACATGACGGCATTATCAAATATCAAGCTTTAGAAGTCATAATGGTTCTTAAGGCGTGATATAAAATGATAATTTTATACGTCATATACAGACAAATATGAAAAACAAATAATTATAAATATAGTAGTAATATCAAGTTTCTAGAAAGCGTAAGGCGTGGCGTGGCGGCACCATCAAGCCTCAACCAAGGCGAGTCATGGCGGGCCATGGCGTTTTTCAAGGCGTGACTTAAGGCGGCAAATTTTTTATATAATATATATATATATATACGTATATCAAATTGAATAAAAATTATAGATATATTGATTTATATAACAATTCATATATAAAGCTTACAAAAAATGTTACATCTAAATTTATAATTAAATATGTTATCATTTTTTTTTTTAAAATTAATTTTTTCAGCCGCCTTACAAAAAACTCATCATAAAGCGCGCCTTATCGCGCCTTATCACGCCTTATCTCACGTCACGCCTAGCCTAGCCGCCATGATCTGTTTCGTAGCGTCGACGTCGCGCCTCACGCCTTGACGACGCCTTGGCGCCGCCATGGCGCGTTTTTTAGAACCTTGAGTAATATAGTTCATAAAAAAAAAATTCATATTCGACATATCAATCATTATTATAACCAATTAATTATATATATTTAGCCCATATAATTCAGTTGTTTTAATATGCCTAACAAACACAACTTATTACGGGTAATGTGAGCCAATTAAGTTAGACTTCAACATACGCAGATCCGACGCCCAAACCTTTGGATCTGACATTATGGCATGGTCAAACTTCAATTTTTAGCGAGTCATGACAGATGTCAAACGGGCTTTTTTTTAGACCCATCTATGTATTTTCATTTATTGTTCAATGATAGCCCAAATCCATGTATACGTCCATTATGTACAAGTCCATTTGTATGTATATTTGTTTCAATTAAAGAGAAGGAAATAATAATTGTAAATGCTATTGAAATAAATTTTTATTTATTATAACCGTAAATTATATTAAGCATTTAGCAAGAATATACAATAATTATACAATGAATAGATTTGGTGGCTCTTGGATTATAAATATCTACTCAAGCCAATCAAAGAAACAAATAAAATTTGCTTTTGAATGATAGTTTATTGGTAATTAAAGGCTCACCTTTTATTGATTGAACACCATATATCTTATGTTCCCCAAATGAAATGTCCATCGACGAGGCAACCCATCCATAAACGCTTTTTACTTAATTTCCCAAATGCTATCATATATTCTTTTTACTTTCCAAATTAAAATATCATAAAGAAAAATCCAAATTCAACTAGATTACGAGTATGCGATGACGATCCCAAGTATGAAAATTGCCTATATTTCTGAGTGTAGATTAAGGGCTTCCAAGAAACAGTTTGCTCTGTTTAAGTAAGGACTCAAAGTGGTGTAATCCTATCGATTTTCCGGATTTTTTGGCGGTTTAATGAATCTGTTTTCAACTTCAAAAGACCTAAGAAAGACACTCTAGTCTAGGTGATGATGTAAATGTAAAATTCTCATGTTTAAATGGGAGGATGTAGTTAAAACTTAAAAGAAGGTGGACTGGAGACCTGGAGTTGCAATCCTTTAGCTTATTGTTCCTAAAAGCTAGATGTTTGCTATTGTATTTCAATTTTCTGCAATAAGGCTTTTCTTCATGTTGTGTACATATTTGGCCAAAATGTATTTTATTACCCTGAACTTAGCTGATTTGGTTTTCTACTACCATGAACTATCAAAGGTGCCACATGGTACCCTGAACTTAACAAAATGGTCAATTTAGTACATTGACTCATTAATTTGATCATATTTTCTCGCTTGACTTACTTTCGTTGGGCTTTTGACGGACTGAAAATATACGTTCATCTCAATATATTGATATTAGAAGCAAATCTCGTGAGAAAATAAGGTCAAATTAGTGAGTAAGGGTACTAAATCGATCATTTTGTCAAGTTCATGATACCATGCTGCACCCTTAATAGTTCAGGGTAGTAGAAGACCCAGTTAGCCAAATTCAGGATATTAAAATGCATTTTGGCCTATATTTTTTAGCTAATTTTTCTCTAGCTGTTAAATCTAAGTTCAGTTGTTAAGTTTCATTTAATTAGATAGACATGTATTATATAGGTATAGTTTAGGGTATACGAATTTGTTGTTAATTAGATAAATAGAAAACACGAATGATCTCATGCATCTACAAGTTGCTTTGGAGTTGAAATATATATGGGCCTCTCTATGTTTATCTTTTAGTTTATACAATTTCATTTAGCTAGTTTATACAATTTCATCTAGCTAGTGATAGTAAGGACATCCGAAATAATATCATAGAGTTCATAGATTTGATAACTACCATAAGTAAATATTACCTAAGACTAGGAGAATGTTTGAAAACGAATAACAACTTGTTATAAACGAAAATACTCATTTAAAAAAAAAAAGAATAATACAAAAAAGTGTGTGGCAGGTGTGTTAATTAATTACCAAATTAACTTTAAAAAATGAATAAATATTGAGAAAAAAACATCAATTTACAGAAGGTGGGGTGTCCCTTCGTATACACTTTCCTTGTATATATAGTTAGGTTAATTAGTGAATAAAAATAAGAGAATTGAGCAAAGAGAAAGATAGAAGTTTTTAGGGTTAGGTATCAATGATGAACACAAGGAACAACTCTGGCGGAGGGCAAAGTTCTTTAGGATATTTGTTTGGTTCCGATAAATTAGGGCAACAACAAAATGATCAATCACCACCACCACCGGTTTGTATGCCGCCATATGGCACCGATAACAACAGTACGGAAGAAAAGTCACCGGAAAAAGCCTCAACCCCTCCTTCCAAGAAAGATGACTCCACCTCTCTTGATAAATACATCTATCAATAAGTCCACAAGTTTTTTAGTAACTGTAAGTCTCCTTAATTCTCATTAAAAGATTTTCTTTTTTTGTATAATTATATATTGATTCTTAATTTCTCGTTGATGTATATATAATAATATAGGGTCGACCATCGACGAAGGTTAAATCGGTTCCTGGAGGAGATTCATCTCTTGGCTACTTGTTTGGAGATAAGTGACGATCATGATAATCAAATCCATAGAATAAAATAAAATAATAAATAAAAAAGATAGAACTAGCTTGTATGATACTTATATGATTGCAGCTTGAAATCAAACCACCATACTGACGTCATTTTACGTTGTATTAAGGTGATTTCCGGCAGAAATCTCCGGGAAGTGTATATTTTCTTCTTGGTGAAAAAAGTACTCCGTATTAATTAAAATTGCGTACTAGCTAGAATCGACTGAAGATGTTTAGAGTTTTCAGGAGTGTGCTTGTTTGTTTGTATTTTATTTTCTAAAACTACATATATATTGGTGAGTGTTATAACTATCTAAATGTATTAAGGATATAGCTTGCAATAAGCCATATGTGTGTGATATTATTGAAAGAAAAAAATTTTCACTCTTACTCTCAGACCTCTCGGGACATATTTTTATGTGCATTGCTTGTTTGTTGTTCTTCGATCTTTTATAGTTAAACTTTTTTTATTAATGTAAAATTTTGTTTTCTGAACAATAAAATTAAGTATCACTCCGTATAAATATAAATAGGATATTAATTTCTATAAAAGAATCATTTAAAATTGATATTTAATTGTGATAACTACAAGTTTCACATTTCAATATCATTTATAAATTATATTCAAGTGTTTTTCTTCGTTCATTTTTTTGGACAATTCTAAATTATAATTTAGTATTTAAGGATTTTAGGTTATAGAATTTTCAAATGAAGTTATCACATATGTTTATAAAATCCGTAGTTTCGTTTCTCATGTCTTGCCCTTCTTTTCGTTGCTAAATTATTTTGGGTCAATTAAGAAATAAGTCCCTACACGATTCCGAAAACATTGATCCCACAACAAGAAAATACGGAGTACAATTTTTGGATTTTACATCCTTGATTTTATTTACATGTTATTTGATTAACTATGATGTGAAACATAAAATAAATAAATAAAATCTACGATCTAAAGTCCCCAGCGGTAGTTAGATTTATTTTGTTTTTTAAAAATGAGTTTCGGTTGCGAGTCATCTAATCTTAAGATTACCACCTACTATATATGCGGGTAATCCGGTGGTTTTGAAACCATTTACTTCTGTTAGAATTTTTACTGGTTTCATTTGCTTGGAATCTTTGAAGTCGTGTATTTACTTGCAGATCAAAGTATTTCGATGGTACACTCGAAATTTTTAATCGGATGAAATCAGAGAGATTCTTAAAACAGATAATTGTAATTGTTATGTGTTCAAAAAACATACTAGTAGAACAATGATAAAAACCCAGATATGCTCCACATTATACAGAAATTGTAAAACTGCCAAAAGGCCATCGTTTCCAAACCGCTCAAAATCGGGTCGGATTCTGATTGGATCCATCGGGTCGAAAAACAGGGTTTTAAATTCGGATTCGGATTTTCATTGTGCTTTTTACAAAGCAATATTCACCGAAACATGGTCTAGGGTATCACCGAAACATTAATAGTTAGACCGTTTAAGTGATCGATATTGTCTTGTGTCTAATATTGTTCAATAGATTATAATCATTATTGAAATATACGTAGTGGGTTATGAGTAAATATATATTTCGATCCCCTACTTCCCTAGTTTATAGCTTCAGTTGTACGATTTCACATGTTTATTAGAAGAAATAATGATATATAATAGCAACGTACGTACTTCTATAATGGTCAATGGATGTATTATACGTCAATTCAGTCGTTTAAGTAGAGCTTATTTAAGACTATCTACTATATATATGCATTGGGTAGTTTGATCACTACTGGCACATCAACATCATATTAATTTATTTCTTCCGACTAAATACATGATAAATTCCGATTAAATTCACGTTGTAGGCGACCAAACATCTTCCCCTTCGAAATCAACCATTTCCCTTTCGAAATCAAGCGACCTACAAAGGTTGATGCAGAGACTAAACCCCCTTTGGGACGCGTCGGATGAGGGCTGACGGACGGCAAATGTGAAGAGAGGACGGATGCTTACTAGTTGTTTAATGCATTCCACTATATTTTTTTGAACAACTACGTATTATAAAAATCTAACAAGATGCTAAAACAAAAAAGATTACAGAAAGCTAAACATTGAACGGGATACAACACTAGTCTATCCACTTTTTATTACATTTTTCCCCTATTTGAAATCCGAAGAAAATAATAAAACTTAACATCATCCCGTAAGATATCTTTACTAGCTAGATGTTTGTTGGAGAAAAAAAAATCATTTCGTTTCTGAATTTCCACTGTTAAGATTTTTTTTTTTTTTGAAAATTAGTTTCCATTTTTTGTTGTTAGCGGCACTTGTCTAATCATGTAGATATCTTTTATACTTCTACTATTGATACACGTTATATTTTAGGTAAATTTTGAAATTTACTTTATTTAATAAAAAGTGGTAGACCTGACATTCACTAATGATCTCATTTAATAATAGTGAATTGACATATTTACCCTTATATTTAATTTTAAACATCATTAAACTTAATTTAATTAAAATCTATGAGACTCATCCCCACTAACTATTCAATTTAAATCTAACTTTTATTATAATTTTTTGCCTTAAAAACGTGAAATATTAAGTGTATTACTTATTTTTAAACGGAGGAAGTATTAATTTAAAGCTAGGTTCATAGTCGCGTATTATACTTATGGATTGTCTTGAAGGTCAAAGTACGTCTCGTATTTCTTAAAAAATGGTTGTTTGGTAACTCTTAATGATCCTATTAAGAGTTAACCTCTTACTCCGGCAGATCCTGAGTGTTTGGTAGCCACGGACCATCACCACCCCTCACTCTCACTATCAGGGGTGTCTTTGAGGAGGTGCAGCTGCACATGACTCATATTTTTTAGGGGGCCCAATTTTTTATATATATCTTATGATAGTATATGTAATCTTAAAATTTTAAGCTAGTTTAATAATTTAATAGAAAAAAAATTGAAAATTCCAATTTTTTTATATAAATATTGTAATTAGGGGGCCAATTTTCATCTATTTGCACAGGGCACTCAAAATCTCAGAGACGCCCTTGCCCACTACCACAACCACCATCCACCATAACTACCACAATCACGACATCGCAAAAATATAATTACAGGGTATATAACGTCACATTGCGCGAATACTCTTCTAGTTGTTATTTAAAGTACAAAAACAGTGTTGCAATCAAAGAATGGACTAAAAATCACCTCCTAAATCATATAATGTTGTAAGAAATATTCTTCCCTTAAAACAGGATCCACCACCTCGAAAAGTTGTCACCACCAAAGCTTTTAACGAAAAAAAGCCAACCAAGCAAGAAGCCCCACCAACCCAAAAATGGGACTCAAAACAAACATACCCTCTCAACGAAACCCCAATACATGTCTCTTCAAGCTTTACTATCATTAAAAAAAACTTCCATTAATTCTGGACAGACAAGACATGCTTAAACTAGGAACCAAAGTCCATTTCTTTTATTGCAACACTGTTTGTGCACTTTAAATAACAATATGATCTTAATTGGTTTGGTACGAAAAACTATATATACATGTATAAGAGGGATTTGTCTAAAATATGTGAAACTTACTTTACCTACCAATGCACCATCAAGACAGTCTATAAATATAATAAGTGATTTTGTATTGGAAATATTGATACTAATATTTACTCTTGTTATATATTATTAATGGTTTGTAGTTTTGCGATCTCCTTAACAAGAGCTATACAACAAGCTAAAGAATATCCAAAAAAAAATTAGGTAAATAAAATATCGACTTTCAAAGTTAGGTATTTGGAACAAAAAATTAGGGGTGAGCATTTGAAAATCGAAGGAAACCGAACAGAACCAACACTAATTATGATTTTCGGTTCGTTTTTTTTTTGTTGTAATTTCATGATTTTTGGTTTCGGTGTGGTTCGGTTTCGGTCGCGTCCTTGGATAGGGGTGAGCATTTGGGCAGAAAACTCAAACCAAACCGAAAACCAACCGAAACAGAACCAAACTAACACTGTGATTTTCGGTTCGGCTTTCGGTATATTTCATAATTATCAATTTTAGTCCTATCAATTTGAGCGTGATTCTGTTTAATACCCCTACAACAAATCATGTAAAGGAATCGGGTGGAAGGTTGTCCCAAATTAGAGGATGCAAACTCATATGCGGTTTATAAGCTAGGAATTTAGACTGATGTTAAGTTACTATTATTTACGCACGTAGGTACACATAATTTGGACTTAATCAACTACTAATCAGTGTGTTTAGTTTTAGTTATAACACTTGAAACCCAACTCATCAATGTGTTTAGTTTTAGTTTAGTTTTAGTTTTAGTCAAATGCTGACATTCCTTAGAGCAGAGAGAGCACATAATTAGTACAAAATAATCATACATCATATAAATTATTAATCTCCATGTCTCTTTTGAATCTTGATACAATGATGCAAATGTAAATTTGATTACTTCTTCATTAAAAGCACAACAGTATGAGCTGCAATACTTCTATTTTCTCCAAGACTGGCTACCTTCTCATGAGTTTTAGCTTTAAGGTTGACAACAGCAGGGCCTGCACCTAAGAGTGAAGACAAGTTGGCCCGAATGGCCTCTTTATGCGGGCTTAATTTTGGTCTTTGAAGAATCAAAGTGGCATCTAAGTTTCCTAGCTCATAACCTGCTTCATCCATCAATCTCACCTGAATTTAAATCAATGCAGGTTTAATGTAATTGATTGGGTCATTGTAGAGTAATAATATAATGATTTAAAAGGTTTACAGAATCTTACAGCTTCTTTGATGAAAACGGATGATGCTGCCCCTTTCCATTTAGGATCATTGTCTGGAAAGATCTGCCGGTAAACCCAAAGCACCCATCAACAACACAATGTAACAACACATCACCTAAAACAACGAATTAATTAGAAAAGAGAAAAATAGCTACACTTTATTAAGCATTCATAATCGATGCATTACAATATATTCAAGTGTTCTTGTCCTGTTGAATTTTAAGCATTCTTTGGTTTCGAATACACTGAGCGAGCAAATTTCACTGCAATTCTATTATTTATTTCGTAACTTTCAGGAACATAGCTCAATTTTTATGTTTTAATCAATAAGACTAAGACTATTATTTTGAGATATGTAATTGAATTTTAAGCAATTGACATCACAAACATAACACCTAATTGAGATGCGTAAACAGCTCAATTAACCGTAAACAATTATGATATATACAATTCAAAACATTGGAGTTGAGTACCAAAAAATCAAATGATATAGCAGTCAAGTAACAATTTAGCAAATTACCATCGGAATGAGCTTCGCAACCTCTGTCATGAGGAATATTAATGCCTCCGATGATGAGAGGGTATCCAGGTTCCAATCTATGAAGATCGAAGCCGTGGCCGATTCTGAGGGGCAGAATCTTCGAAGGAGTTTTGGCGAGCGCAGGTTTCTCAACTTCGACGGCGCTGCCGCAAGTACCACCGGGCGTGGTATCGATCGGATAGAAAGAGGTGAGCGTGTAGTGAAGCAGGTAACAAAAGAGGTGGTGGAAGGAGGTAGAATTGTTTGATGTTTGGAGGTGTGGATCGGAGATGTGTAAGACGAAGAAGCCGTCGCCATGGCTAGTGTGGATTTTCCGACCTATGAATGATATTTAGAGGTAGTTTTTAGGTAAATTCCACTTATTCTTTGGTAATAACCACGCTTTTAATATCTTCATATCGATTAAAAACTCTAAAATAAGCCACTGTCCAGTGTCATATAACTATATTAGTCGCCGGTGGCGGTCCAAATGTGGAACTGGTGTTTTCAATTTTGTACGGCCTCGGTATCAAAAAAAAAAATTCTAAAAAATTTCTTATTTCTTACATTTAATTTTGATTGTGATTTGGGCTAACCGAAAATGGGCTGAAGTAAAATAGTTGGTACTGTCTGTTATAAAATGTTGGGACAAGCAGAATCAATACTCCGGCAGCTATTAGGCTGCCGGCGATTTACGATTTTTGCCGGAAAAAAACAGCTTTATAATATCTACACCAAAACCCGTTAAATGATACCCATTTTCGAGTTTAATAATAAATAAATAATTAAGGATGGCGATGGTGTGTTGTCCGTAGACACTCACGAGAACACACACTTTAGTGTGTGTATTTTCGCCGGAATTATAAAACACAGAATCGAAAACAACGTTTAACAGGTAAGATTTACGTGATCAAAACTACACTAAAACAAACGGTTAGAGATTATACCGAACGTGACAGACGATGTGAGATCGACTGCAGGAGGGAATAAGCTTCACCGGAAACGTGTTTCTGATCGCCGGATATTTGTTTATCAGAGTTACGTCAAGTGTAGCAGCAGCGACAATGGAGAAACACAAGGAACGCACAGTTAGCGGAAGATTCAAAACTCCAAACTATTTACGTTAAATCGATATTGAGAAGGGAACATAATATACCTTCAAAAAGATAGAGAACGGAGACGATTGCCTGGTTTTGAGCTTAACGCCGGAGACGTAGCTTGATCGCCGGAAACTTACTGAATTCCTGGCTCGCCGGAAAGCTTTAGAGATCGCGGGAGTTTGCTGTATTGTTCGCCTCGAATGTGAGAGGAAACAACAGTGAAAAGGTTTCTATCTTGTTACTGCTTTTGCTTATGGTGCGAGAGAGAGAATGGAATGATTTATGGTGTGTTACGTGGAGAAAATGATGATGAGTGGTACGTTTATTTGAGTTTAATAATAGGGTGTCAACGGCTTGATGATAAGAATCTTAGAGAATTCAGGATTTTCGGATGATTAGTTAGTTGGGAGAAGACCGAGCACACGCACGTTTAAGATGGAGCTTGAGGAGATAAGATGGATCTTGTTTTATTTTACTTCTAGTTGAAACGGATTGACATAGATGCTTATTAAATTCTTGTAATTTACTTATTGTGTTTGTTTGGTAACATGTAGTGACCAAAATATTATTTAATTGTTGTCACCTCCTAAACAAATATATAACACTTCGAGTGTATATTTGTTACTTGAATGCTTAATCATGCTGATGGTTGTACAATATCTTCGTATCAGTTTATTTGGTTGAGATAAAGTATTATTAAAATTATATAAAAAAATTACAATTTTAGGTTCGGTTTTAATTTAGGTTGAGTCACCAACTCGCTAAATTATAGTTTTAACTGTACCAAAACGTAGACAACTGACACGTGTCTAATTCATGATGTGTACTAACGACACAAATGCGTGTTTTTGCTAGACTTACATGCAACAATGAATGTTATTCTAAATGAGATGATTGTACTTAGACAACATGAGCTATAAAATTCGCCGGGTCAAATACCCGATTGCGAGGGTTGTCACATTCTCCCCTCGTTAATGAAATTTCGTCCCGAAATTTAAAACAATGCATTACTAAGTTTAAGGTCGTAAAAAAAAAAAGGTATTGGAATTTGCGTTTCTTAGATTTCTCTTTTACGACATGTGGTAGAAAGTTCATTAATTAATACGCAGATGTGCGAAGGCTTTTATAAACTTAACGGTTTTAGAGATAATAGTTATGCAAGAAAGACGTACCGATTGCCGCTTAGGGATCTTGACTTGTTTCTCGAGCTTTTAACACGTATGCCCTACCACGAGCGGGTGATCGATGAACATCCTGGTTATTATAGTCGTTCTTATGTTTGTTTAGTTTCGGGCACTTGTTTCTATAATGGTTCGGGTTTCCACACTCGTAACACGCATTCGGTTTCGGACCATTGTCCCCTTGGTTTGATTGCTTGACACGACAATCTTGATCCCGGTGTCCCCAACGATTACAGTTCTTACAACGATCACACTTCCCTGCATGGTGCCTTTCACATTTGTTGCATCTTGGTTTCTTTCCGAGGTAGGGTTTGGGTTCAGAGTTGGTTTGGTTTGTGGCAACATAATTTCGGGCGATTTTCTCGTTTTTGTAGGAAGGAGAGTCTTGTCGGTCATTTCGATCATCGTTCCGCATTCGTTTCCCATTATCGTTGGATCGGTTGTCGTTTCGATTGGTGGTTTTCTTTTGTAAAGTACCATTTCGGACAGCATCATCAGTTAATCGCCTCGCTCGGTTTACAGCATCCTCGAAAGTAGTGGGTCCAGCAGCAGTTACATAGCTTCGGATTACGGGAGATAGTCCATGGATATATTTTTCGATCCTCTTATATTCAGGAGTAACCATGTGAGGGACTAACCGTGCAAGCTCTTGAAATTTAGTAGTGTATCCAGTAATATCGGACCCTTCCATCGCGATGTTCCACAATTCTGACTCAATTTTCGCCAGTTCACTACTCGGACAGAATTTATCAGTCAGTTGGCTTTTGAAATCAGCCCAGGTCATTGCATCAGCATTGTCACGACCTAAAGTTTGGACTTGCGAATTCCACCATGATAACGCCTCTTTTGACAGGGTGCTGGCAGCATATCTAACCATATCGTTTGGGGAACATCTAATAATACTGAAAATTGATTCAATCTTTTCAGACCAATGAATGATCGCGATGGCTTCTTCATCTCCAGAAAACGTTGGCGGACGACAATTAGTGAATGTCTTAAAAGAACATCCTTGGCGATTTGTGTTTGCGTCTGCTTATGGAAACAAGATTTTCAGATTAGCACGAGTTTTGGAATTACGAGGGATTTCCCAAAAAAGTAAGAAATTTGAATCATTACCTCCATTATTGTTGTTATTATTAACTTCACCGTTTTCACGAGCTACTCTGTTCGCTTCATACTGCGTTATTGCTTCGGCAACTCGACGTGCTACCATTTCTTCCACAGTTTCAGCCTGTTGTTCATTCCTTGGGGGTTCGTTGGCTCGACGACCACCTCGACGACCACCACGTGCAGCGTTTCTTGGAGGATTTCTTGGAGGCATTTTTCAGTTCTGATATATATAAAATGAGAATAAGAATGTAAGGTAACATAGTAGATAGAAGACCAATAATGAGTATTTAACGAATGAAACAGTTCGGTCTAGGAAGGTATGAAATTTTCTGATGTAAGGTTTGGAATGGTGCTTCTAGTTTCAATGATGACGTGTTGCTACCAGTCGAGTAGAATAGTCCAAATATAGTCATTGCTTGTAGACGTTGGGTAACCATTATCGAATCCGTGTTTATGTGTAAGTATATATGAAGTACTCTAACTAAAGTAAGTGGATGACAGTGTAAAACAAGTGACCTAATTCTAATGTATAGGTATGGCGAATGATATGCAATGCAACTCTATATGTAATGCAACACTATATGAATGAGACTTTTGAATGCAATGAAAACGTTTTGACCCAAAATCTTTTTGAAGTTATAGACTAGACTCGCTAGTTCACTATAACCAATAGCTCTGATACCAATCTGTCACACCCCGCCAAAAGTGGTTTGCGGAAGAACGGGCGTGCGACTTCACAAGTATACATAAGCATATGATCATTGCAAACAATAATTAGTTTTCAACACTTGATAAATGTTTGATAAAAGTGATGCCACCAAAAGTTAAAGTAAACATAGTAGTTTAAATCCAAAACATAGTTTAATAGAAATGAAATAAAAAGGTGACATCTTATTTGAAATGAATGTTGGACTCCCAATGCATGCGACACTATGCCTAAGCTTTGTTACCTGAAAAACATAAGTAAAAGTATCAACAAAATTGTTGAGTGAATTCACAGTTTTTAATAAGTTCATATAGTTTCAAAGTTTTCGTATGCCATACATGGCAAAAATAGTGTGATAGTATAAAACGTTAATAATAGTATGCTCAAAAGCAGTAGTAGAAACAATAGTTTTCGTATGCCATCGTTGGCAAAAATAGTGTGATAATAATAACGTTATAAATGACCTGCTCCGAGAGCAGTAGTACGATTTTACTCGCGTTAGTAGAAATAATAGTTTTAGTATGCCATCATTGGCAAAATAGTGTGATGATATAGAAGTTTAAAAATGGCCTGCTCCGAGAGCAGTAGTAGAAACATAATAGACGGTGATCCCCCAACAGGGTTGCAAAGCCTTTGAGTTAAAATGCTGACCCTAAGTCCATAATCAAAACAACAACCTTAAACGTGCTAGATATGCACTCCTCGTGGTCGGTAAACACCGATAAATGATCAAATCGTGGGAGGGTAGGTCTCCGCCAATAGTACTATTTGCATATCCAGGGCCTAGCCGCAACTAGTAAATGATTATGTATGTAACATATACGCACTTCCATGTACATCTAAACTTAGTCCAAGCATAAGGATTCGTTGTCTAGTTTCCAAAAATAGTTTTCATTACGGTATAGTAAACGTTTATAAATATTGTAAATATTTATAAAATAGTTGATATGTTTTTCACCTAAAAGTGAAATAGTTAAAACGTAGTAAAAGAGATGTTGTGACCTCATAGTCACAAATAGATTTTATAAAAGTAGTTGTTATGTTTTTCACCCCGAAGTTGTAAAACATTAATTAAAATACGGTAAAAAGTGGGGCTGTGAACTCACCTGATGCAATGCTAGCCAAACGACTCAAATAATGAGATGACCTTTCCAACAAAATGACTTTTAGTGCCCTATATGCATAAGAAATAATGAAATGAGTGACGGTCTAAATGACCCGTCTATGCCAAATGACGCAAAATGATTCCCTAAAAGAAATTAGACTTAAACGTATGTTGGTGATATTGTTTGAGTTGGTCGCAAATTTTAATTACGTTTATTATTATTTTATAAGTTTTGACAATTGATATACCCTTTGATTGAAATCCTGAACTGTTGCACCATAATTCGTATTTTACATAAATTCATATAAACTATTAATTTGTAAATAATTCATGTTTTAGCAACAATTTAAACAAACTCTCAGAATTTAAATAAAGCTGTTCGATTATTTAATTAAAATAATTATTTAATTAAAACTAAATAATTAAATAACTTAGTAGAAGTTTATAATGATCCATTAGTTATTAAGTTTTAATATCTGCTCTGTTTCTAGCGATTAAATAAATCAACAGAAACAATATTTATTTTTAGTAACTAAATATTATCAGAAACGATTAAAGTAAGTTTTTATTTACTAAACATTTTATTTAGACAAGAAATGTACCATCTGATTAGATTCGATCAAAGAATTAACTGACATTTACATTTGGGCTTGACCCAAAAATGATAGGCTTTTAAAGTGGACTTAAAAATTTTAAAGGACTAATTTTGATTGTGATTTGGGCTAACCGAAAATGGGCTGAAGTAAAATAGTTGGTACTGTCTGTTATAAAATGTTGGGACAAGCAGAATCAATACTCCGGCAGCTATTAGGCTGCCGGCGATTTACGATTTTTGCCGGAAAAAAACAGCTTTATAATATCTACACCAAAACCCGTTAAATGATACCCATTTTCGAGTTTAATAATAAATAAATAATTAAGGATGGCGATGGTGTGTTGTCCGTAGACACTCACGAGAACACACACTTTAGTGTGTGTATTTTCGCCGGAATTATAAAACACAGAATCGAAAACAACGTTTAACAGGTAAGATTTACGTGATCAAAACTACACTAAAACAAACGGTTAGAGATTATACCGAACGTGACAGACGATGTGAGATCGACTGCAGGAGGGAATAAGCTTCACCGGAAACGTGTTTCTGATCGCCGGATATTTGTTTATCAGAGTTACGTCAAGTGTAGCAGCAGCGACAATGGAGAAACACAAGGAACGCACAGTTAGCGGAAGATTCAAAACTCCAAACTATTTACGTTAAATCGATATTGAGAAGGGAACATAATATACCTTCAAAAAGATAGAGAACGGAGACGATTGCCTGGTTTTGAGCTTAACGCCGGAGACGTAGCTTGATCGCCGGAAACTTACTGAATTCCTGGCTCGCCGGAAAGCTTTAGAGATCGCGGGAGTTTGCTGTATTGTTCGCCTCGAATGTGAGAGGAAACAACAGTGAAAAGGTTTCTATCTTGTTACTGCTTTTGCTTATGGTGCGAGAGAGAGAATGGAATGATTTATGGTGTGTTACGTGGAGAAAATGATGATGAGTGGTACGTTTATTTGAGTTTAATAATAGGGTGTCAACGGCTTGATGATAAGAATCTTAGAGAATTCAGGATTTTCGGATGATTAGTTAGTTGGGAGAAGACCGAGCACACGCACGTTTAAGATGGAGCTTGAGGAGATAAGATGGATCTTGTTTTATTTTACTTCTAGTTGAAACGGATTGACATAGATGCTTATTAAATTCTTGTAATTTACTTATTGTGTTTGTTTGGTAACATGTAGTGACCAAAATATTATTTAATTGTTGTCACCTCCTAAACAAATATATAACACTTCGAGTGTATATTTGTTACTTGAATGCTTAATCATGCTGATGGTTGTACAATATCTTCGTATCAGTTTATTTGGTTGAGATAAAGTATTATTAAAATTATATAAAAAAATTACAATTTTAGGTTCGGTTTTAATTTAGGTTGAGTCACCAACTCGCTAAATTATAGTTTTAACTGTACCAAAACGTAGACAACTGACACGTGTCTAATTCATGATGTGTACTAACGACACAAATGCGTGTTTTTGCTAGACTTACATGCAACAATGAATGTTATTCTAAATGAGATGATTGTACTTAGACAACATGAGCTATAAAATTCGCCGGGTCAAATACCCGATTGCGAGGGTTGTCACACTGTCACTAACTCATACTCATTTAGATATTATTAAAAATTTAACCCACCCACCCCCACTCCTCACATGCATCCCAACTCCAAGCAAAACGCGTCTCCCCCTCAACGCCTCGCTGACGACGCGGCTACCGATTTGGTGGTGCCAACGGCGTCACCTACCGATGACTCAAATTTGGTGGTGATGGGAGGGGGTGACGCCCGATGGCACGGGTTACAATGTGTTACTGAGTTTTTAAATGAACGATTAGATAAAGGGATGCATAAGAAAATAGAAGAAGAAAAAATTTAAAATAAAATACTATGTTTTTTGTTTTGTATTCTCAAGTTATATAGAAAAAAATCTTAAGGCTTGTTGCCTAGTGGTATTGGAGTAAGGAGTAAGGTGTTACCCATGACCTACATGACCTATAGGTCATGGGTTCAAATCCCGTCGTGGACATATAGGAGTAGATTAGGTGCGTTCAAAGAAAAATGTTGGATAGAAAAAAGAAAAAAAAAATCTCTTTTTGTGTTCACCAACTAGAAAGAAATAAAAAAGGTTAACAAATTTATAAGTTTATTCTTAAAATGTAAATAAATTAGGAATTATCAAAGATAATTTGACAAATGCAGATATTTTTTTAGTTAATTACAACTTAAATTCTCTCTAAAAATTTTCACTTTGGGAGGAAAATTATGAAAGAAATATTTGCTCAAATTTCTAACAATTATTTATATTTTTTTGAAAAAAACTCTGTAACATGGTGAAATTTATCTCTTTTTGTTTCTCTTATTATTCTCTTTAAATTAAACTCAGAAACATAATGTTTAAAATTTTATTCTATTTAAACTTATAAATTACATCAAAGCCTCAAACTGCTCTAAACGTCTCACAATTCCAAATTCCTTGAAGGGTATATTCGTAATTCCAAGGCATTACAAAGACTACAAGCAGCAAAGCAAAACTGTGCAATAAATGAATCAAATATGTGTTCCTTACAATCACTAAATATGTGGTAACTAACAAGTATAGTGAAATACCAGCAGTACCACTAGAGGTTGGGTTTGACTAAAATCTAGAGAAGGTAATGTAAAGGGGGTGATTTTCCTACCACAACTTTTAATTCATCTACCACAACTGTTGCTTAACATACTTGTACAGTTAGCTGTAAAACTTGTACGTTGTGGTATAGGAAGTAAAAGTTGTGGTACAGAAATGAATTCCCGTAATGTAACCCTACAATATTGACCAAATGCAGACTCTTGAGGGCAATCTCGTCCATTTATAATTTTTAATAAAAAAAAAAAAACATTGAGGTTATAATTGGAAAGTTCCCAACTCTTGGGCATGCCTTTTGAGTAATACATTCCTTCCACCAGCCCATTCTAGCCTGTATGACAGATCAAGATTATGAAGCAACACTTTTAATCTCTCCATTTCACTCAACTCCCTTGAATTATCCTGTTAAATTAACACCAAATTATTAGATCAGTCTCTATTCAGGACCAAGGGTAAAATTACAAAAATACCCCTAGTGAGTAGTACCTGTGAAACCTGCTTCCCGTTACCCATAACATTTGCCATTATACTAGACCTTGTGGAAGTAGGAGAAAAACCCTCCCATGGAGGAACAAATATCAATTTAGTACACTGAACAGGAACAAGATTCCTACTAAGCTTCTCCCACCACATGGACCCCAGTGACCACCACCTTATCATTAAACCGTGTTCAGAAAAAGCTATCAAACCCTGCCAATTGAAAATTTAAAATTAAAATTAAAATTAAAATTAAAATAAATGGGTCAAACCGGGTCACGGGTCAGGCGAGAAAAAGTACCTCTCCATCAGGTGAAAAGCTCAAGACAGAAATTGCAGTATTATCAGAAGCTCCTCCCAGCAAAGTTGGAAGACCTGGAGGTCCACTAGCATCCAAGATCTTTATTTTTGTCATACTACATTTCAAAAATAACAGTAAATTACAAAAATGGTCCCTGCGGTTTGCTCAAATAGCGGTTTTGGTCCCTCTTCTTGCAGATATGGTCCCTAATGTTACTATTTCGTTTCAATTTCGATTGACTATTCTACTCTTCAACAACTTACACTTATGACCCTTAAACTTGTAATTTGGAGTAAAAAACCTACCTTTGCATTTCATAAACACGAATAATAGGGGCTTTATTAATATCTCCAATTGCATCCCCAACAGCTAATCGAGTAGATGAGTCATTTAGGGCAACCATAGGAAAAACACGCACAACTTCTTTTAATGTTGCCATTGAATTCTGTAAGCAATTTCTACGCATGGCTAAGTTGCCAGGGTCCATTGTCTGTAAAATAAAATTCACCACCTGCAACCCTAATTGTTAATAACAATATTATTGTCAAAGTGGCGTTTAATTGCATAAAGGACGCAAATTTATAACATATTATGACAAAAAGATGGATCATGAAATCACCCATTAAGTGCTGATGTGGCATTAATAAGATTATAATTAGATTCAGTACACGTTGGGTAGGGATGACCCAAAAGGATTTTTGTCCAAAATAACTATATTTTGTATAACTATATAATAAAAATTAGATATTTTTTCAGCCCATTTGACATCTTTCCTTTTTAGCGAAGTTTTCTGATTTGAGTCTTAAGAAATAAAACATAACCTAAATTACTGATAGTTAGAAAAGTAAAGATTTACAAACCTTATCCAGATAAGGAGCCAAATTTCTAGGAGAACCACGAGTGACTCTAATAAGAGTCATAAGAGACACAATATGAACAGGTGAATCAGAAGCAGTTGACCAAATTTGTCTTTCAATCACATGTAAAAAAGCTGGAACATCAGCCATTGCTAAACTAGGTAACAGAATCCCAACCAAAGATTCCCGAATCTCAACAGAAATAACTGAACCATGTTCAATTTGAAGAAATATATCCGAAATTAAACGAGGAATTTCAGAACTGATACACACACTCCATGTGGTTTCCATACCTTCTGCTAAAATTTCAGCTGCTGTTGAGCTGTATTTTTCATTCATGGACATAACTAACTTTAATAACGGATTTACACATAAAAAGTCAAGATTTGACTTTACAAGACTTGGGTACCAAGTAACCAAAGCAGCAGCAACAACGATATGTGATGTCATTGCATCTTGACTTGTTCCACCTACACAAGATATCCAATCTTGTCTTTCAAATGATTCTAACCATGATATCATTTCTGAATCCTTATTTTCTGAATTCGTGTGTACTTCAAGATTTTCGTCTGTTTTTGGATTAATTTGTGTAATTTCTGTGGATTTAAGTAAGGGAAGAGGAATTGCTCTTGAAGCAGCACAGTGAAATAATGAACGTGCAGCCATACGCACATGTTCACTTTTGTCTTGCCAAAAACTGATTAAAAGCTGTACGTAAAAAAGAGAATAAAAAAATATTAAAAAAATAAAGGAAAAAACATTTTAAAAAATGAGAGCTCCAAAAATTACCTGGAGCGACGGTGGTTTAATGTCAGGAAATTTCTCCGCAAACTTTCGTGTGTAAAATGCCGCTAAAGCACTGCAAACTCGTGAAATTAAAAAAGGATTATGATCTGAAATTTATTTATTTATTTTTTTAATTACAAAATGTTGGATTACCTGCTTGCTGTAGAGCATGAATGAGACAAACTAATCATGTGTTGAGCAAGGGACACCATAGTTAAGGACCTAATTGCACAGAACTCAGACGATGATCTCCAAAGCTGAAGCATTAATTAACTAATATTAATATAAATATATTTGAACAATTAAAGTATTATCATAAACAGATAAATATAGTACCTCTAAAGTTGCACTTTGACCAGGAAAAGTCAACGTGACAGACCCTCTATCTCCAAGCAAACCAGAAGCCAAAAAGAAATTCTTAGGTTTTTTAAGCTTCATTTCTGAAACCAACAATTTATCAAGCTCATGATCAACATTCCACAAATGCAAAACCGACAAACTGAACCGAAATAAACATCCTTCTAACGAGTGGGCCCAATCAGTGTATTCTGTAGAACCCGTTGCAATTTCTTGTAAAGCATCTCCACCATCTGAACTCAATGGGTACGGTTCGGGCTCTTCAACAGCCCGTTCACTCATAAAACTGCTCATTCGGGCCAACCCATTTCTAGGGTTTTGAACCTCATTTCCATCATTTTGACTTCCAGAAGATTGACTTCTAAGTGACATTAATAAAGTCATATCAAAAGTGAGTGTTGCAATTCCAGGAAACGGGCAAGAACATGTGATAGGATGTAGATTATGAGAGAAATCTGGAGTGTTTTGATTATTTTGTGAAACTTGTGTATCTTCAATTATTGGTAAAAGTAATGATGAAACGGAAGTGTTCCTCTCGATTGAATTTAGAGAAAAGTTGTTCTTATTATTACGGGTTGTGCAAAAATGGTCAAACATTGACTGAGCTGCACTGCCACGAAGAACACGTTCACGTGAGCCCGATTTTATATCCCAAATATACAAAACATCAGATGAATCAGATGCTGAAAAACATGCTAAATAACCTCGTGTAGAATCCCAAACTACTTTTGATGGTACATACGGGTGGCCCGTAAACATTCTTTCGACCCGTAAAGTTTCAAGTGATGACATGGCAACACACGAGTCATCACCAACAGATAGAAAACAATCACTCCATGGGCGGTCAGTGTGGGCCGGGGGTAAGATGAGCTGGCGAACGGGCTGAACATGGTGATGCATTACTGCAACAAGATTAGTGGAATTAATATCCCATATACGTATTGTACAATCCATACTTCCGGAAATTAAAAAAATATTGGAAGTAAATCCTGAGGGTGTAGATGTACCCACCATCTGGTGTGCTGCAAGACAGAGGATCGGGCCCGTGTGACCCGAAAGATATTGTTTCCGTGCACATGAATCCGTTTCTTGATTTTCCGTTTTTTCAGAAAACATATTAAACCGTAAAACTTCTATCTCACCACTATCGTATCCATAAACTACTGCATAAGGGGAAGAATCGTTTTCAGAAATAACCATTGAAGAAGTAACCACAAATTCTTTCCTGAAAAGACCGTTTTGCCCTTCACTTGTATCTGTAAACCACTCATCAAAGTAGCTACCTTTCCCTACTAATTTACATTCTTGATTTAACTTCTCACAGTTATCACTTAAAGTCCAGATTGTTATCAAGGGTTTCAAATGCACGGATTCTCCACTTTGGAAACAAATTGATTCAACCCGAACAATTTTTTTATTCATTACAACAAAAGAAAACGATAATTCAACATTTGGAGGATGTGAAACAGCAGGGATTGAACATAGAGGGGTGTATTTGAAACTTCTTCCTGAATATGATACAGTATAAATAATTACATAACCTTTATTATTCCACACAGCAAAAGTTTCCACAAAAACATTAACATTTTCTTCACTGTTACAGCAATTATTCCCGAGAAACATGCATCCTGCAACATCATGCTGATTAAATTGATCGTTTAATAGCAAAATCTCTCCAATTTTAGCACTGCCATCAACCAACATAAATACACAACTGTTTCTATAAAGAATCACCAAAACCTGCCCAGAAGCACAAAATGAAACTGGAAATTCTCCTTCACTTGAATCTTTAACCAACTCAGAAGTTTCCAGATTAAAAGAACTCTTTTGTGAATCATCAAAATTATCTTCATTTCGATCAGTATCTTTTATAAGTGATACACATTGCACGTTACCAGATGAGTCAGCAATTAGGACTGATTCTTTCTCCATATCACCAACAGGTGTCACTATGGACATAAACTTAAACGGGCCAACAGATAGATTACCACGAAACACGGTTTGGACTATTGTTAAAGTATATGAATCGATTACAACAATTGTGCATTTTGAAGATTTGTTGGATTGTGTTTCACTAATTTCAGTTGAATCAAGTGATTGATGATCTGATGAATTAACAGAATCAATGAAACAACATGCGATACATACGTATCTTTTGTTTACAGGTAATGGTTGAACCATGTATGGGCTTCCAACCCAAGCTGGCATTTTTCTTCTTCGGCTGCAATGTCCAGTTTCTCTGGCCCAAACAGATAATACACCATCAGTACACGCACTGATTAGTGAACCATAGTTAACTGAACTAGAGTTAGGGCCCACATTGCTTGGTTTCTCATCTCCTAGAGTTGATGCAGGGAAACAGATACTCATGTCAGAAATTGGTGCAGTATGACCACATAAGATAGCAACTGGTTTAATGGCCTGACAATAAAAATATTCATCAACATGACAAACAGATTCCTTTACAATAGCAGATTATGCACAAGTATGGACACTCATTACAATCTACTGTAAGTCTGTAACCTAATTCTATCAGTTAATTTTCTAAAATCCAGTGTTGCAAAAAGCGGGCTAGGCGGCCGCCTAGGCGGCGACTAGGCGCTAGGCGGGTATATGCCGCCTGGATTTAGGGCAAATCGGCCAATTAGGCGCTAGGCGGGCCTAGGCGGCTCTAGGCGGCCCTAGGCAGAGCTAGGCGGCTCTAAACGGAGCTAGATGGTCAACTGAATAGTCAATTTTTTAAGACTAAAATTAGGTTTTCGATATATTTTTTATTTGCTTATACATATATGAAGTATTACGATGGAAAAGGGGTCACAAACATACGAACAAGGACACATAAAGATCTAATATTTATCTTTGAAGTATTTGAACTAATATATTGTTTTAAGTACTTGAATTACTATGTTTAATTGTCTATTTTGCAACACCAAACTATGTGAACCTTGAAATATTTGAAATTTGAAGTATTATGTTATGCTATACATATTATTTATAGTATATATATACATAAAATTCCAATCCGCCTAGGCCCCCGACTAGGCCCCGCCTAGGCCGATTAATCCTCGAAGGTGGTCGACCGCCCGACTAGCGCCTAGCGCTTTTTGCAACATTGCTAAAATCAAAGAGTGGACTTTAGAACCAGTTATGGAAAGATTGTGTAATTCTAAAATTGAAGTTGTAAAGTGAATATCACAAGCAGTTACATATGTTTGATCTCTGCAAATTCGGAAATAAAGTTACAGCAATAAGCAAAAATTGCCAACAGTCTAGACAGAACCATAATCAGTGAAGAAACACTGCACTAAACAAACCTAATTGAAATTGAAATTTATGATCAGATTACAACTAGGGAGGTTGAGTGATTTTAAACTCACGTGATCAGAGTTAGTTGACGATAGATTCCACCAGAAGATAGTGCCATCGGATCCACCGGTGTAGAGAGTGGAAGGCCGGTCAAGTACGGCGGTGGCGGTAACTTTATGAACCGGCGGCGACTCCGACCATATACAAGCAACAGATCGACACCTCATCGGAGAACAAGTTCTTCAGACCTACCGCCACGGATCATACAGAATGTGAAACAAATAGACAACGGAGCACCGGAAAATTGCTTGAAATGTTTTTTTTCCTTTGCCTTCAAATCCATCCGATTATATTATTAAAAATCTGAAAAATTATAAAATCCTAATAATATACGATTATCGTATTCGTAAAAAGTAAATACTCTTTAACCTTATCATTTTCTAAATTTTACCTATACTATAATCTTATTATTAAAAAATTAAAAAAGAAGATGATTTAGAAGCATTTTTTTTCTTAGTATTTATTTTACGTTTTATTATAATTAACAAAAAAAATCTCCGTGTATTTTAAAAAAAAATAAATTTCTAATTTTTACAACTATTAAATATATTTTTCAATATAAAATGATAATTATAACTTCAATAAATATTTCTTATCTCATGCTTTTAAGACATAATTTAGAAAAACACATTTAATGTTAATTCACTATTTAAATTTAAATGAAAATGGCTAAAGCTTAGTTATTAAGTTATTTTGTGAAATTCAATACGTATATCTTTTAAATAATCAACCTTAAACATGCTGCTTTCATAGGTTTAGTCTGATTTCATTATGTGGTTGCATCCGAATATGTAAGATTCAAATGATTTGTTTGAAATTAATATGGATTTGAATTGGTAAAATGTGGTAAACTTGAGTCTGAATTGATAAAATCTAAGACATAGTTTAAATCTGACTAATATAAGTTTGAATCGATAAAATTTAAGTTATAATCTGAATCATTAAGATGTGGCAAATTTTGTTATATTATGTTTAATTTTAATTTGGTATGCTATGTATTTTGTTATTAAGAAAAAATAATTTAAAGGGTTAAAATGACCATTTTCATCAATCAAAGACAATTATTCATGTGACTGACCAAGGTTATCTCAGATATTAGTTATCAACAACAGCACTGAATTTTGCACACTCCGAATGGCTAAATTGTCTAATTAGCAATATGAAATTTCCAAAACATACATTATCATTTTACTACTATTTTGAATGTGGATGCACCTTAATGATCAAGAAACAAAAGAAACACTGATTTATCTCTTGAGACCAAAAACAAACAACTTTATAGTATTATACCTAAAGGTTTCATTAGTTGCGCACAATGCCTAAATATGATTCTTTTTGGACTTAGAATCTCGTTCGTTAACATGATACAACAAATCAAACAGATTAAATATTGGCGAACTGTTGCTTTGCATAAAACCCAAAAATAAAATAAAAAATAGGATGCTACACTTGAACAATAGTTCAAGAATTGGATGCAACTTATCATTTTACATTTAGAAAAAAATTAGGGGCACAGATGCAAATATAGCAAAGAACTCCAGCTTCAGTGATTGTGCAATAACAGTATTCCTACACCCAATACCACATGGTATTTGATCGTTAAAACACAGGGAAGCTTCTTGTAGAAAACAATCATCTTTTTCCACCCTGAAAACATAGCAAGTATAGGAATCAGATTATGGCATCATGATTTCATACATATTTAAGAGTTTAGTAGTCAAAGGTCAATTATAGAAGAGAAAAAGGTGTTGTTTGACCTTGTGTGGTGGAGTTCCTGGTCTGGACATATTGTTTCGAAAGTCAAACATGGGAAGCTTTGAGAATTTGAAAAGAACAGGTCAATGTATCATCCACACTCATCATTGCACCAGCATTATCAAACTCACCACAGTAATTTGGGCAGAAAATATGGTTACAAGCTTGCAAAAAACTCATAACCGTCTTCAACAACCTTCAAATCATCAACCAAAAGTCGTTAACAACCTACTATATTTTCATGTAATCAGGAAAACATACACATAGTGCCCTTCAATTGGGATGAATTGATAATAAAAGCAGGAGTAAATTACACGAACACGAATGGTCCTGTGGTTTACACATTGTTTTGGATTTGGTCCCTAAGTCTCAGTAATTACACCCGTGGTCACTGTGGTTTACACTTCGTATTGGTTTTGGTCCCTAATACTAACTGTCGTTAAAATTTTCTGTTAAACTTTTCAAATTGACAATTTTACCCTCACCATCTCCACCGAAGGCCTGCCCACCTTGTAGACCCCATTTTACACGTACTCTTCACTCACGTGCTCACTTTCTTGACGATAATGGAAGGGAAAAAAGTAAAAATATAATTAAGTGATTTACGTCTCGTCATTGCTCGGAAGGTGTTCGACGATTTGCTTCAATGAAAGGGAACTCCTTTATCTCGTGACGATTCGTGGGAAAATCCCTGACGGATGTGGTGGTTGCAGTGGCGGAAGTAATTAATGTTGGTTTTTGGTCAGTGGTGGTTAAAAAGGGGATGGGTGTAGCGGAGATGTTACGAAGTGGAGTTGTGGAAGGCTGAAACGCCCAAAACGCGGTGGTTCCATTGTAGGGTACAGCCCATACCGGAACGAAAGATTGAGGTTGTCCGGTGGCTGTCATAAGAGGAGCAAGGACGGTGGTGGCGGTAGTGGTGGTTGGAGTGTCGTCGTTTTGATTTATGTCGAAATCAGAAGGTAGTTTTCGCCGTCGGACTTATGACCAAGTTCTCTAGTCAGCTGAAATATCCGTGCGGCACACGTGGCCGGCATTCGGATCCTCCTCCCCCGGCCCTCAACTTTCGTGTGGCGGTCCTTGGTGGACGACCTCCTTGATGACTGCGACGGCGGCGGAGGTGGCTCAGCTTTAAATAGTTGTTGTTCTTCCAAGAAGGGTTCTTTCTTTAATGAGAGTATGGGAAACCCAAGTGTGGAGGCAGCCGTGTGGGGTGTTGGTGATGGTGGTTGTTGGGTGGTTGACGGCGGCGGCGGTGAGGTCATGGTGGCGGAGACAAAATCCAGAGGAAATGGAAAAAGGTTGTGTCTCGATTCTCTGAATTCAAGAAAGAAAGAAAGAAGGAGGGGGGATTGGGTAAATCATGGTGAACGCACGGCAGGAATAGGATTTGGACAAATTAACTGGGGTTAGGGTTTAAATTTGGGTGTATTTTTGTATGTAGTGATGAAGGAAAGAGGAAAGAGGAAGGAGTGGTGAGGGTAAAATTGTCAATTAAAAAAAGTTAATAGCAAATTTTAACGGCTGTTAGTATTAGGGATCAAAACCAATACGAAGTGTAAACCACAGTGACCACGGATGTAATTACTGAGACTTAGGGACCAAATTCAAAACATTATGTAAACCACAGGGACCATTCGTGTAATTTACTCTAAAAGCAGTAAACCAAATTTAAAGAATTCAAACACCAACAGAATGTGTTAAATAACAATATCAACCAGAGCTGGCAAAATGGGCAGTCAAAACGGGTTCAAGTTTAAAATGCCATTTTTAGTATGGGTCAAAACGGGCTACATTAGGTTGGGTTGGCCACAAACACTTTGGTGCCCCTTTGTTATAGGTAAATGATTAATGTGTTAATTATGATTATAAAACAATATTACTACAATACTAATCTAAATCTTTGTAAGAACCATTTTAGGAGGTTGCGTGAGTTGGATAGACTTGGTCAACTCCTCTTCTAGCTAAATTTTATGACATAATCCATACGACCCGTTTGAGATATAGAAAACAACCCATTCATAAGTAAACGGGACAAAACCACCACCACTAATAAGTAATAATAACAATCAAAACAATTCAAATGTCAAAGGCCTGAAAAAAACTAATTCAATTCTCATGTACCTGATGAGCTCTACAAACAAGATCCAGATCATGTTTCTCAAGAAATTCAGCAACTTTATCAGCCCCAAATGTATACGACACACCCCTATCATTCTCACCCCACCCTTCCATATCTCTATCAGGATCAGCCCATAACAAATCACAAAGAAGCCCCTGATCAGGCACATCAACGGGCCGGGCTATATTCCTAATCTGGTCCAAGTTTTTCAAATCAGGGGACAATCCTCCATGCATACAAAGAATCTTTTCATCAATAAGAGCAGCAACAGGCAGACAATTAAAACAGTCAGTAAACGCCTTCCAAAGACGAACATTGAATCTTCATTTGCATTCATCATAGAACCCGTATATTCGATTGATTGAAGCACATTCATGGTTTCCCCTTAACAGAAAGAAGTTTTCTTTGTATTTGATCTTGTATGCAAGCAATAGGCATATTGTTTCTATACTTTGTTTACCACGGTCAACATAATCTCCTAAAAATAAGTAATTTGACTCCGGTGGGTATCCACCATACTCAAACAACCGTAAGAGGTCGGAATATTGGCCATGGATGTCACCTGAAAAATGAATAATAACACTTATACAACATATTATCGTAATCGTAATTATATATATTCTGTTTGAAGTAATTTCGTTACCGCATATCTTGATAGGAGCTTCAAGCTCGAGCAAATTAGGTTGACTGAGAAAAACCTCCTTCGCAGCGACACAAAGCTGCCGTATCTCCGCCTCCGTCACCTGCGCCTGTTTCGGCACCCTTCCGTTCTTAGCATCCATAAGCTTTCTGATAATTTCGTCAAGTATCGCCTCCTCCATTATTGTCCCCAAAAATCTCATAAAACAGAGTAATTAACGAAACCTAATTAGCTATTTTCCGAGAAGATTTGACGACTTGCCTCCTTATTACAAAATTAAAAACCCTAGCTCTGTCGCTACTACCAGTTCATAAATTAAAGCGTGCGTTCATGTAACGTGAGACTTATCTATTATTTTTTCCGGTAACGGCGATGACGTCTATCTTTATTTGTTGCTGTATATCTAGATTCTGTATTTGTAGCGGTTGCATTTGAGCACACTCGATTTGCGGAGATAGAGAAGAGTGTGTATCAAGGGTGGATTACGGCGGCGGTTCGACGGAGATCGGCGAAATGAAGGGGTCTGAAGAAGACGATTAACGATTATGTCGGTTTATATAGGCGCTATAGGAAAGTAGAGGGAAAACCTAATAAAAAGCTGTGGAAAACCCTATATGTAATCTTGAAACCAGTTGTGTGCCCCATCTATAATTCAAAGGAAGTGATATTTAGACCACATGTTTTAATCTATGTATCATGAGAGATGTATTATATGCTTGTACAGTTTACAGTAATATTTGTACAGTGTGGTATAAGTAATTAAGTATCAAAAGATGTGATGTAGAAATTAAGTCCCATAATTCAAATACTTCCTCCGATTCAAAATAAGTGATACACTTGGGGTTTCATGGTTTTTGAGGCAAAAGATTATAATGATGGTTAAATTAGATTAATTGGATGGTTAGTGGGGGAATGAGTCCCACACTTTTTGGATTAAGTAAGGTTAATGATGTTTAAAAGTAAAAAGTAAGGGTAAATGAGTCATTTCACTTTGTTAAAGTAGATAGTTAGTGGGTGTAGGTCCCATTTTTTTTGCCAAATAAGGAAACTTTTCAAAGTGTATCACTTATTTTGAATCACCCCAAAAAGGAAAGTGTATCACTTATTTTGAATTGGAGGAAGTAATGAATAATGATACCATTGTTACCATTTTTTTCTTACTCATCTTTCAAACATATAACATTACTCTTCAATTGTTTTTGTAAAATTAACCTCAAAATAGAATATAGTGTGTCTAAGACGGGTGGCTTCAGCTGGCCAACCAACGTTGTCGCCCGTTGACACAGCTCGTCGGATCCGTCGGCCTTTCTCAGCGGTTGAAGAAGTGACGAGGGATGAGTTTGTGTGGGACTGGGCGGTACTTTTGAAAAATCTAGCCATTTAATTAAAAAAAATAAAATAATAGTAATAAATCCGTTGGGATTTTCTTAAATTAAAAAATTAATTACCCAAAAGTTTCAAATTTTACCTCTATAAATAGTAAATACCCACTCATAACACTTATTTTTCAAATCACATTTCACTTTCTTTTCCTCAAAAAACTTCGTATTAATCACTTAATCTCCCCTTAAAAAATGTCAAGAAAAATATAGGTCAGTTAACCAACAGCCGTTGTAATCTTCAGTTGTGATTATCGATTTGGCGACCGATAAACGAACAAGTTGTGTGGTATATTTGAATAGAAGTGTTTATTTTGTATACATATATTTAATAACGTGTGAGACCCATGAAATTGAAGTGAATATATATTATTGACATAGATATGTAAGTTAAATGTTAGTTGGAATGTTAATTGACATATATAATTGATATATGATAAAAATTAAAATGTCAGTAAAACGATTAAGAGTCATTAATATTTCCAACCCATTTTTTCTCAACTACAAAACTCATTAATTTGACTTGAACCGAAATCGACAGTTTATTTAATACGTTTATCCTCGTATTTTACCACCCCTTCATTGGCACTAGTAGGTAAAAGAAGCTTGACCAAGTGATTAAAGAAATTGTATTACTCAGAGCGATTAACACTAAATTAAAATAAAATAAACTGAGTTATCACAGAATGCAACAAGTTAGAACAAAGCTTGGACGTGGTCAATATCGGCATTGACCGTCTCATCTGAACCTATTTTGTTGGACTAATCGACGAGGAACCACTCAACGCCAAAATGTGAAAATGAGACATGAAATTAACATTTTCACCCCTCCTGTTTTATGACATGGTAATATATCACCTCATTGTTTATATCACAGTTTGATGATGCTCATGGACTACACCTCTCATAATATATAGTTACACTCCCTCTGTCCGTAAATAAAGTTCTTATTTCTCAAGTTGATGGATTCCACTTAATAAAATAATATAATTACCAAGGACCACACTACTAACTATCTACTAACTATTTTTCTCTCTCAAAACAAAGTTTATATTTTAACCAAAATTATTATCTATGACCTCACCACTAACTTTCTCCTTAAAACTTATACCCAAGAGAAAGGAAAACTTTATTTAGGGACGGAGGGAGTATAACCAAAGGATGTGATAGTTATATGGAAAAAAAATACTTAATACACATAAAGTGTAAATATTTCTGGCAATTATGATACAAGTTAGTGATATATGCACTTTATATGATACAAATATCATATTTCATAATAAAAATTAAAAATTAAATGGCATCCTCTGTCAATCGACCTCGTGATAACTTGTATTTTTAGAAACTAAAATAATATAGTAATTAAATAACCAATTTTGTTGAGAACACTTATACTAATATGATTTCTTTTTACTATAGAGTTACTTAGGGTATTTAGGAGAGCTTATTTAGAGGGTTTATAATCTTTAAGCTTATTTAAGTTTAATAAGCATTCAAATATTTAGTTGAGCTTATAAATTTATTTAAAGAGTTTTATATATAAGCTCTTTTAAAGGGGATTATTAGCTAATATCTAGCCTAGCTGGATTGATGCATGAGTTTTACTCCCATATGAGGCGTGAGGTCGGGAGTTCGATTCCTGTAAACACCTCTTGTGGTGCCAAGTATGGGGGATTTTTCCCTGGAAATCCCTATGGGGGCTGGGTTTGCCCTGTAAAGGAGCTCGAACCTGGGGGTGCTCGTTGAAATACTGCGAGTATGCTTCCGTTGATATTATTTGCCGTTTCCAAAAAAAATTAGCTATTTAGGATTTTTACTTTCTTACCCTCTCTGCATTCCATAAATTAAACATTTTTTAAGCTCAAATAAACCAAATAATTAAACTTATTAACTTATTAAAAATATTTTTTTTAGTCATTTTACAATAATATTATATAAACTCTTCCAAACACTATATTTAACAAAACTTATTAACTTAAATAAACTAAAAAAAACTTATAAGTTAATAAACAAAATCTTTTAAATTAGTTTTCCCAGACCCTATAATTAGTTTCACTATTATACCAAATTATAATTTTTCAAAACTAGTGGGGACTGAATTCGTCGTTCCAGGAACAAGAAGGATTAGGTATGAAACTTTACAAATTCACATCCATCTCTCATCCTTTCTATATATAAACACACTTTCAGACAAATATCACACACACTTCGAATCACGCACACAGACGCATGGCAGATCTAGAGAGCCAGAGCACACCGTTTGCACCGGCCGTCGTAAGGAGCGATGAACAAACGTTTAACTCCATCGGAAAATTCACCAAACGGAAGCACCAGCAAGTCTCTCGTTTACCCGTCGTCTTCCTTGGCACAATCTTCTTAATTTTTGCTTCGGTGGCGTAATCAATCCTAAGCTCCGGCTAGGCTCCATCACAATTCAAAATCTCCAATACGAGAACTTCAATTCAACGTCAACGCTGAGCGTCACGATGTTAACGGAGGTCACGGTGAACAACAAAAACTTCGGCCGGTGACAACTGCAACGCTGTTATTTTGTACGGTAACTCTACGATCGGAGGGGGAGATATTTCCGTGTTGGAGCGAGGAATTCTAAATCGATTAGTGTTGTGATGCAAATTAATTTGAATTTGAGCAGTGGTGGTGGTGATCGTACGGAGCTGATGGAGGTTATAAGATGACTGGTAGAGTTCACGTTCTGAAGATCGTTGATCGGAGAAAAACGATTGAGATGAATTGCACGATGAATTTCAACTTAACAAGCCGATCAATCATGAATTCGATATGCACATAAGATTTACGACGGATTATGTTTGTATATTCTTCAACACACTATCAATCCTCTTATAGACTATGAATACTTTGATTCACAATTTTGTTTCTTGAAATTCAATACATAACACCTTTCACAACATTTTTTTAGAATTCAAAAGCGTGTTAATTACTAGTTGGATCATATTTTTCTTTTATCTCAGCTCGTTGCCGTGTATGACTGGAACAAAATTCAATATACTTTATAAGCGGTTGTTAACATTTTTTTGAAATTTTATAGTCTGTTCATTAATCATATTTCATTATCTAGCTAATCGTCGGTCATGAGTTTAATTACGGGTATGATCAAACATAGGTAGTGTATGCATACACATACATCTAATTAAAACACTCCTAATCATGTTAGAACACTAAATAATCATGTTATTTATGCCAAAGTAGATTTAAAAACAAATATATTGCATAAACACAAAAATATATACAAATTTGTTACAACACTCCTAACAACAACATTATTAATTATTTCGTTATATCAGTTTTACCATATTAGTGATACACATCAATATCTTTTCATTTCATATACGAAGTATTAATTTGGCAAAGTACAAAATTTATGTAGAATATACAAATCTCTCCCTCATCTAACCAACTAATGAGGGTGTGTTAGTGGTGTTGGTTTGGAGAAGAAAGTGATCAGAGAGATGTAAATTTTTTAACTATTTGTAAAGATTATTCTTTTAAATCGATTATATTAAAACTAGAAACAAAATTACGGTTTATAAAGTTGACTCATCAGAACAACTTGCTTCAAAGTCGTTCACGAAAACAATAAATGGAAACAAAATCCAAAGTAATGCATACGTGGGATGTAGATATGGCGGCTGTAGAAAAAATGAAAAATATATATACAACTAAAATTAGGTAGTTGTATAAGTCAAACATTTCGTCATCAATTAACTTCCGGTTCAATGTCGTTTTCGGTCGGGTCACCATAACTTATACGAAATCATAAAGAGTGGTTTGATTTACAAATATATCTTGAAAGAATGAAAGTGTGAACATAATTAGACATTATTCATGAAGGAACGAAAATAAGCACGAAATTTACACGGCTAAGGGAAAAGTGTATACATGTGCATACGTTGTTATGTTTTTAACACGTGATTCCTGAATATGGATGCACTTCAAAGAAGTCCGTCTGAGAACTAAAAAGGGAAAATTGACTAGTTTTGAAAAGGTTTTTTCTTCAACTATCAACTACCGAAACTAGATCGATAATTATCAATTGATGGCCTAGTAGACGGTTAGGGGAAGGTTCAGATTAGACCCCAAGAACAATTATCTCGTGTAAATCACTGCTAAATATTGGCCACAACGAGAGAGATTGTTTATATGAGAATACCTTTATATAACTTATACCGAAACTAATTAATCAAATTCTTGCATAGTTCGGGTCCATGAAATTCGTTACCAGTTTCATCTTTATTATAGCTTCGTGTTATACATTTATTCGAGTTTATGGATTTATGTCGTATGTACTTTATATGGATAGATATTTAATTGTTGTATTAATATTATTTGTTTTCATTTGACTTAGATTTTAGATTTAATATTTTATTGGTGTAAATTTAAATAGTATAGCAGTTAAGAAGGTAAATGTGTAACTTTAAAATTTAAAATTAATAAATTAAGACTCTCACATCTATATTTTATATGTTGATAAGATATACTAAGACCAGTGTTAATGGGCATGTCGGTTAGGATTTCGGTTCCTTCGGTCTGTTCCAATCGTTGGCACCATGTCTTCGGTTGGAGATAGAAGGTTAACGGCTTAGGCTATCCAAAGGGAAGGGGCGAGGGGGAGGTGGGGCAGGGGTATTTTAGTGAGGTATTTAATATTTGGTGTGTGAATATTTTATAATGATGTGACATAAAAAATTGAAGATAATGAGTATTGTTGGTATGAGTGTGAAAGTTAGAGTGCTGCCTGCTGCCGTGAAACTGATGTGGTTAAAATAGAAGGTTCAATTAATGTTACGGTTGACACCTCTCTATTGGTCCTCTTACGTTTTCTTCCTTTGTTTAGCTATTGGTCCGAACTCCGAAGTATGGCATGCCCCAGTTTTGTTGGGTGTGGTTTGTTCTGTTTTTAAGCTTTGAGATATATACGGCTCAAATTGGTATGCAAATCTATAGATGGGTTTCCAACCATACAAATCCTACAAGGCTACAAATTACAATGTTGGCTCAAATAAAATTAGGATTATAAATTTTAGTTTAAATGGGCTTCTATCTCAGCTAGTCAGCTAATAGCTACTAGCCTACTACCAACATTTCATAAATATACTCCCGAAAGTCATTTTTCATCGACAGTTAAGTTTCATTTTTTTTTACAATCATAATAATAGATCTTTCATACATGTGAGAGGCCTCCTTGGTTCCTACTTATTTCCATATCAATCGTATTTGTCGGAATGAGCTTCAACCATTGCGATTGCGGGTTTTCTTCACACTTTAAAACGTCTTTCAAATCATCATCTAGACATAAACATCTGTTTGCGACAATTTTTGAAGTAGAAGGATTTGCTTCTAAACACAAATTGTTCCCTTCGGGATCTTTTGAAGCCAAATGATGTTTGGAGGTCGAAACAACATTCCATGAAGTTTCAGGACTCGAGCAATCGTTGTCGTCAGATATGATTAGTGGCAAACCTTGTTTGACAATTCTTAAGCAACGGTCTGTGTTTGTTAATATGATTGAGCCACCATCATGTTCGTGATCCCAGTGACTTGCTTGTCTACAATTTGTCATGGAAAGAGTTTCGCTTGCTTCCACACATTGACCGCTTAAAGGGTGGTACAAGATGTAGGATGTTGAGTTATTTGGTTTGACATGATCTAATATAAATTAGGCCAAAATATATTTTAGTATCACGAATATGACTGAATATGTTTTTTACTATCTTGAATTATTGAATGTGTAGTATTGTAAAATACTTGATTTAGTACATTGACCCATTAATTTGATGATGTTTTCTTAACTTACTTTCATGAGTTAAGGTATTAAATCGACTATTTTGTCAAATTCAGTGTACCATATCGCACATTTAATATTTAGTAAGCCAAATTTAAGGTACTAATAAATTTTACTTTATATAAAATATTGAAAAAGTAAAGTCCCATATGAGAATGTTTCGCATGACATTTTATATAAATTAAAATGATACCTTGAATCTTCATTTGAACAAATCTTAACCTCTCCAAAATCTTAGGATTTCTGATGTTCTCCCAAGTTGAATCGTACATCCCAAATACGTCTTCAAAGTCAACTTGACCTTCCCTAAGCATAAAACTCCCAGGCAACTGCCACAACCCCCAATCAATGTCGTTCTCAGCCACCGTCATTAATAAGCAATTGAAATAACGATTATCCATCTCATCCCCGCCTCTCTGATCTAACCCGAATTCACTCAAGAAAAGAGGAACAGGGTTTTCGTTTCTTTGAAACAAAAACCCCGAATTGTCCATGAACTGTTTGGTCATGTTGGCACAATATTCGTTTGTTTGGAAAATCCATTTCTCGGGTGGTTGACCAAATGGATACCAATGTGACTCAAAAACCAACTTGTTATCCAAATTGATTGTCAGGGGTTGAGTTTTCAAGAACCCAAGATTTGCATCATATGACAGACCTGAGAAAATCACGAGAATGTCGGGATTCTCGTGATGAATAGCGGATCCACCTTGTTGCATGTATTTATACCAAGCCAACACATCTTGTCGTGGGCCTCGTAGCTCGTTTCTCATGCTCATAGCGACTACCTAAAATGCATATGTATCGATAGGATGTTAAAAACTATCAATGAATACAAAAAATACTAAGTAATCCGTAAACATTTTAAAGATGTTAATACTTCTAATACATATTTTTGGGGGTTTGACCAATATTAAAAATGATTTATATAACATTAACAAATAATATACGTACAACATATTTTTAGTGGTTTGTACGAGCACATGACATTTAACAAATTTTAAAATTTGTGGGTGTTCTTGAGAAGAAACACTTATGATATTAGAACTCATGCCTTATCGAGCATTTATATTTAGAATATTTGAAAAGAGCGAATTACATCTAAGGTCATTATGATTTACCACTTATTGCAGCCACAATCCTTAAACTTCATTAAGTACACTGAGAGTCCCTGGTGTTGCCATATTATTGCACCCGTAGTCCCTGAAGCAAACGGACGTTTTATTAGAGCTGTTAAATCTCCCATGTGCACATCACATGATGGGTAGTATGGTAATTGTCCACCCCTTCCTCATATTTAAACCTGAGTAAATTACATGGAAGGTCTCTGTGGTATAATACTTATTACAGCCTTAGTCCCTGAACTTCATTTACTACACTAGAAGTCTCTGGTGTACACACTTTGTTACACCCATGGTCTCTGATGCCCTCATTTTTTTTTAAAATAACCAAAATACCCTTATGGCCTTTTGTAATAAAGCAAATATAAATAACTTTGAATGTAATAAGTGATAAACCTCATGGACCATTCGTGAAATTTATTATGTTAATTGAATTTTTTTTCTTTTTTTTCTCTTGGATTCATATTTTTCAACATTTATTGTCGCGCCACCAACCTCCCTAAAAAGTCGATCCATCCCAAACTCCTAAATGCGGTTGGCTTCTTCAGTTGTCCGGCCGCCAGTGACGCTCTATCGACCTGCCTGTGCAAAACACCAACTCCTTTGGAAACGTGCATCAATTGTCTGAATCAATTCAGGTCGATAGAACGTCATCGTCGGCGGCTGGCAAAAGGCAAACCACATGTAAGAATTTGAGATGTACGACTTTTCAGGGGTTGGTGGCGCGACGATAAAAGTGGAAGAATATGGATCCAAAAGTAAAAAGAAAAAAAAAATCAATTAACATAAATGAAGTTCAAGGCAACAGGAACCATGTGTGTAACAAAGTGTATACATCTGGGACTTCCGGTGTAAAAAATAAGTTCAGGGACTAAGGCTGTAATAAGTAGTATACCACGTACAGGGACCTTTCATGTAATTTACCCGGGTTTAAATATGAGGAAGGGGTGGACAATTACCATACTACCCATCATGTGATGTGCACATGGGAGATTTAACAGCTCTAATAAACGTCCGCTTGCTTCAGGGACTACGGGTGCAACAAAATGGCAACACCAGGGACTCCCATTGTACTTGATGAAGTTTAGGTGTTGTGGCTGCAATTAGTGGTAAACCACAAGAACCTTAGATGTAATTCGCTCATTTGAAAATGATTTTTTTTTTTTAGATTTTAAATCTCACTAGGTCTGGTCTATTTTGGATTTTTTGTTAATCAACGTCTAACATGATACAACATATTATACTAATGTTAGATTTTATAATTCACCAATCACTTTTTTTATGACGAAAACTTTTATCCTGTATTAACTCGTTGGAAAAGAAATTTGACTTTTATAAAAGTGTATTTGACTTCTGAATGACAGTTATTTATTATGTACACTTACCGAAGGATTGCCATTATAGCGACGAGCAACCGCAACCAATCCCTGAACCCACTCGTCGGAATCGAAGTACTTGTCGCCAAAAAACCCATTTCCGTCATTATCACTACAACACCACTCCGGCAAACTAACGTGATTATCAAGCACCACCATCAGATTCCCTTTCCCAAGCTCATTAACAATAGCATTTTGAGCTTCCACAACGGTCATTTCCAACACTTCGGGGTTGTTTTTTGCGACACCATCTTTAGCGACAGTCAAGTTCCACCGATCTAGAGACTCTGAAACGGTGACATTCGAGTAGCGAGTGTACATATAAGTAGCCCACGTGAGTCGCACGCAGTTAAACCCCATCTTATCGGAAATGTCTGACACAATGTCCTTCATCGGCTTTTTGTTTAGACCCTCCGGGATCATAACGTGGAGGTGGGCCGGCCAGTTTACACATGCCAGTTTTACTCGGTTGCCCGAGTTTTGGTCAACGATCCATCGGGATGACGTGGACAGAGGAAATGAGTTTAAAGGGAGCACAAAGAGAACTAGAAGGAAAATACATGTGGGTTGTAATTGTAAAGGCATATTGAGAAATGGAGATATAAAATGATCAAAAGTGAAATATAATTGTATACTGCTTGGTCTCTTTAAATAGGGTGCTTTTGTTGACATTTAGTGACGAATTGGACTGTCACAGTAGCTCTTAATTTGCTAGCTTTTAATGATTTCCATTATGTACTGTCACGGGTTTTAATTTCCGAATTTTGTACTGTAATATTTTCATCCGCTAACTACCATCAAGTTTACCATAAATTCGTTGTCATTTTCCTCAAAAAAAAAAGGTGAGCTTTTACACAATTTTCTAAAACATACGTTAATGAATATACTCGTAATACTTAATGGCAACTGTATTGACTAAAGTATAGATATGTATTACATTTAGGGGTGGCAATAATGCGGGTTGGGTCATAAGACCGGTGTCAATGGTGACGCAAACTGACGCCGTCAGTTTCTGCCAACTCAGCGCCACGTCAGCATACAAACTAACTAACACTAAACTGACGTACCCATGCCAACAGCACTCCGTCACTTCACCAAATTTGGGCCCCACCACTTACTTTTCTTTTTCTAATAAAAATATATAAACTAATTAAAACATATAACTAATAAAAATACATTTCATTAATTAAAAAAAATTACATAAAAAGACATTAAAATAATTAAAAAAAAGACGTTAATTAAAAAAAAAAAGCCATTAATAAAAAAAAAAAGACATTCAAACTAAAAAAACTACTAATCAAGAGATTCATTGTCGTCTTCGTCTTCGTCTTCGCCAACCGGTCCTTGTGCTCCCGAACCCTCACCGTCACCCTCCTCGTCAACATCTTTAAAAATCGCCAAATCATTTTCAAATTGCTGTGCAATTTCATCTTGAGCGTTTTCAAGCATTTGCTTACGACTTTCGTCAATGTCGTTTGGCACTTTTATGGCTAGGAATTTCCAAGTTTCCAAAATCAATTTTTTGTGTGCCATTTTTGCAACCTTTTTGATAATGCCTGTATGCTTATTGGAGGTTTTTCTAACGAGGTCCAAAGTGTCCAACTTAATGGACCTTCGGGAACTTGCGGCATCGGACGAAGACGAAGTCTTTTGACTTTTCTTGCTCAGACTGCGGCCGGGGGGCGCCTCAACGGGTCATCTTGGAACAACGCATGCATGTTAGCCGGTGTCGACGTCCTTGGTGCCGCCGTCCCTGGATCCATGCTCGCCGGTTCGGTGTCTTCATCGAGGCTTATCGGCTCGGTATCCATGACGCCCACTGAAAAATAGAACTTTGGGCTATCTCTCACCACTTCCAAACAGTCTTCGTATATAAAATTACGGCCGACATTTTCACGGAATTGTTGACGAGCAGCTTTTAGAACGTCCTCGTCTCGCGTACCGCTTCCACGCACGTCGTTTAAAGAATTGAATATAGCACTGAAATTTTTCACGTGAGCCGCAATTTTGGACCATTTGCCCGTGAGTTGGTTCATGTTACGCTTCACAGAAGCAGCCGAGTTGAAGTCCTCGAGAATTTGAGCCCAATGGACGAATTTTTTTTTGCTATTCCCCTTAACACCATCTTCAGAGTTATGAATCCAACGTTGGGCCAAAATCACTTCGTCAGGGGTTGACCACTTTGTTTGTGCCCTTTTTGGCAACGCTTTTTCTTTCCCCTTTTCCACCCTTTTTTCTTTCCCTTTTCTTGTGGGTGTCGGTTCTGGTTGGGTGTCCCCCACATTTTGGGTGTCGGTTGGTGATGATTCTTGGAAATTTTGTGAATAGATAGGTGTGTTTAGAGGAGGTTGTTGGTATTGAAAGTTTGGTGGTGGTTGAGAGTAATGGAAGTTGGGTGGTGGTTGTTGGTAGTGAAAGTTGGGTGGTGGTTGAGAGTAATGGAAGTTGGGTGGTGGTTGTTGGTAGTGAAAGTTGGGTGGTGGTTGTTGGTATTGGTAGTTTGGTTGTGGTTGGGAGAAAGCCCCAAAACCTAGCGATGGTGCCGGGTTGCTTGTTTGACCCGACGAAGAACCGGCCGGTTAGGGTGGGGCGTCAACCGGTGATGAAGTAAGGTAATCCCACATGTCGTTGGATACCGATGATTGACGTCTTTTGGACATTATTGAAAAGTTTGGGAGGAGGTATGATTTTTTTGAGATAGAAAGAAGGTGATTGTGGTGTAAAAAATATAAGAAATGAGTGGGTATTTATAGATGTAAATGAGGGGGAATTTTTTTTGAATTTTTTTGAATTTTTTCGGATTTTTTTGAATTTATTACCGTTTTTTTAATTTATTAATATATATTTTCGAATTTATTTACCGTTAGAAAAAAAAAATTGCTTTTTTTTGATTGGCTGGAGGGTACCATGGGCCCCACCCCCCCGCTCCTCTTCCCGTCCTCTCTCTCGCCAGTATACCGACCGGCGGCCAACCGGCGGGCCAACCGGCGGACCGTGCCAACGGCGCCGGTTCCGGCGGTGGCCAACCGGCGGCCAACCGACCCCCCGATGGCACCGGTCTAAGCCCATGCGTAATGCACGACCGAAAGGGGGGTCGCGACCGGCCACATCGACCTGCTCGACGCGTCGCCCCCGTTACACGCCCCCGACCTCGACGCGTCGACCCCCTTGAATGGTCGGGAAGTCGACCGGTGGTGAACGGCTGGAAACAGACGAATTTTAATGGGGCAACGGCTATAAACGGCTAGTTTGCCCCACACCTCTTCAAATTTTACCCCCTTTTTACCTTATAAATACCCAATCTTTTTCTAAAAAAATTCACACTTCTCATTTCTTTTATTCATACTTACTCAATCGCACACACTATCTTAAAAATGAGTTCCGACGATGAAATGAATGTCGCTAATTTCATTTTTGGCGACAAGGAGGAGGACAAGATTATACATCTTGGTTTTTTACAAACGGCGGCCGCGTTTCTTGAAGGTTCCAGTTCTAGTATCCCTAGAACTCATAGAAGATACGTGCATAGGGACCGTGGCGGTGCGAATGACCGTCTCGTGGCAGCTTACTTCGCTGAAAATCCAACATATAACGAGCAAGATTTTCGTAAACGTTTCAGGATGAGCCGTGATCTTTTCACACGCATTGTTCGCGATCTCACTAATACCGTTCCATTATTTGCGCAACGTTATGATGCACTTGGCAACGTAGGTACTTCTCCGCTAATGAGGTGCACGTCAGCAATTCGTCAGTTAGCATACGGCACCGTACCGGATGCTCTAGACGAATACTTATAAATTGGTGAGAAAACTAGCCGTGATAGTCTCGCAGAGTTCTGTAAAGGGGTTATGCACTTGTATGGAGATGAGTTTTTGCGAAAGCCTACTCATACTGATGTGGTGAAGCTATACGCTTTTCATGAGGAGAAACATGGGTTTCCCGGTATGCTAGGAAGCATTGATTGTACTGATTGGCCTTGGGCTCAATGTTCAAATGCTTACCGTGGGCAATATGTTAGAGGAGATCACGGGAACGAACCATTCATTTTACTTGAAGCGGTTGCCTCACAAGATTTGTGGATTTGGCACGCGTTCTTTGGTGTCGCCGGGTCGAACAACGACATCAACGTGTTACGAGCATCCCATATTTTCAATGATCTCAAAGACGGGAAAGCACCTGAGGTACCTTTTCTGGCAAACGGGGTATCTTACAAATGGGGATATTATCTTACTGACGGGATATATCCGGATTGGTCTGTTCTTGTTAAGTCTATTTCACACCCAAATGCGAATGATGTTAAGCGGGTGAACTACAAGAAAGCACACGAGGTTGCAAGGAAAGACGTATAACGAGCATTTGGCGTTCTAAAGAAAAAATGGGGTATAATAAAAACGGCTGCAAGGTCCCCAAATGTTAACAGCATAAGGGATATAATGTACACTTGTATCATATTACATAATATGATTATCAAAGACAAAGGCAGAGCGATATGTCCCGACTTTCATCCGGAAGAGCGACATAGTGAACTTGACCCCGTACGATCACATGAAGAAGTATTGCAAGTTATCAGGGAGATCCATAATCAACAAACTCATCTAAATCTTAGATCTGATTTGGTGGAACACATTTGTAATCGACAAACCCACCACTAGTTTTTTTTATTTACGTAATGTTTTTTTAATGTAATGTTTTTAATTATTTTTAATGTAATGTTTTAATTATTAATGAAATTTAAAAAATAAAAAAAAAATCCGATCGGTCACCCATTACGGGCTAATGGTCGCTGTGTGGTCATGTGTTTGATCAGGAGAGAAAAAGCTGATGTGGCGCAGAGGTGGCAGGGGTGACCAAACTTTATTTGGTCACCCATTACGGGTAGTCTAAACGGGTTGACCCGTTTGGGTTCGCGGGTTGAAAATCACAACCCTACCCAACCTTTTTATCTAAACGGGTTGAGATCTTCAACCCAACCTATTTATTAAACGGGTTGGGTCATAAACGGGTTGACCCAATAAAACATCAATTTATAAATAAAAAAATATAAAAAATACACATCGTTTAAGATTAAAATCCAAAATAAGTTGATTAGTTGTAATTTACAAATAAAATTTCTTTTAAGCCTATTGTTCAGTGAAAAATTATTCTTTAAAAATATTAAATATTAAAATAGTTGTATAACATAAATATCTTATAAGAGATTTAGGCTATTTATGCTGTTCATTTTCCAAGAAGATAAATACGTGACTTATATTATATGTGTGCCAGATTTTAAATAATAATATATATTATATTATGTATTTAAAATAAATAAATAAATAGTAATATATTTTATTATATTATGCATTTAAGATATATATAATATTTAAACGAGTTGACGGGTCATAAATGAGTTGGAAATTTGAACCCAACCCGACTAGTTTTATGACGGGTTGTAAACGGGTTGACCCATTTACGACCCACGGGTTGAAAGTTATGACCCAACCCGCTAATTTCGGGTTCTAAATGGGTCGGGTTGACAGGTCGAGTTAATTTTTGCCAGCCCTAATTACATTGGTATTTATTAGTAGAAGTCAAATAACTTAATGGCAACTTATTAATTCGTCAGTACGATAACGTCCTATTTAAGTCTTGAAAGTTAAAACTAAAAGGGGTGTTCGTTTGAGTGGTTTGTTTTATCCGAACGAAATAGATGAAACCAAATGGTTTTTGGTTTTTAAAAGTTCAAACCGAACCGTCCAAATTAATTCAAAAACCGATTCGATCCAAATTACAATTTGGATGGTTTGGTTTTATCCATTTAGTTTTCTTAAATATATTTCACAAGAATATAAAAGTATATAATATAAAAACAAATTTAAACTTCAAAGCACTACGCGACCTTAAGTATGTTAAACTCCATCTGGTGCAAACATCTAAGTATAAAGAAGAGTTTGGTGACATGTTTGATCTTGAGAATGAGAGAGAAAATTGATATGCCTGATGTATCACTGGTAAACGAACTTAAATGCAAAAAGCTCACGATCTTTTGAAAATGAATAGTCAATTAGCTAAACGTGAAAATTTTTAAATCCAAAATTAAAAAATGAATAGGCGTTTCATGTAAAGAAACTGAAGCTGACATTACCTATATTGCTATATAAAAATCAAATGTTTATGAATAGTTTACATAATATTTTTTTTACATTGCATTTTTTTTATGTTTTTTTAGAAACAACTTTTTTATTAAAAAAACTAGCGAGAAGCTAGAAAAACAAACTAGCAATTATAAGAAAAAATAAATCATTCAGTCTAACTAACAACTAATTTTTTTACTAGGATTACAAATCCAATTATACGTACTTCCTTAATGGAATCAATCAACACACCTTTCCTGTTATCTCTATTATTGAATGCCACTGCATTCCGAAATCGCCAAAGGATCCACAAAACAGTTAAGCACACATGCTACATTGTACATTTTTTATTTAAAACGTACTGATATAAGTATGTTAATTTATAACTATAATGTGTATCATTATAAACCTGTCACGAAGCGTAGACACATGCTCCTCATTTTACATAAACCTCATAAAATATAACTTACATATAGTAATGCAAGTATTACTTAAAAAAGAAATGGTAAAAAGTTGTTGCAATAATTTCTTTCATAAGAAAAGTATTGGATAAGAAAACAAAAAGTGTCTAGTCCACGAGGGGAAAAGCAAACCTTAATTTGCTTGTGATGACAAACGAACCAGCTGTGATGCAATTGCAAAATTGTGAAAGACTGATGTCTTTTGGCAGCGTTAAAAAAGTTTTAACTTTTTTTTTTGGAACTGCATTTGGAAAAAAGTTTTAACTTACCTTTAACCCGTGTTTTCTAAGGTTAATAAAAGGTTTATTCAAAGTGAATAAACCAATTTTTTTTTAATAAATCTACATTTACTAGGAGTTGATTTTTAAAAAAAAAAGCTCATGGAAGGAACTGATTTTGACACAATATTTTTTATTTCTCACACAGCAAGTTAATAGGAGTTGACATTTATACCCTTAGAGCCATTTTTTAGTTTTTTCCTAATTTTTCACATTTTTGCTCACTACAAAATGTATGACTTATAGTGACTGGCAAAAAGTCAATTAAAAGTCTAAAAACAATCAGTAAATGTATCCAAGTCTATTCCTGATCAAAAGACAAGAGCAAGGCATCAGTATAAACTATATTTGTTAGAAGCTTGTTTTTCCAATTTATTGTGAAATTTACGAAATGCCAGTTATTTGTCTAGATTATTCCCAAATGTAAGAGACGATAACAACATTTAACGACACAATCACAGAATTTATCATTTATCAGTTTATAGTTTTTACACAACTGAAAAAGTATTACATTTTGTGTTTTCATGTAACAAATTATAATAATTACATACAACACTCCTAATCAACCCACCTAACTGACCCTAAGTGTAGTTACAGTGTGGTTAACCATTAACAACCCTTCTTTTTAAATAAGATGTAGGTTTGATGTTAATTAAAATTAGTTATAAAGGAAGTAAGATAAGTGCTGGTCTTTTTTCCTTGAACCACCTTCCCCATATGATTCATTCCATTGCTTCAGCAGCAAAACTAGCTAACCTTTTTTTTTTTTGTTTTTTTTTTTAAATTATAATTATTTTCAAAATCTGTATATTGAAGTAATAATGTAATATTTTAATACCTGGGGTTTGGCTTCCCTAAAGTCCTTGATGTTGAGTGGCCTGGTAGTTATTGCCCTCTGCTCTTCTGGGAGTCATCAAAACCACTTTCAGCTTAGATTTTTTTCGCCTAAAATTCACATTTTCAGACACTTTAAATAACATTAATAATGATTACCTTCATTCAAAACGCGTAATAATAGCTTCATCAAGATCAAAGGGTGTATTAGTTGCAGCAAGAACAAGAATCCTTTCATCCACAAATATAATCATGGGTGAAACTTAGTGTAAACAAAGCTCTCACGTTTTATACTTCTACCTTCCTGGAACAGACTCAATCCATTTTCAACACAATTACACGTATTTTTTATTGGTCAAAAGCGAAAAACTAAGAAATTATGCTAAACTGACATTGCAGCAGAAATAACTAATTTCCCGTTTGGTCATTCTATTTTTCTTAACTTTTACGATGACCATTGAGTGCATTAACCATTTAATTTAGAAAGGAGTTTAAATACCTTTTCTTTCTGGTTTTGGTTGGATCACAGAAAGTCCTGATTCGAATAAGCCAGACATTCGTGCCAAAGTTGTTTCTGATATACACCTTTTCAACAACTACAAAAAGGTATTAAACATAATCTAATCCACTAAGTAAGTGGTTATGAAATTGTCAAAATGCTTACATTAGCAGAAGTACCATATTTGCTTTGAAGCTGACAGACAAAAACACCCCTGCATTAGTATTAGTATAATACAAATAGAGAGATTTTTTAAATCACACACTTACCTTAAGTGAAAAATCCAGCAACAGCAGCTTTGCTTCAAAATAATGACACAAACATTTGAATAGCATTTGCTGATAAAGTTCTTCAAAACCGACAATAAGAAAGCAAAATTATGAGTTAGTCTAAAATCATTCCAAAAAACTAGAATTCCACAAAGATCGTAATAAGTTAATTAATTACCTATGGAAAATCATAGACAGTAACATTGCTATCTTTGCCATCCATAATCATACTGAGCATCTCGGATTCCATCGTTTGTGGTGTGATTCCGTTTGCTGATCCGCTCGTCAAACAATTTACTGTCCTCCCCACTCCAAGCCCTATTCCTATTCCATATTTTCTTAATTTCAAACCCTAATTAACAAACTGCAATTTCAAACCCTAATTAACTCTTAATCAGAAAGCAGATGACATTAAAGATAAACTGAGACGACTTAATAAAACCTACGATTCGAAGCCTGATCGAGATATGCAAAATTCCTGAAGATGTACAGTTATTGATCGAAGAGTAGAGAAGATTTTAATCGAGGACAAAAAATTGTTCCTCAATTCATATCAAATCAAAATGTTGGTATCTTTGTGGTTTTAAACGCGTAGGCATGTGTACAATATAGTTTCTGATTTTTCAGCACAGAAAGTGTTGATGCAATACAAATTCTAGAGTTTCAGTATACTTCTATATGTTTCTCTGTATATAAATCTATTAAATATAATAAGTGAAGGTTTTTATATGCCACGTGTAATGTGCTGAGCCTTCTTTGTATCATTTTCCCCGCTCAATAATATTCTCTCTTTCTTAATTTAAAACCCTAATTTTAGTCAAGCACTTCATTAACGCTCTCTTCACTGATTAGAACTCATGGCGCATAATTACATCAGCTTTACATTTTTCCCCATCTTCTTAGAACCCTAATTCATTTACACAATTGAGTAGAAATAACCTTTAATTCAAATCTAAGTTTTGTATTGATGATGCAGAGCTAATCGATTGATCTACATAATTGTATTGATGATGCAGAGCTAATCGATCGATTTGCCTGGTATTATTTTTCAATCGAGTGTTATATGGTTGTTATATTAATTGCGATTATTTGATAAAAATTTGATAAGATGGATGACATGTAAAGTATCGATTGAAAACCTTGCTTGAGAATATTGGTAATGGAGGATTGATTATTTTGTATGAGAAAGAGGTCTATTCCATCACTAAAGTTGAAAGTTATGTTTGGTTTAATGGAGGATTATAGCACAATTGAATGTGGATTAATGATGATCATTGTTTACTCCCATGACCATTGAGGTGTTAAATCTTATCTTCATGATTATGCCTAAAGTCCGGTAGTCATTTTCTTTAATATTTGTTGTTATTTGGTGACTACTTATTAGTCCTCAAGTTGAAACTGCAATTTCTCTAAGGAAGCAAGTATCTATAGTTTGTCAATGCTTAGAATACAAGTCTGATTATATTTATTTGCTTTATGTGTGATAATTGCATTCTGAAAAAGACTGCAAATTCAGCAGCTAATTGTTGAAAAAAAATCCAAAATTTGAGTTTTATTGCAAAATTTGAGTTTTTAACATCATTATACGGGTAAAAGAGTTTTTATTACAAAATTGCAAATTCCATTGATTTTTATAGGAGTGCAGTTTCACTGATTGTGCCCTTATTTGTAGATATTTCTACTAATTGAATTCATTGAAGTTTTTCCATGTATCATTGTCTGTATTTCCTTTTGTATTATATCTTCCCTTTAATGTTAATTTACTAGAAATGCTAGTGATTTGTGAAATGTATATAAACTATTCGAGGAAAGGTCCAAGAGAAGTGCATCACACATATGGTTATCATTTTGTTTTTGTCCTAAGACCTCAAAAAGAAGTAGTGTATAATCGATTTATGTACAAAGAGAAATTCCCCCCTCATCTCATGTGAAAGAATACGTTAATTACCCAATGTATTACTTTGATTGCGGGCTTATCTCTTAAAAGTTGTTCAAGTTCTAAGAACTATATAATCGGAGTAAATGTGCATTGGTCTTTAGTTTCATGTCCGGGTTAAAAGGTCAAGGATTATCACCCGATTTGGTGTAATTGTGAAAATGAAATCGGAGTTCATCTCATATGATTATCATTATTCACTTAGTTCAAAGGATGAGATGGGTGGTCAATATAGCAACTTACCTAGCCATAGCTGAGAAAATGGCTTACAAATTTTGAGGTCGGTATGTTTTCAATCCCACCAGATAGAAACATCAAACAATTACCATATTCGTTTAAAATAAGAGTTATTAGTAGATAAATATACTGTGTAGTTAAAAATACATTTTTTCTTTATCTTCCTATAAAACCTTTTTTTACCCATCTCTACTTAATGTTATGTAATTTACACTGTATTAAAAGTGTTTTTGATTCTTGAATTTGTAGGTTTGACGAAAAAGTTCAAAACATATCTATTATAGTATTTAAGGTTGGAGACAATTTTGTTTATTGTAATGGGAATCAAATTACTACTGTAACACCTTAATTTTTAAAACACCTTTTAAATCATATTTTTAAATAAAAATATTACGAAGTCCAATATCCCAAAAATACGATTTAACAAAAACCTTTGAAAAGATTATCAGAGTATTAAAATCAGGTGTTACAGAAATACTCCCTCCGTCCCACAAAAAACTTCCCATTTGGATTTTGCACAAGTTTTTAGGTGATGGTTAATGGTGGTGTCATTGATAATACTTTTGATTAAAATATAAGGTTGGATTGGAGAGAGAAAGATAGTTAGTGGATATTAGTCGTGGGATCTTTAGTAATAATGGTTTTTTATTGTGTGGAGCCCATCAAATATGAGAAATGGGAAGTTTTTTGTGGGACAAAAATTTAGAGTGAAATGGGAAGTTTTTTGTGGGACGGAGGGAGTAATATCATAGCCATAGGATAACGGGATCTACCTATAAGCTCCCGAACTAAAACATCTCTAGGCCACCTCTATCGCGACCTTCTATTCCTTCAATCTCGAACCTGAGTACATAGCCAAAAAACAAAGTAGTACGTGAGACAAAATAGTCTCGTGAAATACATGGGTTTTCGACCCATTCTCAAATATAATAAAAGTCGTATTCATTACTTTTCTTTATTCATTTATTTCTTATTAACTCGTGATCTTATCATTTTTATACATATATACTAGTAAGCTAACCATAAGCTTACTCTCATCATAATCACATACTTGTAAGCTAACATTTGCTTACACATACTTTATCACATACGCTACGAACCTCTCCGAAGCAAACTCCCCCGATGTGGGTTATCTAGGTAAACTCCCCCGTTTCCGGGTTATCTATTGCTCCCCCGATTTCCAGGTTATCTGAAACTCCCCCGCTTTCCGGGTTATCTATTTCTCGACACACTACCCCTGCGCAGGATGGTACCGCCCCAAGTAGGTGTCACTAACTCCCCCAACTTGTGTGGGTTATCTGTGATCCGGATCCTTTTCTCAACACATATTGAAATCATCAAATACGGGCCTATGCCCCAATAATACATACTCAAACATAAATTGGAATATATATCTATTCTAATTATCATATTATTCTCATTTCTTATTCAATTTCAATATTGACTTTACCAAGTCCTTTATTAAATAAAAACATATTTATCATTTATCAAAATCATATTACTTTAACTTCTCTTTGACTAGAATACCAATCTAATTCTAGTCACTTTATATTTATTCTCCTAGCAATTCAATCGCTACTTTTATTAGTATAATATACTAATCAATACTTGATACTTGAAAATCAGTGTTGTTAGCTTAATTAATATATATTATTAATAAGCCAAATATCATACTTTCTCAATCATTACTCTTAGTCAAACCTCATATTAATAAAGAATTATTAATTACTTTTCATTATCATAATCTCTTTCAAAAATCATTAGTCATTCAGACATACTTAAATAGTCTATTACTTGCATTCTCTTGCCTTTTTAATCATATCTTTATTAAAAATATTTATTAATAAAAATCATAAAACATCATAGTTTTCAAAATCATTTGCTATGTACTCAGTAAAAGTCTTATGTACTCACCTTAGCCAAGCTAAATCCAAATCGTGTTCATTAACACGAATCATTGCTTTCCAACTTGTGAAATGTCACCAATCTTTAGGTCTTCTTGACCTACCATCAATATCATCATATAATCCAGTTATTATCCATAACTAGTCACTAATCAATCTAAAATAACCTCCTTAACCACCAAGTTCATCCAACTTGGTGGAATCTCAAACCCTAGTTCAAGATTTCCATCAACAAAACTCAAATCTAACAAGAACACAAGGTTCTTAAGCTTACAAAGAGTGTTCTACACTCATCTTAGTCATCTTCCCCAAAGATAACTTGGTAGGTTACCCAAACCACCATTTTTCCCCAAATAAAGTTCATAACTAGCTAGATAATCATCAAATCCATGCTATGAACACATTTTCCTTGACAATATGTTGTAGATCTAAGTTATATAAACCCAATTTCATCACCCATTACAAACCCTCCAACTAGGGTTTGCATACTTTACCATTTTCACCCAAAAACATCATCCGTAACTAAAAGCAGTAGAGATTTACCTTATATTTCAACAATGGAGTGAGAATCATGTGATTTGGAGTCCAAAATCAGCTCCAAACGACCTTTTCCACTCAAAAACGTATACTCACATGTAGAGAGGAGTTCTAGGTTTTAAATTGCACAAAATGGCTGAAATCCCGATTTTACTCAGCTTCAGCAAAAGTTCGCGCCGTGAACTCAGGCGTGAACTTCCCGCGTCAGAACCCAAAAATCTCTGTCGGTAGTTCACGGTCGTGAACTAAAGTTCGTGCCGTGAATTCAATCGTGAACTAGTTCGAGGCGTGAACTCGGGCGTGAACTTTTCCAGCAATACATATCAAACGATGTCCGATTGACACGAAACCAAATCCCACGGTTTTTAAATGATTTATCCTTATTTGTCATATTTTTCCCATAATTTATTCGGTACAAAATTTCGGGTTGTTACAACTACATTGGTATGGATAATGATCAACCTCCGAATAAAAATAGTATTCTTAGTATTTTCTGCTGTGTTTTTATTATTTGCGTTGAGCCCAAGAATTGCGTTATTTTGGTAATAATCTAACTTTTTTCTTTTATGAAAATAGTTTAAGGAGGTTGTTTGATTCTCTGAAAGTGTACTTTGGTCACTTTTAGATCCATTTGACGTGTTCCCTGGACATATATAAACAAATGTTTTAAAAATATTACCATATACTTTACTGAATGTTAGAATCCAAGACTAGAGCCATCAAGTTGCAAAATTTGGGTCTGAGTTGGTTTTATTGTGATGCATTTTTGATATAATTTTTAATTTTATTTTTACAGACAAGTTTACTGTCCTATCATTTTTGATGCACTTGAAGATTATTGTAAAAATATCCTATTCCATCAATCATTTCTAACCCATCTCAATTTATTAATTTTACAGATTTAACTTGCTCTAAAGATGTAAGGTAACCCAAATTGACCCAACCTTTGAGGCATTTAAAATTTGTTAGCGGATAACAGTTTACACTTTTATCTTATATAAAAGATACATTCAATAAAATTATCAACAACCCGTGAATTTCACGGGTTATAACCTAGTGTGTTTGATATATGGTTTCTCCTCTACGCAAATTTCAGAATTTTGCAGACACATACAAACAACGCAAATTGTGTTTAGAAACCAGAAAAGGTAAGGATTCAATGTAATATAAGGTTAAAACATAAAAATTTGAAAAATCTAGACCAATTCGGTTTCTTGGGCCCGGTCCGGTCAAATATCCAGCGGTTCAATACTACTCACATCTTGCATATTGACCCGACTACATTCGACCATTTTTCGATGCGACCCGATCGTTAAAACATTGTGTTTGACAAACAAGATAGAAAACAAAATCAACATAAACATATAAGAAACCTGATATTCCGTACTACTTAGAACTACATTAAGAAAAGTAGACCATGCTACATTACATAACCTTCACTAATACATGCTACTAGAACTACATTAAGGAAAATAGAACATGTTACATTACAAAACCTTCACTAATACATGCTACCACCACCATCGTTAAGATTAACCTCCTAGACATCGATAAGGAAATTCGATTTAATAACACTCGTACAATTTGATATCCATTTCGAGCCTAAAATAATAAGAATCTTGTGCAACATCGGTACGAAAAGTAGCGATCCCTCGTGCCATAAAGAAATCACCCGTGCCACCAACGACCGAAAGGTCCCTTGTCTCCTCACCCATCATATCCGCACCCATAATGTTTATAGTCCCTTTATGTTCACCAGAATTAAAAATTAAAGTGTAAGAAAACCAAGCGTTATACGCGGTCTTCATATCATAAAAGTAAAACCCTTGAGCCCGAGCCACGGGAGGAGATAACAAATGGTTGTTTTTGGTTATGGGATCGTCAAAGACCACAAGCATCCCATGGTTGAAATTCCCGAGCTTTGTAGGGTTCACGACGGCTGCTGATGTGGCATTAGCGGTGTTGGTGCCATTGAAGAGGATGTCATGGTAGTAGAGCACGAATCTTTTGCAAGGTTTGTTCTCGTTATATTTTCTTGAGTGAGCTAATGTGGAAAGAGAGTGGAGGATCAAGAATGATGAGAGAATGAAAGTAAGGTTTTTGTAAATTATTTGTGCCATAGCTAGTTCTTTTCTGTGTGCAACAATATGGGATTATTTGCTCTCTATATATAGTTGCAAAATGCCACTTGCTTTAGTTAGATACGAATTCATTTCTACATCATAATTTTTAGCTCATAAATCGCACAATGCAAGTTTATAGCTAACTATACAACCATACTAAGCAATTGTTGTGATGAATGCAATAAAAGTTATGGTATAAAAATTACCCATTTATTAGGTTTATATGTAAGATGTTTGTACTAACAATCAGGGTGCAAAACAAAGCCTTAATAGATGCCTACTAACAATCAGGGTGCAAAACAACGCCTACCGTTGGAAATGGATCTTTGCATATCAAAAATCCAAAACTCACCAACCCTTTTCACGTGAATCCAAATTTTTATTACTATTATTTCATAATAATATAATCATCATTTTAATCTGATCTCAGTCCATTCCCTTTGTCGCCTTGATCCAATTATATCGTTCCAAACAATAATTGAGATACCCAAATTCCGAACGGTGTTTTTGGTACTCGAAATGAATTTACCTGTTTTCCCGCCAATTTTATTACTCATTTTTCACGCCAAAAATAACCGATACAATTGTTGGCCAACGGTCACGACTATTAGGATTCCAACCGCCATAACTGTCATTTGTATATATACAGATGTTTGATCTTATTTGAAAGAAACGGAAAGATACAATTCTCTTTCTCTTCTCATTATTTTGTGCATAGAAACATAAAGTTTCTTATCGTCTTATCCCACTAGAGATTTCGTGTAACATATACAAGATGCGAAATACTTTATTTGGAAAGTGGATTATATATGATTCAGTCAAATATGTAAGATTATCATCACACGCTAACCTCAGTTTCTAATACAATGATCAATCTAGTTTAGTCTTCTTCCCTTAAGTTAGACATTTTGTGTATTCTTATTGGCCAAAACAAAATATAGCAAATACATATTCAAAAGTATGTCTCTTAACTTTAACTAATTGTATTTGATCCATCATCATCTGTCAGGATCGATTAACTATAGACAAGTTAATAAACACCTTAGATCTAATTGAATATAGAAGTTGCAGCGGATCAACACTATATCAATGTAATTAAGAACAATGAACTGTAAATAACATGCAAAGTATTACGAACACAGTTTCACAAAAAGCTTCAATGTATATTATCAAGTTAACAATACACACGTGCGTTTACAATTCGTAAGGAACTATTTATAATAGTCCTTGAAGCTAAACTATTTACCCTAGTTATTCTAGGATTTGATTTACATCGAATAATAAAAATATACATTGATTTACATTCTATAACTATCTTTACGAAGATCTCGGACTTGATATTCTTCAAAAACACGTATCAGTAGTAAAACTTATCACCAGTAGTAAATATGTAACATCAGTAGTAAACTTGGTGATCAGTAGTAAGTCCAGAAACTATCGTCAGTAGTAACTACTAAGATCAGTAGTATCTTCAATCTTTGCATGATCAGTAGTAACTTAGTTATAGTATCATCAGTATCAACTTCTCCAGTAGTAACATATTCTGCCCCATCAGTACTAAGTATGTCAGTACTAACTGCAGCATCAGTAATAAGTTGATCTGTGTTTTGCTCCAACAATCTCCCCCTAAACTTATTGATTATCTTTTTAATCAATCAAGTTTCTTTTGCTCTTCTTGTTCTCTTCTTCTTTTCTCAAGAGTTCTTTGATTCTGTTGAAGCCTTTGTTCAATAATATATCTGCTGTTCCTCTTTGTAAAGTAATTCAGTTTGTTTTGGAACATAACAGCATCATAGGGTTTCATCAAAGTGTTTATGAATATCTGATACATAGTCTTCTCAGAATGTGGATATTCTTTTTCATATAAGTACAATTCACACACTTTGCCTGATTTCTCAAAGAAGTACATATTAGCAGTAGGAATGACATTCCAAGCATACACATTACCTGGATTTGTAAATTATTCTGGATAATTATCTGGATAAAATGCAGCATCTATCATTTTAGTTAGGTATCCAGCTCCAGATTCTTTCCATGATTTCTTTGTCATTCTAGGTTTTCCAATAATCAGAAGCTTGATTACATCACTTCTAGAACATGATCTGATTAAAGGTAACCATCCAGTGAATCTCTGTACAACTTTGTCTTCCCTTATGACTTCTATAACATTGTTTTGTATCACTCTCCAGTTAATAATTGGATTGTTTTGTAATGGAGCAATAGGCATTTCAAGAACTGGTACAATTTGTTTTGATTTCTTCTTTGAGCTTTGTTCTTGATCAACAGTTTTTCTTTTCTTTGATTGGGGAGTTGAAGTTTCACCAATAGTTGAAACACTAAAAGATGATTTTTCATTAAACCATTGTATACGATGCTGATCAAACTCCTTTTGTGCAACTGATTCTTCACATAACTGCAAATAAATCAACTCTTTTTCAAAATTATTGATGTATAGCTGCTCTTTAAGCCTCTCACAAAATTCAAAACCATCATTCTTCAAATCTCCACCATTAACCGAATCTCTTGCAGACATCACAAACCTAAATTCATCTTCATTCAGATTTTGGAATGTTTTTGCAAACTGAGAGAGATTAACTGGATTGATCTCAGAATCGCCATGAAAAACCGCCATTACATCTTCTTTTGGCTGAAAAATCGGTTCATTATTAGCACCAGAATCATCAAGTTCATTAGTTTGTTCTGTTACACTGATTGCAGATTCTATCTTATTATCTTCTTCAAGATTTATCAAACTGGTTGTATTATCTGGTTCTGAAATTGAATGAGTATACTCCTGCATTGACCCTACATCTGGTACCTGATCTTCCCCACTTGCAGCTTTAAATTCACCTGCTTTTTGAGTAAATTCATCAACAGGAGTAACTACCACATAACTGCTTTCGGGTTTTTCTTCAATATCAACTGTTTTTGGAGAAGAAACTGTTTGAATTGTATCTGGAACCGAATCATTAACTGCCATATCAGCTTCGGAAGCTTCTATTGGTAAATCTGATGTGGAGGAAAGATCAGGTGTCGCCACATCAGCATTTGATGAGCCAGTAAGCTCTGTGGCTGAATCTTGAACAGGTGTTTCTGCTATTGGTAAATCTGATGTGGAGGATAGGTCAGGGGTCGCCACATCAGCATTTGATGAGTCCGCAAGCTCTGTGGCTGAATCTTGAACAGGTGTTTCTGTTATTGGTAAATCTGATGTGGTGGATAGATCAGGGGTCGCCACATCAGCATTTGATGAGTCAGAAAGCTCTGTGGCTGAATCTTGAAGAGTTGTTTCTTCAATAGGTATGATGATAATGTGTCATACCATGCTCTTGGTGCCTGATGTAGGCCATATAGAGCTTTATCCAATTTGAACACATAATCACCATGTTTTGGATCTTCAAAGCCTGGAGGTTGGCATACATAGACCTCTTCTTCAATCTTCCCATATAAGAATGCACTCTTAACATCCATTTGATAGACTTTGAACTTCTTGAATGAAGCATATGCTAGAAATATTCTTATGGCTTCAATTCTAGCAACAGGAGCATATACTTCATCATAGTCTATTCCTTCTTCTTGAGTGTATCCTTGGGCTACAAGTCTGGCTTTGTTCTTGATCACTATACCTCTTTCATCTTTCTTGTTTCTGAAGATCCATCTTGTCCAATGGCTCTTTTTCCTTTGGGTAGAGGTACAAGTGTCCAAACAGCTTGTAATTTAAATTGAAGGAGTTCCTCTTGCATTGCCTCAATCCAGTTTGAGTCCTTCATTGCTTGTTGGATCTTCTTTGGTTCATCCTGAGACAGAAAGCATTCAAACATACATTCATTAGCAATTAAACTTATATTACACATATTTGCAGTTAAGCTTTTGTTTAATTTGCTTCTTGTTTGTAGTGGTGAGTTGACATCTCTTAGAACAAGGTCTAATGGATGGTTCTTTTGAGTCCTTGTAGTTGTAGCTTTATCAACCACTAGTTGATTTTCAAGATTGGACTCATTTGTCTCAGGTAGTTGTTCTTCTAGAGATCCTTCATTGTCATTGATATTTGGTTCATCATCATCTTGGTCAGAGTTACTACTGCTATCATCTTCATTGAGATCAGTAGTGTTGTTGTTGTTACTGGTATCAGTAGTATCTTGAGAATTTAGGTTATTGTTGGGACCAGTAGTATTTTGAGTACTATTACTGGTATCAGTAGTATTTGAATTACTACTGTCCTAAATTCTCAGAGTTACTACTGGTTCCAGAACTTGAGTTATTACTGACATCAGTATTAACTACTGGAGCAGTATTAACTACAATGTATCTCATTTCCTCTTGACCAGTATTAACTGATGATGTTCCTTCCTTTTGATTGTGACAATTTGAATTACCTGCATTGAAATTCATGTTAGAATTAAAGGATTTGGTTAGATTGTCTATGTCAAATAGCCAATCTGGACCATTTCCTTGTTCATTAGGTACATTTTCATTAAAGGATACATTTATGCTTTCTTCAATTATCCTTAGTCTTTTGTTGAATACTCTGTATGATTTGCTTTGAGTAGAGTATCCCACAAAGATTCCATCATCAGCTTTGCAGTCAAATTTACCAATTTGTTCTCTTGTAATTAAAATAGTACAAGGACAACCAAATGATTTTAAGAAACTTATAGAAGGTTTTCTTTTATTGAAAAGTTCATATGGTGTTTTAAAATGTGGCTTCACTATTAATACTCTGTTTTGAACAAAACAAGCAGTATTAACAGCTTCTGCCCAAAAAGTGATTGGTAATTTTGAGTCTGCTAGCATTGATCTTGCTGCTTCTATGATGGTTCTATTTCTTCTTTCAGCTACACCATTTTGTTGAGGAGTTCTAGGTGAGCTGTATTGCCTGTCAATACCTTTAAGATCACAAAAGTTAATTAAGTTAGCATTTTTAAATTCTGTGCCATTATCACATCTTATGGCTTTAACTTTTTGATCAGATGTGTTCTCCAGTTTGACAATTAAATTCTTTATGAGTTCACTTGATTCATCCTTTGTCCTGAGAAAGAAAACCCATGTATATCTGGAAAAGTCATCAGTAATAACAAGACAATATTGTTTCTTTCCAATACTCATTACATTTGTAGGTCCAAAAAGGTCCATATGTAAGAGCTGTAAAGGAACAGAAATAGAGTTCACAGTTTTGGACTTATGAGAAGTCTTGTGTTGTTTACCTTTTAGACATGCAACACAATGATGATCACACATGAATTGTTTTTGAGGTAGTCCAATGACCAGATTTCTTTTTACCAAATTATTCATGTTTTTAAAATTTGTGTGACACATCCTTCTATGCCATAGTTCTGATTCAGTGGTGTTTGCCTTGGATATAAAACAGTTGATCTCATTTGAAGAAATGAGTTCTCCCCCTATATCTAGGCAATACACATTGTTTCTCCTTGGAGTTCTTAAAACAACTCCAAGGCAAATATATCCGTAGATCTTCCATACTAGTTAGGCTCTATATAACCGTAGATCTTTAGGCTCAAGAATAGTTAGTTCTTGATCTGGAATAAGCATATACAAATAACAAAATTGCGGAATTAGTTGAACACATATGTATAGCTAAACAAGTTTTCATCATTAAAAGCCTCAATTCTACATATAAATATATAGAACGGTTTTTCGTTAAACAGGATCAAACGACCTTGAGGCTTAGGTTTTACACACAAACACGTTAAAACGTGGGTTCTAAGAACATCTAATTCTATGTCATTAGGTTTCTTTATATACTAGAAAACCTAAGACTTACAAGGAAAAGATAATAACTAAATCTTTTAAACTAATAAAGATATACTATATCTTTTACATTTATAATTATCTCCTAAATCTTTATTTGAATTTGAACTTTCATATCTTCAATTTAGGTCCTTGTAGTTTAATAGTTTTGACTAATCAAATCTTTAATGAATATTTAATAAAAATATTCCTAACATCATCATCTCACTATTAGCGTTGAAAATCAATTGTTGATATGTATCTTTCATTCAAATCGATTAAATATATGGCCGTGTAAGGATTTAGGAATATTTCAGATGATTATCAAGAATTGTTTAGCCCTTGATCATCTCATCTAATATAAACTTTATTTTGATTCATAGGGTAACATATTTTTATTTCATTCCATCTTGAAATGGAAAAAATGTTAAAATAACACTCTTTCAACTTCTCCACTAGACATGTGAACGGTCCAAAAACCGAAACGAACCAGTCAGAATGAGAACCGAAAAATGATTTTGGCAGGACTGAAAACCGGACCGGTATGGCGGTGTGGGTTCCTTCGGTTTCAGTGTTTGGCCGGTTTGAACCGGATTAATAATGGGCTATAATTGTAGATGTTATTTTGGTCGGATAAAGGGTAGCATGTTTATTTTTGATCAGTTGAGAACGTCTTAATGATGTAGTGGAGAATGAAGTGATGGAACATAGAAAAAGGTAATGATGAATATTGAAAACATGGGATGGAAAGGGGAAAGTAGCAATTGGTGACTAATATGTTTAATTTTCTAGAATCTAGATATTGAATAAACATTGTTTTTTATTAGTTCATGGATGCCAATGCATTCTACGACTGAATTGGAGATTGAAACGTTATGAGTTCTCTATAATTAGTTTATAACAAATTTATATGTATATAGCTAATAGTGGGGTGTTGATGCCTCGTATGTTTAGCAGATTAATCATATATTCTCTTGGGGGCTGGCTTCTAACTTTAATTGCTTAACACTTTTATAGCAGTGGGCTACATGTATTTGTCGTTCCTCTGGGAATTTAGAAACGAGAAGGTTTTTCCTAGTTCGGGCCGCGACAAAGATTTGGTGTTGTCAGGTAAAATACGGGTTTTATTTTTCTTCTTATTTTTGAATTAAGAATAGATTAAAATGTAGTCTAGGTAATAGATGGTTAGATTGGTGTAATGTTCTTATGTCTTTTTTTTTTTTTTTTTAACTTTATGTTATTTCCTAGCTTTTCACTAGTGGTTTTCGTTTCATTCATGTTTGGTTTGGTGTGGGTCAAATGATACTCTGTCCATAGCTCGTCCATTCAAATTCTCTTTCCATTTTTTTAATCACTAAACGCATTACTATCGTCTTTTTTATTTATCAAAAGATTCTTAATTCTTTGAATCCTAAAATTTCATATGTTGGTAATTTACCAACACACAGTTTTCACAATAATAAATAATGATTATAGTTAAAGCCCGATTAAAATATAACTGACTTTAGATTTATAATTAAAGGAATGAGTTCCTTTGAGAATTAATATATTGGGTGAGAATACGAGAATATATCTCAGCCATTCATTTTAGGGCGGAAGTGTTATTTATTCACCAATGAATACTCTTGAATCATACATGATTACTCGGGAACGGGCGTGAACTTCGCGGAGAGAGAAAACACTGGACTGTCCGCGAAGTTTCGAACCCCGCCCCTATGTAATCATGCATAATTCAAGGGTATTCATTAATGAATACACTATGTGTATTCTAGTTTAATCATACATGAATAAAAATTCTCACATTCACAAATTTTCAATCCTCATAGAAACTCTCCCCCTATAATTGAAAATATTAAATTTGTATAAAAAGGAAATGCAGAGGATTAAGAACAAAACAAGGTAGACGCAAATCAACCACGCTATGTTGACCGTTTGGAAGATCCTAAACCCAACATTCATCATTTCATCATTCCATGTTTTCATAATATATCATTATCTTTTTCTATGTTCCATCACCTCATACTCCACGAGATTCTCAACTGGTCAAAACTAAACATGCTACCCTTTATCCAACCAAACATTTGAAACTACAGTTATAGTCTATTATTAATCCGTTGTACAAAGGCATACTGGAATCCACCAGACCAGATTAATCGATTTGTATGTTGCTCGTTCAACCAACAACTCATGAGTTGATGTTAATTGTTAATTTTGGCTTCCTATCTTACTTTATGTTTGCAATTTCAAGATTTTGAGAACAATGCTAACAACTTTAGTGTGTATTAAAAGATGATGGAATTTCTGATTCTAGAAATTTCTCATTAATATGTTAAAATCAGTAACCTTTTGGAGAACATTGAAGGTAATATTGGTATAGCTACTTCAATGGTCAAACAGAATGGTGTGAATTTGCTTCATTGTCTCATCGATGGATATGCTCTGGATTTTATACATTTTAGCCATGCTATCTTATTCGATTTTTCTGGGTTTTTTTCGCTTTTATGTTTGAAAAAATCTATTTTGGGCTTCTATTAATTTTCAATTTTAGGTGGTAGTGGTGTTTAGAGTCTCTTGACGAAAATGATCACAAGAATTCAAGAGGATGAAAATACAGAACAAAACCAAGTGTATGATGAACCTTCACCCATTTCGGTATGCATAAAAAATGTCGTATGAACAACCCGATTAAGGGGGTGATTGTTGGGTTAATTGAGTATTGTTATGGGTCATTGGGTCACACTTTGGTAGAAAGTAGACTTGGTATTTGTGTTAGCAAATTAGCTGGAGATATAAGGCTATCAGGTCGGGGCCTTACCATAATCTGAAAATTTCTGCAACATTATCTGCCACCTTAGCAACCACACCACACCACATCACTTTATCCAGGAAATACCCACCACACCACACCATTTTTTTCCAACTCATCATTTCTTTTCCATTTATTTTAAATAAAACACAAATTACATTATAATAAAAATACAAATAACAACTTAATAAAAATAATACAAATTACATATATTTTAATCTTCGTCTTCATTATTGTCTTCATTTGCGTTGTGATTTGCGTTATTGTAGAAATTTTCCGCCAAGTCTTCTTGAAGTCTATCGTGTGTTGCATTGTCTCGAATGTCAACAACCCTATGCAAATATTCAGCGGTTCCCGGTACATACAACGTATGTCGGGAGCCGTCCGACACGTAATGTGAAATATTGCGACCTTTGTCTTCCACAATCATGTTATGCATTATGACACATGCATACATCATGGATCTTAAATTATCTAGTTGATAGGTACGCGCCGCATTTTTAACAACGTGCCACTTTCCCTTTAAAACCCCAAAAGCACGTTCTACGTCCTTACGTGCTGATTCTTGTTTTTTGGTAAACAAGGTTTGTTTTAGGTTTGACGGATGCCGGTAAGCCTTCACAAATGTAGCATGACGAGGATATATTCTATCGGTAAGATAATAACCGAATTGGTAGTGATGCTGATTCACAATGAATGGAGCTTGGCAACAGAGAGTGATGAACTGCATTTGAATCTTCAAATGTCAACCAATTTTGGAGGAGGTGGTTACTGGTCAGATTGTATATTTCTTTGCTAAAATCTTGTAATTATATCTGTTTAGTTAAAATAATCCACCAAATACTTGTAGTGATCAGGTTGAAAATTCCAATGATTATGAAAATAACGAATTTGTTGATAAAGTCATAAAGATAAACCAAATGATTTTAATATTTTTTTTATCAAGAGCGGGGATTCAAATATAAATCATTTACTTGTAGAGAAATGGCTTAATAGGGATACTGATTTGAACACTATTTTTCCAAAAGATGCAGTTGGTATACATTTTTCATGTGATGTTTTTTATTCAAAAATTAAAGAATGGTGATTCTTGTCATCTTGTGATAGAAAATGGCTAGTGTATTCAAAAAAACTTGATCTTTTTAGGCTTTGGTTTATATTAATAGTGTTTTTATTTAACTCTAAAATTTTCTGCATTATTGGGGCATAAATTTCTCATATCGCCCGGGGTATAGAAAACATATGGACCGGCCCTGGATTTGACCCCATCGGCCAATTAATTAGACGTTGTTGTGATTATTTTCTGATGATATAGATAGTAAAATCGGGAGATGGACATGACACCGGATTCCGCCGTGGCGATGGTGATGGGATTGAATTCCAGGACAGATGTAAGAAATGTGGCATCACGAAGTGATATTCTGGGTTGAAACTTGAATATATTAAATATTGGGCCTTCGACTCTGTACAATATATATGACCCAAATGTGTATAACATTAGCATGGTCGTAGTTGGGCCATAATTAATGGATTTCATGTGACTTGGGCCTTCAATATTCTCTGTTAATTACATCATTAAATTCTACACTTATTTAAGAGTAAATTACATGAATGGTCCTTTATGTTTATAGCAAATTTCACCAATGGTCCTTTAACTTCAAAAATTACACCGAAGGTCCTTATTTTGGAAAGTTTTTTCACCGATGGTCCTTTACGAAAAAGTCCGTCTATTTTTTAAGTTAACTAACATCACATGTGATGCACATGGGGGTATTTTGGTCAATTTGTCTTTCCTAAAGGACCATTTATAAATTTGCTATAAACTTAAAGAACCATTCGTGTAATTTAATTTAGAAGGGTTAAGACAAATTGACCAAAATACCCCCATGTGCATCACATGTGATGTTAGTTAACTTAAAAAATAGATGAATTTTTTCGTAAAGGACCATCGGTGAAAAACCTTTCAAAAATAAGGACCATCAGTGTAATTTTTGAAACTAAATGACCATTGATGAAATTTGCTCCTTATTTAAACTATCAAACTTGAGAAATAGTATTGATGTAAATTTCATTTTATAATAAACCTAAAGGACCATTCATGTAATTTACTTCTTATTTAAACTATCAAACTTGAGAAATAGTATTGATGTAAATTTCATTTTATTAATCACAAAATAACATGCGTAAAATATTAATTCTTTTTCCTCGTATCATTTTTCAATATTTATCTTAGATTAAATGAATAGACACGTAAGTAAACACAAATGATATGTACCAATGAGTTTATATAGTGAGTTATATAAACTTAGACAATTAATATATATATATATATATATATATATATATATATATATATATATATATATATATATATATATATATATATATATATATATATATATAGTGAAGGATTATATTGAGAACCCTGATTTTAAAAAGAACTCTGAGAACTCGTCAATTTAAATCTGAGCCGTTGAAAAACTTAATTAATGATAGAGATGATTTGTGGCATAAATGTAATTAATGGTTATTTTATTTTAAGAATTTTTATTAAAAAAGGGTACAAAGGTAAAATTACTTGGAAAGATATTAAATAAAAAATAAAAAAATATCTCTCTCTTCCTTAAAATTCGTCCAGCCCTCTCTCACTCTTGTTAAAAACCTCCATATCTCACGTACACCAAAAACCTGCAACAACTTTCTTTATTCATCTTGATTTCTCTCAAAAGCGTTATGGAGATCCGATTTTATTTTTGTTTTTTTTGCAGATCCGATTGCCTTTTTTTTCATACACCACTTATTCCACTTGATCTCCTAAAAAACGTGATGAAGATCTGGTTTCTAGATCCGTTATAGGTTTCATCGATTTCTTCATCTTCCAAATTCCCGAGGTTAATTCTTCTTTTTCTAACTTCCCATGTCAATGATTTGAATGATCTGATATATGAATTTTACTCGATTTGTTGTTTCATTTTATGTACAAGATTCAATTTTAGGGTTTTGACATCATGCATGTTTAGTTAATTTAAGGTATTACTTGTGGGTTTTGCTTATTAACCTCCGAAATTGTAATCCTAAGAAAGAAAATGGTTATTGTGTTTCTAAGATTTCTTAAATTAGGTATTTTCTTCTTGGGTTGATCCGAATTATAATTCATGGTATAATAAATTAATTCATATTTCTTTTGCTTAATTTCATTTGCATTTGTGGAGAAATATGAGTCCTCACGTGGGATTTATTTTATTAATTTAGGGCTTTGTTTCACTTTTGGAAGGTGCAATACTCGAATGTATTAAATTATTGTTTGACATATCATATTCGAATTGTGTTTTTCAACCAATTAGAATTGTTTATTTTACCCAATTTAGTGTTCTTTAATAGCCAAAAGGAATTCACCTTCAGACTCCACAATCTTCATTACACCGAAAATAAAAACAATAAGAAAAAATAAATAAAAGTAGGTTAAAATTTCATGTATGCAAATGTTTGTATTGCAATTATTAATTATGGTAACATTAATGTTCATATTAGGTTGCATATAGGTTCTTAAGTTTTTATGGGCTTTTTTTTCAGCAAGCTGCTTAAGGATGCTAACTTTTAGATTTGTCAAAAACAACTCTGGATAAATGGAAAACGGAAAATGCTTTTGGCTCTCGGACATACATGTTATTCAATTTTTTATACTTTGCATATATGCTTTGTTATTGTTTGGATGTGAAAATGTTATTCGTGCAATGTTTTTACATCGGTGTTTGTTTGTTACATATATGTTATCGGTAAACCCGTTTCAACTTTATAGACTTATACATCTATGTTCTCGCAAACACATATGCTCAACTGGTTTATAACACTGATTTACACTAATTAAGGAAAAATAACATTAATTACCGGAAAAAATAACATATACGCAAAAACGTCTCGTCTACATGTAACACTAATTACAAAAAAAAGAACATATATGCACAACGGGCTCGATAAAAATAATAAAATAAAAATAAATTTTCAAAAATAATTCCTAAATTTTAGGAAATTTTCAGAAAAGGAAATAATTTTCTTTTTGGTAAAATGTCCTATATACCCCTGAATAATTAATATGAATTAAATTAATCAAAATCAATTTACTAAATTCTGATTGGTTAATAAGAGTTCTCAGAGTTCTTTTTGAAATCAGGGTTCTCAATATAACTCGACCCTACATATATATATATATATATATATATATATATATATATATAGAGAGAGGAGGGTTCATGCGAGAACCATTATTATTGCGAGAACTGCGAGAACCACTTTCTGACCAATCATTTCAATTTATTAATTTTTAAATCCTAAAGGGCATTGTAGTCATTTTTAATCTTTTATTAATTGTTTTTAATTCTGATAAATTAAGACAAATTCAGTTTCTATAATTAAATCAAAACTTTCATTCTATTTTCTAGGATGTTAATTCTGAAAGTCGTATTTTATTAATGAAATCCGTAGTGATTCATTGATGAACGCATATAAATAACTAACATTTTTTAACGTATTCAATGATGAACACATATTATTAATGAACAAATGTACAAAATTGTTAAACATATTATTAATGAACAAAATTACAACCAATAAATCTCTATAAATGAACGATATTTGTAAGTCTAAATCTAGGTAACAGTGCACAAAAATAAATCTATGCAACAGTTCACTATTATTTACCGGAAAGTTAAAACCTTAATCTTTGTTCATTGGTGAACAACTAGAATCATTAATCTTTATTAATCTTGTTCATCGGTGAATAACTAGAATCAAAGGATATTCAACGGAAATTTGAAGCCTAAATCCCTCTTCATTGGTAATGCAAGATCATAAATCTCATTATATCAAAACAAAAACTTCTAAAATAAAAAAAATACCATATCAAAACAAACACTTCACTGTACATATGAGTAACCGACATGGCAAGCTAATTTTTAAAAGAAGCTTCCGAAGATCAAATTGAAGTTAAAATATTTATTGAATATATTAAAGCCAAATTTTGTGCCATGGCAGCACAGAAACAGAAACCATCGGTGGAGAGAATTCGCTGGAAAATTAAGCAGAAACTCGCCATGTTGTTACTTGTAGTCGTAGATCCGTGACCTATCCCCGTAGATCTGCTTCCCGAATCGCCAGAATCCACCAATGCATCTCTTCGATGCAGATCGGTCGCAGTGGTTCAATGAATAGCGGGGAAGTTAATTACCGGTCAAAGAACAACGAGGATAGAGCAACATGAACAACGGAGACGGCGATGGTGGTCGACGGTTTCTCCGACGACTGTCTTGTCTAAAACGGGAGAATCATAGGAGATGGCAACTGTGCTCGATTTGCAAGTGAAGATTAATTAAAAATCTTCTTTTGGCAAATGGCAAGAAGATTAATTACAACATATTCTTCTGTGCAATTTGCTTTCCCAAATGGCAAGAAAGGAGGCGCCGATTTTAGGGTTCTAGTGATAAAGATGAAAACACGCACCACTACGTATTAATCTGTGGAGAGAGAGTGACAAGCCCCTTTTTAGGATTCTGGTGCACAAAATGAGGAGAGAGTGGAAAAAATACCATAATTAAGATTAATGAATTTGACTATCATACCCTCCGACCTCTTAATTTTAGGATTCAGATTTATATTTATTTACAAAGTTGCCATCTTTATAATGACCATTGATCTCTTAATCTAATGGTTAAGATTAGTTCTCGCAGTTCTCGCAATATTAATGGTTTTCGCATGAACCGTTGTCTATATATATATATATATATATATATATATATATATATATATATATATATATATATATATATATATATACATATGCACATGCGTTCAATATAAACATCATTTTCAAGAAATATGAAGTTTGAAACACTATTTCAACAAAAATATAATTAATATTTAAGATAAGTGATAATTTTTAGACGAGCTTTAATATACAAATGAGTTTATATAGTGAGTTATAATTTTTTTTTTAACCAAAATGCCTAGTTTTAAATTGTTCCACACCTAAATTTAGGTATGTAACAACCACAAACTCATTTTTCTCTTATGATAAATTGCTATCGTGAACAATTGATTATATTGCTTGTGTCTTAAAAAACATTTAAATGACGCAAATACATACGTTTTCTAAAACACATCCACGTCAAACAAGATAGTAGGCATTTTTTAAAACAATTGCGAGAACCACGAGCTCTTTATAAAAAGAGAAATGATATTTAGTCCTACCATTTAGACCTACTCATAGGCCTACCCACTTAATAGAATGATATGTGTATTCCACTAATTCTCTCTCCTAATATTATCCCTTGATTTTGACACGTGTCTTCATCTAATGAGTAGAGCTATGAGTAGGTCTTCATAGTAGGCCTAAATACCATTACTCTTATAAAAATGAATAAAAAATTAAATTTTGACTTCGTATTAGTTTATTCAGTTGTATTTAATGGCCCGAATTTTTTTGTTGCCGTATTTAGATATGAAACAGATCTAACGTGGTTTCCAAGTTTTTTAATATAGTAAAAAGTACTTGCTAGTTGTTCTCACATGATAAAAATAATTCTCGGTAGTCGCTACATTATATATAATTAAAAATCGTGATATGAAGGCGCCATAGAAGAAGCTCATTTTAATGTCACTTGATCGAGTTGTATTCTTTTAATTCAACGCTCATTATGCAAGGCGTTTTCTGTGCGAATCAAGATCATTCCTACAAAATCCTAAAAGAATTCAGTTATGATATGTTCATGGCTTTTGATCCAAACTCGTGTATTAATCACGTTATAGTCATTTCTGTCGATATTCTCTTGTTGTTAATGTGTTTATTCATCTTTGTTGCCTATAAACATCGTTCGTTTAGAAACTTGGCAGCCAATGCCAACCGACATTGGCTGCCAAGTTTGTCAACAGTTTTTGTCAGGATCGATTAACTATAAACAAGTTAATAAACACCTTAGATCTAATTGATGATAGAAGTTGCAGCGGATCAACACTATATCAATATATTAAGAACAATGAACTGTAAATAATATGCGAAAGTATTAAGAACACAGTTTCACAAAAAGCTTCAATGTATATTATTGAGTTAACAATACACACGTACGTTTACAATTCGTAAGGAACTATTTATAATAGTCCTTGAAGCTAAACTATTTACCCTAGTTATTCTAGGACTTGATTTACATCGAATAATAATAATATACATTTGATTTACATTCTATAACTATCTATACGAAGATCTCGGACTTGATATTCTTCAAAAACGCGTCATCAGTAGTAAAACTCATCACCAGTAGTAAATATGTAACATCAGTAGTAAGTCTGGTGATCAGTAGTAAGTCCAGATACATCGTCAGTAGTAACTACAATGATCAGTAGTATCTTCAATCTTTGCATGATCAGTAGTAACTTAGTTATAGAATCATCAGTATCAACTTCTCAGTATTAATCAATTCTGCCCCATCAGTACTAAGTGATCAGTACTAACTGCAGCATCAGTAATAAGTTGATCTGTGTTTTGCTCCAACAATCTCCCCCTAAACTTATTGATCATCTTTTAATCAATCAAGTTTCTTTTGTTCCTCTTGTTCTTTTCTTCTTTTCTCAAGAGTTCTTTGATTCTGTTGAAGCCTTTGTTCAATAATATATCTGCTGTTCCTCTTTGTAAAATAATTCAGTTTGTTTTGGAACATAACAGCATCATAGGGTTTCATTAAAGTGTTTATGAATATCTGATACATAGTCTTCTCAGAATGTGGATATTCTTTCTCATATAAGTACAATTCACACACTTTGCCTGATTTCTCAAAGAAGTACATATTTTCAGTAGGAATGACATTCCAAGCATATACATTACCTGGATTTGTAAATTGTTCTGGGTAATTGTCTGGATAAAATGCAGCATCTATCATTCTAGTTAGATATCCAGCTCCAGATTCTTTCCATGATTTCTTTGTCATTCTTGGTTTCCCAATAATCAGAAGTTTGATAACATCACTTCTAGAACATGATCTGATTAAGGGTAACCATCCAGTGAATCTCTGTACAACTTTGTCTTTCCTTATGACCTCTATGACATTGTTCTGCATCACTCTCCAGTTAAGAATTGGATTGTTCTGTAGAGGAGCAACTGGCATTTCAAGAACAGGTATAATTTGTTTTGACTTCTTCTTAGAGCTTTGTTCTTGATCAACGGATTTTCTTTTCTTAGATTGGAGAGTTGATGTATCACCAACAGTTGAAACACTACCTTCCTTGAGTAAATTTAAGCTGATTGGGATTAAAGTTTTGGCTTTCTTTGATTCTTCAGCTTCTTGTTCAGCCAAGTCTTTCTTCTTAGCAGTGCAGTATTTTTCAATGATAGTCATCATCTTCATTCTTCCTAATGACTTTGCACTAATCCCTTTTGTTTTTAAATATTCAATCATGTTGGCCTTCTGTTCAAACATATCATCAGGTAGATCACCTTTTGTTCTTTTACATTCTGCTACAAGATCTTCAAGACAGTTTAGATGTTCTTCTTCTACTTTTCTAAGCCTTTTGAATTCTGCTTCTTGGGCTTCTATCTGAACATCTTTAATTTGAACAGGTGTTTGAACAGGAATTTCTATTTTATCCTTATTTTGTTCAAGAGCTTGATACTTAGCTACCTTCTCCCAATATCTCTTATGCTTCACCTTCCATTTAGACTGTTTGTCAGCTCTAACAAGATTTATCTTGTTTACCATGTAATGACCAAGAGCTCTGTTAGGGTAATCTTCATCATATATTTCTTTACCCTTTCCAATATGTGCTGAAGGTGGAGGTGGAATATATTTCATGTCTGGCACTCCACTTACTATTACAGAAGGAGAAAATGATCTAAGTTCATCTTGTTGAAGTATTTTTGGATGTGGAGGAAGTGAGCACTCATCAACCTCAAACCAATTCACATTATCATCAATGTCAGGTATGATAAGTGGTTGATCAGGTGTTAGTGGTTTGGTAATGATGACATGTCTCTCTCTTTCAATTAGCTCTGGAAAATGTAGTTCTTCCTCTTCAGTAGTAACCAGAGTAGTTACTACTGGTGTAACTTCAGGAGTTACTACTGATAGGGCATCAGTAGTATTTGCTGCTTTTAATTCCTCTTCTTTATTGACTACTGCTATAATGTCAGTAGTAGGAGTTACTACTGGTGTTTCTTTTTCAGCTTGTTCTTTAGTAGGAGCAGTAGTAATTGTCTCTTCTTCTGTAACCATCATCTCTGGGCCTTCATCAACTTCTGTTTCTTTTAAATTTAAGAGGGAGGATGCTGCTGCTGCAATAGATTCATCAATCATTGTCTGTATGTTATACTTCTCCCCCTTAGTGAGCTCAACTGGTGGAGCCTCACTATCATCTAGTTTCCTTTTCAATTTTCTGATGATTTTGGCTTGTTGATGAAGCCTACGCTCATAGAATCTCATTCTTCTGTTGATGGTGTTGACATGCATTTTCATTGCAGCCATTGTTTTCCCTTGGTTTGTTAAATATGTGAGACAATCTTGTACAGTGGATTCAAGAGAATCCACTTTATCCGTCAATTGAGTGATTTTAATACTGCCCTCACTCCATCTAGCAAGATCATCGGGCTTACTAACAGGTACATTGGTTTTAAGGTTTTCCTTCCTTTCCATCAATTCCACAGATCTGCCCTCATCACTGCTTGGTGATTCATTGGGTCTTTTAGACATTCTCTTCTTCCTAGAAGAAGCAGAGATGTCCCCCCTTTTGGTTTCTTGGCACCGGGGTCCTTTAAGTAATTCCTCAAAAGAATCATCACTTAAAGTTGCCGAGGTTTGGGTCTTAGTGATGTTTTCACTTTCCTGTGCACCCACCTTTGGGGCATCAGTAGTGAAAGCCCTCCCCTCATGTCCTCTCTCCTCCTTGGAGGACAACTCTTTGAGCCTGGGGTGTGACTCGATTTGTCCCCTGGTGTCCTTTAAAGATTTCTTTCTTTTATAGAGTGTGGAAATATTTTTGGTTTTATCTGGTAGGTCTTCCACAGAGTGAAGAGTAGCACTCTGCAGATTTATATCAAGTTCCTGGGACACATTCAGGACTTCTAAGTGAGTGGGTGATTGAGTGGCTATATGGGGTGGTGTTTGGGCTGTATTTGGGGGTGATGGAGTGGGTTGAGGTTCAATTTGGGTTATATCTTTGATTGAACCCTCTCCAATAGGTGTGTGATCTTTGATCATATTAGGAAACAGAGGGGTTTCCTTGCCCGAAAATTTAAATTGTTTTCTCATATTTGAGAAAACTTTCTTGTTCAACTCAAGAATTATAAAAATATTTTTGGGAGTTGACAAGTTTTGTAATTCAATGTTTATGATATGTTGGAGAAATCTGGGATACATTAAAAATTTTGAAGAGTTAAGATTTCCCAACATACCTTCAAAAATCATATTAGAAAAATTGAATACTTGGTCTGTGCATAAACAGACAACAGCAGATGCTATTGACCTGTTAAACTCATTCCAAGTACTCCGTTTTGGAGAAATACAATGCTGAATAGTATGGACAAGAAATTTCCATTGTGGGGAGAGAAGACCTTTTTGAAAAGTTACTATGTTTAGTCTTCCCTCATATCCCATTTTGTTTAAAATTTCAGCAATGAATTCCTTAGGAAGAGTAGTCATACCTGAATCTTCGTGTAGTTGAAGATGTTGTCGAATAGATTGTTCTGTGATGGTGATCGTTTTTCCATCCACAGATGATTTGATCATTGGTACAGTTGCACCCTCCGTTCTTTCAGCATTGGTCCAGAAATCCACCAAGTGCTGTTGGTATGCTTTCGGTTTCACCGTTAATGCGAATCGTATGTAAGAGTTTTTCAAGAAGTTTACGATTGGTCTGAAATCCTTTGTTCCGTCTGGATTACGTAGAAAGGCACACATGTTGTGGAACTCTGAGTATTTGAGATCGGTTTGAACATTTAGGGATTGTAGAGTTGCCATTTTGCAGTGATTTGAGAGAAAAATTTTAAGAATTTTAAGAATTTTAAGACTGAAGATGAGTTTTTGATCGAAAGCTAGGGTTTATCGAGAGGTTTTAGCAAATCGAAGTGAAGATAATGCTAAACTAATCGTCTGCCGCCTTTTATATCTTTCGATTTAACCTGCAAAACTACTAAAATATCCTTCGAATCATAACATAACGGTTATTTTCATGGGGGTTAGTTTGGTAATTGTGTTTCTGAAAGACCAGTAGTAATTAAGATATCAGTAGTAAAACGTCAGTAGTATCTACTAACATCAGTAATGACTAGGGATTTTAACATCAGTAGTAACTACCAACATCAGTAGTAACCATTAACACACAAGACCAGTAGTATATGTGAATACCAGGAGTACTGACTTACCAGTAGTATTTGTGTAAACCTAATATACACCAGTAGTAATGAACTACCAGTAGTATTTTGTGCATACACTTTCATACCAGTAATGCAGATATACCAGTAGTAAAACACTTAAGTAAATAAATAATATTTTACAACACTAACTTTACACATGATTTTAAGTGAGATTTTAAGTTATTAAAATCATTCCAATACTGCTAACCAAGAAGTTGAATCTTCCTACATCAAATGCTTTTGTAAAAAGATCTGCTAATTGATCATCAGTATGGATTTTAACTACTTTGATTAATTTCTTTTCATTACAATCTCTTATAAAGTGAAATCTTATTTCAATGTGTTTAGTTTTTGAATGTTTTACTGGATTATTCACAATACTAATAGCACTTTGATTATCAATAAAAATAGGAGTTTTAAGGATAGAGATACCAAAGTCTAGAAGCTGATTTTGAATCCATAGTACTTGAGCACAGCAAGCAGATGCAGCTACATATTCTGCTTCAGCAGTAGATGTTGATACATTTGTTTGCTTCTTACATTGCCATGACACCAGTCTTGATCCAAAGAATTGACATCCACCAGTAGTGGACTTTCTGTCTTGACATTCACCTCCATAGTCACTATCTGTATAGGCTATGAGTTCAAATGGTGAATCATGTGGATACCATAGACCTAGTGATGGTTTGCCTTTCAAGTATCTGAATATTCTTTTAACAGCCTGCAAGTGTAGTTCTTTGGGTCTTGCTTGATATCTTGCACACACACAAACACTATACATAATGTCAGGTCTTGATGCAGTTAAGTACATCAAAGAGCCTATCATTGATCTATATAAGTGTTCATCTACATCCTCCCCCTCAACATCAGGATGTAGGTGTTTGTGTGTTTCCATTGGTGTACTAGCACTTTTACTGTCTTTCAAGTCAAACTTTTCCAAGATGTCTTTGACATATTTTGATTGATTTATCAAAATACCATCAGTTCTTTGATTGACTTGGAGTCCAAGGAAGAAGTTCATTGGACCCATGGAGCTCATCTTGAATTTAATTTGCATCAGTTCGTCAAATTCTTTGCATAGTAAATCATTGGTTGAGCCAAAGATGATATCATCTACATAAATTTGTACCAGTAGTATATCATCTTTGACTTTCTTTGTGAACAAAGTTTTGTCAATGGCTCCTCTTTTAAAGTTGTTCTTCAATAGGTATGATGATAATGTGTCATACCATGCTCTTGGTGCCTGATGTAGGCCATATAGAGCTTTATCTAATTTGAACACATAATCACCATGTTTTGGATCTTCAAAACCTGGAGGTTGGCAAACATAGACCTCTTCTTCAATTTTCCCATATAGGAAAGCACTCTTAACATCCATTTGATAGACTTTGAATTTCTTGAATGAAGCATATGCTAGAAATATTCTTATGGCTTCAATTCTAGCAACAAGAGCATATACTTCATCATAGTCTATTCCTTCTTCTTGAGTGTATCCCTGGGCTACAAGTCTGGCTTTATTCTTGATCACTATACCTCTTTCATCTTTCTTGTTTCTGAATATCCATCTTGTTCCAATGGCTCTTTTTCCTTTGGGTAGAGGTACAAGTGTCCAAACAGCTTGTAATTTAAATTGAAGGAGTTCTTCTTGCATTGCCTCAATCCAGTTTGAGTCCTTCATTGCTTGTTGGATCTTCTTTGGTTCTTCCTGAGACAGAAAGCATTCATACATACATTCATTAGCAATTAAACTTATATTACACATATTTGCAGTTAAGCTTTTGTTTAATTTGCTTCTTGTTTGTAATGGTGAGTTGACATCACTTAGAACAAGGTCTAATGGATGGTTCTTTTGAGTCCTTGTAGTTGTAGCTTTATCAACCACTAGTTGATTTTCAAGATTGGAATCGTTTGTCTCAGGTAGTTGTTCTTCTAGAGATCCTTCATTGTCATTGATATTTGGTTCATCATCTTCTTGGTCAGAGTCACTACTGCCATTGTCTTTATTGAGATCAGTAGAGTTGTTGTTGTTACTGGTATCAGTAGTATCTTAAGAATCTAGGTTAATGTTGGGACCAGTAGTATTTTGAGTACTATTACTGGTATCAGTAGTATTTGAATTACTACTGTCCTCATTCTCAGAGTTACTACTGGTTCCAGAACTTGAGTTATTACTGACATCAGTATTAACTACTGGAGCAGTATTAACTACAATGTATCTCATTTCCTCTTGACCAGTATTAACTGATGATGTTCCTTCCTTTTGATTGTGACAATTTGAATTACCTACATTGACATTCATATTAGAATTAAAGGATTTGGTTAGATTGTCTATGTCAAATAGCCAATCTGGACCATTTCCTTGTTCATTAGGTACATTTTCATTAAAGGATACATTGATGCTTTCTTCAATTATCCTTAGTCTTTTGTTGAATACTCTGTATGATTTGCTTTGAGTAGAGTATCCCACAAAGATTCCATCATCAGCTTTGCAGTCAAATTTACCAATTTGTTCTCTTGTAATTAAGATAGTACAAGGACAACCAAATGATTTTAAGAAACTTATAGAAGGTTTTCTTTTATAAAAAAGTTCATATGGTGTTTTAAAATGTGGCTTTACTATTAATACTCTGTTCTGAACATAACAAGCAGTATTAACAGCTTCTGCCCAAAAAGTAATTGGTAATTTTGAGTCTGCAAGCATTGATCTTGCTGCTTCAATGATGGTTCTATTTCTTCTTTCAGCTACACCATTTTGTTGTGGAGTTCTAGGTGAGCTGTATTGTCTGTCAATACCTTTAAGATCACAAAAGTTAATTAAGTTAGCATTTTTAAATTCTGTTCCATTATCACATCTTATGGCTTTCACTTTTTGATCAGATGTGTTTTCCAGTTTGACAATTAAGTTCTTTATGAGTTCATTTGTTTCATCCTTTGTCCTGAGAAAGAAAACCCATGTATATCTGGAAAAGTCATCAGTAATAACAAGACAATATTGTTTCTTTCCAATACTCATTACATTTGTAGGTCCAAAAAGGTCCATATGTAAGAGCTGTAAAGGAACAGAAATAGAGTTCACAGTTTTGGACTTATGAGAAGTCTTGTGTTGTTTACCTTTTAGGCATGCAACACAGTGATGATCACACATGAATTGTTTTTTTAGGTAGTCCAATGACCAGATTTCTTTTTACTAGATTGTTCATGTTTTTGAAATTTGTGTGACACATCCTTCTATGCCATAGTTCTGATTCAGTGGTGTTTGCCTTGGATATAAAACAGTTGACCTCATTTGTAGAAATGAGTTCTCCCCCTATATCTAGGCAATACACATTGTTTCTCCTAGGAGTTCTTAAGACAACATATTTTTCATCCAAAATAAAATCAGGAGAAAGAATGATGCACTCAATGTCTGTGAACAGAATCTTGTTCTTTTTATCACAAACTTGAGACACACTGACAAGATTGTATTTTAGTTCAGCTACATAAAATACATCATCAAAGGTAATTTTTCCATTAGTAACAGTACCTTTACCTGTAATCTTACCTCCCTGGGGATTCTCACCAAATGCCACATATCCTCCATCAAATGACTTGAAATCTTTAAGAATTTGCAGATTTCCAGTCATGTGCCTTGAGCATCCACTATCAATATGCCATGTTCTTCCTTCTTCTGGGATCTGAATGCTCTGCACAAGTGAGTAAAGGATTAGTTAAGTTTGGGAACCCAAGCTTTATATGTCTTGGGTTCATCCTTTGAGAAATAAGCTTTTGGGGATTTAACTTTAAAGACTTTTGGTACCCATACTTGTTTATTACTGGTGTTTTGTTTTACTACTGTCCTTTTGGAGTTATTACTGGTGTGAGAATTTCCTACTGATCTTGGTTTATACCTATTGTTTTTAGCTTTTGAATACTTTACTACTGATGGACCAGTAGTATTTGGGTACTTACCATGTTTAGAATGACCAGTAGTGTTTTTAGAGTTACCACCAGTAGTATTTTTGAAAGTTGTTTTGGGAGCAGCAGTATTTTTGAAATTAGGGTTTTTACCAGTAGTATTCTTGTACTGGTACCATACAGCATTATAATTAGGGTTAACACCAGTAGTAAATTTGTTAGAGTTTCTAGTGGTGTTGGAAAATTTAAAATATTGTTTATTTTGATTGGATTTTCCATTGGTCTTGAAGTAATTGCTGTTCTTTGGGCTGCCAACTCTTCTGTTTTGCACAAATCTTGGTGCACTTCTTCCAAATCTTGGAGTTTCAGCAATTTGAGTTTTGATTGTATTTACTACTGAAGGACCAGTAGTATTTTTTAACTTTTGAGTTTTTGATCCTTGTTTAAAAATTTTAAATTCTTTTAACTCTTTGCAGTTTATTGGATTGAAGTGACAATCCTTTGCTAAATGGTTCATTTTATTGCATATAACACATCTTAATTTCTTATTTTTAGCACCTTCAGGTATTCTTTGGTCTAAGAGTTGTTTTTTATTTCTTTCATTCCCCCTTGTTAAAATTTTTGGTACATTATCTGCATTATATTTGGGAGATTCATTTGGACTTTGAGCTGTGTGAAAACTTGTATCAATTGATTTTGGTGATTCACTTTGAGATATTGTAAATTCAATTGATTGCTCATCATCAGAAGAATCATTTGATTCAGATGTTTCAGTATTAGATTCAGTTTGATTTTCAGTTTTTAATTCATTAATGATTCTTTCTGAACTGTTTTTAAGTGGAGGAATGAATTTATGTGGAGGTGGTACAGCATGATATCCCACCCCATGAACAACCTTTTCTGTAGTTTGATTATTAGTTAATTCATCTAGGATTTTAGTGCTTCTTTCAAATTTTTTAATTGTTAATTTATTTTGTTCAATTTCAAGCTGACATTCTTCTAATTTACTTGTTAGTTCTTTATTTTTTGTTTCATAGAACTCTTTCTCATCCACAGCTTGAAGCAATTCTTCCTTGATCCGTTGATCAATCATCTTGTATACCTTTATTTGATGTTCTTGATCAGCAATCACACTATCAAACTCATGATTTCTTCTGACTGCTTTTGCTAAATCTTCATTTAATTTAGTGTTTTCTTTTTCTAAGTTTTTAACAATTTTAGCACATTCAGAAGTACAAGGTTTAGGTTTTACCTCAGTTTTGTTGTCAGTAAAGGCCATGAGAGCTTGATTTTGAGCATGCTCTTCTGCTTGGAAGCTCCAGTCATATCCTTGTCCTTGTTGTGATACAAGGGCAGTTGATTTGGTTCTTTTGTCTGGCTGAGGACACTCTTTTGCAAAGTGACCAGGGTTGTTACAGTTGTAACATTTGACTTTAGTTTTGTCAAATCCAGCTTTGTCACCTTTGCTGAAGTTGAGGCTTGTCCTACCAGTTCTCTTTAAGAATCTTTTTGTCCTTAGGCTCAACATTGCCATCTGCCATTTAAGATCCATCTCCTCAAGATCATCTGGGTTCAATTGTTCCAAGTCATCACTAATCAATGCAGTATGCACATGACTAGTGAAGAAAGATTATCTTGCAGCATCTTCAGAATCTGCAGCCTTTCCTATAGAGGTTTCCTGACCTTGACCTGTACTAGAGACAAATGCAGCATTATTAGAAGAAATAGAAGGGTTCTTTTGGTTTACCTCAGTTTCAAATACTCTGAGATCATTATAGAGTTCATCCAACTCCTTTTCTTCTAGAGCATCTCTTTGTCTATATACCACTGTATACATGGCCCATTCTTCACTAAGAGATCTTAGGAACTTCATGTTGACATCTTCTTGATCCATCTTAACCCCAACCTGGTTAAGTTCACCAATTAGTTTGTTGAATCTGTCAAACACTTGAGTGAGTGTTTCATTGGGTTTTCCTTTGAAGTTTTCAAAGTCTTGTTTGAGAACAGACTTCATATTCCTCTTGGTGCTCTTTGTCCCAACGAATCTCTTCTCCAGTGCTTCCCATAGTATTTTTGCATCATCATATTCAACAAAGAGATGTTGATAATCGTTAGGAATGGCCAGTAATAGAGTGCTTAGAGTTTTGAGTTCGATGCCCTTGTCCTTCTTTTCCTTCTCACATTTAAGTTTGTCTGCCTCAGTTGCAGAGCTGCTTGCTTGACCAGGACCAGTTTTGTTTCCTTCAAGGACAACTTCCCACATAGAATAATCTGTAATAAGCATGTATTGCTTAATACGATTTTTCCACATCCCAAAGTTGTTGGGTGTGAGTATAGGAATTTTGTTGGCCTGAGTGCTTTCATTATTATCAGTCATGATTAATAATGTGTGTTTTAAAGATTAAAACTTTTTGTTGTTCTTAACAAATAGTAGATCTAGAACCAATAAGCTCTGATACCACTTGTCAGGATCGATTAACTATAAACAAGTTAATAAACACCTTAGATCTAATTGATGATAGAAGTTGCAGCGGATCAACACTATATCAATATATTAAGAACAATGAACTGTAAATAATATGCGAAAGTATTAAGAACACAGTTTCACAAAAAGCTTCAATGTATATTATTGAGTTAACAATACACACGTACGTTTACAATTCGTAAGGAACTATTTATAATAGTCCTTGAAGCTAAACTATTTACCCTAGTTATTCTAGGACTTGATTTACATCGAATAATAATAATATACATTTGATTTACATTCTATAACTATCTATACGAAGATCTCGGACTTGATATTCTTCAAAAACGCGTCATCAGTAGTAAAACTCATCACCAGTAGTAAATATGTAACATCAGTAGTAAGTCTGGTGATCAGTAGTAAGTCCAGATACATCGTCAGTAGTAACTACAATGATCAGTAGTATCTTCAATCTTTGCATGATCAGTAGTAACTTAGCTATAGATCATCAGTATCAACTTCTCAGTATTAATCAATTCTGCCCCATCAGTACTAAGTGATCAGTACTAACTGCAGCATCAGTAATAAGTTGATCTGTGTTTTGCTCCAACAGTTTTCAATGGCATTTTAGGTTTCGTGTATCTAAGTGTAGGTATATGGATGATTGTAAGGAACTTGAGCAATACAAAGAGTTTGTTACCTCTAGACGAGTGGCTCGCTATACTCCAGGGTGTCTTGTGGTTGTTGACTTTAAGTCTTGAAAGGCGTCGGATCTTACCCAAGATTTCGGTGATTCTGATCTTCTTGTTTACAATCTTTCTCTGTTTCCCATTGCTTTGGAAAGCCGGCGTGTCTGGAGAAACGAGTCTGACAGGTGTGCTACATATGTTGACTTTTCCAGGGGCCGTTTTGTTCATGTTCTGTGTTTTCTTGGAGGAAAAAGAAACGGGAGACAATACGAGTGATCCAGTTTACGCGCCTTTGCAAGCTAAGGAAGTCAACTCACCATCCGAAACAAATGAAAATGTTACTCCAATGGCGAAAGCAGGAACTTTAAGTAAATTCACATTTTGGTGGTTAAATCCGTTACTGATAAAAGGAAAAAGTAAAGTTCTTGACCACAAAGATATCCCAAAGTTAAGACAAGAAGATAGAGCAGAAGCTTGTTACTCAAGATTTATGGAGATATTAGAGAGACGAAAAGAGGAAGGCGTTTCTCGTGATCCGTCTATTTTGTCAACTTTGTTGACTTGGCAATCGAATGAGCTCGTGATCACAGGGTTCTTTGCACTAATAAAGGTACTCTCTTTAATTTCGGGGCCTTTAATTCTTCGCGCTTTCATTAAACTTTGTCAAGGGAAACAAAGTTTCGAGCACGAAGGTTATATTCTCTCGTTATGTTTATTTTTAGCCAAATTTCTAGAATCAGTATCCGATAGACAACTAAACTTTCGAAATAAATTGATCGGGCTACAAGTGAAATCTATGTTAAGTGCAGCCATTTATCGGAAGCAACTGCGGTTATCAAATGATGCTAGATTGGAGTACTCTCCCGGTCAAATAATGAATTATGCAACCGTTGATGCTACTAGAATTGGCGAATTCCCGTCTTCGTTTCATCATATATGGACGATAGGTCTACAGATATCTCTTGCGATACTTATAATATATTATTCAATTGGATTTGCGGCATTTGCTGCTTTGTTGGTAGTAAGTGTAACGGTGTTAGGGAATATTCCGTTAGGTAAGTTGCAGCAAAAGATCCTAACACGACTCATGGTGGCCCAAGACCGAAGATTGAAAGCTATAACTGAGGCGATTACAAACATGAAGGTTTTGAAGTTGTACGCGTGGGAGACACATTTTCAAAAAGCAGCCGAAAAGTTGCGAAATGAAGAGTTAAAGTGGTTATCGGCAATTATCTCGCTAAGAGGTCTTTATTTGATGCTTTTTTGGTCGTCTCCTGCGGTTGTAGCAGTTGCAACGTTTTATACATGTTATTTGATAGGAATTCCACTTGATGCCAGTAACGTGTTCACGTTTCTGGCAACAATACGGATCATTCAAGAGCCTATTCAGCTCATTGCTAATACTGCAGCTGTGTTTATTGAAGCAAGAGTTGCATTAACTCGTATTGTCAAGTTTCTAGAGGCACCCGAGTTGCAAAAAGAACAAAAAAATCATGTCAATGTAGAACAGCGGTCGGTTATAATCCAAACTGAAATGATTTCTTGGAACGATAATTCTTCAAAACCGACCCTAACCCATGTGAATCTTGAAATTTCGACGGGTGAAAAGGTGGCTATATGCGGAGAGGTCGGGTCAGGTAAATCGACTCTTATATCGGCCATTCTTGGAGAGGTTCCCAACATAAAAGGCAAAGTAAGTATCTAATTAATCTACAAACAAATGCATCTAACTTATTACATATTGTTATTATATATACTGTATTCTCAAATGGTGTACTATGTATCTAAATCAAGTTACCACATCATTAGTTTATAGGTTATAAAAGCCCAAATAAATAGAACATGAAAAATTGAAAGTTTATTAGAGATTTTAAATAATACAATAACAATATGATACATTTTTGTGCAATTAGGCCTAATCGGGATTATAATTTTCAGGTAGAAGTATTTGGCAAGGTGGCATACGTTTCCCAGACAGCTTGGATCCAAACAGGGACTATTCAAGAAAATATTTTATTTGGATCATTAATGGATGAAGAAAAGTATGAAGAAATGCTCACTTGTGAAGGATATCGAGATGTTCCCATTTGGCGATAAAACGATTATTGGAGAAAGAGGAGTAAATCTGAGTGGTGGACAGAAGCAACGAGTTCAGCTTGCTCGGGCATTATACCAAGATGCGGATATATACCTTTTGGATGACCCGTTTAGCGCCGTTGATGCACATACAGCTGCCAGTTTATTCAAAGTACTCCTCGTTATCATCTCTTTTTAATAAGTTTTTTTTTTATAATTGTGAAGACGCTTTGTTTGTAGGAATACATTATGGAAGCTCTATCGAGCAAAACCGTGTTACTTGTAACTCACCAGGTCGATTTCTTGCCTGCTTTTGATGACATCCTGGTGAGTTTATGTCAGGATCGATTAACTATAGAAAAGTTAATAAACACCTTAGATCTAATTGAATATAGAAGTTGCAGCGGATCAACACTATATCAATGTAATTAAGAACAATGAACTGTAAATAACATGCAAAGTATTACGAACACAGTTTCACAAAAAGCTTCAATGTATATTATCAAGTTAACAATACACACGTACGTTTACAATTCGTAAGGAACTATTTATAATAGTCCTTGAAGCTAAACTATTTACCCTAGTTATTCTAGGATTTGATCTACATCGAATAATAAAAATATACATTGATTTACATTCTATAACTATCTCTACGAAGATCTCGGACTTGATATTCTTCAATAACGCGTATCAGTAGTAAAACTCATCACCAGTAGTAAATATGTAACATCAGTAGTAAACTTGGTGATCAGTAGTAAGTCCAGAAACCATCGTCAGTAGTAACTACTAAGATCAGTAGTATCTTCAGTCTTTGCATGATCAGTAGTAACTAAGTTATAGTATACACCAGCATCAACTTCATCAGTAGTAATATGTTCTGCCCCATCAGTACTAAGTATGTCAGTACTAACTGCAGCATCAGTATCAAGTTGATCTGTGTTTTACTCCAACAATCTCCCCCTAAACTTATTGATTACCTTTTAATCAATCAAGTTTCTTTTGCTCTTCTTGTTCTCTTCTTCTTTTCTCAAGAGTTCTTTGATTCTGTTGAAGCCTTTGTTCAATAATATATCTGCTGTTCCTCTTTGTAAAGTAATTCAGTTTGTTTTGGAACATAACAGCATCATAGGGTTTCATCAAAGTGTTTATGAATATCTGATACATTGTCTTCTCAGAATGTGGATATTCTTTTTCATATAAGTACAATTCACACACTTTGCCTGATTTCTCAAAGAAGTACATATTAGCAGTAGGAATGACATTCCAAGCATACACATTACCTGGATCTGTAAATTGTTCTGGATAATTATCTGGATAAAATGCAGCATCTATCATTTTTGTTAAGTATCCAGCTCCAGATTCTTTCCATGATTTCTTTGTCATTCTAGGTTTTCCAATAATCAGAAGCTTGATTACATCACTTCTAGAACATGATCTGATTAAAGGTAACCATCCAGTGAATCTCTGTACAACTTTGTCTTCCCTTATGACTTCTATAACATTGTTTTGTATCACTCTCCAGTTAATAATTGGATTGTTTTGTAATGGAGCAATAGGCATTTCAAGAACTGGTACAATTTGTTTTGATTTCTTCTTTGAGCTTTGTTCTTGATCAACAGTTTTTCTTTTCTTTTATTGGGGAGTTGAAGTTTCACCAATAGTTGAAACACTACCAGCTTTGAGCAAATTTGGACTGATTGGGATTAAAGTTTTGGCTTTCTTTGATTCTTCAGCTTCTTGTTCAGCCAAGTCTTTCTTCTTAGCATTGCAGTATTTTTCAATGATAGTCATCATCTTCATTCTTCCTAATGACTTTGCACTATGCCCTTTTGTTTTTAAATACTCAATCATATTTGCCTTCTGTTCAAACACATCATCTGTTAATGCACTTTTAGTCTTTTTGCATTCAGAGACCAAATATTCAAGGCATTGAATATGTTCTTCTTCAATCTTTCTAAGCCTTTTGAATTCTGTCTGTTGAGCTTTTATCTGAATATCATCTGTTTGAACAGGTATTTGAGCAGGAATTTTACTTTGAACTTTCCCTTTATTTTCCTCTATTGATTGATACATTTCCACTTTCTCCAGAAATTTTCTATGTTTTATTCTCCATCTGGACTGCTTTTCTGCTCTGACATGATTTATCTTGTTTACCATGTGATGTCCTAAAGCTCTGTTTGGATAATCATCATCATATATTTCTTTTCCTTTTCCAATGTGAGCAGATGGTGGAGGTGGAATGTATTTCATATCTGGTATACCCATCATCAGAAGTTTTGGATAAAACAAATGTAGTTGACCTTCTGGTAAGATTTTAGGGTGTGGAGGAAGTGTGCATTCATCTACCTCAAACCAATTCACATTATCATCACTGTCAGGTATGATAAGTGGTTGATCAGGTGTTGGTGGTTTGGAGATGATGACATGTCTTTCTCTTTCAATTAGCTCTGGGAATTGTATTTCTTCCTCTTCAGTAGTAACCAGAGTAGTTACTACTGGTGTGACTTCAGGAGTTACTACTGATAGGGCATCAGTAGTATTTGCTGTTTTCAATTCCTCTTCTTCATTTACTACTGCTATAATATCATTAGTAGAGGTTACTACTGGTATTTCTTTTTCAACTTGTTCTTCCATTGTAGCAGTAGTAACAGGATCATCTTCAGTTACCATCATTTCTGGGCCTTCATCAACTTCTGTTTCTTTTAAATTTAAGAGGGAGGAAGCTGCTGCTGCAATAGATTCATCAATCATGGTCTGTATGTTATCCTTCTCCCCCTTAGTGAGCTCAACTGGTGGAGCCTCACTATCATCAAGTTTCTTCTTCAATTTTCTGATGATTTTGGTTTGTTGATGAAGCCTTTGCTCATAGAACCTCATTCTCTTGTTGATGGTATTGACATGCCTTTTCATGGCAGCCATTGTTTTCCCTTGGTTTGTTAAATACTTGAGACAATCTTGTACAGTGGATTCAAGAGAATCCACTTTATCCGTCAATTGGTTGATTTTAATACTGCCCTCACTCCATCTAGCAAGATCATCGGGCTTACTAACAGGTACATTGGTTTGATGGTTTTCCATCCTATCCGTCAATTCAAAAGATCTGCCCTCATCACTTCTTGGTGATGAAATGGGTCTTTTAGACATTCTCTTCTTCCTAGAAGAAGCAGAGATGCCCCCCCTTGTGGTTTCTTGGCACCGGGGTCCTTTGAGTAACTCCTCAAATGAGTCATCACTCAAAGTTGCCGAGGTCTGGGTCCTAATTATGTTTTCACTGTCCTGTGCACCCACCTTTGGGGCATCAGTAGTGAAAGCCCTCGCCTCATGTCCTCTCTCCTCCTTGGAGGACAACTCTTGGAGCCTGGGGTTTGACTCAATGTGTCCCCTGGTGTCCTTTAAAGATTTCTTTCTTTTATAAAGTGTGGAAATGTTTTTGGTTTTATCTGGTAGGTCTTCCACAGAGTGAAGAGTAGCACTCTGCAGATTTAAATCAAGTTCCTGGGACACATTCAGGACTTCTGTGTGGGCTGGTGATTGAGTGGCTAGATGGGGTGGTATTTGGGCTGTTTTTGGGGGTGATGGAGTGGGTTGAGGTTCAACTTGGGTTGTAGCAATGGTTGAACCTTCTCCAGTAAGGGGATGATCTTTGATCATATTAGGAAACAGAGGGGTTTCCTTACCCGAAAATTTAAATTGTTTTCTCATATTTGAGAAAACTTTCTTGTTCAACTCAGGTAGTATGAAAATATTTTTAGGAGTTGACAAGTTTTGTAATTCACAATTTATGATATGTTGTAGAAATCTGGGATACATTAAAAATTTGGTAGAACTTAGATTTCCCAACATACCTTCAAAGATCATTTGAGAAAAATTAAATACTTGGTCTGTGGATAAACACACAACAGCAGAGGCTATTGCCTTATTAAACTCATTCCAAGTACTTCTTTTTGGAGAAATACAATGCTGAATAGTGTGAACTAAGAATTTCCATTGTGGGGAGAGAAGACCCTTTTGAAATGTTACTATATTGAGTCTTCCCTCATAGCCCATTTTTTGTAAAATTTCAGCAATGTATTCCTTAGGAAGAGTAAACATACCTGAATCGTCATGAAGTTGTAGATGGTGTCTGATTGATTGTTCTGTTACTGTGATATGTTTTCCATCTACTTGTGATTTGATCATTGAAATGGTTGTTCCTTCCGTTTGCTCAGCATTGGTCCAGAAATCCACCAAGTGATGTTGATATGATGTTGGTTTGACAGTTAGAGCAAACTGTATATAAGAATTTTTCAAGAACCTTACGATCGGACGAAAATCTTTTGTGCCGTCGGGATTCTTTAGGAAGGCACACATATTGTGAAATTCGGAATATTTGAGATCGGTTTGAACATTCAAAGATGTTAGAGTTGCCATTTTTTGTGGAATTTTGTGAAGAACAGAAGAGAATTTGTTATTGACGAAGGGTTTTTGATCGTAAGTTAGGGTTTATCGAGAGAATTTAGCAAATCGAAATGAAGATAATGCTAAACTAATCGACTGCCGCCTTTTATATCTTTCGATTTAACCTGCAAAACTACTAAAATGTCCTTCGAATCATAACATAACGGTTATTTTCATGGGGTTAGTTTGGTAATTGTGTTTCTGAAAGACCAGTAGTAAATAAGATATCAGTAGTAAAACGTCAGTAGTATCTGCTAACATCAGTAGTGACTAAGGATTTTTGTATCAGTAGTAACTATATACATCAGTAGTAACCACTAACACACAAGACCAGTAGTATATGTGAATACCAGTAGTACTGAACACCAGTAGTATTCATGTATAACTAATACACACCAGTAGTATTTAACTACCAGTAGTATTTTGTGCACATGCCTGCACACCAGTAGTACAGATATACCAGTAGTAAAACACTTAAGTAAATAATATTTTACAACAATAACTTTACACATGATTTTAAGTGAGATTTTAAGTTATCAAAATCATTCCAATACTGCTAACCAAGAAGTTGAATCTTCCTACATCAAATGCTTTTGTAAAAAGATCTTCTAATTGATCATCAGTATGGATTTTAACTACTTTGATTAATTTCTTTTCATTACAATCTCTTATAAAATGAAATCTTATTTCAATGTGTTTAGTTTTTGAGTGTTTTACTGGATTATTCACAATACTAATAGCACTTTGATTATCAATAAAAATAGGAGTTTTAAGGATAGAGATACCAAAGTCTAGAAGCTGATTTTGAATCCATAGTACTTGAGCACAGCAAGCAGATGCAGCTACATACTCTGCTTCAGCAGTTGATGTTGATACATTTGTTTGCTTCTTACATTGCCATGACACCAGTCTTGATCCAAAGAATTGACATCCACCAGTAGTAGACTTTCTATCTTGACATTCTCCTCCATAGTCACTATCTGTGTAGGCTATGAGTTCAAATGGTGAATCATGTGGATACCATAGACCTAGTGATGGTTTGCCTTTCAAGTATCTGAATATTCTTTTAACAGCTTGCAAGTGTAGTTCTTTAGGTCTTGCTTGATATCTTGCACACACACAAACACTATACATAATGTCAGGTCTTGATGCAGTTAAGTACATCAAAGAGCCTATCATTGATCTATATAAGTGTTCATCTACATCCTCCCCCTCAACATCAGGATGTAGGTGTTTGTGTGTTTCCATTGGTGTACTAGCACTTTTACTGTCTTTCAAATCAAACTTTTCCAAGATGTCTTTGACATATTTTGATTGATTTATCAAAATGCCATCTGTTCTTTGATTGACTTGGAGTCCAAGGAAGAAGTTCATTGGACCCATAGAGCTCATCTTGAATTTAATTTGCATCAGTTCTTCAAATTCTTTGCATAGTAAATCATTGGTTGAACCAAAGATGATATCATCGACATAGATTTGTACCAGTAGAATATCATCTTTGACTTTCTTTGTAAACAAAGTTTTATCAATGGCTCCTCTTTTAAAGTTGTTCTTCAATAGGTATGATGATAATGTGTCATACCATGCTCTTGGTGCCTGATGTAGGCCATATAAAGCTTTATCTAATTTGAACACATAATCACCATGTTTTGGATCTTCAAAACCTGGAGGTTGGCAAACATAGACCTCTTCTTCAATCTTCCCATATAGGAATGCACTCTTCACATCCATTTGATAGACTTTGAACTTTTTGAATGAAGCATATGCTAGAAATATTCTTATAGCTTCAATTCTAGCAACAGGAGCATATACTTCATCATAGTCTATTCCTTCTTCTTGAGTGTATCCTTGTGCTACAAGTCTGGCTTTGTTTTTGATCACTATACCTCTTTCATCTTTCTTGTTTCTGAAGATCCATCTTGTTCCAATGGCTCTTTTTCCTTTGGGTAGAGGTACAAGTGTCCAAACAGCTTGTAACTTGAATTGAAGGAGTTCTTCTTGCATTGCCTCAATCCAGTTTGAGTCCTTCATTGCTTGTTGGATCTTCTTTGGTTCATCCTGAGATAGAAAGCATTCAAACATACATTCATTAGCAATTAAACTTATATTACACATATTTGCAGTTAAGCTTTTGTTTAATTTGCTTCTTGTTTGTAGTGGTGAGTTAACATCACTTAGAACAAGGTCTAATGGATGGTTCTTCTGAGTCCTTGTAGTTGTAGCTTTGTCAACCACTAGTTGATTGTCAAGATTGGACTCATTTGTCTCAGGTAGTTGTTCTTCTAGAGATCCTTCATTGTCATTGATATTTGGTTCATCATCATCTTGGTCAGAGTTACTACTGTTATCATCTTCATTTAGGTCAGAAGTGTTGCTGTTGTTACTGGTATCAGTAGTATCTTGAGAATCTAGGTTAATGTTGGGACCAGTAGTATTTTGAGTACTATTACTGGTATCAGTAGTATTTGAATTACTACTGTCCTCATTCTCAGAGTTACTACTGGTTCCAGAACTTGAGTTATTACTGACATCAGTATTAACTTTTGGAGCAGTATTAACTACAATGTATCTCATTTCCTCTTGACCAGTATTAACTGATGATGTTCCTTCCTTTTGATTGGGACAATTTGAATTACCTGCATTGAAATTCATGTTAGAATTAAAGGATTTGGTTAGATTGTCTATGTCAAATAGCCAATCTGGACCATTTCCTTGTTCATTAGGTACATTTTCATTAAAGGATACATTTATGCTTTCTTCTATTATCCTTAGTCTTTTGTTGAATACTCTGTATGATTTGCTTTGAGTAGAGTATCCCACAAAGATTCCATCATCAGCTTTGCAGTCAAATTTACCAATTTGTTCTCTTGTAATTAGAATAGTACAAGGACAACCAAATGATTTTAAGAAACTTATAGAAGGTTTTCTTTTATTGAAAAGTTCATATGGTGTTTTAAAATGTGGCTTCACTATTAATACTCTGTTTTGAACATAACAAGCAGTATTAACAGCTTCTGCCCAAAAAGTGATTGGTAATTTTGAATCTGCTAGCATTGATCTTGCTGCTTCTATGATTGTTCTATTTCTTCTTTCAGCTACACCATTTTGTTGAGGAGTTCTAGGTGAGCTGTATTGCCTGTCAATACCTTTAAGATCACAAAAGTTAATTAAGTTAGCATTTTTAAATTCTGTGCCATTATCACATCTTATGGCTTTAACTTTTTGATCAGATGTGTTCTCCAGTTTGACAATTAAATTCTTTATGAGTTCACTTGTTTCATCCTTTGTCCTGAGAAAGAAAACCCATGTATATCTGGAAAAGTCATCAGTAATAACAAGACAATATTATTTCTTTCCAATACTCATTACATTTGTAGGTCCAAAAAGGTCCATATGTAAGAGCTGTAAAGGAACAGAAATAGAGTTCACAGTTTTGGACTTATGAGAAGTCTTGTGTTGTTTACCTTTTAGGCATGCAACACAATGATGACCACACATGAATTGTTTTTGAGGTAGTCCAATGACCAGATTTCTTTTTACCAAATTGTTCATGTTTTTAAAATTTGTGTGACACATCCTTTTATGCCATAGTTCTGATTCAGTGGTGTTTGCCTTGGATATAAAACAGTTGACCTCATTTGTAGAAATGAGTTCTCCCCCTATATCTAGGCAATACACATTGTTTCTCCTAGGAGTTCTTAAAACAACATATTTTTCATCCAAAATAAAATCAGGAGAAAGAATGATGCACTCAATGTCTGTGAAAAGAATTTTATTCTTTTTATCACATACTTGAGACACACTGACAAGATTGTATTTTAGTTCAGCTACATAAAATACATCATCAAAGGTAATTTTGCCATTAGTAACACTACCTTTACCTGTAATCTTACCTCCTTGGGGATTCTCACCAAAAGCCACATAACCTCCATCAATTGACTTGAAATCTTTAAGAATTTGCAGATTTCCAGTCATGTGCCTTGAGCATCCACTATCAATATGCCATGTTCTTCCTTCTTCTGGGATCTGAATGCTCTGCACAAGAGAGTAAAGGATTAGTTAAGTTTGGGAACCCAAGCTTTATATGTCTTGGGTTCATCCTTTGAGAAATAAGCTTTTGGGGATTTAACTTTAAACACTTTTGGTAGCCATATTTGTTTATTACTGGTGTTTTGTTTTACTACTGCCCTTTTGGAGTTATTACTGGTGTGAGAATTTCCTACTGATCTTGGTTTATACCCATGATTTTTTGTTTTTGAATACTTTACTACTGATGGACCAGTAGTATTTGGGTACTTACCATGTTTAGAATGACCAGTAGTGTTTTTAGAGTTACCACCAGTAGTATTTTTGAAAGTTGTTTTGGGAGCAGTAGTATTTTTGAAATTAGGGTTTTTACCAGTAGTATTCTTGTACTGGTACCATACAGCATTATAATTAGGGTTAACACCAGTAGTAAAGTTGTTAAAGTTTCTACTGGTGTTGGAAAATTTAAAATATTGTTTATTTTGGGTGGATTTTCCATTGTTCTTGAAGTAATTGCTGTTCCTTGGGCTTCCAACTCTTCTGTTTTGCACAAATCTTGGTGCACTTCTTCCAAATTTTGGAGTTTCAGCAATTGGAGTTTTGATTTTATTTACTACTGAAGGACCAGTAGTATCTTTTAACTTTTGAGTTTTTGCATTTTCTTTAAAAATTTTAAATTCTTTTAACTCTTTGCAGTTTATTGGATTGAAGTGACAATCCTTTGCTAAATGGTTCATTTTATTGCATATAACACATCTTAATTTCTTATTTTTAGCACCTTCAGGTATTCTTTGATCTAAGAGTTGTTTTTTGTTTCTTTCATTCCCCCTTGTTAAAATTTTTGGTACATTTTCTGCATTATATTTGGGAGATTCATTTGGACTTTGAGCTGTGTGAAAACTTGTATCAATTGATTTTGGTGATTCAGTTTGAGATATTGTAAATTCAATTGATTGCTCATCATCAGAAGAATCATTTGATTCAGATGTTTCAGTATTAGATTCAGTTTGATTGTCAGTTTTTAATTCATTAATGATTCTTTCTGAACTGTTTTTCAGTGGAGGAATGAATTTATGTGGAGGTGGTACAGCATGATATCCCACCCCATGAACAACCTTTTCTGTAGTTTGATTATTAGTTAATTCATCAAGAATTTTAGTGCTTCTTTCAAACTTTTTAATTGTTAATTTATTTTGTTCAATTTCAAGCTGACATTCTTCTAATTTACTTGTTAGTTCTTTATTTTTTGTTTCATAAAACTCTTTCTCATCCACAGCCTGAAGCAATTCTTCCTTGATCCGTTGATCAATCATCTTGTACACCTTTATTTGATGTTCTTGATCAGCAATCAAACTATCAAACTCATGATTTCTTCTGACTGCTTTTGCTAAATCTTCATTTAATTTAGTGTTTTCTTTTTCTAAGTTTTTAACAATTTTAGCACATTCAGAAGTACAAGGTTTAGGTTTTACCTCAGCTTTGTTGTCAGTAAAGGCCATGAGAGCTTGATTTTGAGCATGCTCTTCTGCTTGGAAGCTCCAGTCATAGCCTTGTCCTTGTTGTGAAACAAGGGCAGTTGATTTTGATCTTTTGTCTGGCTGAGGACATTCTTTTGCAAAGTGACCAAGGTTGTTACAGTTGTAACATTTGACTTTAGTTTTGTCAAATCCAGCATCCTCAGAAGCTGCAGCCTTTCCTGTGAAGGTTTCCTGACCTTGACCTGTACTAGAGACAAATGCAGCATTATTAGAAGAAATATAAGGGTTCTTTTGGTTTACCTCAGTTTCAAATACTCTGAGATCATTGTATAGTTCATCCAACTCCTTTTCTTCTAGTGCATCTCTCTGTCTATATACCACAGTATACATGGCCCATTCTTCACTAAGAGATCTTAGGAACTTCATGTTGACATCTTCTTGATCCATCTTAACCCCAACCTGGTTAAGTTCACCAATTAGCTTGTTGAATCTGTCAAACACTTGAGTGAGTGTTTCATTGGGTTTTCCTTTGAAATTTTCAAAGTCTTGTTTGAGAACAGACTTCATGTTCCTTTTGGTGCTCTTGGTCCCAACAAATCTCTTCTCCAGTGCTTCCCATAGTATCTTTGCATCATCATACTCAACAAAGAGATGTTGATAGTCATTAGGAATTGCCAGTAGGAGAGTGCTTAGAGTTTTGAGTTCGATTCCCTTGTCCTTCTTTTCCTTCTCACATTTAAGTTTGTCTGCCTCAGTTGCAGAGCTGCTTGCTTGACCAGGACCAGTTTTGTTTCCTTCAAGGACAACTTCCCACATAGAATAATCTGTAATAAGCATGTATTGCTTAATACGATTCTTCCACATCCCAAAGTTATTGGGAGTGAGAATGGGGATTTTGTTGGCCTGAGTGCTTTCATTGTTATCCGACATGATTAACAATGTGTGTGTTTTAAAGATTAAAACTTTTTGTTGTTCTTAACAAATAGTAGATCTAGAACCAATATGCTCTGATACCACTTGTCAGGATCGATTAACTATAGAAAAGTTAATAAACACCTTAGATCTAATTGAATATAGAAGTTGCAGCGGATCAACACTATATCAATGTAATTAAGAACAATGAACTGTAAATAACATGCAAAGTATTACGAACACAGTTTCACAAAAAGCTTCAATGTATATTATCAAGTTAACAATACACACGTACGTTTACAATTCGTAAGGAACTATTTATAATAGTCCTTGAAGCTAAACTATTTACCCTAGTTATTCTAGGATTTGATTTACATCGAATAATAAAAATATACATTGATTTACATTCTATAACTATCTCTACGAAGATCTCGGACTTGATATTCTTCAATAACGCGTATCAGTAGTAAAACTCATCACCAGTAGTAAATATGTAACATCAGTAGTAAACTTGGTGATCAGTAGTAAGTCCAGAAACCATCGTCAGTAGTAACTACTAAGATCAGTAGTATATTCAGTCTTTGCATGATCAGTAGTAACTAAGTTATAGTATACACCAGCATCAACTTCATCAGTAGTAATATGTTCTGCCCCATCAGTACTAAGTATGTCAGTACTAACTGCAGCATCAGTATCAAGCTGATCTGTGTTTTACTCCAACAGTTTATCAGAAATCACGACAAGAAAACTATTATTTTGATGCACATAGAGAAAATGTCACTCAAAAGTATATAAAAAAAACGAGTCACAAAAGTGTCCAAGTTTTTTACCTACACATAAGAAAGTGCGAAAAAAACTTCGAGCAAAACTTCTATTGCTAAAACTTATATTTCCTCCGTATAAAAATAGGTGAATCACTTTAAAGTTTACGTTTTTTGAAGCAAAATAAGGTAATAACAGATTATTGAAATTAAATTGAGTAATTAGAATGGATAGGTCTCACACCTTTTAATATTTTGTTGCTTTTTAATTTCTAAATGGTTAAAAAGTCAAATATAGGAAGATAATAAAAATGGATGGGCCCCACACCTTTAATGATGTTTAAAGAGGGATAAGTAAGGGTAAATGAGTAACTTTAAATATAAAAACTTACCAAATAAGATAAAATATTAAAGTGATTCACTTATTTTGATACGGATGAACTATATAGTTTCACTGAAACACAAAACTACGACCTTTTACCCTTATTTTTAAAAGGTATTACTAAATGACACCTCCTTTTACCGAATTTTTATTTCACGGTTTCTTCAACATTAAATGGTTGTTAAATGCTCGTGATTTGGTTGACAGTTAATGGCAGATGGGAAGATCGTGAAAACAGGAACCTACTCTGAATTGCTTCAATTCTCTAAAGAGTTCCAAAATCTTGTCATTTCACTCAGTAATACTTCTAGTTCAGATAGTCAAGCCAACAATGGTTCTAACTCGATATCTAAATCCTCTAATAAAGAAATTGAGAATATTTACACAAACAAAGACACAGAATCATCAACAAGAGAACAACTCATAAAGCAAGAAGAACGAGAAGCAGGGAACACGGGTCTAAAACCGTACAAACAGTATCTTAGTTATGGCAACGGTTACTTCTACTTCTGTATGTCGGTTTTATCGCATTTTTTGTACATAATCGGACTATTATCCCAAAATCTATGGTTGGCTAAGGAAGTGCAAGATTCTAGTGTCAGCGTGTTGAATATGTTGCTCGTATACATGATCCTCGCTTTTGTTATAGTGTTCCTTTTATATGGTAGATCTTATTTTCTTGTTAAATTAGGAGTTAAGGCATCTACATCAATTTTCTCTAAGTTAATAGGGTCTCTTTTTCGAGCACCAATGTCGTTCTATGACTCAACGCCTGTGGGAAGGATCATCAGCCGGGTAAGTTTTGTTATGTAAAGTAGTGCATATATATATCATCATCTTTGAATTTATCCAAAAATAGACTCTTTTTTTTATTCCCAAAATAGACTTGTGATCCCGTGCGACCTGCTATATTTTTTATGTGACTCCTAATTTTTTGTGCGACTAATCTACGGTCAAACTATTTTTTTTGTGCGACCTGCTATATTTTTTATGTGACTCCTAATTTTTTGTGCGACTAATCTACGGTCAAACTATTTTTTTTGTGCGACCATATAACATTTATCAAATGTTTGTTTGGAGTCGAACGTCTCATGGTCTATTTTGATAAGATTTGAAAGTAAAGTGTCTTTTTTTTGTTGTTGAGAATTTTGAATATTACTATGTATAGTTTTGGAAATCACCTTGAATAATATACGTACATGTAACGTATACATATATGTACTTTTGTAGATGTCGTCTGATCTGAGTGTTGTGGACATTGAATTGGCAATGAAGTTTACTATTGGCGTAGGCACGACAATGAACACATACTTTAGCTTCGGAATCTTGACTTTCCTTACTTGGCCTATTTTGTTTGTCATCATTCCAACGGTTTATGTAACGATACTTCTACAGGTGAGATTCTATATTCTTAAAACCTTTTTACATGTGTGTACTCCACACTTAGACAAATCTTGATTTCATGTGATTTACATTAAAGACGAAATAAAACAATAAAGGAAAAATCTTTAACTTGAGGGGGAACTCGAAATTGGATCCCCAAATGAAAATAAAATAAAATAAACAGGGCCTCATGGTTGGCCCGACCTATGTAGGCCTCTTGCTCAAGCTTGCAGCGCATTAACACATTCACTCTCGTGGGCTGGTCCTGTAAGTCTGTAACTTAACTTCACTCAAAAGTTATGGTAGTTAATAGTTGGTGCATTTTCCCACACACTTCCAGTGTTCCCTAAGAATTGGTCGATTGTATTATTTGTTCCTTAAGACCCAAAGATCATGCCCAAGTGACTAGAACCAAACCATATTATTCCTTGAGTCACAAGATCATGATAGAAAATGGGCGTTCTTTTTGGACTTTGTTTTCTGCTCGTTTATCTTTTTTGACCCATTCGAAAATTTAGGTTTTATCTATTAGGGTTTGTTTGACACACTTCGTTAAATTTCCAGTTTATGATTTTATGAACTTGATTTTCTCCTAAAATTTGTATTCTTGAGTTAAACATATTTTGAAGACTAAATCCATAGTACTCTTTAAATCAATATGGTTTTGAATTAGAGTGTCGTGGATATTCTAGGAATCAACGTGACAAATCTTTGTTATTGTGTTTTTACTCTACTATCATTTGTCATATAATATATGGTATCTAAGACTCTAACTATCCATTTTTTTGGCAGAAATTTTACTACTCTTCTGCAAAAGAGTTGATGCGATTAGACGGCACAAGCAAGTCGTTTGTTGCGAGTCATCTAGCCCAATCGATTGCTGGAGCTGTTACCATAAGAGCATTTGGAGAAGAAGACCGTTTCTTTTTAGAGCATTTACATCTTATTGACGGAAATGCGGGCCCATCCTTCCATAATTTTTCAGCAAACGAGTGGTTGATCCAACGTCTAGAAATACTATGCGCAGTTGTCGTTTCTAGCTCTGCTTTAGCCATAACTTTGCTTCCCTTTGAAGCTTCCGACTCGGGTTAGTAGATTCTAAAAAATTTTGTAATTATCTCAAGCATTATAAAAATAAAAATAAAACCGAAATGTTTCTCTAATCACAAACATTGTAATAAACAGGACTCATTGGCATGGCTCTTTCCTATGGCCTTTCATTGAATCTTTTCCTCGTTACTTCCGTCCAATTCCAATCTCAACTATCAAATCTAATAGTTTCAGTTGAGAGAATAGAACAATACATGCATATTCCTAGTGAATCCCCGGAAATCATAGAAGCTAATCGACCATCACAAAATTGGCCAAGTTTTGGTAGAGTCGTCATCGAAAACCTCAAGGTACGATTTTTTTTAGAATTTTAATTTTCATGTAGAGTGTAACACCCGTATTTTTATAACATCGTTTAAAACAATAAAATACATTTTTTACCAACATATCTCATGTTGTCCAAAATACAGTTTAACAAAAACTTTAAAACCTTTATCAGAGTATACAAAAATACGGTGTCACCAAGTATATCAAAACCATAGGCAAACAGGATCTACCTACGAGCTCCCGAGCTAAACATCTCTAGGCCACTATAGTGCAACCTTCTATCACTTCCAACCTGTACCTGAGTACACAGCCACAAAACAAACGTAGTACGTGAGACAAAATAGTCTCGTGAGATACATGGGTTTTAGACCCCAATAATAATAATCATTTCATAAATATATATAACCATGTATATATATATATCACATCAATATAGGCTAGTCACCCTATAGCGACCCTATTGTTCCAATGCTTTCCTAGCAATCAAATCTAGTTATCGGGTTGCCCCCGAACTAACTAGAAGCTCAACATATCTAACTATCGGGTTGCCCCCGAACTAGCTAGAACTCCAATATATCTAGTTATCGGGTTGCCCCCGAACTAACTAGAAGCTCAAGATACCGGCAAGAGGGAATCGCCCAATCTACCGATACCTGTCTTACTCGCCGGAATACGTCCAGTTAGCAAGACTACTAACGTGGATGAGTCGATGAGAATCCACCCAACTGCCCCTCACTCCACACCTCATGACCGGGAGTCGCCCGTGACATCACATCATCTCAATCTTACCATAACTCAACAGTTATGTCAATGTAGCTCTCGGCTATCACATCAATCATCAAACAAGTTAGTTATCTAATAATAACTATATATATAACTATGTAACACCTCAAATTTTAAACACAAAACATTTGCCCAAAATAAAACATTTTTCATAAATAAAAGAACTATCCCAAAAATATGGATTTACAAAAACCTTTGGTATGAATCAGAGTATAAAGTTTCGGTGTTACAAAATATATCAAAACCAAAGCTAAGCATAAATCCAATCTAAAGTTCTTCTACTCTAGGTCCCGCAACTCTATCCGTGCGAACCTAAGCCTTCGATCCCGAACCTGAGTACATAGCAAAACAAAACAAGGAGTACGTGAGACAGAAACGTCTCGTGAGCTACGTGGGTTTAGACCCCATACGTTAATGATAATAACCGAATCACAATCAAACAAACAAACAAACTCATAAGCTATCACCCATCTGTCTAGTCACCCTATTGTGACTCTAATACCTTGCTTTCCTAGCAATCATACCTAGTTGTCAGGACATCCCCAACCAACTAGAACCACATTAACTTATTAACCGGGGATCCCCCGCGTTAACAAGCTTCAAGGTAAAGGCAAGAGGGAATCGCCCAATCTACCAATACCTGCCTTACTCGCCGGACTACTTCCAGTTAGCAAGACTACTATCATGGAATGGGCCGATGGGGATCCGCCCAAATGCTCCCCATTCCATACCTCATGACCGGGGATCCCCCGAATCATCACATCATCTTACCATATCATAACTCGATGGTTATGTCAATCTAGCTCTCGGCTATCACGTCTATCATCAAACAAGTTAGTTCAATACTATCATTGGTATAACTAACTATCAACTACTAGTCTACACAATTAAGCAAATAGACCATAACACAAGTAATAAAAATATATTTCATAGGCTATGTACTCAGTAAAGTCCACACGTACTCACCTTAGCAATAAATGCTCCAACCGAGATCTTGACACCAAAAACTCTTGCTTCACAAATTTCACCGACTTTCCAAGATGTCACCGAAAGCCTAAAACAATGATCATACAATGATCAACATCACAATCTACTATCAATGTGTTCATCTACCTCTAGATAACACCCATCAATCCATTTCCCCCAAATATGGTGATTTACCAAACCCTAGGTTTAACCAACCCTTAAGATTCTTACAAATCTTAACCATACACTTGATTTCCTTATTAATATACCATCTATTAAGTGTATACACCATTTATATCACCATAATCTATAACCCCAAGAACTAGGGTTTCAACCCCAAGCTCCTAAACCCATAGATCTAAAGCTACAACTACAAAGGATTGAAGATATACCTTAAATCTTCAACTAGGAGTGAAGAATCACAAGATTTGATGAAGAAATCGACTCCAAATGATGCTTGACACCCAAAATCGTTCACAAGTTCGAAGAGAGAAAAACTAGGGTTTCACTTGGCAATAAATGAGCCAAATCCCGACTTTAATGCTGCCAGACACAAGTTCACGACGCGACCAGAGTTCGCGTCGCGAACTCTCCTTCTATACGCATACTTAGCGATCGTTAACTAGTCGCGAACTACTTAGCGACACATGGCCAAACTCCCTGGAGCAAGTTCCCGATCGGGAACTTATAGTTCGCGTCGCGAACTCCTGATGGCAGCAAGGCTGCACTTTTTCCAACTTGTCCCGACCCGGTTTCGCCCGTAACTTTCTCGTACGGTGTCCAAACGACACGAAACCAATTCCCACGTATTTTATATGATTTATCCATAATTATCATATTTTTACATATTTTATTTATTTACAATTTCGGGTCGTTACAACTATCTACCCCTTAAGAAGATTCCGTCCTCGGAATCTCATCATAGTTCACGAAATCCGGGTACCTCTTCCGAATCTCGTCTTTGACTTCCCAAGTCAAATTCGGCCCAAGTGAATGCTTCCACTTGACCAACACCAACTCGATCTCCTTATTCCGAAGCTTCTTTGTCTTCGTTTCTAGTATAGCCTCGGGCTCCTCAATCAACCGGTTCGGGCCGTCAACCCGCAACTCTTGCAATGGAATAATATTCTCAACTTCCCCGATAAACTTCTTCAAATAACTCACGTGAAAGGTGTCATGCACACCTTGAAGCTCGGGTGGAAGTTCCAATTTAAAAGCTTGAAGCCCGACCCGTTTCAATATTTTAAACGGTCCAACATACCTTGGACTTAACTTTCCCTTTTTACCAAACCGCATCACACCTTTCCAAGGTGACACTTTCAACATCACCATATCACCGACATCCAAGTCGTATGGTCTTTTCTTTAAACCCGAATAACTTCGTTGTCTATCTTGGGCGACTTTCATGTTGTTTTGTATAATACCAATCTTTTCATTTGTCACTCTCACGATCTCGGGACCCGTGAGTTTCGTCTCTCCCGCTTCCAACCAACAAGATGGAGTTCTACATTTTCTTCCATACAACGCCTCATAAGGCGGCATCTTGATAGTCGAGTGATAACTATTATTGTACGAGAACTCGACTAACGGTAAATGTTCATCCCATTTACCACCGAAATCTAATACACACGATCTCAACATATCTTCAACCGTTTGAATCGTTCTTTCACTTTGACCGTCAGTTTGCGGATGATAAGCCGTGCTCAACCGCAACTTCGTACCCAATTCTTCTTGTAAAGATCGCCAAAATCTCGAGGTAAACCTCGCGTCCCTATCGGACACAATCGATAACGGAACCCCGTGGAGTCGAACGACTTCATCAACATATAACTTAGCCAACTTCTCAAGTGGCAATGTTTCCCGAATTGCTAGAAATAACGCACTCTTGGTCAACCGGTCAACTATGACCCAAATGGCATCGTGACCTCTACTCGTCTTCGGTAAGCCCACTATGAAATCCATTGTTATATCTTCCCACTTCCCGGCCGGTACAATTAATGATTGAGCTACCCCATACGGTACTTGATGCTCGGCTTTCACTTGTGCACACGTGGCACACTTAGAGATATACTTGGCCACTCTCGCCTTCATTCCGGGCCACCAATAAACCCGTTTCATATCTTGATACGTCTTTGTACTTCCCGGGTGAATCGAATACTTCGACTTGTGCACATCATACAACAACTCTTTTCGGATACCACCGAACTTAGGAACCCAAATACGACCGCCTACGGTCTTCAACCCTTGTGCATTTTCGAGAAATTGTTGGTTTTTACCTAACCGTTCTTGTCTTAACTCGTCTTTTCCCATAACTTCTCGTTGGGCATTCTTGATTCTTTCGATGATGCTTGAGACGACTTCTATACGTGATAAAATTCCTCGGTTCGGGTTTTCATATACCTTTCGGCTCAAGGCATCGGCCACCACATTCGCCTTACCCGCGTGATACACAATTTCACAATCATAATCGGCAATCAACTCGATCCACCTTCTTTGTCGCATATTAAGGTCTTTTTGTGTAAACACATATTGCAAACTCTTATGATCCGTGTACAATGTACACCGAGTGCCATACAAATAATGCCTCCACAACTTCAAGGCAAAAATAATCGCCGCCAATTCCAAGTCGTGTGTCGTGTACCTTAATTCCGCATTCTTCAATTGTCGCGAGGCATACGCGATCACCTTTCCTCTTTGCATCAACACACAACCGAGCCCTTGATTTGAAGCATCACTATAAACCACAAAATCTTCCATACCATCCGGTAACGTAAGGATCGGCGCGTTACATAACTTTTCTTTTAACAACTTAAACGCCTCTTCTTGCTTCTTCTCCCACACAAACTTCTCACTTTTTCTCGTTAACTTCGTGAGTGGGATCGCGATTCTCGAGAAATCTTGTATAAATCTCCGGTAATAACCGGCTAATCCAAGAAAACTTCTAACCTCGGTAGGGGTCCTCGGAGGCTCCCAATTTGACACCGCTTCAATCTTGGACGGATCAACCTTAATACCATCACACGTCACCACGTGACCTAAAAATTGCACTTCCCGCAACCAAAACTCACACTTTGAAAATTTTGCATACAACCTTTCCCGTTTCAACACGTCTAGAACGAGTCTCAAATGACCTTCGTGTTCTTCTTCGGTTTTTGAATAAATCAAAATGTCGTCAATAAACACGATCAAAAACTTATCAAGGAACGGTTTACAAACCCGATTCATCAAATCCATAAAAATAGCCGGTGCGTTTGTAAGACCAAACGGCATCACTAGAAATTCATAATGACCATAACGTGTACGAAAAGCCGTCTTCTCGGTGTCGCCTTCTTTCACCAGAACTTGGTGATAACCCGACCTCAAATCGATCTTTGAGAAATAACTAGCACCTTGCAATTGGTCGAATAAGTCATCAATTCTCGGCAACGGGTAACGGTTCTTAATAGTTACCTTATTCAACTCTCGGTAGTCAATACACATTCTCATCGAACCGTCTTTCTTTTTAACAAATAACACCGGTGCACCCCACGGTGACGAACTCGGACGAATAAAACCTTTATCTAACAATTCTTGCAATTGGGTCATCAATTCCCGCATTTCGGTGGGAGCTAAACGATATGGAGCACGAGCAATCGGCGTCGCCCCCGGAACTAGATCAATCTTAAACTCGACTTGTCTCTCCGGTGGCAAACCGGGCAAGTCATCGGGAAATACTTCGGGAAAATCCCGAATAATCTTGACATCATCCATTGACTTCTTTTCCTTTCGGCCATCTAATACATATGCAATAAACGATGTACAACCTTTCGATATACTTTTTCTCGCCTTAATGGCGGTAATCACATTAGGCATGTGATGTCGTTTCTCCCCATACACATACACTTTCTCGTTCTCGGGTGTCCTAATCGACACAATTTTCTTTCCACACAAAATCTTGGCTTGGTGCATACCCAACCAATCCATACCGATAACCACATCGAACGCCCTAATTCCCATGGGCAACAAATCCACCTTAAACTTTCTACCGTCTATTTCTATTTCACAATTTCTATAAATACATTCAACCATAGACGTTTTCCCGTCGGCTACTTCTATCTCATACATTTCATCTAACTTTTCGAACGGTATATTCAATTTACAACCGAACTCATAAGACACAAACGAATAATTGGAACCCGAATCAAATAAAATATGAGTTGGCAAGGAGTTAATGAATCGAATACCTGACACCACATCGTGTGCCTCCTTCGCCTCCTCCCGAGTAAGTTGGAAGGACCGCCCCTTCACCTTCGCCGGTTCCACTTTCTTTTGAGCCGTGGACACCATCGACTCGATTCCCTTCTTTGGGCACACATTGCTATAGTGCCCCTTCTCGTGGCACGAGAAACACTCGATCTCGGCCAATGATTTTGACTTGCATTCACGGGCCATATGCCCCGGCTTTCCACAATTATAACAAGTTTTCGACTCCCCTCGGCACACGCCGGCATGAGTCTTCCCGCACTTCTTGCACGAGCCAACACTTCCTTGTTTAGAGAAGCTCGAAGTGAACTTCCCCTTCTTATAAGTACCCGAGCCACTCTCGGCTTTTCTCTTCTCGCCCACATGGGCCCTTTCGGCAACACGTGCCTCATTTACCTCCTCTACACACCGGGCGGCACTAATAGCCTCATCTAGTGAGACCGCCCTTTTTACTTCCAATTGATAATCCCACGGTAGCCCGCTAGCATACCGAACCACTCTCAACCTCTCATCCGAGTAGGTTTTAGCAACAAACGGGAGCAATCCCGTAAACTCCCTCGAATATTCCTCCACCGACATAACACCCTTCTTAAGGGTCACAAACTTTTCATGCATCTTTTCCAAATCCCTTTCGGGACAAAATTTCTTTTTCAACCTCGTGGTGAACTCATCCCACGACATCTTTTCCACCACCTCCTTCCCGAGGGTCTCATACACAATATCCCACCACACCATGGCATCTTCTTTCAACAATTGTGACGCATACGTCACCATATCAACATCCTTACACTTACTACTTCCGATAACCCTCTCGGTTTCTCGGGTCCACCTCATCGTTACTTTCGGGTCCGAACTACCCGTATACACATTTGGCTTACAAGCCATGAAGGATTTAAACGAACAACCTTCTTTCACAACGGGCCTAGCCCTAGCATCACTTTGGCCGCCCGTGGAGGACTTCCCCTCCCCGGTGCCACTACCTCCGGTTTTCTCATCCGACTTAGCCTCGGATTCCCGGTCTCCACCCGACCTCTCACGGTCTCCAATAATACGGTGCACTTCTTTGGCCACCGTTCCCTTGATTTGGTCGATAATGGTTTGGAGATCCGCCATGGTCACCGGAGTTCTATTAGCTCCGACCTCCGATTCGTCAACCCGATGCATTGATGGTTGACTTTCTTGCTCATCCACCCTCTCAACAGGAGGTACTTCCTCCTCCCGGTTCTCCGGGGCTTTCCCACTTCTACGAGTGTTCACCATTTCTTTCGATCAAGACTATACGAAAGACATTAAACATTTAGTACCTTGTGTACAACCCAATAGCCGCATAAGACTCAACATCCAAAATCATATCAAATTTATCGGTCCCCTAGGTTCAACCCTAAACTTAATATAAAGTCTCAAGGTCAACCTATGATCTTAAGGAATCTTACATTCCTAATGCTACAGTCTAAGACTAGGATGGTCATCCAACCTAATTCACTTAAACTATAGCTCTGATACCAAGTTGTAACACCTCAAATTTTAAACACAAAACATTTGCCCAAAATAAAACATTTTTCATAAATAAAAGAACTATCCCAAAAATATGGATTTACAAAAACCTTTGGTATGAATCAGAGTATAAAGTTTCGGTGTTACAAAATATATCAAAACCAAAGCTAAGCATAAATCCAATCTAAAGTTCTTCTACTCTAGGTCCCGCAACTCTATCCGTGCGAACCTAAGCCTTCGATCCCGAACCTGAGTACATAGCAAAACAAAACAAGGAGTACGTGAGACAGAAACGTCTCGTGAGCTACGTGGGTTTAGACCCCATACGTTAATGATAATAACCGAATCACAATCAAACAAACAAACAAACTCATAAGCTATCACCCATCTGTCTAGTCACCCTATTGTGACTCTAATACCTTGCTTTCCTAGCAATCATACCTAGTTGTCAGGACATCCCCAACCAACTAGAACCACATTAACTTATTAACCGGGGATCCCCCGCGTTAACAAGCTTCAAGGTAAAGGCAAGAGGGAATCGCCCAATCTACCAATACCTGCCTTACTCGCCGGACTACTTCCAGTTAGCAAGACTACTATCATGGAATGGGCCGATGGGGATCCGCCCAAATGCTCCCCATTCCATACCTCATGACCGGGGATCCCCCGAATCATCACATCATCTTACCATATCATAACTCGATGGTTATGTCAATCTAGCTCTCGGCTATCACGTCTATCATCAAACAAGTTAGTTCAATACTATCATTGGTATAACTAACTATCAACTACTAGTCTACACAATTAAGCAAATAGACCATAACACAAGTAATAAAAATATATTTCATAGGCTATGTACTCAGTAAAGTCCACACGTACTCACCTTAGCAATAAATGCTCCAACCGAGATCTTGACACCAAAAACTCTTGCTTCACAAATTTCACCGACTTTCCAAGATGTCACCGAAAGCCTAAAACAATGATCATACAATGATCAACATCACAATCTACTATCAATGTGTTCATCTACCTCTAGATAACACCCATCAATCCATTTCCCCCAAATATGGTGATTTACCAAACCCTAGGTTTAACCAACCCTTAAGATTCTTACAAATCTTAACCATACACTTGATTTCCTTATTAATATACCATCTATTAAGTGTATACACCATTTATATCACCATAATCTATAACCCCAAGAACTAGGGTTTCAACCCCAAGCTCCTAAACCCATAGATCTAAAGCTACAACTACAAAGGATTGAAGATATACCTTAAATCTTCAACTAGGAGTGAAGAATCACAAGATTTGATGAAGAAATCGACTCCAAATGATGCTTGACACCCAAAATCGTTCACAAGTTCGAAGAGAGAAAAACTAGGGTTTCACTTGGCAATAAATGAGCCAAATCCCGACTTTAATGCTGCCAGACACAAGTTCACGACGCGACCAGAGTTCGCGTCGCGAACTCTCCTTCTATACGCATACTTAGCGATCGTTAACTAGTCGCGAACTACTTAGCGACACATGGCCAAACTCCCTGGAGCAAGTTCCCGATCGGGAACTTATAGTTCGCGTCGCGAACTCCTGATGGCAGCAAGGCTGCACTTTTTCCAACTTGTCCCGACCCGGTTTCGCCCGTAACTTTCTCGTACGGTGTCCAAACGACACGAAACCAATTCCCATGTATTTTATATGATTTATCCATAATTATCATATTTTTACATATTTTATTTATTTACAATTTCGGGTCGTTACAACTATCTACCCCTTAAGAAGATTCCGTCCTCGGAATCTCATCATAGTTCACGAAATCCGGGTACCTCTTCCGAATCTCGTCTTTGACTTCCCAAGTCAAATTCGGCCCAAGTGAATGCTTCCACTTGACCAACACCAACTCGATCTCCTTATTCCGAAGCTTCTTTGTCTTCGTTTCTAGTATAGCCTCGGGCTCCTCAATCAACCGGTTCGGGCCGTCAACCCGCAACTCTTGCAATGGAATAATATTCTCAACTTCCCCGATAAACTTCTTCAAATAACTCACGTGAAAGGTGTCATGCACACCTTGAAGCTCGGGTGGAAGTTCCAATTTAAAAGCTTGAAGCCCGACCCGTTTCAATATTTTAAACGGTCCAACATACCTTGGACTTAACTTTCCCTTTTTACCAAACCGCATCACACCTTTCCAAGGTGACACTTTCAACATCACCATATCACCGACATCCAAGTCGTATGGTCTTTTCTTTAAACCCGAATAACTTCGTTGTCTATCTTGGGCGACTTTCATGTTGTTTTGTATAATACCAATCTTTTCATTTGTCACTCTCACGATCTCGGGACCCGTGAGTTTCGTCTCTCCCGCTTCCAACCAACAAGATGGAGTTCTACATTTTCTTCCATACAACGCCTCATAAGGCGGCATCTTGATAGTCGAGTGATAACTATTATTGTACGAGAACTCGACTAACGGTAAATGTTCATCCCATTTACCACCGAAATCTAATACACACGATCTCAACATATCTTCAACCGTTTGAATCGTTCTTTCACTTTGACCGTCAGTTTGCGGATGATAAGCCGTGCTCAACCGCAACTTCGTACCCAATTCTTCTTGTAAAGATCGCCAAAATCTCGAGGTAAACCTCGCGTCCCTATCGGACACAATCGATAACGGAACCCCGTGGAGTCGAACGACTTCATCAACATATAACTTAGCCAACTTCTCAAGTGGCAATGTTTCCCGAATTGCTAGAAATAACGCACTCTTGGTCAACCGGTCAACTATGACCCAAATGGCATCGTGACCTCTACTCGTCTTCGGTAAGCCCACTATGAAATCCATTGTTATATCTTCCCACTTCCCGGCCGGTACAATTAATGATTGAGCTACCCCATACGGTACTTGATGCTCGGCTTTCACTTGTGCACACGTGGCACACTTAGAGATATACTTGGCCACTCTCGCCTTCATTCCGGGCCACCAATAAACCCGTTTCATATCTTGATACGTCTTTGTACTTCCCGGGTGAATCGAATACTTCGACTTGTGCACATCATACAACAACTCTTTTCGGATACCACCGAACTTAGGAACCCAAATACGACCGCCTACGGTCTTCAACCCTTGTGCATTTTCGAGAAATTGTTGGTTTTTACCTAACCGTTCTTGTCTTAACTCGTCTTTTCCCATAACTTCTCGTTGGGCATTCTTGATTCTTTCGATGATGCTTGAGACGACTTCTATACGTGATAAAATTCCTCGGTTCGGGTTTTCATATACCTTTCGGCTCAAGGCATCGGCCACCACATTCGCCTTACCCGCGTGATACACAATTTCACAATCATAATCGGCAATCAACTCGATCCACCTTCTTTGTCGCATATTAAGGTCTTTTTGTGTAAACACATATTGCAAACTCTTATGATCCGTGTACAATGTACACCGAGTGCCATACAAATAATGCCTCCACAACTTCAAGGCAAAAATAATCGCCGCCAATTCCAAGTCGTGTGTCGTGTACCTTAATTCCGCATTCTTCAATTGTCGCGAGGCATACGCGATCACCTTTCCTCTTTGCATCAACACACAACCGAGCCCTTGATTTGAAGCATCACTATAAACCACAAAATCTTCCATACCATCCGGTAACGTAAGGATCGGCGCGTTACATAACTTTTCTTTTAACAACTTAAACGCCTCTTCTTGCTTCTTCTCCCACACAAACTTCTCACTTTTTCTCGTTAACTTCGTGAGTGGGATCGCGATTCTCGAGAAATCTTGTATAAATCTCCGGTAATAACCGGCTAATCCAAGAAAACTTCTAACCTCGGTAGGGGTCCTCGGAGGCTCCCAATTTGACACCGCTTCAATCTTGGACGGATCAACCTTAATACCATCACACGTCACCACGTGACCTAAAAATTGCACTTCCCGCAACCAAAACTCACACTTTGAAAATTTTGCATACAACCTTTCCCGTTTCAACACGTCTAGAACGAGTCTCAAATGACCTTCGTGTTCTTCTTCGGTTTTTGAATAAATCAAAATGTCGTCAATAAACACGATCAAAAACTTATCAAGGAACGGTTTACAAACCCGATTCATCAAATCCATAAAAATAGCCGGTGCGTTTGTAAGACCAAACGGAATCACTAGAAATTCATAATGACCATAACGTGTACGAAAAGCCGTCTTCTCGGTGTCGCCTTCTTTCACCCGAACTTGGTGATAACCCGACCTCAAATCGATCTTTGAGAAATAACTAGCACCTTGCAATTGGTCGAATAAGTCATCAATTCTCGGCAACGGGTAACGGTTCTTAATAGTTACCTTATTCAACTCTCGGTAGTCAATACACATTCTCATCGAACCGTCTTTCTTTTTAACAAATAACACCGGTGCACCCCACGGTGACGAACTCGGACGAATAAAACCTTTATCTAACAATTCTTGCAATTGGGTCATCAATTCCCGCATTTCGGTGGGAGCTAAACGATATGGAGCACGAGCAATCGGCGTCGCCCCCGGAACTAGATCAATCTTAAACTCGACTTGTCTCTCCGGTGGCAAACCGGGCAAGTCATCGGGAAATACTTCGGGAAAATCCCGAATAATCTTGACATCATCCATTGACTTCTTTTCCTTTCGGCCATCTAATACATATGCAATAAACGATGTACAACCTTTCGATATACTTTTTCTCGCCTTAATGGCGGTAATCACATTAGGCATGTGATGTCGTTTCTCCCCATACACATACACTTTCTCGTTCTCGGGTGTCCTAATCGACACAATTTTCTTTCCACACAAAATCTTGGCTTGGTGCATACCCAACCAATCCATACCGATAACCACATCGAACGCCCTAATTCCCATGGGCAACAAATCCACCTTAAACTTTCTACCGTCTATTTCTATTTCACAATTTCTATAAATACATTCAACCATAGACGTTTTCCCGTCGGCTACTTCTATCTCATACATTTCATCTAACTTTTCGGACGGTATATTCAATTTACAACCGAACTCATAAGACACAAACGAATAATTGGAACCCGAATCAAATAAAATATGAGTTGGCAAGGAGTTAATGAATAGAATACCTGACACCACATCGTGTGCCTCCTTCGCCTCCTCCCGAGTAAGTTGGAAGGACCGCCCCTTCACCTTCGCCGGTTCCACTTTCTTTTGAGCCGTGGACACCATCGACTCGATTCCCTTCTTTGGGCACACATTGCTATAGTGCCCCTTCTCGTGGCACGAGAAACACTCGATCTCGGCCAATGATTTTGACTTGCATTCACGGGCCATATGCCCCGGCTTTCCACAATTATAACAAGTTTTCGACTCCCCTCGGCACACGCCGGCATGAGTCTTCCCGCACTTCTTGCACGAGCCAACACTTCCTTGTTTAGAGAAGCTCGAAGTGAACTTCCCCTTCTTATAAGTACCCGAGCCACTCTCGGCTTTTCTCTTCTCGCCCACATGGGCCCTTTCGGCAACACGTGCCTCATTTACCTCCTCTACACACCGGGCGGCACTAATAGCCTCATCTAGTGAGACCGCCCTTTTTACTTCCAATTGATAATCCCACGGTAGCCCGCTAGCATACCGAACCACTCTCAACCTCTCATCCGAGTAGGTTTTAGCAACAAACGGGAGCAATCCCGTAAACTCCCTCGAATATTCCTCCACCGACATAACACCCTTCTTAAGGGTCACAAACTTTTCATGCATCTTTTCCAAATCCCTTTCGGGACAAAATTTCTTTTTCAACCTCGTGGTGAACTCATCCCACGACATCTTTTCCACCACCTCCTTCCCGAGGGTCTCATACACAATATCCCACCACACCATGGCATCTTCTTTCAACAATTGTGACGCATACGTCACCATATCAACATCCTTACACTTACTACTTCCGATAACCCTCTCGGTTTCTCGGGTCCACCTCATCGTTACTTTCGGGTCCGAACTACCCGTATACACATTTGGCTTACAAGCCATGAAGGATTTAAACGAACAACCTTCTTTCACAACGGGCCTAGCCCTAGCATCACTTTGGCCGCCCGTGGAGGACTTCCCCTCCCCGGTGCCACTACCTCCGGTTTTCTCATCCGACTTAGCCTCGGATTCCCGGTCTCCACCCGACCTCTCACGGTCTCCAATAATACGGTGCACTTCTTTGGCCACCGTTCCCTTGATTTGGTCGATAATGGTTTGGAGATCCGCCATGGTCACCGGAGTTCTATTAGCTCCGACCTCCGATTCGTCAACCCGATGCATTGATGGTTGACTTTCTTGCTCATCCACCCTCTCAACAGGAGGTACTTCCTCCTCCCGGTTCTCCGGGGCTTTCCCACTTCTACGAGTGTTCACCATTTCTTTCGATCAAGACTATACGAAAGACATTAAACATTTAGTACCTTGTGTACAACCCAATAGCCGCATAAGACTCAACATCCAAAATCATATCAAATTTATCGGTCCCCTAGGTTCAACCCTAAACTTAATATAAAGTCTCAAGGTCAACCTATGATCTTAAGGAATCTTACATTCCTAATGCTACAGTCTAAGACTAGGATGGTCATCCAACCTAATTCACTTAAACTATAGCTATGATACCAAGTTGTAACACCTCAAATTTTAAACACAAAACATTTGCCCAAAATAAAACATTTTTCATAAATAAAAGAACTATCCCAAAAATATGGATTTACAAAAACCTTTGGTATGAATCAGAGTATAAAGTTTCGGTGTTACAAAATATATCAAAACCAAAGCTAAGCATAAATCCAATCTAAAGTTCTTCTACTCTAGGTCCCGCAACTCTATCCGTGCGAACCTAAGCCTTCGATCCCGAACCTGAGTACATAGCAAAACAAAACAAGGAGTACGTGAGACAGAAACGTCTCGTGAGCTACGTGGGTTTAGACCTCATACGTTAATGATAATAACCGAATCACAATCAAACAAACAAACAAACTCATAAGCTATCACCCATCTGTCTAGTCACCCTATTGTGACTCTAATACCTTGCTTTCCTAGCAATCATACCTAGTTGTCAGGACATCCCCAACCAACTAGAACCACATTAACTTATTAACCGGGGATCCCCCGCGTTAACAAGCTTCAAGGTAAAGGCAAGAGGGAATCGCCCAATCTACCAATACCTGTCTTACTCGCCGGACTACTTCCAGTTAGCAAGACTACTATCATGGAATGGGCCGATGGGGATCCGCCCAAATGCTCCCCATTCCATACCTCATGACCGGGGATCCCCCGAATCATCACATCATCTTACCATATCATAACTCGATGGTTATGTCAATCTAGCTCTCGGCTATCACGTCTATCATCAAACAAGTTAGTTCAATACTATCATTGGTATAACTAACTATCAACTACTAGTCTACACAATTAAGCAAATAGACCATAACACAAGTAATAAAAATATATTTCATAGGCTATGTACTCAGTAAAGTCCACACGTACTCACCTTAGCAATAAATGCTCCAACCGAGATCTTGACACCAAAAACTCTTGCTTCACAAATTTCACCGACTTTCCAAGATGTCACCGAAAGCCTAAAACAATGATCATACAATGATCAACATCACAATCTACTATCAATGTGTTCATCTACCTCTAGATAACACCCATCAATCCATTTCCCCCAAATATGGTGATTTACCAAACCCTAGGTTTAACCAACCCTTAAGATTCTTACAAATCTTAACCATACACTTGATTTCCTTATTAATATACCATCTATTAAGTGTATACACCATTTATATCACCATAATCTATAACCCCAAGAACTAGGGTTTCAACCCCAAGCTCCTAAACCCATAGATCTAAAGCTACAACTACAAAGGATTGAAGATATACCTTAAATCTTCAACTAGGAGTGAAGAATCACAAGATTTGATGAAGAAATCGACTCCAAATGATGCTTGACACCCAAAATCGTTCACAAGTTCGAAGAGAGAAAAACTAGGGTTTCACTTGGCAATAAATGAGCCAAATCCCGACTTTAATGCTGCCAGACACAAGTTCACGACGCGACCAGAGTTCGCGTCGCGAACTCTCCTTCTATACGCATACTTAGCGATCGTTAACTAGTCGCGAACTACTTAGCGACACATGGCCAAACTCCCTGGAGCAAGTTCCCGATCGGGAACTTATAGTTCGCGTCGCGAACTCCTGATGGCAGCAAGGCTGCACTTTTTCCAACTTGTCCCGACCCGGTTTCGCCCGTAACTTTCTCGTACGGTGTCCAAACGACACGAAACCAATTCCCACGTATTTTATATGGTTAGTGGGGAATGGGTCCCACACATTTTGAATAAAGTAAAGTTAATGATGTTTAAAAGTAAAAAGTAAGGGTAAATGAGTCATTTCACTTTGTTAAAGTAGATAGTTCGTGGATGTGGGTCCCATTTTTTTTGCCAAATAAGGAAACTTTTCAAAGTGTATCACTTATTTTGAATCACCCAAAAAAGGAAAGTGTATCAATTATATTGAATCGGAGGAAGTAAAATAATTTAGACATAATTTAATCAAGACGGTAAAATTGTGCTAACTTTCGTTGTTTACAGGTTCTTGAAAAATGCCAGCTTCGGGAGGTGATTCTAGATAAAAAAGAGGGGCTGGATTCGTTAGGTAATAAACTCGACTTATTGAATTATGGTATCACAATTTGTTAGACCAAAGATTAAGACGATAATTATAACGATCTAAATACAGTTGTGCAAGATGGTTCGAATTGGAGTTTAGGACAACGACAACTATTTTGCTTAGGAAGAGCCCATTTGAAGAGACCAAAGATATTGGTACTTGATGAAGCCACGGCGTCAATTGACAATGCAACCGACACCATTATACAGAAAACGATTCGGGAAGAATTTAACGAGTGCACGGTTATAACAGTTGCCCATAGAATACCAACTGTAATAGACTGCACAATGGTACTTGTTATGAAGGATGGTGAGTCTGATTTATTTACTTATCCATTTTTCGACCAGCAAGAAACCATTAACATTTAGAAATTTGGGGCCGGCTATTTGAATCATCATAATTGGTTTTCTGTTGCAAACTAACAACGGCTTTTGTTTATGTACTTTACAGGAAAGGTGATGGAATTCGACAAGCCCGTGAAGTTGTTGGATGAACCCACATCTTTATTCGCGCAACTTGTTAACGAATATTGGTCGCAACATAAGACCTCGTCATCTAGTTAGGTATGTTTGCTACTTGTGTTACAATATAGATATATGCTGGGGATTCTGCTTGTTATAATACAAAATGAAGACAATAGAATTAGAAAGGAGAGAGAGAAAAATAAAGAGAGAGAAAAAGAGTAGAACCTTACTTTTTAAAGAGTGGTTTTTTATACTTCCTCCAATTCAAAATAAGTGATACACTTTCCTTTTTGGGGTGTATCAAAATAAGTGATACACTTTGAAAATTTACCTTATTTGGCAAAAAATAGTGGGACCCACACCCACTAACTATCTACTTTAACAAAGTGAAAAAACCCCTTTACCCTTATTTTTACTTTTAAACATCATTAACTCCACTTTATTCAAAAAGTGTGGGACCCATTTCCCACTAACCATCTAATTAATCTAATTTAACCATTATTATAAACTTTTGCCCCAAAATCCGTGAAATCCAAAGTGTATCACTTATTTTGAATCGGAGGAAGTACTATATTTTTTAATTTATGTACTATAATAATTGTTTTATATGCTTTTATAATTGTTTTCATGTGCTCAAGTGACGACGTGGAAAAAAAAGAAAGAACAGGTGCCGTTAAAATAAATAAAAGAATTTGTAAAATTACTAGTACAGTGTAGTGAATGTATCAAAAAAGTGTGGTGAAAATTAATTCTCTATTTCTTCAACCGACAACTTTTATCAGTTTATGTTGTCCTTGTTTTTCATGTCCTGAATTTTTTATTGTTTATTTAGGGCATATTAAGTTTTTTTAAATAACTTATTGAGTTTTTGGCTTTTTGAAAAGTATAAGACGCTCCCTACTTCTTGATTTTGACTTTCTAAAAAACTAAAGAAATTAATACTTCAAATCATTTTAAAAAGCTTTGCTAAACACCCTCTTAGGACAACTTATATATTAACAAATACTCCGTATTTACCAAGGAATTCGAATTTGTAGCCCTAAATCGTATTGAATATCAATTCTCTAAATGAAAATTGAAATTTTACAGAATCATACCGCAGCAACAGAAACTTAAAATGAAGAATCCGGAGATGTACAGAGTTCAAAGGTAATCAATTACACGCTATAATTCTCAATTTCTCCAGATCACACACGCATAAGCAATCCAATTATTTGTTGTTGCGACCTAATTATTCATTAGCATTGAACTTTACTCAAGCTGATCTGAAAATATAATGTGAAATATTGTTATTCCCAGCATCTTCACAATCGATGTTTTTTTGGATGTGTATTTAGCTTTTAATAACCACATTTGATTGATTCGGTAAAAGAGTTTGCGATAATAACATCAGAAAGTAATTTTTGAAGAACGATACATACGATAATATACGTTGATTACTGTTGCAACACAAGTAGCAAGCATATATACCTGTTAGATCATGAGGTTTTATGTTGTGACCAGTATTCATTAACAAGTTGCGCGAATAAAGAAGCCGGCTCATTCATCAATTTTGTGGGCTTTTCGTATTCCATTACCTTTCCTGAAAAGTATAAAAAAAAGAGATGATTAGTTTGCAATGAAATCCAGTCCCACAATTTGCAAATGTTAATAATTTATAGTTGGTAAAAAGAAGAATATGAAAGAATTTGGACTCACCATCCTTCATAACAAGTACCATTGTGCAGTCTATAACAGTTGGTATTCTGTGTGCTACTATTATTACGGTACACTCGTTAAATTCTTCCCGAATTGTTTTCTGTATAATTGTGTCTGTTGCATTGTCGATTGATGCTGTGGCTTCATCAAGTACCAATATCTTTCGTCTCTTCAAAAGGGCTCTTCCTAAGCAAAATAGTTGTCGTTGTCCCAAACTCCAATTCGACCCATCTTGCACAACTATATATAGCCCGTTATTAATATACTATTATAAACCATAATTCAATAAGTCGGTTTTTTACCTAACGAGTCCAAACCCTCTTTTTTGTCTTGAATCGCCTCTCGAAGTTGGCATTTTTCAAGAACCTGTAAACAATGAAAGTTAGCATATGTTTATTAGTTTATGTCTAAATTGTTGATTCGGAGATCCATTAATGTTACTTTGGGAGAAATAGAAACGGGCTGGAAAGAAGCCAAACTGGTTTTCCGACTCTTTGACCATATGAATTCAGGTTTTGTAACCGCGAAGACATTCAAAAAACTTAATATTGAAAACTTTACCTTCCATAGTTCATGATCACTATGCTCGGATAGGGGATCAAGATTATATCGAACAGAACCACTGAATAAAGTGGGTTCTTGTGGGATGATTCCAAAACTTGACCTAAGATCATGAAGCCCAATTGTAGTGATATCTAAATCATCTATCACAATTCTTCCATTTGTAGGTTCGACTAGTCGAAACAGAGCACTAATTAAAGTCGTTTTTCCACTGCCTGTTCGACCAACGATTCCAATTTTGTGCCCTCCTTCGAATACACAATTGATTCCTTGAAGAACCAAAGGAGAATTCGGCTGATATCTGATCTGCAACATACACATAGCCAAATAGTCAATGAATCTGGAAACATTATAAATGAAGAAAAAAGTTGGAAATTTTATCATACTTTAAGGTTCTCGATAACGACTCTACGAATATTTGGCCAATTTCTTGAAGGTCGATTGACTTCTATAACTTCCGGGGCTTCACTAGGGATATGCATGTATTGCTCTAGTCTTTCGACTGAAACTATTAGATTTGATAGTTGACATTGGAACTGAACGGAAATAACGAGAAAAATATTCAATGAGAGACCATAGGAAAGAGCCATTCCAATGAGTCCTGTTAATTTCAAAGATTGTAGTTAGAGAAACATTTCGGTCTTTTTTTTAATGCTCGGGATCTTTATAGAATTTACTAACCAGAGTCGGAAGCTTCAAAAGGAAGCAGAGTTATGGCTAAGGCAGAGCAAGAAACGACAACCGCACATAGTATTTCTAGACGTTGAATCAACCACTCGTTTGATGAGAAACTATGAAAAAAGGGACTTGCGTTACTGTCGATTAGGTGTAAATGTTCTGAAAAGAAACGGTCTTCTTCTCCAAAGGCTCTTATGGTAACAGCTCCTGCAATCGATTGTGCTAGATGACTCGCAACAAACGACTTGCTCGTGCCATCTAATCGCATCAATTCCTTTGCAGATGCATAGTAAAATTTCTGTATAAATAAATAGAGATTAAGGGGTTGTTTGATAAGAACAAAATGATTCAACATATGTTTAAGGTAGAATGATTCAACAATTTTTTGCTATCTCATTTTGCATAATATTCATTCAAAGGTGTTAAACAAACACATTGAATGTTGAATGATTCAACATTCAACGATAAATGGTTCCATTAAGCTGCAAATAAACAACACCTAAGAAACCATATATTATGATAAGGAACAAATAACTCAGTAGCCTAATTCATAAGAATCTCGAAGTTGGGTTGAGTTGTTGATAAACAGGTTAACCCGTTTAATCCATTTACAACATGATTATAACATGTTTAACTCATTTACAACATGTTTATAGCCCGATTAAACTGCTAACCCGTTTGATCTGTTTAAATGACCCGCTTACACGGGTCATGTTCGGGTTAGACGATACCAACCCGTCAACCCAAATCCACTAACCCAACATGAATGCGACCTGTACTACACACAAGTATAGAAGTATACGAATACGGAGATTTACACTTTTACCTGTAGAAGTATGGTAACATAAACCGTTGGGATGATGACAAACAAAATAGGCCAAGTAAGGAAAGTCAAGATTCCGAAGCTAAAGTATGTGTTCATCGTCGTGCCAACGCCAACCGTAAACTTCATTGCCAATTCCATGTCCACAACACTCAAATCAGACGACATCTACAACAAGTAAATCGATGACTTTATAAGTATCGTGTATATTTAATTATTTATTCGAGCTTAATGATATGCACTAACAAGAATTACCCGACTTATAATCCTTCCCACGGGCGTTGAGTCATAGAACGACATTGGTGCTCGGAAAAGAGACCTTATTAACTTGGAGAAAATCGCTATAGATGCATTCACTCCTAATTTAACAACAAAATAAGATCTACCATATAAAAAGAACATCATAACAAAAGCGAGGATCGTGTATACGAGCAACATATTCAACACATTGAAGTTATAATCCTGCACTTCCTTAGCCAACCAAAAATTCTGCAAAAACTGTCCGATTATATACAAAATATGCGAGAAAACCGACATCGAGAAGTAGAAGTAGCCGTTGCTTTGACTAAGATACTGCTTGTACGGTCTAAAACCCGTATCCCCTGCTTCTTGTTCTTCTTTCTTTATGAGTTGTTCTCCCAAAGATGATTCTATCTCTTGTTTCGTAGAAATATTCTTGATTTCTAGATTTGGGGATCTAGAAATTTGGTGAGAACCATCGTTTGCTCGACTATTTGAACCCGAAGTGTCACCAAGTGCGATTATTAGGTTTTGGAACTCTTTAGAGAATTGAAGCAATTCAGAGTAGGTTCCTGTTTTCACGATCTTCCCATCTGCCATTAACTGTCAACCAAATCACGAGCATTTAAGAGCCTTTTAAGAGCGATGTCATTTAGTGACAAGTCTATAAGTGACGGAACTAAAAGAAAAAGAAAAAACATTTAGCGACATTTTATAGTAAGTGTAGGTAAAAGGTAATAGTTTTGGGTTACTGACACTTTCTATAAAAAGAAAAAAGCATCTATTTCCACGCTTTGTGTCACTATATATAGGTTTTTTCCAACTTAACATATACTTACAATTTTTTATTTGTAGGTAAAACACCAACACACTTTTGCGACTTTTTTTTTTTTTTTTTTTTTTTTTTTTTATACTTTTGACACTCTATTTGATATTTACTTAGTAACCATTTTTACTTAAGTGGCAATTCTTGTAAGCGATTGCTGATTAGCTCACCATGATGTGGTCAAAAGCAGGCAAGAAATCGACTTGGTGAGTTACAAGTAACACCGTCTTGCTTGCTAGCGCTTCCATGATGTATTCCTACAAATTAAAATATGTTCATGATTCATATTTTTGTTACATATGAAATTAAAAAATAGGTAATAACGATAATTACTTTGAATAAACTGGCAGCTGTATGTGCATCAACAGCGCTAAACGGGTCATCCAAAAGGTATATATCCGCATCTTGATATAATGCCCGAGCGAGCTGAACTCGTTGCTTCTGCCCACCACTGAGATTTACTCCTCTTTCTCCTATAATCGTTTTATCCCCAAACGGAAACATCTCGATATCCTTCACGAGTGAGCATTTCTTAATTACCTCTTTGTATTTCTCGTCATCCATTAACGATCCAAATAAAATATTTTCTCGAATAGTCCCTGTTTGGATCCAAGCTGTCTGGGAAACATATGCCACCTTGCCAAATACTTCAACCTGAAAACCGCAAACCCAATTACCGCTAAAAGCACATAATTTTGTCCAACTTATCGGGTACGTACGCATCACGTATTGTCATATTATGTAGACACTATCAAATGATCGGTTGTAATAAACTTTTAATTCTTCATAGAGTTAATTGCAAGAATGGTTATTGTGGTTTGGCAAAATTGCATATTTGGTCACCGTGGTTCAATAAGTCAGTTTTGGTCCCTCCCCTAATGCTGTTAACTTCTCTCTGTTAGTTCAGGGTATTTTGGTCATTTCACAATATTTGGTCCAACAACAACATAAACTTCAAATTCTCTTCTTCAGCAACAAACCTCAGTTCACTTCTTCAACAAAAAGTTTGCAAAATTAGACAAAACCAACAACAAAATTAGACAAAAGATTAAAAGGTTATCATAATACTTCAATTCTCTTCTTCAACAACAAAACCATCCCATCACAAACCTAAATCAAAATCAGACATCTAATTGTGAATCAGAAACAAATCGTCAACATCTAATTGTGAAATCAGAAGCAAATCAGTAACCGGGGTATCCTTCTGCCAACGTGAAAAGTTCGCCGGAGTATCGCTCGGTTTCTTCACGAAGCTTTGGATTTTGAGTGTCAGCCGTCGTCGGCGGTGACTACGTCGGAAAACCCCATTTTTCTTAAATTCCTAATTTTAGTCAACGAAATTGCCGCCATTGAAACTGATTGCCGTGGAACGCTATCTTCCGGCGAAGAAGATGACCGTACGATTATCGTGGATCCTCTGAAAACCCCATGTCAGCTGCCGGCGGAGGAGATGACCGGACGAAATTCTCCGGAGCCATTGGTGAAGATTGTTGGATTTTGATTCCTTTCACACAGTCGTGAAGATTGTTTTGATTTCTTGATTTCTTTCGCGTTCGTGACAAAATTTAATTTGGGGATTGTGATTTTTGCTTTTTCAGTCTTTCACATTTTAATGTTAGTGCGAGGAAAGCAAAAAATCATTTGTCACAGATTCCTTTCACATTCGTGAAGATTGTGTGTGTGTAAATATATGATTTGTTGGATTTTATTTTGATTTCTTGTATTGTTTTTTGGATATATAGTTGGAAGACATTGTGGTGAAGGTCGAAGAACACATGGGAAGAAGATGACCATATGTAACTCGTCTACACTTATTGAACCATGGTTATTAAAAGTGTAATTTAGCCGAATCACAGTACCATCCCATACCACAGGGCCCATTCCCTATCGGAAAAATAGAAAGTTTATGTGCCCCAAACTGTTACCTTCGTCCCATATAAAACTTCTCATTTCACTTTAAATTTTTGTCTCATAAAAAACTTCTCATATCCCATATTTGATGGGCTCCACGCAATAAAAAACTATTAATTACTAAAAACTCCACCACTAATATCCACTAATTATCTTTTTCTCTCCAACTCAACCTTATATTTTAATCAAAATTATTATCAATGACCTCACCACTAACTATTACCTAAAAACTTGTGCAAAAACTAAATGAGAAGTTTTTTTATGGGACGGAAGGAGTATTAAGTAGGATTTGTTTTTTTTAAACTGATTAATAGAGATACTTACCGTGCCTTTTATGTTCGGAACCTCTCCTAGAATGGCCGATATAAGAGTCGATTTACCTGACCCGACCTCTCCACATATAGCCACCTTTTCACCCGTTGAAATTTCAAGATTCACATGGGTAAGAGTCGGTTTTAAAGAGTTATTGTTCCATGAAATCACTTCACTTTTAATTATTATGGCTCGGTTTTCCACATTTACATGATTCTTTTCTTCTTTTTGCAACTCGGGTGCCTCTAAAAACTTGAGAATACGAGTTAACGCAACTCGTGCTTCAATAAACACAGCTGCCACTTCAGCAATGAGCCGAATAGGCTCCTGAATGATCCGTATTGTTGCCAGAAACGTGAACACGTTACTGGCATCAAGTGTAATTCCTGTCAAATAACACGCATAAAACGTGACGACTGCTACAATTGCGGGAGATGACCAAAAAAGCATCAAATAAAGGCCTCTTTGTGAAATAATTGCAGTTAACCACTTTAACTCTTCGTTTCGCAACTTTTCGGCTGCTTTTTGAAAATGTGTCTCCCACGCGTACAACTTCAAAACCTTCATGTTTGTAATCGCCTCAGTTATAGCCTTCAACCTCCGGTCTTGTGCCACCATGAGCTGAGTTAAATACTTATGTTGCAACTTACCTAACGGAATATTCCCTAAAACCGTTAAGATTACTACTATCAAAGCTGCAAATGTCGCGACCCCAATCGAATAATAGATTATAATTATCGCGAGACATATTTGTAAAGCAATTGTCCATATTTGATGAAACCAAAACGGGAATTCGCCAATTCTAGTAGCATCAACGGTTGCATAATTCATTATTTGACCGGGAGAGTACTGCAATCTAGCATCATTTGATAACCGTAGTTGTTTCTGATAAATTGATGCACATAACATAGATTTCACTTGTAGCCCGATTAATCTATTTCGAAAGTTTAGTTGTCTCTCAGATATCGATTCTAGACATTTTGCTAAAAATAAGCATAACGAGAGAACATAACCTTCGTGCTCGAAACTTTGTTTCCCTTGACAAACTTTAATAAAAGCGCGAAGAATTAGAGGCCCGGAAAGCAAAGAGAGTACCTTTATTAGTGCAAAAACACCCGTGATCACGAGCTCTTTCGATTGCCAAATAAACAATGTTGACAACATACTCTTTTCCTTTCGTTTTTCTAATGTTTCCATAAACCTTGAATAACACGTTTCGGCTCTATCTTCGTCTCTTAACTTCGGGACTTCTTTGGCATCTAGAACTTTATTTTTCCCTTTTATTAGTAACGGGTTTAACCACCAGAATGTAAACTTACTTAAAGTTCCTGCTTTAGCCATTGGAGTAACATTTTCGTTTGTTTGTGATGGTGTGTTTGCTTGTAGAGGCGTGTAAAGTGAACCATTTGTGACATCTTTTTGTTTTTGCTCACGGAAAACACATATCACAAACAAAACCGCACCTGGAAAAGTCAACATATCTAGAACACACTTCAAACTCATTTCTCCGTGCACACTAGCTTCCCAAATCGACGATAAACATAGAAACATGGTAAACAACAAGATCAAAATCGAAGAAATGTTGGGTAAAAGCCGGCGCCTTTCAGTAGTCAAAATCAACAACCACATGACACCCTGGAGTACAAAAACTAGCCACCTGTGTAGCGGCAACCAGCTCTTTTTATCACCCAAGTTTTCTAGAATCATCCATATACCAACACCTAGATATACCATGCCTAAACAACCGTTGAAAACGGTTGAGAAAACCGTCAACCAATTGCTACTGGCATTTCCAGCCGGTTTTGTACGGAGTAAGATGAAGAAGCACATGATCAACAAACATATGTCGACAAAAACCACTATAACATGGTTAATACACGAGTTTGGATCAAAAGCCGACAACATATCTGAATAGCAATTCTTTTGGATTTGATAGGAACAATCTCGATTACCGCACAAAACATTCACGAAACCGTCTAGCATGATGCAAGTTGTTTTTCAGATCAAATTCATAAGTTTTCAGATCATGTAGAATACATATGAAACGTTGATCGTGTCACCAATAATTAAATAAGCTTGATTTGAAATTTGAATAAGACCGCTCCCAATTGTAATAGCAACCGACACTTTAATTTTTATCAAATTAACGTTACTCATTTAATATTTTATACATAAAATATACACACTAAAAATATTAATATCCACTAAATTACTCATCATTTTTCACTTCCCCAAATCAAAGTAAAAACAACTAATGAAGAACCGAAGTTGTAATGACAATCACATCGGTTTGAGGAAGCTCTTTGGAAACGTAGGGACCGGTGGCACAGTGCACTGAGCTAGTGAGTGTCCACGTGGCACGTGGACGGTGTGACGTTATCTGAAGCAGAGAGCAATAGTTGACACTAATTATGAGCTTGATTTTGGCGTTTTTATCTTTGAAGAGTATCAGACCATACCATCTGCACAAAAGTTAATTCCACTCAAAGCTACAAATTCTAAAGTGAAAGACAGAAAAAGACCAAAGAGACTGTGCCATTCTTTAAAGTTGCCTTTATGTGTCAAAACGGAATGCTTAAAAGCGAAATATGGAGTATTTATTTATTTATTTATTTAATGAGCCGAAAAAGCTGATTATCTATTAAAAACAAATCTACGCCACTTTTCAAATAAGTTTTGTTTTTAGTTGGTGAAAGCTTATAATCCTTTTGTTTAAAACAAAACGTTAGAAAAACGTTTAAGGAGTTCCATTATTTTTATCAAGTCCTGAGGAATAAATCTCACCCATTGATCAATAAGATTTAATGGTCAATATTAATCACATGTTTTATAAATGAAGAAATATTTTGGTCATTTGGAATTTAAAAAAAAATTCGATTTTTTTTATCTTTTACTTTTTATTTTAAATTTTTTTATTTTTTTCCTTTTTTATTTATTTTATTTTTTAATTGAGGGGTATTTTGGTCATTTTAAAAAAAATAATTTTATTTTTTATTTTTTAATTTTTTATTTTACAATTATTTTTTTAAATGTTTTAATTTATTTAATATTATTTTTTAAAAAAATTATTATTTTTTCATTAACAACACATAATGTGATTGCATACTGAATCACATGTACATGTGATTGGACTAAAACATTAAATGTGATTAAATATAAACCACATGTGATTAAGTTATACACGTAATTATCAAATAAATTTATTTTTAATGAAAAAATAATAAAAAAAATTTAAAATAAAAAATAAAATAAAAAAATCGAAATTTTTTTTAAGTGCCAAATGACCAAAATACCCCTTCATAATAAAAATAATAAAAAAATAAAAATTTTAAAATAAAAAAATATCTTTATTTAAAAAAATAACCAAAATACCCCTCAATGTATAGAATATGTTATTAATCTTGACCATTAGATCTTATTAATCAATGGTTGAGATTTGTTCATCGGGACTTCGTAAAAATAATTGACCTATTTCAACGCAACTATAAAACGTTAAACTCGTATTCTCACCTACTATACATTTTTAAATTTTAATACGTAAATACTTCCTCCATTTTAAAATAAGTAATACACTTCTAATTGCATGGTTTTTTAGGCAAAATAAGATAATGAAGGTTAATAAAATTAATTTGGATAGTTAGTAACTTAGTACATGATAGGTCCCACATATTTTGATTAAAATGGATTTAATAATGTTTAAAAGTAAAAGTAAGGATAAATGTATCATTTCACTTTATAAATGAGGTAGTTAGTGAGTGTGGATCCCACTACTTTTTACCAAATAAGACAAGTTTTTAAAGTGCATCACTTATTTTGAGACGGGGGAAGTATATATTTCAAGATTTCTATGTCCAACATACTCGTTGATGAGACAGAGGCGGACACATAAAAAATCGAGTAATACTGGTTACATGTTTTTAACACGATTCGGTAATTTTGAAGGTTGCTCGGCCTAACCCGTTCTACATGATAGGTTCTCAGAGCATCCCCAATGGTTAACCTCACAAAGACTTATTACTTTTGTCACATCAACTATCTACTAACAAAAAACCTATTTAAAAAAAGCATATCCAATGGTTAACATTTCAAAAAGTTTTTTCTTATTAATATTACTAGTTTACCTTTATGTATCTCAAATGTTTTATAAATGTCTCTCATATATAATTTGACCATTTTTATAGTATTTTATAATACTTACTATACCACAAAATAACAAAACTTATCATCATTCTTGTTCTTTATAAAAAATATTAAAATATGACAAAATTATCATTTATAGTTATAAAAATAATAAAGAATTCATATATAAATTTATCTAGGGTTTAAAATGTAAAATTAGTAAATATGAGGACTAACTAAATCAAACATTGAAAGATAGTTAAGAGGTTATGGAAGAATAAGTCATTGAAAAAAGCTTTTAAAAAAACCCTTCACTCCAATAGCAAAAAGTCATCCAAAAACTTATTTAAATAGTAATAAGTTTTTGAAAAAGTTACCATTGGAGATGCTCTCATGTGTGTAGATTGGTGCTCATGTGATTGATAGACTAAGCTTTCCGTAGAGTGCTATGCAACATCGCATCTTTCCATCTAATTCGGGAAATATCTTAATTAATATTAATAAGTAGAAATTAAAACTTTTAGTTGTAAAATTACTTCCTATTAGAATAAAAAATATGTTTGTATGTGAGTGTTTTAGTTTTTAGTTTTTATAAATTCCAGAAAAGAAAGTTGTTCGGAGTGACTTTTAAAAAGAACATTTCTGTATTTTCTTAAAGTAAAATTACAATAATACATTTAAATAGTTACATCCTCACATATTTAGCTTTCTTACGTGTTATTTTATTTCATTCTACTTTTCCAGTTCTTATTACTTTGTCTACATTTCTATATAAATAGAATCAACACTTTTAGTTTTCAACTAATTTTTCTGAACATACCCGATTTTTGGACAAAATAGTTGATACGAATTTGGTAATGGAATAGTCGGCTCGGGTGTATGCAGATCTTATGTTAATATCAAGTTTTTAAATCTGACCCTATCAACCTGATTCCTTATTAGGTGGGTATTGGGTAAGGATTTATTACCTTTGTCTAGTTTCAGGTTGCTCTGATTAAGTATTGATTGAAGTTTAAGTGGTTTTTCCTTTTAAATTTAAGATATCATTACCACTAAATCAGTAAATTAGCACATTAATAATTATAAATCATTCAATAAAAATCAATTAACAATTATAAGTGCTAAATCAAAACTCATAAACTCCAATTTATTAGATATATTTTTTTTCATTTTTACTTAAAATTCCTAACTCAAGTGTAATCCGAACAACTCGATCGGCTCAACTCGACAAACCCAAAACCCATCCATAGAACATAATTTTTCGTAGGCATGTATTGTTGATTGAGTACAATTAAATATAATTTTATTCTGAATGTCACAATCCTTGTGATCTAACTGAAACATAATACAGTTTTATTTATTATATATTTTCGTAATCGAGTAAATTACACGGAAAGTCCCTGTGGTTTCCCACTTATTACACCCACAGTCCCTGAACTTCGTTTATTACACTGAATGTCCCTGGTGTATACAATTTGTTACACCTGTAACACCTCAAATTTTAAAACATCATTTAAATCATATTTTTAAACAAAAATATTACAAAGTCCAATATCCCAAAATACGGTTTAACAAAAACCCTTAAAAGTTTATTAGAGTATTAAAACTGGTGTTACAAAACAATATCATAACCATAGGATAAACGGGATCTACCTACGAGCTCCCGAGTTGATCAACACTAGGCCACTTCTAACGGGACCTTCTAATCCAACGATCCTGAACCTGAGTACATAGCCAAAACAAAGTAGTACGTGAGACAAAATAGTCTCATGAGATACATGTGTTTTCGACCAATTCTCAAAAGATTTATAAATAATATTTATAACATTATAACTACTTATCTTTATCAACTTTATTAACTCATATATCATCTTCTACTTATTTAATTGCTCAAGCTAATAAGCTTACCATAAGCTTATTCAACATTCAATCACATATTGTAAGCTATCTCTAAGCTCACACTTTTCTTTATCACATATGCAACGGACCTCTCCGAAGCCAACTCTCCTGATATGGGATGTCATAGGTAAACTATAAAGGTAATTGGGAACCCCCATCTTACCGAGATTCATAAGCTCTCCCCGTTTCCGGGTCGTCATGCTCACCCAACACTGGGTGTCGTAAACTGTGACATTCTACTCTTTGCGCAGGGAGGTACCACCCCAAGTAGACGTCTCATGCTCCCCCATTTCTGGGCGGTCTTATTCCGGATATCTTTTTCATCACATATGAGCCTCAGCTCCATTCATCAAATTCATCTTTAATTAGAATACACATATTCTAATTATCTCATCATTCTCATTACTTAATCAATTTCAATATTGACTTTACCAAGTCTTTTAATAAACAATACATATTATCATTTATCAAAAATCATATTACTTTAGCTTTACTTTGACTAGAATACTTATCTCTTACTAGTTACTTTATACTTATTCTCTTAGCAATTCAATCATTACTCTCATTAGTAAAATCTTACTAATAATTACTTATTACTTAAAAATCATCATCATTAGTTTTATTAATGTATTCAGTAATAAAACTCCATATCATATACTCTCAATTATTATCTTTATTAATACTTCTTATTAATAAAAACTCATTAACAATTTATATAATCATGCTTATTTATCAAAATAGTCAATTATACAGTCTATAACTTAATAGCATATTAAACACATTTTCCTTATCTTTCTAATCTCTATCTTTATGAACACATTTATAAAGACTCCATAAACATCATTACATTTCAAAATCCTTTTGCTATGTACCCAGTTAAAAAGTCACATGTACTCACCTTAGTCAAGTTTAATCCTCTTGTGCTTCTTGAACCAAATCTTCACTTCCCAAGACTTGTAAACTCCAAGTCTTTAAACAAATGTCCTAATCATGAAACCACACAAGGTTTAACATCAAACATCACCATTGACTACATATTATACCACTAGTTAACAATTAGTGTCATTTTCCCCAATTTCTACCAAACCCTAATTTCATAAATCTCAATATCATCATAAATTCATGTCATGAACATGTTTTCCTTGTCAAAATGTTGTAGATCTAAGTTATATAACTTCAATTTCATCACCCATGACAAACCCTCCAACTAGGGTTTGCATACTTCACCATTTTCACCCAAAAACATCAGCCATAACTAAAAGGAGTAGAGATTTACCTTATACTTCAACAATAGAGCAAGAATCTTCAAGATTGAGGGTGAAAATCGGTTACAACAGCACTTTTCCACTCAAAACGCACACACACACTATGAGAGAAAGTTATAGGGTTTGGAATGTGCACAAATGGCTAAAATCCCGATTTATGGTGTCCAGGTCACATTCGTGGCACGAAATCCATTCTTCGTGGCACGAGGTTTGGCGGGGCTATCTTCGTGACACGAAACTGAAATTTCGTGTTCAGCAGGTCATGAAAACAAGTTTCTGTCTCACTTCGTGCCACGAACCCAAATCTTCGTGACACGAAAATGTGCAAGTCTGCACTTTTTGTTGTTTCCTTCGACGCGGTTTTGTCCATAACTTTCTCATACGGCGTCCAAATGACACGAAACTAATTCCTACGTTCTTTAAATGATTTATCCTTATTTATCATATTTTTATATAATTTATTTATTTATAAATTTCGGGTCGTTACAACTATCCACCCCTTAAAAAGGATTCCGTCCTCGGAATCAACTCAAGGATTTCCAATCCCCATTCCGCTTCCATTCTCTCATATTTATTACCATCAAAGTTTTCCAATCATGATCCAATAGCAATTATACATTTAAAGGCACTTAACACCGTTAGGCCCAAACGGGTCGAAAATCCATCTTAAGCCCTTAATACCCCGAACGGGTCAAAATTCCATAACTCGACTATAACACTTTCAATCATTAAACCAATCCATTTATCCACATTGGGATGATATGACCCGATCATTACTAATAGCCAATTAACCAAAACGATAGTCAACGCCTAGCTTTGACCAAGTTGTCAACATTGTCCAATTTTTGACTTAAGCACAAAGTCAACCATACTTTGCAATTTCCTTACTCACTAGTGGTTCTATTAATCATCAATTCCTTAACAATCGAATTTACATTTATGGTCCAACAACAATCACACTCGATTCCTAAATTCAACCCGAAGTACCCAACAATCAAAGTCGCACCCTTTGACTACCATTATTTCCATTAATCCATTCACCACTATCTTACATATGTAGATGATACATTATGCGCTTATCCTTGACTCACCATTTTAAACGAATGTCAAAACCCAATTTTGACTAAAGTTCAAAAATCCACTAGTTGACCCACCTTGACTTATGAATAAAGTCAAACTTACAAGCAAAATTCACATACTCTTACTAGTGGGACATCACTTCTCAAGCTTTTCATTCCCGATTCCAATATCTACATTTCCTTTCACAATTGTTCCCTTTTTCCTCGATTTCAGTTTCCATCATCAATTAACAATTTCCATTTAAGGTAACACCAATCTCTATCACTTTTTAACTTTCATTCAATTACTCATACCGTTTATAATTTCCTTCAAACGTCCTTATACCATACTTGTAATTCCCGATTACCTGCTTTATAGTCTCAATAACATCCAATTGTGGCCTAACCACTTACCATACGATTTTCTCCACTCATAAGTTACTAATAACTTTGCTTCCTAAAAGTATCTCTTTTCCACCATCTATACACTTGTAGGCACAAACTACACATAACTATACTTTAAACACAACCCGTGTTTTCAACCCAATTTTTCACTTACCATATAATTATAACAATAACTTAACCATGCGGTTCTACATACACTAGATATGAACATTATAATCCTGATACATCAAATCATACATCAACTATCTCATCGAGATGATCGGAAAGCCTCCAATCCATCACGATCCAAACTGTCACAATGATCGGAAAGCCTCCAATCCAAAGTGACTCATCCAATCTCGTTAACCGGAAAGCCTCCGATCTAACAAGATCCATACAATACAATTCTATCTTGCATACAATTTATGTATGCATCATTCACTTAACATCATGCTATCATTTTCTCTCTTTATTAAACACATTCTTTATTCTACTTACAATTCTCCACATTTCACATAACACTATCTTCCTAAAATCACATGCATTCCAAAGGCCATCATTTCCACTCATGCACAATACCACACGGTATACACATATTCACTAATCAAATTATTTTTCAATCGACCTTTACTAAACATGCTTTCTCAACATTAATATTTTCCAACCTTTCCTTTACCACCGAGGTAACCACTAATATTTTTAATTATCCATACTTTACCGATTCACCCGGTCTTTGTGAGTCAACCTCTTGACTCCGATCTATAACTGAAACATAAACTATCGTACTTCTACTATAAACTTTTACCAATAACAAATTATCCACCCTTCACATCGCATGCGACACCCTGACATAAACATCTGCATTACCTATCCGGATTCCCACCGAGCACTAAAGTTCCATTTTCAAAATCATCATTCCTATAGCTTTTCATTCATACTTTACCATTCTTACCGAAACTTAGCACTTCTTTGTGCTACAACCCTTTCTTTGAACACATTTACTATTCTCATGATTCACTTTCCGATAATCTATAATGACATAATCCTTTCTACCCTTACCTCCCGCGACATACTGGTCGCCAACCTATTCAAATATACACATATAATAAACCGGGGAGATATTCTCCCACACCTACTTCTCACACTTTTACAATCCATCTATAATTTATTCTCATACACAATTCATATAAACACCAATTTCCAATTATAAACCATTAATCTTTATAAATGAATTACCTGAAGCGGCTCCATAAGCTCCCTTTACCCGATTCTTGTTGGCGGTTGATGCTGACGTGTCGGTTCTCTTTCTCGGGCACGCACTACTATAGTGTCCCACCTCGTGACAAGTGTAGCATTCCACTTCGTCGAGGTTCCTTACTTTACAATCTTTTGCTCGGTGCCCTACACGACCACACTTGAAGCATATAGCCGTATTTGCTTTGCATTTTCCACGATGATTCTTTCCACAACTGTGACAACTTCCAATACCACTATGCTTTGACGAACTCGATCCCAATCCTTCTTTCTTTGTTGATCCCAAGCTATTATCGAGCTTCTTCTTTTCCTTTCCTGATGCCGACTCTTGTGCCCTTCGACGAAACACCCTTTCAACACCTCGAGCGGTACAAATGGCCTCATCTAACGTGGCCGCTCGTTTGACTTCCAATTCAAACTCTGATGGTAGCCCATTAGCATACCGAACCACCTTCGAACGTTCAGTCGGATAAGCCTTGATTACAAACGGAAGCAATCCCGTAAACTTTTTGGTGTACTCCTCCACCGACATATTACCCTTCTTGATGAACACGAACTCCTCTTGCAATTCCTCTAGATCCCTCTCGGGACAAAACTTTTCCTTTAATCTACTCGTGAACTCCTTCCACGACATCTTGTACAATACCTTCCTACCCAAAGTCTCATACATGGTATCCCACCATGTCAACGCCTCATCCTTTAACTGCCAGGATGCATAAGAAACCATATCTTTCTTCGAACACTTGCTACTTTCTAGTACTTGCTCAGTTTCCCGAATCCAACGCATCGTCACCTTCGGTTCTGAACTTCCATAATACATTCCGGGGTTGCACGACATGAATGTCTTGTAGGTGCATCCTTCTCTCTCCTCCGACTCCGAATCATCAGTCTCTTCGGTCAATGACTTCTCTGTACGAGTCTTGCTACCCGATGACTTACTTCCCCCACGGGACTTAGAATCATCCCGCCTATCATCATTCAATCGGTTATCGATAATCCGGTTCATATCCGCATTCATCTCATCCCTCATCTGATTAAACAAATTCCTGATCGATTCCATAATTACCGGAGTTTGGTTTGCAACAAAACCGAAACCCTCTCCATTATTACCGGGATGAGTCGGGATTCGATTTGAATCCGCCTCCTGATCTCGTGGAACTTCTCCACCTCTTGGGTTCACCATTTGCTATACCAATACATTAAACCATTAGAACTCAAACGATTGACTCAAAAGTCACACATACCCAAAATAGCCCAAATCATTATCTTTCCTTTTAGGGATCAACCCTAATATACTCATACTTCACGGTCTCAACAGACCAATCATGGACATCCTATGGAAACATACGGTCCTACTAGCATAGCTTAAGACTAGGGAGGTCAAACGTACCTAATTCACTTAAACTATAGCTCTGATACCAAGTTGTAACACCTCAAATTTTTAAACATCATTTAAATCATATTTTTAAATAAAAATATTACAAAGTCCAATATCCCAAAATAAGGTTTAACAAAAACCCTTAAAAGTTTATTAGAGTATTAAAACTGGTGTTACAAAACAATATCATAACCATAGGATAAACGGGATCTACCTACGAGCTCCCGAATTGATCAACACTAGGCCACTTCTAACGGGACCTTCTTATCCAACGATCCTGAACCTGAGTACATAGCTAAAAACAAAGTAGTACGTGAGACAAAATAGTCTCATGAGATACATGGGTTTTCGACCAATTCTCAAAAGATTTATAAATAATATTTATAACATTATAACTACTTATCTTTATCAACTTTATTAACTCATATATCATCTTCTACTTATTTAATTGCTCAAGCTAATAAGCTTACCATAAGCTTATTCAACATTCAATCACATATTGTAAGCTATCTCCAAGCTCACACTTTTCTTTATCACATATGCAACGGACCTCTCCGAAGCCAACTCTCCCGATATGGGATGTCATAGGTAAACTATAAAGGTAATTGGGAACCCCCATCTTACCGAGATTCATAAGCTCTCCCCGTTTTTGGGTCGTCATGCTCACCCAACACTGGGTGTCGTAAACTGTGACATTCTACTCTTTGCGCAGGGAGGTACCACCCCAAGTAGACGTCTCATGCTCCCCCATTTCTGGGCGGTCTTATTCCGGATATCTTTTTCATCACATATGAGCCTCAACTCCATTCATCAAATTCATCTTTAATTAGAATATACATATTCTAATTATCTCATCATTCTCATTACTTAATCAATTTCAATATTGACTTTACCAAGTCCTTTAATAAATAATACATATTATCATTTATCAAAAATCATATTACTTTAGCTTTACTTTGACTAGAATACTTATCTCTTACTAGTTACTTTATACTTATTCTCTTAGCAATTCAATCATTACTCTCATTAGTAAAATCTTACTAATAATTACTTATTACTTAAAAATCATCATCATTAGTTTTATTAATGTATTCAGTAATAAAACTCCATATCATATACTCTCAATTATTATCTTTATTAATACTTCTTATTAATAAAAACTCATTAACAATTTATATAATCATGCTTATTTATCAAAATAGTCAATTATACAGTCTATAACTTAATAGCATATTAAACACATTTCCTTATCTTTCTAATCTCTATCTTTATGAACACATTTATAAAGACTCCATAAACATCATTACATTTCAAAATCCTTTTGCTATGTACCCAGTTAAAAAGTCACATGTACTCACCTTAGTCAAGCTTAATCCTCTTGTGCTTCTTGAACCAAATCTTCACTTCCCAAGACTTGTAAACTCCAAGTCTTTAAACAAATGTCCTAATCATGAAACCACACAAGGTTTAACATCAAACATCACCATTGACTACATATTATACCACTAGTTAACAATTAGTGTCATTTTCCCCAATTTCTACCAAACCCTAATTTCATAAATCTCAATATCATCATAAATCCATGTTATGAACATGTTTTCCTTGTCAAAATGTTGTAGATCTAGGTTATATAACTTCAATTTCATCACCCATGACAAACCCTCCAACTAGGGTTTGCATACTTCACCATTTTCACCCAAAAACATCAGCCATAACTAAAAGGAGTAGAGATTTACCTTATACTTCAACAATAGAGCAAGAATCTTCAAGATTGAGGGTGAAAATCGGTTACAATAGCACTTTTCACTTCAAAACGCACACACACACACTATGAGAGAAAGTTCTAGGGTTTGGAATGTGCACAAATGGCAAAAATCCCGATTTATGCTGTCCAGGTCACATTCGTGGCACGAAATCCATTCTTCGTGGCACGAGGTTTGGCGGGGCTATCTTCCTGACACGAAACTGAAATTTCGTGTTCAGCAGGTCACGAAAACAAGTTTCTGTCTCACTTCGTGCCACGAACCCAAATCTTCGTGACACGAAAATGTGCAAGTCTGCACTTTTTGTTGTTTCCTTCGACATGGTTTTGTCCATAACTTTCTCATACGGCGTCCAAATGACACGAAACTAATTCCTACGTTCTTTAAATTATTTATCCTTATTTATCATATTTTTATATAATTTATTTATTTATAAATTTCGGGTCGTTACAACACCCATGGTCCCTACTGCCCTTAACTTCTTCTAAATGACGAAAATACCCTTTTGGCTTTTTGTAATAAAACGAAGATAAGGGACTGTGAATGTAATAGATGATAAACCACATGGACCATCGGTGAAATTTACTCTATTAATTGATTTTTTTCTTCTCTCTTTAATTCATGTTCTTCCGCCACATTCAGACTCACCATCCACCTCTATCTCTTTGAATTCAAACATCAATCAATATATATTATCGTCGCGCCACCAAACCCCCTGAAAATTCGATCCATCACCAAACCCTGCCTTCGGTTTCCTTCTCCAGATGTTCCGAGCGAATGACGTTCTATCGACCAGAATTGAATCAGACAATTGATGCACACCCCCAGAGGATTTGGTGTTTTGCACACTCAGGTCGTAGAGTCATAGAACGTCATCGGCGGAGGAACAACTGGAGAAGACAACCGGAGGCGGGGGTTGATTACGCGACGATAATGATTATTGATTGAGGTTTGAACTAAAGAGATAGAGGCGAGTGGTGAGTCTGAATGTGACAGAAGAATATGAATTAAAGAGTGAAAAGAAAAAAAAATCAATTAATAAAGTAAATTTCACAGATCATCTATGTGGTTTATCACTTATTACATTCACGGTCCCTTATTTTCGTTTTATTACAAAAGACCAAAAGGGTATTTTCATCATTTTGAAAAAGTTAAGGGCAACAGGGACCATGTGTGTAACAAATTGTAGGGGTGGCAATTGGGTTGGGTTTGGGTTAGCGGGTTCGGGTTGGCGGGTTGACGGGTTGGAATCAGTAAACCCAAACCCGACCTGTTAAAATTTTGGGTCAAATAAAACAACCCTAACCCGGATTCATTTAAACCAAAGTAACCCAGACCCAACCCGTGTAACCCATAAACTTAACAGGTTGGAGAAAGTATAGGGAAACTGTGCAAAAAATGAGACTTTATATATAATAAGAAATTCTTCACCTCCCAAATTTACAAGCTTTTAGTTAGGGAAAATATGACATAACTTAATTGCGTGAGATTTGAAGGAGAAATTCAAATTTAAAAGGTAAAAAAGAAATGGAAATAATTAGGCAGGATAACTAATTTAAGGGGTGTATTATATTATTTATGGTATTTACTGTGTACATATTTTTTGGAAAAATATTTGAAAATTAAACGGGTTGGCGGGTCGACCTGGGTTTACACAAGACAACCCGAACCCAACCTGATTTATAAACAGGTTGGATGGGTAGACCTGTTTTTGACCCGAACCCGTTTATGGTCAACCCAAACCCGACCTTTTCCGTGTTGGGTTCGTGTTGGGTCGCGGGTCATGTCAGGAATTGCCACCCCTAACAAATTGTATACACCATAGACGTCTGGTGTAATAAACGAAGTTCAGGAACTGTGACTATAATAAGTGATAAACCACATATACCTTCCGTGTAATTTACTCTTTCGTAATCGTATATATGTTTGGTACTATCACATGCTATATTTATTAATCAGATTAGGTACATGTATTTTTAGTTTGACTAATAATTAATATTTGTTCATTTCTTCGCGATACTTTCCCACCTACTTGTTTGTTTATATTTTACACGTGATGTCTTTGATAATTTATTTAAACGGTAACCTTATTAGGATCCCTATTCTAGCTATATGAAAGAAATCGAGTAGTTGCCTTTGATGTATACAGTATTACTGGTATTCTTATTATTTTTTTCCGGACTTTAATTTTCTTATCATCCCAAAGTGTTATTCAATAAAGTATTGAAGTTTGGTTTTTTTTAACAACTAAACTGGAGAGGGTTCATGTTCAAAATAACAAGATGAAAGTCGAGCATTTAGTTCTGATATACGTGGCTTAAAATGTATTCTTGTGATTGTTTTCGAACTTTGTCAACAATGTTTATCTAGAAAGGTTTTAGTCTCTTCTAATATCTTAATTTAGGATGCTTACCACTAGACCACCTTGAGAGCTTTGCCTTTAATATTTTTGTTTTATTTAACAGTAATATTTTTGTTTCTTACGATATATTCTTAGGGGACACGCACGCACACATAATTAACTAAATAAGATCCTTAATTTTTCATTAGAGCGAATTACATCTAAGTTCCTTGTGGTTTATCACTTATTGCAGCTACAGTCCCTAAACTTCATTAAGTACACTGGGAGTCCCTGGTGTTGCCACTTTGTTGCACCCGTAGTCCCTGAAGCAAACAGACGATAATTAAAGCCGTTAAATCCCCCATGTGCACATCACATGATGGGTAATATGGTAATTGTCCACCCCTTCCTCATACTTAAACCTGAGTAAATTACATGGAAGGTCCCTGTGGTATACTACTTATTGCAGTTTTAGTCCCTGAACTTCATTAATTACACCGGAAGTCCCTGGTGTATACAATTTGTTACACACATGTAAGCCTGTAAACGCACCAAACGTTCAACGAATCGTTCGCGAACCGTTCGGCGAGAGTTCATTTATGTTCGTTCGTTTAGCTAAACAAACGAACACAAATAAGATTTTGTGTTCGTTTAGTTAAACAAACGAACACGAACAAAGGTCCGTTAGTTCGTTTATGTTCGTGAACATCCGTTCGTGTTCGTTTGAGTTTGTTTATGTTCGTTTGTGTTTGTTTCGTGTTCGTTTGTGTTTGTTTATGTTTGTTTGTGTTCGTTTGTGTTTGTTTCGTGTACGTTTGTGTTTGTTTATGTTCGTTTGTTTTCGTTTATGTTTGTTACCATAGTTCACAAACCGTTCGTGAACACTAAATTTTCTTAACAAACATAAACGAACATTGTTACCCTAGTTCACTAACCATTCGTTCGTTTACATGCCTACATGTGTGTAACAAAGTGTACACACCAGGGACTTCCGGTGTAATAAATGTAGTTCAGGGACTAAGGCTGTAATAAGTAGTATACCACAGGGACCTTCCATGTAATTTACTCGGGTTTAAATATGAGTAAGGGGTGGACAATTACCATACTACCCATCATGTGATGTGCACATGGGGGATTTAACGACTTTAATTAACGTCCGTTTGCTTCAGGGACTACGGGTGCAACAAAGTGGCAACACCAGGGACTCCCAGTGTACTTAATGAAGTTTAGGGACTGTGACTGCAATAAGTGGTAAACCACAGGGACCTTAGATGTAATTCGCTCTTTTCATTATTGAAGCTCAATGTCGCTCACTTGCACAGAGCTATCAAACTCCCACTTTGATGGTGAAAACTTATTCAAACAAGTACATGTGACAAAGAACCGAGCATCTTATATAGCGACGGTATCTCTAAAAATTATCTAACATGACCATCTAAGCAAATAATGGTGTGCACTCAAAGATAAACTGAAATACTCAAATACCTAGTTAAATAAATCATAGAATCTCTAAGCTCTATCACCACTTCAAGTTTGACTATATCAGTTACTCATATATTTGAGCATAAGAATTGTATAAACGTTTTTACTATTTATTAATAGTTATGAATAATGTTTGTTAAGTTGTTTATTGGCTGTTGTTGTTTTTTACTTTGGAAAGTTTCAAATGATTGTATCATTATTATTTTTATGGTATTTAAATCGTGTATATTTTATATAGTAACCGTAGTTTTTGTTAATGATGTCTTTTTTAATGGTGTCTTTATATTCTGAAAACTATAAAGAAACTTACAAACATTAAAATAAAAAAAATAAAAAAATATTAACAGAGTCAAATTCATTGTTTTATATTAGAGAGTAATTTTTATACTATATCTTTTAATCAATATACCACAATAATTAATTTATATACTCGTACAATTTCTAAGAATATTTATAAAATGTGATGTATCCATTAAAAGATAAAATGTAAAAATTAGTTCTTTTTTATTTCTTATAAGTAAAAGATTATGGGGGTAAGATTTGATAGATATAAAGGCACCAACTACAACTAAATTAATATGGAAATTATTTTTGTCACATCAAGTTGACATTATTTTGTCTAAAGAAACTAGAGTAAATTACACGAATGGTCCCTGTGGTTTGCTAAAAGTTTTGGATTTGGTCCCTAACTTTCAGAAATTACACCCGTGATCACTGTGGTTTGGACTTTGTATTGCTTTTGGTCCAAAATCCGAACAGATGTTAAATTAAGCTGTTAAATATTTTGAAATGACTAAAATACCCTTTTTAAAACTTTTCTTCTAGATCTTCCTTCTTCCATAACCCCACACCATTTCTAATCTGCATCATCTTCATCATATTCGTCTTGTTCCTGCAAATTCATCATGGTTTTCGAGACTTGATTCTCCATTCTTCATCAATAGATCCTTCAATTATGTTTCATCATTCAGCCCCCTTATTTTCATCAAAGTCATTGAAAAATCAATTGTAGGTGGAAGTACTGGAGAGGCGGTGGTGGTTTCAATCCCACACAAAAATTAAATAAATGTTAAAATCCACAATTACCATTCGTTTTATCGTAATGGACAAGCGGTGGTGGTTTCATTAGGTGAGTTATTAATTGCATATTATTCTCTCATCGATGTAAAACTTTCAACCTGAATTTTAATTTGCACTGTTGAAATCAGGAGCTTACGATTTTTTCTAATTCCATTGAATTGATTTTATTGGTTCCTAACTCAGTCGACTTTTGAAAAATCGACCATTCGATTGGATTCATCATCATTGGATTTACCCTTCTTATAAATGAGCAATGAACTAGTCCTCTTCGCCCCCGCCACCGTCGTCTAGATCTACATAGTTCGATTCAAGCTCCGATCCAAACAAGGTAGTGAGGAAGGAAGAAGACGATGAGGAGTTGGTACGAGTGTTGGTGCGAGAGAGAAGATTAAAGTTGCAAAATAAGAAGAGAGAAAGCTTGCAAAAGCTATGGCAGAAGATGTTGCCGAGAAGAAACACATGGGGAATTAAAGGAGAAAAACTCCTTTTGCCGGAATCAAGGAATATATCTAAAGGGAAAAACAGAGTGAGCCTAGTGGTGGTTGACTGTGAAATTTCCGGTGGGTTTAAGGTTGTAGAGAGAGAAAGTGGTGTCGAGGGTTTATGAGGAAGACGATGATAAATTTGCTTTTTTTATAGGATCCTGCCACCCGCTATCTTTATCTTCAAATAAATATGTACGGATAAAGGTTAAGGGTATTTTAGCCATTTAAAGAAAGTTAACATCAAATTTTAACGGCTGTTAGTATTAGGGACCAAAACCAATACGAAGTCCAAACCACAGTGACCACGGATGTAATTTCTAATACTTAGGGACCAAATCCAAAACAATTGTCAAACCACATGGACCATCCGTGTAATTTACTCAAGAAACTATGTTTTCTACGTGTTCTTAGGCCCCTCCCAATAGTGACGTGTCACTAAAAACATCACTAAACCCTTCCCTACTGACGGGTTATTGACGAGCTCGTGCCAACAGCAACACATCACTAACCCATCACTAACATATCCCCTTGAAAATGAATATTATAATATTAAATCCCCCACACATGGCTAGTGACGCCCCCTCCCCACGTCGTGTAGACGATGGCAACGCCACGACGCGCGCCTCCGACGTACCCGTGCCATTGGTGATGGCTAACGACGGGATTTTTTTTGCCCACGACGTCCTCCACGACTTCCGTTGGCATGGGCCTTATGAGCATCTATATTCGGGAAGTTGTTTGTTTAATGTAAAGAATTAAATAAATACCCGCAAAAAATCATTTATTTAAAGCGTACGTATTAAGATCATCTGTAAGCTAACACTTGTCGAACTAAATGATTCATTTGTTGAGCAGAAGGATGTATTAAGCTAGTCCACTACCTTAGCCGAACCACAATTATTAAACGATAAATGATCCCCATATTAATCGAATCCAATAGGTTATGAATTTCGGTTAAGCATAAGTTCGCTAAATGGTTCACTTTGGGGTCAATCCAATCCCCACACACCCCTAAGACGGGTGCCAAAGGCACCATTCGTTTTCCACCGGTTTTTCCGCCAGTTGGGTGATACCATTGGCACGGGATCGCCAATTGCAATGCGCCAGTTTGGAGACGGGGAAGGGGGTGGCGTGAGTTGGGTGGTGGGGCCCAAAAGTGCATTTTGTGTGTGCATTTTGTATGGTGGTCCCAAAAAATTAAAGGGAAGAGGTATTGTTAGCATGAGTACATCAGTTTAGTGTCGTTTGCAGGGTGAGCTGACGTGACGCTGATTTAACAAAAACTGACGATGTCAGTTTCCACCACTGTTGGGAGTGGTCTAACAAAAACAGCGACGGAGTATTTTCTATCCTACTTTCTCTAGCTTGATAACACCAAAAAAGTATTACCTCAATTTCTCTCCTTTCATTTTCTCTTCCACTATCGGTTCCTTTTCTTTCTATTTATTTTTGTCTATTTTTCTTCCTCCTCTGTTTCTTTATTTCAAAAAACATAGCTTAAGAGTTGAAAATGATATGCAAATAATTAATACGTTAATTTAATGTTCTTTCTAGAAATTGGCGTATTGTCAATGTCTACTAATTTTTTTGAGATATATATTAGGGTTAGTAGAATTATTAAACTACTTATCACGGAGTTTGATCACCTTTGTTACATTAGCATTACATTAGATTTTTCTCATCTGACCAAGCACATGACAAACCGTGATCAAACTCAAGTAGCAGCGATCACACCCACAACAAAACCTTAAAAGAATTTACTATTACATGTACTGCTTACCAAGCACGAAGTACAAATGATCATTGCACGCGTCAGCTGACCTTCCGGTCGCCCAGACGACCAAACCCTTGCCACATAGGCATGAGGACGTGTCCAACAAGGTGCATGTAGGAAGAGGTATGGTCGCAACTGAAGGTCGCGGTCGCCTAACAACCGAGCCATTACTGGTTGTCTTAGATTGCAAAATATATAAAAGAAAAGAAGCAAGTAGGGATGCAAATTTGACCCGCAGGTACCCGAGTCTTACGGGGTGGGTATTACCCGTCTAAACGGGTAACGGGTAATGGGTTTAAATTTCATACCCGAGAGCGGGGACGGGTCGGGTACGGGTTTTATAATACCCGCACCGTTTATACCCGACCCGAATATATATATTAATGTGTAATTTTTTTAATACAAGTTTAGCCTAATATTCACTACCCAAACTTAGCTCAACTCTTAAACTCTCATTAGCCCAATCTAATAATGATTAAAACCTGGCTCGTCTCCCATTAATCCATTACGTATTGAACGAATAAGCCTAAACGAACTAAGAGTATTAAATGTTTTAGCTATTTTGTTTAATTTTTTTATTGAACGGGTATTCGTCGGGTTCCACGTACCCGACGGGGATTTTTGTACCCGAACCCGGACGGGGATTTGACCGGGCATGGGACGGGTATGGAAATTGTGGGTCGGGTACGGGTACGAGTTTTACAATACTCGTACCCGTTTGCATCTCTAGAAACAAGTTTAATCAAATAATTCAATATTATATTTTTAAGTTCAATTTTCTGTTTCAGATAAGAGATTTATATTGACATCGAAAGTCGGATCCTAAACCAAATTCATATTGTCTATATTCAAAATTGTTATCTCGTAAAGTCATGAGTCAAAACCACCGAAAACCAAAGTATGAACCAGGTTTAAGTCCTTCTAATTGGAATATTAGTTCGTTTTGAGCTAAGAATTCGACCAAAAAAGCTTTAGAAAATTGTAACACTTCACATCGCATCGACACAACTTCTCAAGAAGCGAGAGTTCATGGTTTCGAGAGAAAACTATAAGCTCTAAACATACAAGGGGTTGTTTAGTATACATATTAACATCGTACATTAAACTTGTCAAATTTCAAAAAAGTTAACATATTAATGGAAATATTATTTTTTTTGTTATACGACCCTGATGACAACTTCACAATAAGAGTAGTACGTTTTTTTATAAGAGACATTTTTTTAAAGGGATAATTATTTTTATATCCTTGTAAAAATCATTAGTTATTTCTATATCCTTCTCAAATTCATAAATTATCTTTATATTATTCTAAACTTTATAGTTACCTTCATATTCTTCCAAACCTTTAAAACTTTTTTTTATGTGCAAAAACCTATTTTATTATTTATTAAATCATGAAAATATCAATAATACATGCAAATAAACATGATTTCTAATACATAAGCAACACATATATTACATACTTATTTGATAATTATTGATATTATAATGATTTAATAAATATTAAAATATGTTTTTGGACATAAAAGAGAGTTTTAAAAATTTAGAAGGATATGGAGACAATTATAAGGTTTAGAAAGATATAGAGATAATTTATGAATTTGAGAAGAATATAAAAATAATTAATGAGTTTTACAAGGATATAAAAGTAATTATCCAATTTTAACAATGAAAAAGAAGAGCTAAAGGAAAAGAGAACACATTTACAAAAACATGTTAGTAGACATAGATATTGCCACACTCTGTGGGCATTAATCCATCAAATTCATGGTATTAATAATTAGGGTTTTGATAATGATAGTTCTAAGGGCTGTCATAAGATATGTATAAAAAGCTTGCACATTCATTCGTAACCGACTCCTGCATTTAAGGAATTACTTCCACATAAACTAATATACAATTTTTTATGTATTTAAGGACTGTTATTATCAAAATTATAATAATTAATATGAAAGACTCCGATTTTGCTTTTTCTTTATTACTATTTATAATTGTCCTTGATAATTTAATCCATGCCAACGTAAATCATTGTTTTTCATATTGATAGTGATATTGGTGTAATATGTAAAATATATTAATAGGTGGCCTATATGTGATATGTTCTTGGAGTAGATTAGATAACATAAAAAGGTGGAACGTTTGAGGGAAGGTATATTGCCCCTTGTGGATGTCACTGTCTAGGCTCGAACCACTAACTTACTAACTTGCCGTTTAAAAAAAAAAAGATAACATACAAATGAATCAGATTAGCTTTGTCATAAGATTCGATTTGGTGTCCTGGACTCTTGGGGACACAAAATTCATGATGACAACTTGGATATTGGTGCATTATTATCGGGATTCTATATGTTTTTTCTTTCTATATATATTTAAAAAAATGTTGCTAATAATTGTTTTTAGGGCTATGATTAAAGATAACATACATAAGTCGGAAAGCATAACTACCTTAAGGTGGTTAGTGAAATGTAACGGGTGGTTCTTTTTATAGTTAATGTACATCAAGTTTAAACCTTTTTTTCTTAACTATTACCTAAAGGGTATTTGTTAGCAATTCTTTTAAAAAAAAAACTTCTAAATAATACATAAGTTTATTACTTCTCTGTCCTTAAATAAAATTTTCATTTCTGCCTAAATTTTTGTCCTTAAATAAAGTAATATATTTATCAAGGACCCTACTACTAATTATCTATTAACTATTTTTCTCTCTTTAAACCAACTTTATATTGTAATTAAAATTATTACCAATGACTCCACTATTAAATTTCTCCATAAAACTTTGTGTCCAAAAGAAATGAAAACTTTATTTAAGGACGGAGATAGTATAAGACTTGAACTTTTCTGACTACAAGATTAAGGGCAAACTTTTACCACCATATTAAACTATTAAAGGCTCTTTGGTTTCTTTAATCTATGAATGTGTATTTATTTGGACCCTATGAGATAACATGTTGATAACCAATGTTCTGAAAACTGGTTTTTATATTGAGATGCTTATTCTGGTTGGGATTGAATTAGTCGGTCAGTTCAACAGTTCAATAGATGATTATATTGTCGAGTATATATGATGTAGTGATAAATTGATAATGTAATGGGATAAAGATGCCAAAAACTAGAAAATACAAAATAAATACCATAAAAATCCATTTTTTTTTTCCAAAACGTAATTTTAAACAATTTAACATTTTTATTTTCCAAAATATTCATAGCTCTATTGCATATCTAACCTTTTTTAGAAAACTGGTTTTTTGCAGTTCAACTAGCTTTTAATGTTCAACCGGTCGATTCCAACAAAGCTATACCTATCGAGCTAATCGGCTCATTCCGACCAGATATCTTCTCATAGTTCAACCGGTTCAACCGACCGATTCAACTAAAATTTTGAAATACTGTTTATAACTATTTAACCATGATCCATGTGGTACCCTCAACTCTTTTACGGAATTCACATTTTTATAGTTTTTATTTTAAGTTTGATGGTTTCTTTATTACATTTTACAAAAGTTTGATGGTTTTCATATCACATTAAGCATATGTTACGATTGTTTGCATCATAGTTGGAGGAATGCTGCAATTAACGTATATAAATCAGCTCTTCGAAAAAGGTGATCTATAAACGGATAAATTATATGTTATAACAGAGCGTACCGTCATTGAAGTTTTTAATTAATGTATAAAAATAAGCAGCATATTGTTGTTAAATATAAAGAAGCGCTTGCATGTGTTAACAAATTTCATTAGTCAACTAAAATTCGTTTTTGCGGTGTTTTTTGATAAATCTGATTTAATTCCAAACTTCCCTACTTTCTATGGTTATGTTAAACATGTTTAAAACCCACATGTATATATCAAACACTATTAATTTACCGAAGTAGAATATGCTCTAAAAATATAAATTCCCATTTACAAAAGTATATATTCCTAGGCACGTCCAATATCATTGGCCCAGTAGATTTCGCCAATCGCCCTCATTTGTATGTGGGCCACGAACGATTTCTTCTAGTCAACATAATTAAAAACATCCCGTTAAATACTTAAAAGGAAATTAATTTGTATAAGGCATCTTTTACAAACATAAGGCAAATTATATTTATTTGACCTTTATACCATTACTAAATTTTTTACCCTTATAATTAAACCCTAATCCCACAATTAATATTAGTGGCATTCGTCAAAAAAGAAAAGAAACACAGGGACTCATCAGCATCTTCAATCCCTTCCGTCTGCAATTATTTACATGCCAGTCATCATCTCGGTAAGAAATACATTATAATTGAACTCTAGAAAGTTATATTCCCACTGTATTTAGATATACAAATTAATACAGATTAATATGGATTCATGTCAAATGTAATATTATTTTATTCATATGTCAAATATAATGTATTTCTTATGGAGATGATGATGATTGGCAAGTAAATGATTGCAGACGGAAGGGATTGAAGATGATGATGAGTCCATGTGTTTCTTTTCTTTTTTGACGAAGGCCACTAATATTAATTGTGGGATTAGGGTTTAATTATAAGGGTAAAAAATTTAGTACGGGTATAACAGGCAAATAAATATAATTTGCCTTGTGTTTGTAAACGATACCTTATACAAATCAAGTCCATACTTAAATGAATGGCACAGTACTAGGTTTCAACAAGAAGAATGTAATGCAACAGTGATAAAAGAAATCGTCTTATAAAGCACGAGGTTTCAACATTACATTTCACAAGCAAGAGTCGAGCCGAAAAGTGACATAATTCTTTTAAAAATATAAATAAAACGTAATGCAACACATGACATTTACTTATTCAAACAAATGGATTGTGTCTTTTGCCATGGCCACGTGCCCCACTAAGCAAAGACTCACAATGACATAAATATTTAAAAACACGAATTACAACTAGATATTGAATCTTCTCATTAATGCCAATAAGTCTGGAACAAATAGATAGATACAAGATTTATGCGGCCACCTGGCTAAACAGCAACCTACGGATCTGAAATAAAAAAGGTATAAAATCAGAAAATTATTCTTCTAATATCACCCACGTGTACCAAAATGGGCGGGTCGGGTCGGGTCAAAACGAGTAATCTTTTGGTGCAGGTAGGGTCGGGTTGACCCGGAACAGTTATGCACAATTAGTGAGAATAATTGGGTGTGAAATAGAAAGAAAGGTACCTCTGGAAGTTTGCCACGGAATATAACATCCAAACGAGCATCAAGTGTGTTTTCAAACACAATTTTACCATCCCGAGAAGCCAAAACTACACCTCCAGAGCTGATAATCCAAAGAAAACATTATAATTACTTTTACATAATAAATAGAAATTAAATATAAAAAAATACCAGGAAAGAGCATGAGGATCATTATGAGAAGGAGCAGATGGAAGGTGGATTGAGTCAACTATAATTTCGGGCTCATGAACACTTGTTTTCTCTGCATATTCTGCTTTTGCTGCATGCAGAACAGAGTGCACAGTTTCTGCATCTTCTTTTCTGCAACGTAATAACACGGATGGTTCTTTAAGTCTCAGTAATCCCTGAAAAACACACATAGTTTAGTTTTTTGTGGGCCCACCAAAATAAATAAATAAAGATTAATGAATTTGATAAGTACCTGAACAATGAGAGATTTCAAGAGCCCTTCATAGTTATGGTGATGTTGAAACTTGTGATGGCTCACATTCAAAAGATCATTCGATGCTGCCTCTCTCATGGCACTGACCAGATCATCTTGAGCTTGAAGAACCTTGATACGAGAAGCATTTAGCTGCATCGAATATTCACTAAAAAACAAATAAAATTATCAAAATTATGTAGTTTGAAAAAAAATTAAGCAAATATTGTTTGAAAAACTTTACATTTTCTTTCGAACTTCGACTTGTTTCTGTTTGCGTTCATACTCTTGTCGGATCTTCTTTTTCTCTGCTTCCACTAATTGTAACTTCTCAATGTTGAATTCCTGCAATAGTCAACCAAGTAAATAAATTGTATAAACAGAAGATCTGACTTAATTTACTTTCGGTTTACTAGTTGAATGTACCAAACATTAAATCCCTGCAATAATCAACTAATAACCAAATATGCGGCATACCTCTATCACATTGTTGCTGTTATGTGACCTTGTATATAATATATCCATTACATATCATAAAACTGAAATAATTTACAAAGCTTCAATGTAAACTTCTTTTGACAATCAACCAAATAAACGAATATCAACTAAGAACACCATAAACCTTCTAAATCAATCACGAGGTTGGTTAACACTTTGATGTAACCTTATTGCCTACTACAGATCATAACACTGAATCAACTGTAGCAAAACAAGCATCCAAACAAACGAATAAAACTGTATCGTACATGCCTAATTGCCTACTCACCGGTGCGTTGTCCACTAAAATTCATGCAATTAAGAACTAACTCATGTAATTTGACTTAAGTTCGTTTCGATTCACTAACTGAAACCACCAAACATTAAATGCCTACAGCAATCAACTAAAAACCCGAATTAACGAGCAGTTCCGATCACGTATTAGTTGACACAATTACGCAACCCTATATATGATCTCGCAGATCATAAAATTGATGTGAATTGACTTGATTTGATTAGAGACTTACTTCCTCAGCGGAAACGGAGATCTCGTTGGCCTTTTCATCCGCTTCTTGGCGGATGAATCTGACCATCTGCTGAATCTGTTTGGAGACATCCGCATCGTTCATCGTTGGATCTGATTCGGGAAAAACGGAGAGATACGTAAGAGATTTTTCGGATGGCTATTGATTATGAGATTGGGGCAGGGAAGGGCAGATTGAGCGACTGGTAATGATATTTCATATATTTTAGTTTTAATCGTCACATGAAACATGTTCTTATTTTTTCACATTCGCTACTTATTTATCTCCAAGTTACACAAACAGTCCCTAACTTTTGCTTTGGTCAAATTTATAGTAAAACTTTTAAGATCTAAACCACGTACTACTGGGTCTGCGTCATGTATAATTCGAACTAGCAACACATACTTAAGGGCAGACGTAGGGGTTGTATGGGGTAGCCCGGGCAACTTTTCTGTCTTGTGTAAAAAATTTCATAATTTTTTATTTTTCAGACATGTTTTACTGGTAGTTTAAGATATATTGGTAAAGGAATAAACAAATCACTCCGAAAACAATTCGTAAACCGTAAACATGTATTCCTGTTAGAGATTTAGCCCTAAGTTCAATTTTTGGAAACAACCTTTTTTATTCCTTTCTAAACCTATGTTACATTTAAATTTAATAACTTGATAAGCCCAATTATTTGATGAGTAAATGAGCCCATTTAAGTGAATTAATAACACTAAGTACACAATCCAATTATATTAATGAACCAAAATTCTTTTTTTATATGTTAATCATCTTTTATAGGTCGTTTTATTTTAATTGATGATAATATTTTGTTCTTTAGTACTATCAGCACGTACCAATTCTGGATCTGCCACTGCCAATATACCATAATAAGAGCATCCACAATGGTTAACCTCTCCAATGACTTATTATTTTTGCCACATCATTTAATAACCTATTAGTTGAAAACCTCTCCAATGGTTAATCTTTCCAAAGATTTTTTCACTAATATTACTAATTTACATTTATCTATATCAAATGTTTTATAAATGCCCCTCACTTATGTAATTTAACAATTCTTATAGCATTACAAAACTTAACATTATTTTAAAATTTGTCTTACAAAAATATTATAATACTTGACCTTAAAAAGTATTAAAATATGATAAATTATAGTTTATAGTTATAGAAGTAATAAATTATTCACATATAAATATATACATGGGTTTAAAATGTAAAATTGTTAAATATAGGGACTAAAAGAATCAAACATTAAAAGTTGTTCAAGTTGTTGGGGAAGATCAAGTGGTTGGAGTAACCTCTTAAAAAAGTCATCCATTCCAATGGTAAAAAGTCATTTTAGAGGTTATTCAAATAGTATCAACTTCTTCTTCAACCTCTCATTGGAGATGCTCTAAGGTAAGAGATTAATCGGTTGTAAGGATTCTATATTTTGGTTATAAATACTTGTGTATTTGACAACCATTTGACGATAACATAGGTTTTCAAATCTTTATGGTATGGGAAGTATGAATGCTTGTATCCCTTTTCAAATTATTTTGTGATGTGATTTAAATTGTTATAGCGGTTAGGCATCTTTAAGGTTTTGCGAATTCTCCCTGGAACTAAAAGCAGACATTTGTATACATGTTTTGTCGCGTACATCAGAGAATCAAATGTGTGTTTTTCATAAAATTGCTTGAACGTGAATCCTTTTACATTTACCTGTTTTTAATAATGAACAAAATACACTTATTTTTTGTTGACATAAAGGGGATGATGGTGCCGGGGGTATCGCTTGGATACACATTAAATAGTGCAACACAAGTTGGTGTGATGCAAAATAGATTGTACCAAGTGTGTGTTCAGTGTTTTAAGAGTTATGGATGCGTGTAGGTTAAGGGATATCCAACTACTTAATAATGATCAGATTAATAATTATGTCATATTGTATATCTATATCTTTAGAATCATACCATTTAATCGAATAATATTTTATCTTTTCTCATGTTACTTGATACGAACTCTATATCTCATACTATATTTGCATCATTCCATAGGTTAAGTGTAACACTCACTCTCAAAAACTAACTTGAAAGAGAAGAGGACATCTATAGTTATAAGTCATCATTCAATTCTTACTTTGTCAGATATAGGATCGTAACACTTCTAAAATCCATATAATTCATTTTGGATATAACTTAATTACAACATTTTGATTTTTATTAAATCGTGCATAATTACATATTTTACATTTTTAAAATTAAAAACATCTTATAATGCTCTAATGGTAATAGCTTTTGATTGACTTTTTAGAGATCGAGTGTTCGATTTTTCCCTATGATTTATCAGATGATAATGTGAAAGTTCGAAACGATCAAGCCAATAGTTAGATCGTGTCTCTACACGAAGAAAACTGATCACCCAAAGCCCTTATAACGGAAATATATTTTTAAATAAATGAAAATAACAATGACATCCCTAAGGGCTGTCAATAACACGTAAAGACTTACATCAAAAACTTGTACAATAATCAATAATCGCCCATGCATTTTAGGAATCAACTACCTTAATAGAACTACAAACGTTTTATACATACAATTACCTCTTAATGACAGTCCAAACCCTTAAATAAAATAAACATATAAATTGAAAAAATAAAAAAATTTGTAAACATGCCACATGAATGACAAATAATTTCTGTTTTCCAAAAAGCAAAACTCATTCCCGACACTATATTGTTGTTATATCATTCTCTCACACCAACTGCCGTTGTATTTCAGCTTTTTCTTCCAAATCGTCGGAAGAAATTCATATACAGCGATCGATACATCATTCGATTCTGACTCCGATTCCGATCGTTCGCAATCGTTACCGGAGATATCCCCCAACCGTCGTTCTACATCATCATAAAGCTGTCGTCGTGAGAGGAAATGCGTAGCCGGGGATCCAACAACCGGCTATCGTCTTCTCGTTCAGCGTTTCAATGGCGAATTTCATCTCTCATTCTCTCCATGTTCGCCACGATGGCTGCCTTCTTCGTTGCTTGCCGGTAATTCCGTCTGTATAATCATTGTTTGTGTGTTGCTCACTTGATTTAGCCTAATTTTGTTAGTGAATTTTATTAACTAATTGTTTTTCTGTCATAGATTGTGGCAGGAGGCAGAGTCTAGGGTTTATCTAGTTAAAGAGCTTGATAGGAGAAATGGTCAGGTAGAAGTAGAACTCCCTTTTTATTAACAATTTTACACCTATAACTTTGTAGATAAGGTTGAATAATTGGTTACAGGATAATAGTAGTTGTTCAGGACAGTGTTAATTCAAATGGCCAACCGCAAAATCATGCATTCAACCTTTTCAATTTTCGTTTGAATTACAATTTTCTTCTGCAATTAAAGATATTAAAGTTTTTTGTGCAACCAAAATTTAGTTATTTTTGTCTATTGTTGGATTCCTTTCCTCTAAGCATTCGATCACATCTGCAGGGGGAATCTGTCATATCTGTTGATGACACATTAAAAGTCATAGAATGCAGGTTAATATTTCCAAGCTACATGAATTCTTACTACTTTCATTTCAAATTTTGGTAAAAAAATATAAAAAAATAGTATTGAGTTAAATTGTGGCTTTATTATCGTTCATAGGGAACAACAAAAGAAGTTATCTGTGCTTCAAATGGAGCTAAACAAAGCTAAAAATGAAGGATTTGTTTCAAAAACTCTCACTGAAACTGAAGACTCAAATGAAAAAAAGAAACTTTTGGGCGTTATTGGAATTCTTACGGGATTTGGTCGTAGACATAACAGAGATGCAATCCGTAAGGCATGGATGCCTACTGGTAGATTTCCCTTTCCTTTTGTGAGTTTCATGCTAACTCTTATTACTTTTATTACTTAATGAGGTAAATGTCACAATAATATTGGTTGATCTTGATTTGTATGCATTTAAAATGTGTAGGAATGACACGATAAATCATTAAATTAAGTTTTTTTTGTTGGTCCGTGCTCTCAAGTAGCCTAATTAGTTTCTCCAATTATGTCTAATTATAGACGTATAGAGTTGGAGAGTGTTGGGCTATGTAGGATTAAGTTTCTTACTCTGAGTTAGTTAAGCTGGAAATAGTGAAAATTATGCAGATGATGTCATCAAAGATCATGATGATGTCATCACTAGTCACTGTTGATGTGGACTTTAATGAGATTCACATGATTGATTGGAAAATACTTAATGAAGGTACAACTCTAAAAAAGCTAGAAGTCGAAAAGGGCATAATTATACGATTTGTTATAGGCAGAAGGTATAATATTTACATACCTTTGACTTTTGACTATTGAGTCTTGTCAAATTTAATTTTGACCAAATGTATTGCAGCTCAAATCATGGAGACAATTCAGACAATGACATCATCAACGAGAAAGGAAAAACAAACGACTTCTTCATTCTTGTATGTTTAAATATATCTAGCATTCTTGTTTCTTCATTTTAAGACATCATTAACTTTTTTATTTTATTAATTATTATTATTTTTAACAGAATGATCATGTGGAGACACTGGAAGAACAACCAAATAAAACCAAGTTATTCTTTATTACTGCATTAGAACACTGGGATGCAGAGTTCTATGTAAAGGTCAATGATGACATTTATTTAAATATTGGTATGTAATCATTGAAATTATATAAATTGCACAAATAACAATTGGTATATAGTTGTTAAATTGCCATATGTTATACAGATGCACTTGGTGCTATACTTTCAAACCATGTAAATAAGGCTCGTGCCTATATTGGGTGTATGAAATCGGGTGGCGTTTTTTCAAAACCGTAAGCTAGTTTGAGAGATTTATATACTTTTATTTAAAGTAGAATTAAATTAATTAATTAATTGTAACCTTGCAGGACTGACAAATGGTATGAACCAGAGTGGTGGAAATTTGGGGATAAAAAATCGTAAGCTCCCAATAATGTTAGACTGCAATGTTCATGTGTGTGTGTGTGAGTGTGTTTATTTAATAAAATTTAAGTTTTTTTTATAGATATTTTCGACATGCTTCTGGAGAAGTAGTTGCGATATCTCAAGCCTTGGCTCAGTTTATATCAATAAACAAGTTAGTATTTAGTTTTTATTTAAGCATATTTTTGTGTCATTTATTGTGATATTTTTTATGATTAAAGATTACAATTAAATCTGTATTATTATCTGATTGATAGATCAATACTTCGTACATATACACATGATGATGTCAGCATTGGGTCATGGTTTATCGGCCTTGATGTGAAACATGTTGATGAAGGGAAGTTTTGTTGCTCATCTTGGTCTTCAGGTATGAGTCTCATATTTAGCAGTACATGTGGCAATTTTAACTTATTTGCTTATGAATTAGTCGATCTGGGTTATGATTTATTTCCCAAAAATATGGGTTAAAGAAAAAACTTGTTTAAAAAGGAAACAGGACAAAAGTCCGCCGAAGTGCATATCTAATTCATAAAACCTGCTAAATCATATTATTCAAAAGAATAAATAAATAATAAATCATTATTTTTATTGAAGGAATGGTCTATTAAGATTAAAATTAGTGATAAATATCTAGCGTTAAACTTTTAGTTTATTAATCCTTACAATTACTGTGTACATGATGTCTATTTTGTAGGTGCCATATGTGCAGCTTCTTGAGGAGTTTTTGTCGATGCACTTCTTCTCATGGTTGAGTTTTGAGTCGCGTATTATTAACAAGTTATTTGCACTTCCCTTCATTAATCATATATATATATATATATTCTGTAAGTTCACTATAATATTGAATTTTTAAAATCGAGAAATGTTGACATTTATGAATTGAGTGTAATTGGTAGAAACTAGAAAAACACACTTTATCATATATTATCGTTATGTAAGTTGGAGATATATTTTATAGATGTATGATACAAAGTCTTGACGTGTGGTGCAAATTGTGCTATTTAAGAATGTTAATTGGCGTTAATCATATCGATATAATGACGACAGATTATTCAACTTCTTCAAGAGATGCAAAATTTTACTGCTAATAATGATAAAACACATTATGTAATCAACGGTTTACATAACATAGCTTAGCTTAAGCTTTGGTAACATAGCTTTACATGTTCACAACATATATCCATGTAAAGATGAAATATACCAAATAAAATATCGAAACAGTTTATAATTCTAACACAAATCGTATATGGACTGGTGGACATATATTGACAACGTGTTAGACCACCACGTCAACAAAATTGAACCGTATAGCCGTATAGGTGCTACATCATCGTTCGTACAAATTAACAACATTTATCAGTTGCAAACTATCTACATCAGAACATTTTTTTCTAGTACAACCAAACAATGAGAACATAAAATATACATTGCATGAATCAGCACACTTGTGAAATATATGACTGTTAAATGCCATTAATGTCTTCAACATCTAGTCCCTGAGAAACATTTACATCCTTTCAAACATTTTCTTGATTATTATTAATAAATTTACGCGCTTAGGATGAACAATTATTCGTTAGATCGTGATCAGGGTACAAAAGTTGTAGTCAAAATTAGGAAATACGAAGTATAAGAATGGTGTTGTAGCTGTAGTCAAACATTCTTTAAGGGCTACTTGTTTTTACTTTTAAGAAATCAAATTGATATTTTAAAATAAAAAATTGCATCGGAAGCCACTCTTTAAATATCAGAGCCAGGTTTCGATCCTGGGACCTGTGGGTTATGGGCCCACCACGCTTCCGCTGCGCCACTCTGATTATTGGTTACTTTGTGTTTTTTTGTCTTATATCATAAGATAGCAATAAAGGTTTTTTTTTTCTTTTTTTCACCATAAACCCAATGCTTTCTGACAATTGTGACATTCCATATGGCATGAGCACTCTTTTTGCCGATTTTATTGTAAGTTACTATTAGAACTATTTTAAATTGCTTAATCCCTTGAATTAGTAGTATAAAGTTTTTATGCGTATGTTTCTTGTGATTTACCACTTATTATAGGCTTACAGCCATAGTCCCTGTACTTCGTTTATTACACCAGACGTCACTGATGTATACAATCTGTTACACCCATAGTCCCTGTTGCCCTTAACTTTTTCTAAATAACGAAAATACCATTTTGGTCTTTTGTAATAAGCGAAGATAAAGGACCATGAATGTAATAAGTGATAAACCACAGGTACCATCTTGAAATGTACTCTATTAACTGATTTTTTATTTCTTTTCTCTCTTTAATTTATATTCTTCCGCTACATTCAGACTCACCACTTGCCGCTATCTCTTTGAATTCAAACCTCAATTAATAACAATTATCGTCGCGTAATTAACCCCTGCCTCCAGTTGTTCCGTCGCCGATACGTTCTATCGACCTGAGTGTGCAAAACACCAACTCCTCTGGTGACGTACATCAATTGTCTGAATCACCGTATGTGCAAACCACTTGGATCTTTCGTGTAATTTACTCTAATAAAAAGCTTGTGTCCTTTCTTTTAAGGTTAACAACTTTTGTTATCTTAAAATCTTTTTAACTTGTGCAATTTCATATTGCAACTATTATCAATTTGTCATGTCATAATCAGTGAAATGTTAACAGAAGTAAAACAACTGTTAAAGAAGCACGACTCTGATGAGTATTTTTGGTCATCATGTATGCGAAATATCATAAGCACAGCCCCATAATATTAAATAAAAACTTTCCCACGTGAACAAAATCAATAAATATATAAAAAAGGTGAGTTTTATTCTCTTGTACAAAAACATCCCGATGTCAACAAAATCGATAAAGCTAACAAAATAAAAAAAAAAAAAAAAGCACCGAGTAGTATGTATTTTATTCTTATAGAGAAAACATCATCATGACAATTCCTTTTCTTCTTTTATATATTCGTGAAAAACTCATGCGTCCTCTTAACTCTTTTATACATACTTTATACATAAACATAGTCACATAAGCAAAATTAGGGGGAAATAATAATAAAATCTTCAAAAACATGAGCTATTCATTCTGTAATACAAAAATAACACCTAAGAAGACAATATTTATATTTAAAAAGTTGCATTTTCTGAATTTGCCACTTTCATAGTAAAAATATTGAATTTGGAGAAACTAATGCATCACAAAATGAAACTCCACTAATTTAATATTAGTTTTTTTTTTCCTTTTTGCAGAAATACTATGTCTCATAATGCTTAACAATAATATGTTATTCAAAAGACTGTATTATATGACTACTTGTAACTATTATAAATTTAAATGAAAAGAGATGACATTTATACTATATAAATTATTTCACTTATTATATTGGATAATTTTTGAAGTAGACTGAAATAAATGTTGTGATATGTGAAATAATTTTTGTAATGTACAAACCACTTCAATGTTCTAGATGATCAGTTTCGGTGTTTAGTTCACATGGTTCACTGTTTTCAATTTCTTAGAAGAAGTTTTAGTCTTTTAGACATTGGACTAGTAATTAGCCATTAGTAATAGATTCTGTCAAAGTTGTTTTTACTTTTAAATAAGATAAAGTAGAGGAGTACATGACAATAAATAGTAGAAGGATTGTAGTCTTAAAGGATCATTTCTGTAATTTTCAGTAAATCAGAAAACTTTGTAAAGGCAAAGGGTAACAAACAGCTTTGATGCATTCTGTAGGGACCAGTTCTGAAAACTCTTGCGAAACTAAAATTGGTAAAAAAGAAATAAACAAAAAAAAACTCTTTTATCAGAGACTGGTTTCGATCCAGTGACCTGTGGGTTATGGGCCCACCACGCTTCCGCTGCGCCACTCTGATTGTTGACAACATAAAACCACTCGTTTTTTATAACATGAAAAAAATATACTTCGTATGAAATATTTAATAATCTCGTAAAAAGTACATGCTTGTTATAATATCCAAGATCTTCAATAGTGAAGCTAAACAAGTGGATGGACAATTAGTCAATGTTCATGTCCAATCCCATTAATAATTTACCAAGTTCTTATCTTTGTATTATTACCATGTATGGGTTGATAGGTAAATTGTGTAGTATAAATACTACATCAAATGTAGAGATCAAATGCACCTCATAATACACTTGCATAAGTGATTTAAATCATCTCCATCTTATTTTGTTCCTTACTTTTATAATCTTCAAGTTCTTTGATCAATTGCTAATAGGGCCTTAAGTAAAGTTAATTTATAACACGTTATCAGCACGAAAGTCTTAATCAAGGAAGATCAACTCAATCACAAGGTACATTTACTTAATCAAGTTAATTACTTAAGGTAAACATTTCTTATAACAATAAGTTATAATATAATAATAAATTAAATGAAACCAAACACATTTAGGACATTATTATGACATTTGGACTACTAATCTTGGGACTACTAACATACTTACATTTATTATTGTACTAATTTTATTCTTATGTTTACTAACCCTTTTAATTTATGCAAACTAACATTCACATTTATGTATTCTAACTTTTACTTATGCTTATGCTAACATTTACATTCTAACTTTTACTTATGCTTATACTAACATTTACATTCTAACTTTTACTTATGCTTACTAACTTTAATTATGCAAACTAATATTTAATTTTATCGCATCTAACATTTATTTATGTTACTAACATTTATTTATACATACTAACTTTCATTTATGTATACTAACATTTATTTATGCATATTATTTTTCTTTCTTTTATTTACTAATTTATTTAAAATTCACTAATATTTTTACAAGTATGTCTATGTAATTTATTTCTTTAATTATTCTTTTTATTAAAAAAAAATTATATATATATAACGGCTATATATATGTAACGGTTATAAACGGTAAAAAAAAATTATATAAAATATACAACGGCTATATTTTTACACTATAAATAAACACATCATCCACACTTCTTTATACTACAAAAAATAATTTCTCTCATCTTCAAAATCAAGATCAAGAATGATTCACCCGTTTTTAATATTCATGATTGTAATGGTTATTGTACTTGGCATCTTAATCAGTCTCACGCCTGATGTATTTTATCCTTTCTTGTTCACGTATAGGATGATTGTTCTCCCACTTCTATTTTGTGCAATACATATTGACATATATGGATTCTAATTTTTAAATTTGTTTTGTTCAAAATATATAGTTTCAAAATGTCTAGTATTGTAAAGTTTGAGCTAGCTGCACTTGAAGTTACTGGGAAAAACTATATGCAATGGACCATCGATGTTTTACTAATGTAACGCCCTAAAAATATTGTAATTAGTTTTATCACCCTGTTATTTAAAATAAATTACATATTAATTATTTAATTGAGATTTTGTGCCTATTGGAGTAATTACATATTTCATGGTGACAATTAAATGTATGGCGCTTCGTATGATAACTTGTGCGTTATTTATTTCGAGACTTAATAATTATGAGGATTATTTATTTAAGAGTAACGTTTTACGTCTAACTAATCATATGTGATTAGTAAATAATTACGTGTTGAAATCCCGAGTTTCATGTTATGTTGTATGCATGACGATTTAAAGAGTCCCGAGGCCCGGCCAACATGGCATTGTTGAACCCCATCTTGGTTCTCCATTCGGTGAGTAACAAAAGAAGCAAGCCCGAGTTGATGATTTAGCCCGAGTTGATGATTAACCCAAGTAAGTTTACAGCTAAGGGGCCCAATGTTAATAGAAGCCTTCGACTTCCTTGTACGTATTAGTGAGGAGTTAAACCTAAACCTATCATAATATTCCAGCCGTGATTTGCAATCTGCAGCCTCTCGTTTTCAACCCCCAATTGGCAGCCACGAAATTCAGAGCATCTCTTTCGTTCGGCCGCAAGAATCATAAATTGGCGCCTCCTTCTTTTCGTGTCTTCATCCGATCAAATACAAAAGAAAAAGAAAACTAGAAATCGTAGTATCCCATTTTTAGGTGATGCATTTGTTTGCGTGCAAGGAATTAAATTAAGCAGGCACACAAGCTCGTTAATTTTATTCTCTGATCGTGTGAATACAAGCAGGCACACAAGCTCGTCCATTTTATTCCTTTATCTCATGTGAACGCAAGCAAGTAGGCACACAAGCTGGTTGACTTTTATTCTTGGTGGTGATTTCGGTGTTCGATCAAAATCGCAAACGAGTTTCTTTGGCCGATTCCTATATTGCTTTCGGTAGTTCCCTTTCTCGTTAATTCCGCTTCCTTTTGTTCTTTTGCTAATACTGTGATTTTTGTAGAGTTTTGGCAGGGTAGTACCGAGCCAATGAGGGCTCAGGTTTGTGGTTTTATTTGATGAATTGTTGTCTAGTTTGCACGTTGTTGTTTTAGTCGGTTGATTGGTTCTAGCTTTACTTCCAAGTTTTCAAATCAAGTCTTTTATAAAATGTTTCGGTACCGTTCATGCTTGTTTCAGAATTGTTGTCATCGTTGGTCAGTGATTTGATGAATATCGGGTTAGGGTTGGATAAAATTTGTCAATAACCTACACGTTTTATTAACCGAAAACCGGGAACCGAACCTGTAGGGTTCTTGGTTCCCTAAACCGAAATAGATTTCTAAATAAAAGTCTAAATCATTTTTAAACATGTTCGGAGATTAAAAATGAATTCCGGGGCTGTTGGGTGCCTCGGGAATTAACGAGATGATGTCGGGTTTGTTAAATCGGGTTTTTATGAAAATACACTTTCTTGCAGATTCTGCCTAACGTTTTCGGGCCTGTTTTAACCTGTTTAAATATTTTTCTGGATTTTTGGCCAGCGCTAGTCTCTAGTTTTCCGAGTCCTCTTTCCGTGGCCGCAGACGGCTCGTCGATCTATGTTACCTTTTAAAAGTTATGACCATTTTAATACGCCGCTGTCAGAATTTCTACCTGTGCAGCTATGCTATTTTGTGAGCCTGTTTTGAGGCCCTTAGAGTCCTTTTTTGGGGCAGAAGCTACTTGAGAGTGTTTTATAGTATTCTGAGTCTAGTTTACGTGGTAAAAATTTGGGACACAACTAATGAACAGTTTGGGAGTTATGACCATTTCCATAAGAGTGCTGAGTGCTGTCAAATCATGTTGAGAATAACTTTGAGCCGAGTTTTAATCCGAGTCTTGTTATGCATTATAGGATCCTTTAGGAGCTGAGTTGTGACTTGTACGTGCCCATGATACTTCTAGGAGCTTACGTTCACTCAAGGTGGGTGATCTCACTATAAACTTGCATTTACTTTCATTTCATGATTATGTGCTATGTGTCATGAATTGCTATTGCTTTGAGATAAGCTTGTTTACTTGATGATGTGCTAGGTGTTGTTTATTTTAAATACATCCTGAACTGAGATATGAATACTGAGTAACCGAGCTGGGTACCATACCATTATGTGTTGATCTGCGTTACATGAGTTATGTTATGAGCTATATGCATGTGAGATGTGCTAGTTGATTACATATCTGTTGAGATGATATGTGTTGAGTATGAGATTGATTGTTTTATATGAGTACATGTTGTATGAGTCAACACGTTAATAAAACTAACCTAATAACTATGAGATTTTAATTACCGATCGCAAGAGGCGACGGCGAGAGCCAACTCTTCCCGTTTGAGTTGCCAAGGTACACTACACGACTGTCAGCGTGGTACTGCGGGGAACCTAGAGGACGGGTGTTGGAAGAGGGTGTTGTGACGAGCGTATGGCGGTGGGCGTACGTTGAGCATCGTCACAACCCACGGCGAACCTAATGAGATTTAATAAAAGGCCTAATAATCGAGAATTGAGTAGACTCTTTAGGGATCACTTATGTGGTGTGGATTGTTTGTATGTGTATGTTTATTGTGTTGATTATTCACTCAGCGGTGGCTGACCCCAAACACTCCCTCCCATTTTGCAGGTACTAGCAAAGGCAAAGAGAAGGTCAATGGTTGATGAGCTGCGTTTCTATTTTTATATTTATGGATTTGGATTAAAACATTTATTTTGAGTCAAACATGTTTTGTCTTAAAACGTTTAATTATTCCGCATTTAAACCACGAGACGGTTTTATATTTTTATTTATGAGTTGGGACCTTTGAGTTACTTGTACTTCTGGGGAAAAATATAATATTTTATTGATTAAAATTTTTTAAATTTCATCTGATATTTGGGATGTTACAAGTTGGTATCAGAGCTCTGGCTTGAGAGAATTGGGTTCACGAGGGATGAATTCCAAACTCAAGTTGAAGCATGAGTTTTCAAGATGAGTTTTTCAAATGTTTTAAAAAAAAAAATGATGAGTCCAAATCCAAATCGGAAAGCAGCGCATCACGACGACCTTATGCCTCTAGTACTTTGTTTAAGAGATATTTAGTGTATTAAAAACGTCGCGAGTGACATTGATTTCTAAGAAAATAAAAGAGAATTAACTCGAGATGAGCGTAAATTGTGCGACTATATATAGCTATATACCATACTTATTGATTATTGATGTGGACTACTTGTTATGTGGATGATATGAGGATGGGAGATCGTGAAATTTTTGAAACTGGCTCGAAACCATGACATGGGTAGGTGCGGATAATAATAGAGGGCCCCTATTATTATACGCACATGACTCGTGCCTATGTTTCAAAAAAGATTCAAGGAGATCATTCGTCAAGCATCTAAGTATCATGAAACCCTCAATTATTATATATAATTAGTACATTATTATGCGAGATAACTGGATGAGTTAATTATTATTGAGGAGATAATAATATCACTAAAGAGATTTATGAGAAAACAGTGAAACCAACTGAATAAGATAATCATCAAACACAAATCGATAAAGAGTTATCAAAACATGTCAAAAGAGACTAATAAATTAAACCGAGTTGATTTTTATTATCTAATTGAGTTATTAATAAATCGAGGACGATTGAGCAATCGTTAAAGCAAAGTAAATGAGAAAAATAAGAAATGTGTTAAGTTCGAATTAATGAGTAAATTGAATGAAGCATCACTAAATTGAGACTTATGAAAAAAATAATAAATAATTAAATAAGAGATTATTGATTTAAGTTGATAAGGAGTTATCCAAACAAATCAAGTGAATTTTAAATAAACCAAATTGAGTGTGAATCACTAATGATAATTTGTTAACTTGAGTAATATTAATTGGTCAAAACCGAAGATAATAATTAAGTAAGAATGATTAAGAATAATTTAGTTCGTATAATTGAGAAGTCAATGAAATTATGAGAAAATTTATAAAGCAAGAACGATTGGGCAATTACCTAGAACGAATTAAACAGAGAGATTTTTATGATGCATAATCATTAAATTTAGTAAAAAATTTAAAAAAAAAATTTTAAAAAAAAATTAAAAAAAAAAAGATAAAAAAATTATTGAACGAGATTTATATGAGTAAATAAAAACTTACTAACGTAAAGTGCATGCAATTTGATATATAGTACTATGAGAAACTATGGGTAAACAAATTAATGAAGTCATGGGGGTAATGCAAAATGAGTAATAGATTTGTGAATTTAGAAATTTTTATGCGAAAATTACAGAATTAATTTTACATTTATGTAACTGATGGGAAAAAACATCGAATATACGAAATAATTGAGAACTATTAATTGAGCGAGATGAAAATCTATAAAGTTAATGAAAGTTGTAAATATTGAGACATCACTAGCTGAACGAGATGGAGAACCCAAAACGAGTAAATTAATGAGTTAAGTGGCAAAAGAAATTTTACGAGAATTATTCACTACGAATTTAATGGGAATTCTGTTAACGACAAAAATTGTTATATGGTAATGTTAATACCAAATACACTATGAGTAAACCAAAATGAGAATTTCATACACAGAGCTGAACAAGAGATAATCGTGAATGCGTAACACGAAATAAAGAGTTATGGTGCTAATACATGTAATAAGTTTGACTTATGAAGAGTCATAAAATGAATAATCATTAATGAGAAATAATTATGACACTATTAAAGGGTAATGAATTATAATTGAGGAAACCTAAGAATACGTGAGAATACTAATGAGAAAGTTAACATCTATAATGAGCAATAAATTATTTTTGTATAATCAATAATTTTTTTTTATGAGTATGGGTGTGAGGGGGGCGTAAAGAGTATACGTTGGGACCGAGCCACACTAGTGCATAAATGCTAATTATCGAGTAATCAAATTAACTATAAAATATGAGATTTCGAGTGCCACTTCCAAACTCGGGACGAGTTTTCTCCAAGTGGAGTTGAGTTGTGGTAACCAGGAAAACTACCAATGTTAAGAGTACGAATAGAGAATAATTATAAAGTTGTGGATTATTAAATTCGTATTATTGAACCGATGGAGATTAATAAGTCGAGCTAAATGAGAAAAATGTTATTACAAGAAATTACTAAATCCAGTCGAGAACATTGTTGAGCCAAATTATCGTGTTGAGTAATTTATATACATATGATTAAAGAATTTATAAGAATAATTGGGAATAACTAATTTCATGTGATGGTATAATTATCAAGTTGTGAGAACTTCATAAATCGAGAGTAATGGTACAAATGAGAGGTAACAAGTACTCAAAATATATAAATCGCGAGAAATCATGAAATTAGAGTAACAAGAATGTTGCTAATGAGTCGGCCATGAGAGGATCGGCATAATAGAAATATAAGGAAGATTTATTATTATTAAGAAATTATCGGCTGAAAAAAAAAACTAATAAATTAAGTTAAACGATAAACTTATTAAAATAAATCAAAGGAGGAAATCTTTAATTATGATCAATTATTAAATATTAAATTGAAACTAAGGGGAATATCGAGTAAAATTATTAAATTAAATGTCATCAAATATTACACTATATTGAGTAATTGTTAAATCGAGAAAAGTTATTGAAGTGAGCAAATAAGAAAAATATAAGTATATTAAACAACAAAATTTTTATGAATTTCTAAATCGAGAAGGAGCTAAAAATATAAAATAATGAGTAAATTTTTATGGAGAACGAGAAAATAATTTAATAATCAAGTATATGAGAATCAACGAGTCAATTAATCAAGTAAAAGAGTAAATCTTAAGTCGAGGCGTTTAAAACTTAAGATAAAAAAAAAGGATATTGAGCTGACGATTAGTCAAATTGATAAATAGACAAATTAAATGTGAACAAAGTGAGAAGTTAACTAACGAGCTAAATGATAAAATCATTAAAACGAGTTGACGAGTATCGTTAAAATGAGTTGAACGAGCAATAAAAAAAAAGTCAACGAGAAAATTGTTAATTACGAGTTAACAAGAGAACTATTAACGCGGCTTAAAATAGAAATCATCTGTTCGAGTAGCCTGATGATTAAACTTGATCATGTGAAAAATCGTAAAAGTGAGTAAATGTATACATTATGTGGGCTGGTGAGGAAGTCATTAAGCGAGATTGAGTTAAATTGATACTACAACTTGTATTGAGTTAAAAGGGAGTTGTAGAAATTTGAGATGTGTGCCTTCTGAGTATATGCAAATGGAGTAAGAGGCGTGAGTTGCCTACTATCCGAGGTTCTGTGTGATAAGAGCATTTCTTGAGAATATTGTGATTGTTTGATAGTGGTGTGAACCACTAAATTGTTTCTTATGCCTTAGACAAACTAATGTCCTATAGAGTAGAGAGCCTTGAGTTTTCGTTCAGTGGCAGAGATTGCCAATATTAAGTTTTTATTTGTTGATAAAATGTAAAAGTGATAATCTATTGGAATCGTGCGGGAAAGTTTTTCCCATAAAATATAGTGTTGTCGCCATGAGAGGGCCGAGTATGATTGCGAGCGCGGATTAGGTGACTGGGTACCACGGCGTGATCATCTGTCGCCACCAACCAAAACCGTAACAAATCTCCAAGTGGAGTTGAATCGGAGATTCAACGCAACACCAAGCGCTGGGTGCAACAACTGTGTCTGACTACAAGAGCAAGAAGACGTCTTTTACAGAGTATCGTAGATCATTTTGTATTTCTATCGACATCCTTTTCTTTTTGAGATAAATCGAGATCTCAGAGAGCACTTCGGTTTTCTATTCTTTTAGCTTTATCATTTTGCGCCGCTATAGACTAAAGATTGTATGAGCAGTTTCGAGAGCAAGTTTATTATGATCGAGTAGGGCACCTTTAAGAGCTTCTCTTTATTCTGCGCCTTGCCGTTTTCCAATTTGAGAATGTGTGTCATTGACAAGCCTGAGTCGGAGAGGCGAGATCGCTACCGTGAGTAGTTCTTCCGAGCAATGACTTCGGGGACGAAGTGTATTTCAAGTGGAGTTGAGTTGTAACGCCCTAAAAATATTGTAATTAGTTTTATCACCCTGTTATTTAAAATAAATTACGTATTAATTATTTAATTGAGATTTTGTGCCTATTGGAGTAATTACATATTTCATGGTGACAATTAAATGTATGGCGCTTCGTATGATAACTTGTGCGTTATTTATTTCGAGACTTAATAATTATGAGGATTATTTATTTAAGAGTAACGTTTTACGTCTAACTAATCATATGTGATTAGTAAATAATTACGTGTTGAAATCCCGAGTTTCATGTTATGTTGTATGCATGACGATTTAAAGAGTCCCGAGGCCCGGCCAACATGGCATTGTTGAACCCCATCTTGGTTCTCCATTCGGTGAGTAACAAAAGAAGCAAGCCCGAGTTGATGATTTAGCCCGAGTTGATGATTTAGCCCGAGTAAGTTTACAGCTAAGGGGCCCAATGTTAATAGAAGCCTTCGACTTCCTTGTACGTATTAGTGAGGAGTTAAACCTAAACCTATCATAATATTCCAGCCGTGATTTATAATCTGCAGCCTCTCGTTTTCAACCCCCAATTGGCAGCCACGAAATTCAGAGCATCTCTTTCGTTCGGCCGCAAGAATCATAAATTGGCGCCTCCTTTTCGTGTCTTCATCCGATCAAATACAAAAGAAAAAGAAAACTAGAAATCGTAGTATCCCATTTTTAGGTGATGCATTTGTTTGCGTGCAAGGAATTAAATTAAGCAGGCACACAAGCTCGTTAATTTTATTCTCTGATCGTGTGAATACAAGCAGGCACACAAGCTCGTCCATTTTATTCCTTTATCTCATGTGAACGCAAGCAAGTAGGCACACAAGCTGGTTGACTTTTATTCTTGGTGGTGATTTCGGTGTTCGATCAAAATCGCAAACGAGTTTCTTTGGCCGATTCCTATATTGCTTTCGGTAGTTCCCTTTCTCGTTAATTCCGCTTCCTTTTGTTCTTTTGCTAATACTGTGATTTTTGTAGAGTTTTGGCAGGGTAGTACCGAGCCAATGAGGGCTCGGGTTTGTGGTTTTATTTGATGAATTGTTGTCTAGTTTGCACGTTGTTGTTTTAGTCGGTTGATTGGTTCTAGCTTTACTTCCAAGTTTTCAAATCAAGTCTTTTATAAACTGTTTCGGTACCGTTCATGCTTGTTTCAGAATTGTTGTCATCGTTGGTCAGTGATTTGATGAATATCGGGTTAGGGTTGGATAAAATTTGTCAATAACCTACACGTTTTATTAACCGAAAACCGGGAACCGAACCTGTATTGGTTCCCTAAACCGAAATAGATTTCTAAATAAAAGTCTAAATCATTTTTAAACATGTTCGGAGATTAAAAATGAATTCCGGGGCTGTTGGGTGCCTCGGGAATTAACGAGATGATGTCGGGTTTGTTAAATCGGGTTTTTATGAAAATACACTTTCTTGCAGATTCTGCCTAACGTTTTCGGGCCTGTTTTAATCTGTTTAAATATTTTTCTGGATTTTTGGCCAGCGCTAGTCTCTATTTTTCCGAGTCCTCTTTCCGTGGCCGCAGACGGCTCGTCGATCTATGTTTCCTTTTAAAAGTTATGACCATTTTAATACGCCGCTGTCAGAATTTCTACCTGTGCAGCTATGCTGTTTTGTGAGCCTGTTTTGAGGCCCTTAGAGTCCTTTTTTGGGCAGACGCTACTTGAGAGTGTTTTATAGTATTCTGAGTCTAGTTTACGTGGTAAAAATTTGGGACACAACTAATGAACAGTTTGGGAGTTATGACCATTTCCGTAAGAGTGCTGAGTGCTGTCAAATCCTGTTGAGAATAACTTTGAGCCGAGTTTTAATCCGAGTCTTGTTATGCATTGTAGGATCCTTTAGGAGCTGAGTTGTGACTTGTACGTGCCGATGATACTTCTAGGAGCTTACGTTCACTCAAGGTGGGTGATCTCACTATAAACTTGCATTTACTTTCATTTCATGATTATGTGCTATGTGTCATGAATTGCTATTGCTTTGAGATAAGCTTGTTTACTTGATGATGTGCTAGGTGTTGTTTATTTTAAATACATCCTGAACTGAGATATGAATACTGAGTAACCGAGCTGGGTACCATACCATTATGTGTTGATCTGCGTTACATGAGTTATGTTATGAGCTATATGCATGTGAGATGTGCTAGTTGATTACATATCTGTTGAGATGATATGTGTTGAGTATGAGATTGATTGTTTTATATGAGTACATGTTGTATGAGTCAACACGTTAATAAAACTAACCTAATAACTATGAGATTTTAATTACCGATCGCAAGAGGCGACGGCGAGAGCCAACTCTTCCCGTTTGAGTTGCCAAGGTACACTACACGACTGTCAGCGTGGTACTGCGGGGCACCTAGAGGACGGGTGTTGGAAGAGGGTGTTGTGACGAGCGTATGGCGGTGGGCGTACGTTGAGCATCGTCACAACCCACGGCGAACCTAATGAGATTTAATAAAAGGCCTAATAATCGAGAATTGAGTAGACTCTTTAGGGATCACTTATGTGGTGTGGATTGTTTGTATGTGTATGTTTATTGTGTTGATTATTCACTCAGCGGTGGCTGACCCCAAACACTCCCTCCCATTTTGCAGGTACTAGCAAAGACAAAGAGAAGGTCAATGGTTGATGAGCTGCGTTTCTATTTTTATATTTATGGATTTGGATTAAAACATTTATTTTGAGTCAAACATGTTTTGTCTTAAAACGTTTAATTATTCCGCATTTAAACCACGAGACGGTTTTATATTTTTATTTATGAGTTGGGACCTTTGAGTTACTTGTACTTCTGGGGAAAAATATAATATTTTATTGATTAAAATTTTTTAAATTTCCTCTGATTTTTGGGATGTTACAACTAATTCTTAAATCGATGGCCATTCATGAAACTTTAAATGAAAACAATGAATGCTCATCCCAAGACAAGGCAAAGGCACAAGTGTTTCTTCGTAAACACATTGGTGACATGTTAAAATTTGAATATCTTGATGTCATCGATCCATGTGTTCTTTGGATGTCATTAAAGGAAAGATTTGATCATCAAAAGGAAGTTATACTTCCATGTGCTATTGATGAATGGAGAACACTGAGGTTCCAGGATTTTAAAAAAGTAACAGAGTACAACTCTGCTTTGTTCAGAATCTGTTGCCAACTTAAATTTTGTGGGCAAACGATTACTGACGAAGATATGTTGGAGAAAACATACTCCACATTCCATGCATCAAACATTAACTTAATGCAACAATATCGATTGCAAAAGTTCAAGAAGTATTCTGAACTGAATACTTGTCTCCTTGTCGCGGAACAAAATAATGAGCTTTTAATGAAAAACCATGAATCTCGTCCAACGGGATCAGTAGCAATTCCTAAAGTAAATGCTACTAATACTGATGATCATAGAAACAATAGACGTGGACGAGGACGTGGTCGTGGTTATGGACGAGGTCGTGGGCATTTTAATCGAAACCCAAACCATAACAATGGTCGTGAAAAAGGCAACTATTATAATCATGGTCGTGGCCATGTTTATAAGAGTATTCATTATAATGCCACTAAAAAGAACAATATCCAACCACAAAATAAGACCAAAGGGGAAAGGTATGATGCTGGTAAATCAAAGAATGTTGAGAGTTGTTGTTATAGATGTGGTTGCGCAGACCATTGGTCTAGGAAATGTCGCACACCTGCACATCTTTGTGAACTTTACCAAGCTTCCCTCAAAAGGAGAAAGAAGTAAACTTTGTGGATCAATCTGAAAACATTGATCTAAATGCTTCTGATTTCTTGAATGACATGGAGTAATATGAAACTTAAATTACTCATGTCTAAACCATAATTATGTTTATGTTTTCATCTTCGTAATTCGTCTATGCATTTCGTTCGTTAAACTAGGATTTCCCTTTATTTCATGTAATGGATTTCTAATCATATTTATAATAACTTATGTTTTTCCATTTTTCAAGTTTGATATGAACTCTACTGGAGCAAAACAACAATCGATGGTTGGAGATCTGTGTATTCTAGATAGTGGTTCCACGCACACTATCCTTAAGTCTAAGAAATATTTTTCTGAACTAAAATCAACAAAGGCAAGCATAAACACCATATCGGGTCCAGCGGACTTGATAGAAGGTGTAGGAAAAGCTACTTTTATACTACCTAATGGTACACACGTTTTGGTAGATAATGCTTTATTTTCTCCTAAATCAAAGAGAAATTTATTAAGTTTTAAGGACATATATCATAATGGATATGACACTCAAAGTGTGACTGCACATAATGAGAAAATATTACACATTACTAATAAAAGTCATGTATTGGAAGAACTACCATTGCTTTAATGTGGTCTACACTACACACATATAAACATGGCAGAGTCACACATGGTAGTCAAAGTAAATAGTCACGATCCTAGTATATTTAGCTTATGGCATGACAGGTTAGGGCATCCAGGCTCAACAATGATGAGGAGAATAATTGAAAACACTCATGGGCATCCATTGAAAGATCATAAGATCCCTCATACAGGTAAAATAACTCAATGTGCATCATGCTCCCTTGGTAAGTTGATTATAAGACCTTCACCTATTAAAATTGAAATGGAAACCCCTGCGTTTCTTGAAAGAATCCAGAGAGATATTTGTGGACTGATTCATCCACCATGTGGACCATTTAGATACTTTATGGTCTTAATAGATGCATCAAGTAGATGGTCTCATGTTTGTCTATTATCAACACGTAATGTTGCATTTGCAAAATTTCTTGCACAAATCATTAAACTAAGAGCACATTTTCCTGATCATACTATAAAAAGAGTAAGATTGGATAATGCTGTAGGAATTGTTGTATGTCTGTAGGAATTGTTGTTGAACACCCAGTTGCTCATGTACACACACAAAATGGTTTAGCTGAATCTTTGATTAAACGTCTTCAGTTAATTGCTAGACCATTAATAATGAGAACAAAACTTCCTGTGTCTATTTGGGGTCATGCTATTTTACATGCTGCATCATTAATTCGTATAAGACCAAGTGCATATCATAAATACTCTCCTTTACAACTTGCTTTTGGCCAAGAGCCAAACATCTCCCACCTTAGAGTTTTTGGTTGTGCTGTATATGTTCCTATTGCTCCACCACAGCGTACAAAAATGGGACCTCAAAGGAGGTTGGGAATATATGTTGGGTATGAAACAAGTTCAATCATAAGATATCTTGAACCTTTAACAGGTGATGTTTTTACAACACGTTTTGCAGATTGCCACTTCGATGAGGCAAACTTCCCAACATTGGGAGAAGAAAAGAAAAACAAAGAAAAAGATGTATCATGGTGTGAGCCATCACTATTATATCTTGATCCTCGAACTAACCAATGTGAAAAAGAGGTTCAAAAAATAATGCACTTGCAGGATATTGCAAATAAATTACCTGATGCATTTACTGATACCAAAAGAGTGACAAAATCACATATACCGGCTGTTAATGCTCCAACCCGGATTGAAATACCAAATGAAAAGTCTGGTGATAAAGTCACTCAAGAGTCTAAAACACGTTTAAAGCGTGGAAGACCAATTGGTTCCAAGGATAAGAATCCTAGAAAAAGAAAGAATGTAGAAAATACAAATGATCATAAGGAAAGTGTTTCTGAAGAAACACAAAATATTGAAAGTCCTCCACAAGAGGAAATGAATGATGTTAACAATGAGGTTTCCATAAATTATGGCCAAACAAATATATTATGGAATCAGGATGAAATAGGAAATATTGATGAAATATTTTCCTATGTCGTTGCATGTGAAATTATGAATGATGATCCTGAACCAAAGTCTGTCATTGAATGTCAAAATAGACATGACTGGGATAAATGGAAAGAAGCCATGCAAGCTGAATTAAATTCGTTGAATAAACGTAATGTTTTTGGACGCATTGCCCTCACACCAGAAAGTGTGAAACCTGTGGGTTATAAATGGGTTTTCATACGAAAACGAAATGAAAAAGATGAAATTATAAGATATAAAGCTAGACTTGTAGCTCAAGGTTTTTCTCAAAGACCGGGAATTGATTATGAGGAAACATATTCCCCGGTTATGGATGCAATAACGTTTAGATATCTAATTAGCCTGGTAGTTTCCAAAAATTTAGAAATGCGTCTAATGGATGTTGTCACAGCTTATTTGTATGGATCACTTGATAATGATATTTACATGAAAGTTCCTGAAGGATTTAAAATGCCAAAAGCACTAAGTGAAAAACACAAGGAAATGTATTCAATTAAGTTACAACGATCCTTGTATGGGTTGAAGCAATCTGGACGCATGTGGTATAAACGTTTAAGTGATTACTTAGTAAGTAAAGGTTATACCAACAATATTATCTGTCCATGTGTTTTTATTAAGAAAACAACATCCGGATTTGTAATCATAGCCGTCTATGTTGATGACTTGAACCTTATCGGAACACATAAGGAAATTCATGAAACAACTGTACTTTTAAAGAAAGAATTTGAAATGAAAGACCTTGGAAAAACCAAATATTGTCTTGGTTTACAAATTGAGCATATGAATCCTGGAATACTTGTCCATCAGTCAAATTATACAGAAAAGATTTTGAAACGTTTCAATATGGAGAAGGCGAATTCATTAAGCACTCCAATGGTTGTTCGATCATTAAATGTTGATAATGATCCCTTAAAACCTCGTGAAGAAAATGAAGAGATTCTTGGTCAAGAAGTACCATATCTCAGTGCAATTGGAGCTTTAATGTATCTTACTAACTGTACTAGACCCGACATTTCTTTTGCAGTTAATTTGTTAGCAAGATTTAGTTCAGCTCCTACAAAAAGACATTGGAATGGTATCAAACATATTTTTCGATACCTTCGAGGAACTGTTGATTTAGGTCTATTTTATTCTAATGATTCAAAACAAGAGTTAGTCGGTTATACAGATGCAGGTTATCTATCTGATCCTCATAAGGCTAGGTCTCAAACGGGATATGTTTTCATGAGTGGAGGCACTGCTATTTCATGGCGCTCCCAAAAGCAAACACTTGTCGCAATATCATCAAATCATGTCGAAGTCATCGCACTACATGAAGCCAGCAGAGTTATGGCTAAGATCGATGACAAAACTCATTTTGACTTCGTGTGGATTAGAGGGGGAGAAAAATCCAACTGTGATTCATGAAGACAATGCAGCTTGTGTTACACAGATGAAAGAAGGATATATAAAGACTGATAGAACCAAGCATATACCCCCAAGATTTTTCTCATACACTCAAGACTTGATAAAGGAAAATCAGATCGAAATGAAATACGTCCAATCTAGTAATAATTCAGCAGATCTTTTCACAAAGTCACTCCCTACTGCAATGTTCAGAAAACATGTTCACAGTATTGGAATGCGACATGTTCATCAGATGTGATAGATGTCTACATGAGGGGGAGTCAACTATACACTGCACTCTTTTTCCCTTCGCTAAAGTTTTTTCCCACTGGGTTTTCTTTAGCAAAGGTTTTTAACGACAGTACTTTAAAGTTGAACTCTAGTTTGAATAATTGTCATCCAAGGGGGAGTGTTATAATATCCAAGATCTTCAATACTGAAGCTAAACAAGTGGATGGACAATTAGTCAATGTTCATGTCCAATCCCATTAATAATTTACCAAGTTCTTATCTTTGTATTATTATCATGTATGGGTTGATAGGTAAATTGTGTAGTATAAATACTACATCAAATGTAGAGATCAAATGCACCTCATAATACACTTGCATAAGTGATTTAAATCCTCTCCATTTTATTTTGTTCCTTACTTTTATAATCTTCAAGTTCTTTGATCAATTACTAATAGGACCTTAAGTAAAGTTAATTTATAACAATGCTTTTATTATCCGAAGTACATATCATTAATTCATTACGCATTGCTTGAAATAGTTCTTTTCACGGATGTACATTCTTCTTCCCCGAAATAAATACAATAAATTGTTTTTTAAAGAAAGGTGACATCACATAAATTATTTTAAGCATTATATCATAAAACATTTAAAGTAAATTATAAGGGAGTGGTAAATGTATCACATTTTTTAATGGATACATCACAATTAGTGCTTTATACGTTTCTATAATGTGCAACAATACTTGTACGTTGTGGTATATAAATCAAAAGTTGTGATGTAAAAATTAATTCCTTAAATTATATAAACAAAGTAAAGCATCAAAATAGTTACACGATATTTTTCAAGGCTGATATAATTACTTTATAATATCCAAATTATTTGATTTGATTTTAAAACTAAACATCACAATAATTACATTCAGAATAGTCTCTAATACATAATGTAATAAGTATGTGCATTATTACAACATGTGTATCTTAATCATTAAAAAGGAAATTTTCCATTAAAAAAAAGAGTGGTTCAGGTGGCTTCAGGTTTGTGTTGTCTCTCCTTACAAGGACCCCCTCTCAAACGGCCACCATTCGTGTGGAATAAGATTACAATATTATAAAATATTTCAAAGATAAAGTTTGCATTTTGCAACAGATTTTCAAATAATTACTTGATAGAGTTGACACAATTATCTAACAGTTGTTGTCTAAATTTCATAAGAAAATACTCCGTAACTTATATTCCGTATGGAGAAATTACGGTGCATTTAAGTTGTGCTTGGAATAAATTCGATCGTGAGCCAAAAAAAAAAAAAAAAAAAAAACGTAAGCCCGACAAGCTTTGGCTTGACTCATGTGGAGGTCAGGAGTTCGCAATGACTTAATGTGAGCTTTGAATTGAGCCTCTTGATGCTATTGCTCGTGTCAGCTTTTATAATAACTTAATTTGCAGGATGTGTGACACTCAACTTATATAGTATAAACTTAGATATATGAGCTTATTTGAGTAAAGATCAGATACAGTAATTGAAAAAAAAAAATACTTGATTTTAAATAGTATATCATTGCATAAAACTATTTGTAAAGTATGAAATGACATTGGGTGAGAACTCAAATTTTAGTGAGAACTGTAAGGATAATTTTCAAATAATCATTTACGAAATTTTAGATTATTATCAAAAAATGTTTCCTCATAAAGATTTAAAATTTCTAATAATGTTCCAAAATTTTCTTAAACCATTGGTTAATAATTATCCTTGTAATCCTTACTACTCCCCCCGTCCCATTTTTATTGTTCACCTTACTATTTTAGTTTGTCCCAAAATAAGTGTCAATTTCAAATTACAACCAATCATATGAATTATAAGTGGGTAAATATGAGACTTTATTGGTGGACAGTGTAATAATTACATTTTTCTAAAACTGTGTGTCTTTTATCTAGTGGACAATTAATTTGGGACGGAGAGAGTAATTTTTTAATCATCACTGTATCCTAAGTCTGTGGAGTATTCTAAGTTTACTAGATGTAATTTATCTTTCTATGAAATATTAAAAATATTGAATTTAATTGACACCCATCTCTTACTGGTTCCATATGCATTTATGTACTCACTTTCTTTATCTTTTTTCATCTTCATAATTAAAAAGTCGAAAGAATTTTCAGAAGGGATTTTCTGTTTTGACATACCATAGTACTATTATGACATACCACTTTACAACATACTCCCTCCGTCCCTAAATAAAGTTCCCATTTGGGTTGGGCACAACATTTTAGGAGATAGTTAATGGTGGGGTATTTGGTATTACTTTTGATTAAAATATAAGGTTTGATTGGAGAGAGAAAGTGTTTTAAGAGATAGTTAGTGGTGAAAGTATTTGTAATAATATTATTATATTAAGTGGACCCCTTATGTTTGAGAAATGAGAACTTTATTTAGGGACAAAACTTGAAGGGGAAATGGGAACTTTATTTAGGGACGGAGGGAGTAATTAGGTAATGATTATTAATATAGAAAATTTATTACTAACTAATCATTAAAATTCATAAATGACAATAATTACTAATTTTATTAATTTATATATCATATCTTTATTTATTTTGTACTTACTAATTTTTAGTGACTGTACTTTATATTTAATAATAATAAGAACACATTATAAATAAATAAATATGACAAATTTTATTTAAAATATATAAGAAAAAGTTTCATTCAAAATCCTCTATATTGATACGACATTGATCATAAGGCATTTGTTGTCTATAAGATTTCAGACGCGACATATACATTGTTTCCCATCCAGCTGCACATGGGTCTCTACAACGGATCCATTAAGGCAAAATGGTAGGCATTGGACAATCTCCGTTTAACTGCACTGCCACATAATAGTTACCATGCACATGCACTGCCACATAATGGTTACCTTATCCGTCGAAAATGGTGATGTCATTTTTGCTAAACACTACAAATTCAAAAACAAATATTAGACAAATGAAATAATAAAAATAACATAAAAGATAAAATAACATAAGAAAGTAATGTGATGAATATTAGAAAAAAAGAAGACGTAATAAATTCAAAGATAAAGGATTAAAAAAGAAAAGAGAAAAGAGAAAATAAATTTTTAAAAAGGGATGAAATAGCGATGGTGGCATCAAGCTAGCATGAGGATCGATGTTTCAAAAAATAATAAAAATAACATAAAAGATAAAATAACATAAGAAAGTAATGTGATGAATATTAGAAAAAAAGAAGACGTAATAAATTCAAAGATAAAGGATTAAAAAAGAAAAGAGAAAAAGAAAATAAATTTTTAAAAAGGGATGAAATAGCGATGGTGGCATCAAGCTGGCATGAGGATCGATGTTTCAAAATAATTACTGATAAGAGTGTTGATTATTTACAAATTTCGAGATTAAAGTGATTGAAATAATACAATTTTCATGGTCAAACTTTTCAAGTTTTTGACTAAGATTATGCAAATTGAATAATGGATTGTCAAAATAATAGGACCCTTTTCAGAATTACAATGATGATATTTTCCAACTAAGTCGTCCTTGTAATTATCACTCCTCAATCCTACTTTTTGTTTATATATATATATTTTTTTTAAAAAGAAATTTAATGTTGTTTATTTAGCTAATAGTATCGAAAAGTTAAATGTTAATTCATACCACTTTTATTATATGGGTAAATCGTGTTAACATGTGTTTACAACCCGCACATAAATAGAAAGTTACACGATAAAAAACAGTAAGTCGGGTTTTTTTTTTTTTTTTTTTTTTTGACAAATCGTAATCTACACCTAATTTTCACCTATGTCCACGACAGGATTTATAAGCCCAACTCAAGGTTGTAAGGCAAACACCGCTAGATTAAAGGCCCTTTAGTAGTAAGTCAGGTTAATATATTGAATGTGCACAATATTATTAGGGCAAAAGCCTAAAGAACCTTAAATTTTTTTGATGATATATGATAGATAATACTTCCTTCGATTCAAAATAAATCATACATTTTTCTTTTTAGGTGAATCAAAATTAGTGATACATTTTAAAACATTACTTTATTTGACAAAATAATGGGACTCACACCTACTAACTATCTACTTTAACAAAGTGAAATGATACATTACCCTTACTTTTATTTTTCAACATCATTAATCTCATTTTATTCAAAAAGTGTGGGACTTATTCCCCACTAACTATCCAATTAATCTAATTTAACAATCATTATAATCTTTTGCCTCAAAAACTATAAAACCTAAAATGTATCACTTATTTTGAATCAGAGGAAATAAAACATTAACGTAAGAAACCATGAAATAATTAAAAGAATTTTGAAAATATAAAATTGAATTTATAGTTTATTGTATTTAATTTTCAATTGTATTTATAATATATATGTTACAAAATCATTTAATTGGTTTCACCAAGTTAGTACTGTTTTGCTCCTCCAGAGGACATTCTTGAGTATCCAACTCTTTACCCAAAAGTTAAAGAAGAAACAAACAAAAAAACAACTAACAAAAAGTAATAGCTCTGTTTTTTGTGCTGCTGCTTCTAAACCCTTTTACTTTAAATTAAAATTTAAATATCACTGCAACCCTTTTGACTAATATGTCACTCTTCCCAATTCAAACCCAACCCCATTTTCTCACAACATCTTCACTTTCTCTACAATTTTCTTTTTTTATTCTTGACCTTTTTACATGTGTTCTTCGACATTTTTGAAAAAAAGTAGACATTTTTAGCCTTTTTTCGAGGTTTTCTTATATGGGTTTCTGTTTCTATGCTGTATTCAAGACTCTGAAGGTGTAGTCTGCGAGTTCTGTTAAGAAAGATTGAAACTTTATTTGAAAAAAATGGAAAATTTCAAGTTTTTCTTGGTGGGTTTATTATGGTTTGGAGCAAATGCTGCTGTTCTTGAAGATGATAAAAGAGCATTGTTGGATTTCATGAACAATCTTGCACACTCACGTTCTTTAAACTGGGATGCAAACTCACCTACTGTGTGTAATCGATGGACTGGTGTCACGTGCAGTGAAGATGGGTCACGTGTCATTGGTCTCCGGCTACCCGGAGTCGGGTTTCACGGCCATATTCCGGCAAACACTATTAGCAGACTCTCAGCTTTGCAGATCTTGAGCCTCAGATCCAATGGTATTTCTGGCCCTTTTCCTGATGATTTTTATAACCTCAAAAATCTGTCTTTATTATACCTTCAATTTAACCAATTTTCTGGTCCATTACCTCTTGATTTCTCTGTTTGGAAGAATTTAACAGTTGTTAATCTTTCAAACAACAAATTTAATGGGTCAATTCCAAATTCATTTTCGAATTTAACCCATCTTTCTGCTTTAAATCTTGCTAATAACTCATTCATTGGTCAAATTCCTGATTTGGGTACGCATGATTTGCAAATTCTTGATCTTTCCAACAATCATCTCACTGGGGTAGTCCCAAAATCACTCCATAAGTTCCCAAAATCAGTGTTTTTAGGTAACAATGTGTCTATGATGTATTCAAACAGTGAAGTCCCAATTGTTATGCCAACTCATAAACCAACTCCAACCTCTAAAAATAACGGTAAATTAAGCCAAAAAGCACTTTTAGCTATAATTGTAGCGGTTTCCACTATCGTTTTTACCGGTTTTGCAATCTTTTGGATAATTTGTTGCTTGAAAAGGACTAAAAGAGATGGGATTTCTTCAAAACTTGAAAAAGGCGGTATGTCACCGGAAAAGGCGATTTCGCGAACGCAAGATGCGAATAATCGATTGGTTTTCTTTGAGGGGTGTAATTATGCATTTGATTTGGAGGATCTGTTAAGGGCTTCTGCTGAAGTTTTGGGTAAGGGTACTTTTGGAATGTCGTATAAAGCGATTCTTGAAGATGGTTCTTCTGTTGTGGTAAAAAGGTTGAAAGAATTGAGTGTTGGAAAACGGGAATTTGAGCAACAAATGGGGATCGTTGGGAGTATTAAACACGAGAATGTGATTGAGTTGAGGGCGTATTATTACTCGAAAGATGAGAAGCTTACGGTTTGTGAGTATTATAGTCAAGGGAGTGTTGCTTCTATGTTACATGGTATGTTCTTGATCTCTTTTTAATCATGTTTTTGTTGTAGTTATGATATTATGATTGTGCTTTGATACGTTTAAGGGGTTGGTTAGATTATGTTTTTTGATTGTTGGACAAAAATAGTGATTATTTTATTTTGTTTAATAGGGGTGATTTTTACGCCAAAACTTTTAATGCATCTACCGCAACATGTGCTTAATATAGTTGTACAGTTAGCTGTAAAATTTATACTGTGTGATGTATGATATAAAAGTTGTGGCGTAGAAATGAATTCTGTTTTTTAATAGGTTAGGTATGCATCTGATTCGTAGATGTAGACTAGACCCACAAACCGTAGGGGTATGAACCATGGTTCAACCACACAAAATGGATGAAGTGATTTCTTGAAAAAGAAAGGTTGAAGAATAAACCTCATAGCCTCATAGGTCATGTTCAAGAGTATATTATGAATAAAAACAACCCACTTTTATTTTCTTTATTTTTAATCATATTTGATGGAATACTGCATTATAAGTGTAAAGTTGTTTGATTGATAAGAATCAATCCATGTGAGATAAGGAATCGTAAATAGAAAAAATTTGGTCCACTTGTTGTTTGCATTTGTCTTGTACACATCATTTCTTCATCATCAAATATTTAAGTCAAAAGTTACTCATTAGCGCCTCAAAAGTCAAATGTTGACCTTTTTGGATTAAATATTACATAATTATTAACCCGGGTAATTATTCTTAAACATTTTAGGTAAGAGAGGGGAAGACCGGGTCCCATTGACATGGGAAACCCGTCTCCAGATAGCTGACGGTGCAGCCCGAGGAATTGCTCGGATCCACACCGAGACAGCAGGAAAACTCGTTCATGGCAACATCAAATCATCAAACATTTTCTTAAACTCCCAAAATTACGGGTGTATCTCCGATGTCGGTTTGTCAACAATCATGTCACAAATTGCCACCCCAATTGCACGGGCAGCGGGCTACCGGGCCCCGGAAATTACCGACACCCGAAAAGCAACTCAACCTTCAGATGTTTATAGCTTTGGTGTGCTCTTACTCGAACTCTTAACCGGTAAATCGCCGGTCCACACCACTAGTGGTGATGAAATCATTCATTTGGTTCGGTGGGTCCACTCGGTGGTCCGTGAAGAGTGGACCGGAGAGGTTTTTGATGTGGAATTACTAAAATACCCCAACATTGAGGAGGAAATGGTGGAGATGTTGCAAATTGCTATGTCGTGTGTGGCGAGGGTACCGGAACAAAGACCGAAAATGACTGAAGTTGTTAAAATGGTGGAAGATGTTAGACGGAATACGGAATCGGAGGTCCGGTCAGGCTGGCCGGAAAGTTCAACGCCACGGCCGGAGGTTTTTGAGACGGAGTCTTCTGGTCAGTAATGAGTATTTTCTTGCCGGTGTTTCATTCATCATCTTAATGAATTAATTTCTGATACTTTCATTTCATGGCATCATTTTGTGTTGTATCCTTAATTGCAAAGTTTCTATGATATTGATTTTTTATGCAAGATTAATTGTTAATTTAATTTAAAAGTCTATTTTTTTTTGTTTACCGTAAGTTGTTTTTTTAAAACAAGCTTTTTTATCCTATATGTTGCATCCTATATATATTTATCATATTACTATCCTACTAGAAAGGTAGTAGCGGCTAGTACTCTTATAATATAGAAATAGATACTTTGTAACTATATTTTACAGCATCCACTTGGTGAGTGGCAGCATCGACAGTGATGGTGGTGGGCTGGTGGCCGTGGAATGGTGGGTGGTGGTGGTATTTCAGGTTTTTAATATTTAAAGTATTAATAAAAATAATTATAGTCAAACAATGAATATATAGTGTAGTTCAGTTGGTTAAAACATTGTGTTAATAATATATAAATCGCAAGTTCAAGTTTTGCATGCTAAATATTGTTTATAAACACAAATTTGTCCTAAAATAACAAGTGTGTTAGTTGAAAATTAAGCGTCGGCTAATTTGAGAAATATGATAATGATAAGTTTTTTTTTTGTGTGTGTAAATTATGCAAAATAAATTTATATATTTTTACTATGTATAATGCATTTGATACCTTTCTAAATTAGCAAAAATATGCGCAATGCAGAACTTGAACTCGTGACTTCTTGGTTAAAGGGGAATCATATAATCAAATTACATTAAAGAGAAATCATATAATCAAGGGAGGTGACTCGTACAGCGCAATATTTATCCATGTAAAATAATTTTATCAAAAATGACAATTATGCCCTTTTTTCCTTTTACCAAATTTGCTTTTCACCCCTCTCTTTAAGGGCATGACTGTCATTTGAGATGAAATTGCGTTGTATGAATAAATATTACTATGTACGAATCACCTCCCTATAATGAAATGCAACACTTTTTATATATGGGAATTTTAACATATGCCTCATAGGCATATGTTTAGGTGCATTAATGATCATAAACTTTCCAATAAATCCAAAAAAATCATTTAATTCATCACCTAAAACTATAAAATTTGGCTTTATTGAATGATCATTGCTACACTTTTAAAATTTTTTAAGTTAATTCAATACACCTTAACATGTGCCTATTGAGGCACATATTAGAAAACTCTTTATATATTTATACTTTTACAGATTTTATAATCGTAATTATCTTTTTCATCGCTATAATTTTTGTTCTACTTATTATTATTATTGCTTATACTCTCTTCGTCTCAATTTTAGTGTTCATGTTTCTATTTTGGTTTGTTACAAAATAATTGTCTACTCCTAAATTTCAATTAATCAAAAAACATTTTAATGAGAAAGAGAAAGTTTGATTGGTGACATAATATAATTAATGTATTTTTATTAAACTATGTATTTTTATCTGATGAATAATAATATTGGGTTGGAGATATATAATTAGTTGTTATAATTAGGGGTGTTCACTATTCGGATATATCCGGATTGTCCAAATGGATAATCTGGATTGGATCGTTTGGATTGATTTTTTGGTTTTTTGGATCGGATTGGACTTGAACCAAATTAATAGTTTGATTTTCGGATTGGATTTGGTTTCCAATGTAAAATCCGGATTGTCCAAAAAATCCAAATAGTAATATACATATATTTAAACTCGACAAATGTATAACTTTTATGGCTTACAAAAAATTCATGTGTTATGATATTTTGATTTAATTTCACAACTAATAATCGTACTTTTTTCTTAGAAGTTTCTCAACTTGAAGGAGATCTCAACATTCTTGATTTGTGATCGATTAATTAATCAACATCGAAATATCTTTTGTGATAAACTACTTCTTTTTGCATTGTAAGCAACTAGGGTACTTATTTTCTTTACATTTCTTATAGTGAATTGATGTATATGCTAATACTTGTTCATTTATATAGTATCAGGTGGCAATGAAACAATCGTTTTGGAGTTTTTGAGGAAGTTGATATCAAGACTTTTGCATATATTATTGTAAATGTCACAAGTTATGAATTAGACTTGTTTTTATGTATAATAATGTAGTTTATCGTTATGAAATTGTACATATTAACCTTAATATTATTTATGTTATATAATTTTGTAGTATTGTGAAGTATATTAAAAAAAACGGTTTGGTTCGGATAAAACCAAACCAACCAAATTGTAATTTGGTTCGGATCGGTTTGGTTTTAAATTAGTTTGGATCGGTTTGGTTTGAACATTTAAAATCCAAAATCCATTTGTATTCACCTATTTGATTCGGATAAATCCAAATTATCCAAACAAACCCCTAGTTATAATGTGTATATGATTTAAAAGTTGAGATGTAAGATATAATCAAATAAATAATTTAAACAACTGGTTTTGTGGAATCCACCGGTAAGCCAATTGGAGCCCACCGAGAGAGAACATAAGATCCATCTACATAAACACCATAGATTAGATTCCTCCGATTATTATTCAGAAAATAAATTGCAACTCTAATTGCCACACGAGGTTGAGGATCTTCAAGGTAATCATCCCGCTTTTGATCTCTCTTTTTTCTCATTTCGTATCTAATGTAGATCTATAGCTGTTTATGTACGCAATTTCATTGTTAATTTTGACTTAAGTTAGGGTTTGTTCTGTAGGAATTATTGTTGTGATCACTGATGGCTTCGAAACGGATCTTGAAAGAACTCAAGGATCTTCAGAAAGATCCTCCTACCTCTTGCAGCGCAGGTATTGCATCCATATCGATCTGTTAGATCCTGATTTTGACCTTTAATTTGAAGTTTTTCGTTGTCGGTCTCATATGTGCCTGGTTATGCTTTTATGTCGAAAATTAGGTATTGATGGCTTGATCTTTATGTTAATTAGTAGTTCCTTTATGAAGTTTGTTGACAAAAGTTGTGAATTATAGAACTTTTTGGTGCAACTGTTGAGATTTGAAATTACTTGATGAGATCCTTCTAGGTCATCATGATTAAGGTTTTTTGTTATGAGATAAGAGTTGATATTGGTGTACCAGAGTTTAAAATCTCATTTACATTTGTGGAATGGTGGTTAGAAAATTTGATCCAGGAGACTATTTTTTTAATCTGGGATGTCCTCTAATAAGCTGTCTGTTTCATGTGAATGGAAATGATAATCACTTTAAAAATGGTTAGAAAGCAGTAGAGTTGTAATAGCTGTTGACAAAATAATAAACATATTAAGTGAAATGAGGTTATATTTTTTAGGATCATTTTGTATGCTTTATGAAAGATCGTTTTTATGTGATTTTAGGGCCAGTGGCAGAAGACATGTTTCACTGGCAAGCAACAATTATGGGTCCTCCCGACAGTCCTTATTCTGGTGGCGTGTTTCTTGTTACAATTCATTTTCCTCCAGATTATCCATTTAAGCCACCAAAGGTATCGTATTAGTAACTCTTTTTAATTTTCCACATTTTTGTATATTGCTCTGCTTAATCCTTCTTCCTGTAGGTGGCATTTAGGACAAAGGTTTTTCACCCCAACATCAATAGCAATGGCAGCATTTGTCTAGATATTTTGAAGGAACAGTGGAGCCCGGCTCTTACAATTTCCAAGGTTAACCACTTAACCTAAATCATTCATGGGCCGGGTCTGAATTTGAATTTTGATTTTATTTATTTGAAATGGTTTATAGGTTTTGCTCTCGATATGTTCCTTGTTGACCGACCCGAACCCAGATGACCCGCTGGTACCCGAGATTGCTCACATGTACAAGACAGACAGGAGCAAGTATGAGACAACTGCTAGGAGCTGGACCCAAAAGTATGCTATGGGTTAGCTGTGACTGTCACCTTATCATCATTTCCCTTTTGTTTTCTGTTTTATGAAAATGTAAAATTTGCTAAGTGGCTGTTGTAAGATAGACTTCAATTTATTATTGGAATCAAAATCCCTCCATGCTTTGATTTATTATGGGGAAGATTTGCTTTAAAACCACATTTATTTTCACTTGCATAGTTGCATTTTTGTTGTTGCTGTAATTCGATGATGAGATAGTGCAACTGTGAGAGAGGCATGTGTCAGATATTGAATGTGCAACTTATAAAGATTAAGAGATTATATGGTGCCAAATTAATCATGTCATTATCGAAATTTAATTTATATAATCCTTCGGTTTATACCCTTATTTATGGTTAGGATATACCTAAAATTTTGAATTGAACATTTTGTGTTTGAAATTGTTTAATCCTTTAGATTCGAAGCTCATATAAATTTATCATCTAAACTACAATAAAGCTGAAACAACTAAAAATACATAATTGATACAAAGTATTTAGAAAAAGACATACTTAAAAATAAAAGGCAGATGTTAAACATATGTGTGGTCAATGAAAAAAAAAGATGGCTAGATAATTTGTTACTTCCATAGTAAAAAAAAAAAAAGATGGGATGATTTAGTGACTCGAAAGGTAAACAATTTGTGTTGGAGGGTTCTTTTGGATCGTTTTCCAACTCGTTTAAATTTAGTCTCAAGAGGTAATGATATTGAGGATATCATGTGTACGATATGTGAGAGTTTACAATGTTATCTACGAAAGTTTAGAAATGCGGTCATTTTTGAGGAAAAAGATATGCGTAAAAAATCATTTGTTGGTTTTATTCAAGAATAGACATATGTTTGGATTTGAAACAATTTAGTTTTAGTTGATAGATTGGCTAAAAATTCCATTTATGTAATTTTCTTGCTTTTCTCGATAATTTTTATTTGATGAAAGTGAACTCTGATTTATATTCAGCCGAAGGGACTAAATTTTAGGGGGTGATTTTTCTACCATAACTTTTAAGGTATGTACCACATATAATGCTTAATATACTTGTACAGTTAGCTGTAAAATCTGTACTGTATAGTATAACCATTAAAAATTATGGTAACAATATCAATTCTCCTAAATTTTGTGAAAGAATGTAGCGGGCCAAAGTATGACTGAAGACCTTGAAGTTGAAAGACCAATGGTGGGCGGACCAACATATAAAAAGCCCATTTCCTTCTACAAACACCATCATTCATTTTTCTCCGGTTATTCAAAATCAAAGAATCCCAATAATCAGAGGTCAGGATCTTCGAGGTGATTGATTGATTCATTGCACCTTTCTCTCTCGATTATCTCTTTCTTTTTCTAATGTAATACGTAGCTGTTACGTCTTTTAATTTCAGCTAGGGTTTCTGTTTGCTACAAATTTTCCAGGATTTCCTTGTGGTATTGAGCGATGGCTTCGAAGCGGATCTTGAAAGAGCTCAAGGATCTTCAGAAAGATCCTCCTACCTCTTGCAGCGCAGGTACTTAATCGCTATCGATCCGTTAGATCATGTTTTCGATCTGATCTCGTCTTTTATGTTGATATTTGTATTCTATGCTGGATTATGGTTTTAATGCTAAAATTTGGCTTTGATTTGTTCTTAGCTTTGGGGAAAAGCTTAATTTCAGAGTTTATTTTGTGATCATGTGGAAATTGGTAGAAATATTTGTTTTGTAGGTATATATTTGATCATTTTGCTGATCTATGTTATGGATCATGGCCATTTTTGTGCGTCCTCAAGGTTTTTGCCTGTAAAATCCATGTCTTAATAGTTTTTAGATCAGATCATTGAAAAACCTGTGGTCTACCATGGTGATCGCGATATTATAGTTTTTAGCTTATTGTAAAAGCATGCTACATGCTTCTCGGATTAAGGATATTGAGTCTAAACTCTGATTAATTCTTGTAAGGTATTTGTATCCCTGAATGATTAAGAGTTGATTATTATATTTTTGTGACTCTAATTAATAATTACAGGGCCAGTGGCAGAAGACATGTTTCATTGGCAAGCAACAATTATGGGTCCTCCTGATAGTCCTTATTCGGGTGGAGTGTTTTTAGTTACTATCCATTTCCCTCCAGATTATCCCTTTAAGCCACCTAAGGTAACCATTAGTTTCAAAAATCAGAATGTTTTTTTGCCTTTTTATCACACTTTATAACATTATAGCATAAAAATATTCTAATTTATGCTCTGGCTTTTGTAGGTAGCTTTCAGGACAAAGGTGTTCCACCCAAACATCAATAGCAATGGCAGCATTTGTCTTGATATTTTGAAAGAACAGTGGAGCCCTGCTCTTACAATTTCCAAGGTTAGCATTTTTAGCAATTCAGGCCAACCCGACCCGGCCCGTTTTGCCACCTCTATCGAGCACAACACATTTGGTTAACCTATATTGATAATTTGTTTATTGGAACATTAGGTTTTGCTGTCAATATGCTCCCTGTTGACTGACCCGAACCCAGACGACCCGCTTGTGCCTGAGATTGCTCACATGTACAAAACGGACAGGAACAAGTATGAGACAACTGCCCGAAGCTGGACCCAAAAGTATGCAATGGGCTGATACCCAAAAGGTATGAGATGAAGAAGGGCTCCTTTTTCTTGTGGTTTTTTTCTCCTAAAAATGTGTGAATTATTATAATTGTAACATAGACTTGAAAAAGGAAACATGCCCATGCTTTCAATTATCTCATTTCTCGCCTTCAACAAATTCTACTTATCATTTGCTCTTTTCACTTCTATTAACTATGGGTTTATCTAACTCATGCCCTAAGGGCATGAGATTAGAAGTGATTAATGAACTCCAAGTTTCCTTTCATGATGAATAAATGTATTTATTAGTAATTAATGAAGTGTATTTTTGGCATGAATTAAATGTATTTTCAAATAAAAATGGTATTTTTGAGTTTATTAAACATACTAATCTCATGCCCTTAGGGCATGAGTTAGCCAAACCCATTAACTATTATTTGATGTCGAGATACATCATGAGCATAAGCTCAGACACTCCGCGAGAGCCCCTATAACGATAATATATTTTAATATATATAATAATAATGTCAGTCATAAAGTGATCATGAAATAATGCAAGAACTGTCAAAATTACCCGCAAATACTAGTTCTTAATTTTTTTTTCCGCCAAAGGTGTCCTTTAAAGTTTAAAGTAGTTTCTCTATCTCGGGGTAGAAATATAACTATATAATTCCTCCGTATCAAAATAAGTGGCACAAATTGGCTTACACATTTTTGAGGTAAAAAGTTAAAGTAGAGGTTAAAATAGATTAAAGTACATAGTTAATGGATGATGGTTCCCACTTTTCCTGAATAAAGTGATATTAATGAGTTTTAAAAGTAAAAGTAAGGGTATAAGGGTAAATTAACTTTATTAAGTTAGATAGTTAGTGGGTATGGGTCCCACTATTTTTACCAAATAAGGAAAATTTCAAAGTGTGTCACCTTTTTTGAAACATCCCAAAATAGAAAGTGTGTCACTTATTCTGATACGGAGGAAGTACATGTTACCAACTTACCATCATTATACCTATCATTTTGAAGGGATTTGATATGTTGTTTATCGATAGTTGGGAAAATCCCCAATAGGAAAATCGATATCGTACGAATTAAAACCAAAAGGGGGTAAGTTTAAAAATAATGAGAGGTCAGGGTCACGTGACATGAATGGGCAGGCATGTCAGGCACGTGACGGAGAGAAGCATAAACAGCGCCGGTAACGGAAAATTGGCAGAAAAAACTTCAGGCTGACTCCCCACCGACGTTCTTAGACAAATCCCCCGGCGGTCGTCTTTGTTGTTTCCTTCACTCTTTCCACTCTTACTCGATGATGTGGTAGAGACGTTCAACTATTAATATTTTCTTTTTATTTCATTGAAATCCTTATTTATCAACGAGCTAGTTGAGTTCGAGTTTGATAATATATGGGTCTAGTTTATATAAAACTTTTGTGTTCTAAAACTTGAAATACATGTTGGTAATAGGATTTGAATCTATTCGGGTCGAGCTTATCGAGCTTAAGTTCGTAAACGAGCTTTTTGAGTTTGAAAATTAGTTCATTTCAAAAAGATTTGGAATCATAAACGAGTATTGAGCTCGAATAATAACACTACTCCCTCTAAGCATATTAATTCACTAGTTGAATACATGAATGGTAAATGCGAAGTATTAATGGGTACCTAAGTTGAACCTTCAAAGTTAATAAATTTAAAAAATACATAATTTTTTTTTGGGTGGGATGGGGTGACGTGTACTGTGTTGGGTTATGAATTGCGAAACACATCAACAAATTCCAAGAACACAAAGAATATAATAAGCAATGCTCTTAAACAAACAAATATCTTACGAAGTATATCCATTTGAACACTTCAAAAAAATATCTTTCCATTGGCAGCTATGGAAGACTAAGATATTAAGTTGTGTTTGATAAGGACTCAATTGGTAGACTGTTTGTGCTTATTCAAGGAACTTCTTAATTTTGAATTAATTATAGGAAGAAACTTAATTGAAGGCCTTGATTGGTACAATTGGTATTGTAGGCCTTTTTTCCATTTGCATTTATAATTGTTTCTTTCTAACTTCTTGCTAACTGTTTCAAAGTTTTCTGCTTTCGTTCTAAAAATTTGAAATGGCAAAAAAACAAAAACTGATTATGGAAGCCTTGAAATACTCAAAATCTTGATGGAAGGGCAATGTTTTAAGCCATCAACATTGAATGATATTATTTGTTTAATTTGTGGCTCAAAGTTGGTGATTAAGTTGGGTTTGATGCAAAACTTTGACTTATATCCACTAACTAAACTCCCAATGCAAACTGCACTTGGAATTCTAAAAAGAAGTTACCAAGCATTTCTGGAATCTAGTGTGATACAAAAACCACTCTTTGTTTATATTGTCTTTGTCATTACCAATATAAAAAGGTGTTAGGATTATTGAAAATTCAAGATTTTGTTATAATAAAATATACGGAGTATATGTTATTTAAAATGTTATTTTTTTAAAGGTAAATTATAACTAATCCTTATAATATGTACATCTCACATACCGCTGTGCCGATAATAGTCGGTCCTCAAGGTGTACTCATTACCAATCATTATAAGATAACCAGAAAATTAATTTAAGTTAATTGGGTCGCTTTGGAAAAAGTCATTGCTTCTCGTGTTGTTAGCGATAGGTGTTTGTGGCAGACTCTTCTAGATCCTTTTCGGTTTCTTGCGCAAGGAAATTATATGACAAACAATTTCCTTAGTTCTGATGGAGGTCGGGTTAAGTGGAATAGACCTCTCCCAAGAAAAGTAAACGTTAATTCTTGGATGATTAATCTTATTGTCTTGCCTAAATCTCGACTATCATGGCATCGACCTAACATCGGTAAGATGCGCTTTTTATAATGATGATACCAAATCGAACATCCATGTTAGGAATATTCTGTGCAATATTCATTATTGATTTGATATGACAAAACTTGGAAAAGAAGAAAACTACAAGGACCTAAATCGAATATATGTGATTCAAGATTTAAATAAAAGATTTAGAAGATAATGATAAAAGATTTGATTTATCAAATCATATATATCCTTGTATTGATTTAAAAGATTTATGTATATCTTTTCCTTGTAAGTCTTAGGTTTTCTAGTATATAAAGAAACCTAATGACATAGAATTAGATGTTCTTAGAACCCACGTTTTAACGTGTTTTGTGTGTAAAACTTAAGCCTCAAGGTCATTTGATCCTGTTAACCAAAACCGTTCTACATATTTATATGTAGAATTGGGGCTTTTAGTAATCATTGTACATAAAGATGATGATGAAACCTTGTTTAGCAATACAAATCTGTTAGTTTAATTCCGCAAATTTATGATTTGTATTTGTTTATTCCAAGATCATGAACTAACTATTCAGGAGCCTAAATATCGATTATTTAGAGTTGAAACAAACTCATCAGGTGGTATCAGAGCAAGGTGGCTCTAGATCTGGAATGAAACAAGAATCTATCAGTGATTACAAGAAAATAAAACGAAGAAGAAGCTGTAACCCGCCGTTAGCAGTCCACGACCAATCAGAATCTGATTTATTCAAAATAGACCACGATAAAGTTAGCTGGAATTAATATAAAAGATGGAGGTCATGATGGTATTGACTCAACACGTGGGTGGTAACATTTTTTTGTTGCGTTAATTCTTTTTACTATGAAATTGTTGGAGTTGGTGAACCGTGGGAGGCCACATCAGTTATAGATTGCCACACATGATAATTAAAAAGGGAATTTGAATATTTGGTGAACTTGGGAGGATGTGATAATTTAAACAATGAAGGTAAAGGCAGTAGGTGTTTGGGTCTAATCAAAAGAGTTTATCCTTTTCTACTGCTCCTAATTCTAGTTTACTACTGATCCGTTTACAACTTTACTACTGATCACAATTTGAAGGCAAACACTACTGCTCTATCAATGGCAGTAGTATATCATCTCAATTTCGAGATTTTACTACTGATCTTATTTCAAGTTTTATTATTGATCCAGTGTTTCGATTATTACTGATCCAAATTGAAATATACTACTGATCAGTAGTATATCTTGTTACTACTGATTTACGTTTTTACTACTGATCAGTACTAAACAGTACGGCTACACATTTTTTACTACTGATCAGTACTAACCAAAGAAGATTTTGTTATTAATCAGTACTGACCGAAGAAAATTTTGAAGAAAATTTGATACTGATTTCTTCCATACAACGGATACATCATATTTTGGAAAGCATGTCACACACCATGTTCATTCCATACTACGGTTTATTGATAGTATCTGATAATAATGTGAAACGAATCACATTATTCACACACACAGGTTGAAGGCATGATAAAGATAAAGGAAAGTTTTAATTTGCTACATATTTGATCTTTATCAATTGATTACAGAAGATAATTAATTATATTTTATTTGAAGAAGAAGTGGAAAGTCTTACTACATAAGATGTTATGTATTGTTGTAACTGCAATTCAACCGAATCTTAACGAAAAGATCTGTTGAAGACTAAGATAAGAAAGTCCCTCATACAAGATATGATGTTGCTGATTACTATATTTAGACGGAATGTGATGCTTAGTTTGAGTTTCTACTTCAACTTCAAATAGAAGATAGTTGGTTTTCAATGTAATTAATATAGCCTTGAAGAACACAAGAATGATATCACACTTTTAGGGGAAGAAAAAGTGTCGATCATTCAAGGGAAGTTCAAGTTTCTCGGATTGATTTGATTATGTCAAAAAGGGGAAGAGACTTGAAGTTTCCTATCTAATTCTACAAGTTATAAGTTTTGTCAAATCAAATAGGGGAAGATTGTTAGGAATATTCTGTGCAATATTCATTATTGATTTGATATGACAAAACTTGGAAAAGAAGAAAACTACAAGGACCTAAATCGAAGATATGTGATTCAAGATTTAAATAAAAGATTTAGAAGATAATGATAAAAGATTTGATTTATCAAATCATATATATCCTTGTATTGATTTAAAAGATTTATGTATATCTTTTCCTTGTAAGTCTTAGGTTTTCTAGTATATAAAGAAACCTAATGACATAGAATTAGATGTTCTTAGAACCCACGTTTTAACGTGTTTTGTGTGTAAAACTTAAGCCTCAAGGTCGTTTGATCCTGTTAACCAAAACCGTTCTACATATTTATATGTAGAATTGGGGCTTTTAGTAATCATTGTACATAAAGATGATGATGAAACCTTGTTTAGCAATACAAATCTGTTAGTTTAATTCCGCAAATTTATGATTTGTATTTGTTTATTCCAAGATCATGAACTAACTATTCAGGAGCCTAAAGATCGATTATTTAGAGTTGAAACAAACTCATCAATCCATATGTTTGGTACTTGTAAATTCGCTAAATCACTGTGGATAATCATCAAGGCCATGCACCCTTCAAACTAATCCTCTATGTAGGGGTGACAATTAGGCCGGTTTGAGTTAGCGAGTTCGAGTTGACAAATTGGCGGGTTATATTCAGTCAACCCAAACACGACCTGTTTAGAATTTCAGGTTAGAAAAATCAATCCTAACATTGACACATTTAATACATGATAACTTAGACACGACCTATCTAACACATATGAATTAACAAGTTGATGAGTCAAATAGGTTACTTTGTTAGAAAAACCAGAAAAATGGTCTCAGATACAAAGCTAGTCATTACAAAGATTTAAGTAAATTATATGCTAACAAAAATAAAAATCTCAAATTCATTAAAAAGGGTAACAAAATCAATCCAATCAATAAAATATTAATCGTTATTGGATTTTATAGTAATAACATTCTTTAATTTTTTTTTCATAAAACTAAACGGATTGATATGTCGACTCGTTTATGCATAAGTCAACTCAAACATGTACGGTCATCATACTACTCTTCCCGTCCTCTATCGACACAAGAATGATTACATATTCAATTCAAAAAAGAATAGAAGCGACAATTTGAGCGATTTTATAATTTTTTTTTCTTTTACCTGGATTACAAATCGATGTAAAAAAATTATTTTTAATCAATGTTTTAGAATCCATATTTTGAATCGGACCGGCCGATGTCTAAAATACGGTCGAAGCGGTCGGACCGGTTGAACCGGCTAACAATATTATTGCATAGTTCCAATAACGGTCAATATTTTTATGTGGCGAGTGACCTTAGACCGTCTTCCAACAAGACAAAATCTCTCTAGAAGAGGAATGGAGATCGAGTCGATTCTTTGTCATATGTGTCAAATGGGGATGGAATCGGTGGATCATATAATTTTTGTATGCACGATTTCTTTGCAGGTTTGGAGTAAGATTAACAGGTGGTGTACTGGTTTTTGTTTTGAGGGGAAGTCTCTGATCGAGTGGAGGCAATGGTGCTCGGTTGTTTCAGAGAGTAAAGAGCAAGAACTGAAGCTTAATTAAATAGGGCATGCTACTTGTTGGATGATGTGGAGATTTAGAAACTCCTTACTTTTCGATGTTGGTAGTATACGTAATTGCGGTCTTTTTGATTTTATTGTATTGTTTTCGTTTAATTGGTTAACCCAACGAGATCATAAATATATGATTTCTTAGGGAATCCTGTTTTGTAGCTGCTAGCTTCTTGCTAGCTTTTGTTTGTTTTTAATATATTCTAGTGGGGGTCTTCGGGAGGGTGATGACAATGTCGAAGCTTGATCTGTTGCTCCCTTTTTGTTGTTCCAAAAAAAAAAAAAAATTATTGCATAGTTATGTTGTATATTAAATAGTATAAAGACAATTGGTAATAAAATAGTTAAAATTACCTGTAAAAATTAATAAAAAGAAAAGAAGTGAAGTGAAAACTAAAGTTGTTGCAGTGCAGTGCTATATCTCTATAACAGTGAGAAATCTGAAAAAAAAAGAAGAAAATAAATGAAAAACAAGGTTGTTCCGGTGGCTATATCTTTGACCCACGTCTATACTACAATAGAAAAAGAAGAGAAAAAAAGATGTGCTTCTTTGTATAGGAGCTAATATTAATTTTCATTAAATAAAATACAATACAATTGAGAAATGACTAAAACAAATACAAGATTGAAACTAGAATATGTAGAAACAAAGAAGAAACAAGTTTTGGTTGAGTCTCGTGAAATTCACGATCCCCTTAAAATAGATTCGTTGTCTATTTCCTAGGGTAAAACAACCGAGTAGTTTTACACTACCGGATATAATCCAAGCCCGAACACTTATCGAAAAGTTGTGTGTTTAAGAACACGAAAGGAAAAACAACTATACGTTTTGAAGTTCTCAAAAGTATGGAGATTGTAAGAGTATGTGAAAAGGTGTATGCCCTTTGGTGTGTTTACGTGTTTTCCAATGAACCACACAATCTCTATTTATACTAGAAATGTGTCATCATGTTAATAACAATCATAATTGTCATTATACATATTCATTATAAAGAAATAAAACCACCAAATTCAATTCTACGTTTAATGACACACATTAAACTTCTTAATAATATTAATAATAATATTATCTTAATAATATTAATAATAATATTATCTTAATAATATTAATAATAATATTATTATTACTTGAATTTCTTAACCATACAAACCGAACCCACATGATACCCGGGAGACGAGCGTCGATAGGTTCAAGTTCCCACTGGTTCATTTATTTTATTTCTTTGTTCCATACACCCCGAGAGTCGATATCTCATTCACCACAACTACATTTTGGACATGTCAACCATTAATTATATATAACAAATATACATATAATTATATATGTCCAAATTTTCCAACAATCCCCCACATGAATAGAGATCGATCGAAAACACAACAAAATTTTGATAAATGTTCAACAGTTAAGTCTTGCAAAGGATAGGATGGTGTTACCCTTTGACCTTCCATTGAGAAGCATACTTAGTCTCCTAGCAGTCAGTAGACGCGATGTCCTTGAACTGAATCCGCCTTTTGTGTAGACGACAGTATACATTCTCACAAGACTCTCTCTGACTTGTTTATATCCTCTTATTGTGCCCGTCTTGGTCATGAACACTGCCTGGTTCTGCGAGAGCTACTAAGAATTGTGCCCCAACAATTCCATTCGAAGCGACCCCACTTCTCTCTCACATAGGTGATTCTCTACCACGAATCATTAAAAGCCATAGTGCTTATCCTCAATGTCACTGAACTTGGAATGGACTAGGAAGTAGTAAAATTTACTCCCTTTAAGAATGTTTGGAGGAATTCCGTTACCCCCACAGTGACATCCCTTCATTTATACAATTAGGTTGTCCTATTGAACCTAGATCTTGGGATCTCCAGTCAACTAGGTTAGGTTTCCTTCGCATAAACTTTATTCCAAGGGCTTTAGTCCCATTCCATAACTAACTCTCTACTTAAACCTTGTTCATAAGCGGATCCGCGATGTTATCATTTAACTTTTAAATAGTTAATCTTGATAACTTCAATTGAGAGTAGTTGTCATATCGTATTATGTCTTACCATTATACATTCTACACTTGACTAATGTAAATGTAAGACAATGATATATACCAATTTATACATCAATTATTTGGAATATCTTCCTTAATTGATGTAACTTTAGGAAGATGAATGAATACCTTAGCAAGGTACCCCCACATTCGTACGTATTTATAAGACGGTTTTCTTTCAAACCAAAATTCGTACGATGTTTCATCTATCCTTCACGAGATATCTTGTACTTCTTCCGTATCAAAATAAGTGACACAAATTGGCTTACACGTTTTTTGAGGTAAAAGATTAAAGTAGAGGTTAAAATATATTAAAGTACATAGTTAGTGCAGAATGGGTCCCACTTTTCTTGAATAAAGTGATATTAATGAGTTTTAAAAGTAAAAGTAAGGGTATAAAGGTGATTTCACTTTATTAAAGTGGATAGTTAGTGGGCATGGGTCCCACTATTTTTACCAAAAAAGGAAAGTTTTCAAAGTGTGTCACTTATTTTGATACACCCCAAAAAGGAAAGTGTGTCACTTATTTTGATACGGAGGAAGTATAAAAGATAAGTAGTCGACACACGACATACCCCCACATTTGTACATACTTATGATACGGTTTTCTTTCAAACCAAAGTTTGTACAATGTTCATTTATCCTCACGGGGTATCTTATATAAAAGATAACTAGTCGACGCACGACATACCCCCACATTTGTACAAATTAATGTATCAATTGCTTCATTTTTACTTTTCTCTAAAGTAAAATTGCACTCTTTCGTGTATATCAAGGAGTTTTGGTTATTTCTTTCAACCAAATGGAAGGATGATTTTTGTCAATTTGTTACATTTGTGACTTTGAATCAATGTGAAATGTTGGTGGTATGCCATTAAATTTATTTAAAACATATTTAATAAAATTTATATGGCATAATCAACCATGTTATATATTTTAACAATTCAAAATAAATGAACAACTTTATTAGCATTTTATCAAAATCACGGTTACAAGTTGTCACATTTAATTTTAACATTTTTACCGACAACACTTCCACATTTTGATAACACAATTCCATTTGATTCAATCACAACCCAAATAACAAACTTAATAAGCAACAATCCGGACACAAGATTTTTATGAATCCCCGGAACATACAAGATGTTGCTAAACATGACATCATTTCTGAAAGTCATCCTCACGATAATATTTCCTTCACCTTTGATATATGTGGTAGTCGAGTTTCCCATAAAACGTTTTTACTCATTTTTCAACATCTTTGAAAATGATAAACATATTTTTATCGAAACACACATGACGGGTAGCACCCGTATCGACATACCATCCACTTGAATCGGTTCGCACCATTTACTTCCGACAAATCAGAAATCATGGCCGCATTATGCACATCTTCCTTCATGTACATTTCCATGTTAGGCATTGTCACAACATTTGTCATTTTTATCAAATAAAAAATACAAATTTGACCAATAAGCCTCAGCAATCAAAATGTTCCAATTAGTAGTGAGATATATTTCAAGTATCATCTTATCAAGAATCAACTCAAGAAGCCAAAGACTATCTTGTATCTTACTCGCTAATTTAAACCAACGTTTTTCCCAAGTCTCACAATTTGAAAGTAAAATTCTAGATGCCAAAGCAATCCATAGATATAAAATCCGACGAATTTAACTTTTACCAAATTTGAGAAAATTCAAGTAACCAAAGTTATCTTGAAATCTTAAAACAACAAAACCTTTTTATTTCAAAAATCTTATAATTTCCAAATATCTCACAGTTTGAGACTATATTCAAGAAACCTAAGTAATCTTGATATGTATAAAATAGAAATTAAAATTTTTACAAGAAAAATCTCTATAATTCAAGAGAACAATAATAATGCCAAATTTCAATCCAAACATTCGATTTCCAAATAGTCTCACAAATTGAAACCATATGTCAAGAAGCCAAAGCTACCTTGACATGCATAAAATGGAATTAATATGAATGAATGTACTTTTCTTAAATTCAAAATTTTGAAAATCATAAAGTAAACTCTCACAACATTGAGAATAAATTCAAGATGCCAAGGCAATCTTGATAACTAAAAGTTATAAAGTTTTAAAACCAAAGATTCAAGTACATTTTCTCACTATATGAGATTAAATTCAAGAAAACCCAAGTTATCTCGATACTTGAAACAAAATAAATCAAAACATTTATATCCAAAAAACTTTTAATTTCCAAATATCTCACACAATGAGACTATATTCAAAATACCAAAGTATTCTTGATATGTATAAAATGGAAATTACGAAAAGTTTATAAAATATTTTCTCAAACAAATTCTTTATAATTGAAGAATAACGACAATATTATGAAATATAAATCCAAAATATTTGATTTCCAAATAGTCTCACAAATTGAAACCATAAGTCAAGAAGCCAAAGCTACCTTGAGATGAAGAAAATGGAAATCAAAATCACTTACAAACCGACATAATTTTTAATAATTAACAAATTTCACAATAATATACAAAATATTTGTAAGATTTATTTCAAATATCATCTCTAATGAGAATCAACTCAAGAAGCCTATGACTATCTTGAACCTTACAAACAAATATGATTGCAAAACTTATAATTAACAATAATAATTTTCACAATTATAAATTTTAAACCCAAAATTGTTTTAAACAATATATCAAGTTATTTAAAATCAAACTTTAAAAACTTGATATAATAAACTTTAAATCCAAAAAATTGATTTAACAATTTATAATAAACTTAACCAAACATCTTCTTTTACATAAACATTTCAATCAAAAACTTTTTCCGAATCGATGCTATTAAAAAGCAAAAATCGAAAAAGAAAATATATGTATTTTCCAACCAGTATTAGCAAGAGAGGAAAAATCTATTTTAAGTTTGTAGGAGCTAATACCAATTTTCATTAAATAAAATACAATACAATTGGGAAATGACTAAAACAAATACAAGATTGAAACCAGAATATGTAGAAACAAAGAAGAAACAAGTTTTGGTTGAGTCTCGTTAAATTCACGATCCCCTTAATATAGATTCGTTGTCTATTTCCCAGGGTAAAACTACCGAGTAGTTTTACACTACCGAATATAATCCAAGCCCGAACACTTATCGAAAAGTTGTGTGTTTAAGAACACGAAAGGAAAAATAACTATATGTTTTGAAGTTCTCAAAAAAGTATGGAGATTGTAAGAGTATGTGAAAAGGTGTATGCCCTTTGGTGTGTTTGTGTGTTTTCCAATGAACCACACAATCTCTATTTATACTAGAAATGTGTCATCATGTTAATAACAATCATAATTGTCATTATACATATTCATTATAAAGAAATAAAACCACCAAATTCAATTCTATGTTTAATGACACACATTAAACTTCTTAATAATATTAACAATAATATTATCTTAATAATATTAATAATAATATTATTATTACTTGAATTTCTTAACCATACAAACCGAACCCACATGATACCCGGGAGACGAGCGTCGATAGGTTCAAGTTCCCACTGGTTCATTTATTTTATTTCTTTGTTCCATACACCCCAAGAGTCGATATCTCATTCACCACAACTACATTTTGGACATGTCAACCATTAATTATATATAACAAATATACATATAATTATATATGTCCAAAATTTTCCAACACTTTGTCCCACATCGCCTGAGAGGAGAAAGAGTTTAGGTAGGAACAATATATAAATTCCACCTGCATGCAAACGTATAATCCAAATTTCCAACTGCATGTGATTACACAATTAAAATAACTAATTCTTCTTAAAAGACGATAGATGTGATATATGTGTTTGTATCAGAAGACTTATAAACAAATTCTACATATTACTATAAATTAAGATGTGTAAACACCATCTCTTAAATTGTAAACAAATTCTATATATTACTATAAAGATGTGTAAACAATCTCTCAACCATATATAATTTTCACTTTTCATTAACATTTCAATTTTTATTAAATCAAAGATATGTTAACTAACACCTTAACTCAAACTAGATTGGAAGTAGAGGCTCCTCAGAGTTGAAACAATCGTCATTTAAGCTCATAACTGAGTATCTTAAGCATTCACCACTATAAGTATATTTTTTAAATTTTGTACGTTGTAAACATGTAGTCGATCCTGAAAGTTTTTTTTGAACGAAAAATTAGTAAATTACTCCCTCCGTCCCTTAATAAAGTCTCCATTTGTGTTGGGCACAACATTTTAGGAGATACTTAGTGGTGGGGTATTTGGTATTACTTTTGATTAAAATATAAGGTTTGATTGGAGAGAGAAAATGTTTTAAGAGATAGTTAGTGGTGAAAGTATTGGTAATAATATTATTATATTAAGTGGGCCCCTTATGTTTGAGAAATGAGAACTTTATTTAGGGACAAAATTTGAAGGCAAAATGAGAACTTTATTTAGGGACGGAGGGAGTAGTATTTTGAGTCATGTAGTAATATCCAAACAAACAGTATACTTTCCTCGAACATATCTTCAGTTATTAGAAAATAAACCTCACCTTTTTTATTAATGCATCCGATAAGTTTTGAATCACCCCGGCCTTAAAATAGTGAATGTGGACGGTGAAGGAGGACAAAATTGGAACAAAGGCAATGCATGGAAGTACGTAACCCACCATTTTATATATGTCGCCAAAATCAATGTTGCCTCCCGACACTCACCAGTCACCACGTTTGTTCCTATTTTTAAAAGACTGAATTACCCCTATCACTTCCGATGCATATCATTTAACTCTTTAGTTAAATTATAATAAGAAAAGAATATTATTAATTAATATGAGTAAAAAGAAAAGAATACTATTAATTAAAATATTATTAAACTGATTCAATTATTTTGATACACCTTGAAAAGAAAAGTAATTCACTTATTTTGATACGGAGGAAGTATTTTATAAGTCGAGATGAATTTTAGTAATAAACTTCGGTTGATTGAGTTATAAATTATTAAAAAATGTATTATGGTATATTGGATTTGGAAAAACACAAATTTAGTATTTTAATTTATTGATTTGATTGCATTTTTTTTGCATAACTTATAACTTTAGATTTTTTGACGAACTATAATATAAGTTGATCAATATATTAAAATTATAAGTAAATCACTTGAGAAAATGCTATAAGATTAATGAATAAATTGATCATTTTCTTAATTATGTAGCGAAAATTAATGTATTCAAAATGCATTTTTTTGCCTGCTATATATATTTTGACGTGGGAAAGAAAAGAAAAGGTAACTTGGGTGGCAGCGTCGACTTACTAAATTAACTTAAAAATCGTCACCGAGGGTGTCACGTGACCTGCCGGAAAAAGACACAGTGCCACATGTCATAATCCTATTGTCACCAGCCACCATCCAATGAAACGTTGGTTGGGGTTGCTTGAAGCCTTGGCCCTTGAGCTATTTCTATGCGATTAGACGTTTCCTTGTTTAAAAAATTAGCACCCCTCAGATTTCCACTTTAATCAAAAAGGTCCTTTATTTTTTCATTTATTACACGTGAGATCTTTCAAACTCAGTATTTGCTTTCGGTCACTGGTCGCCTTCCTCACGATGCTACATGCCCCGTTACGTGACTCCGGTATGACGAATCCCCCTTGTTTTTAGCTTGCCTTGGTCGCTTTGTCAATCAACTTCTTGTGAGAGAGGAAAACTGAAGTGTTTGGTATGCCCCAACTTTTTAGTTTGATAATGTATTTAGTAACTATTATGCAAATTTAGTCATGTGTTTGGTCTTAAAGAGGAATGTTGAGGTGGCGATGAAGTGACAGTGGTAACTACAGTTGTATTTGGCCACCATTATAATTACCAATCTTAGGGACCGGTCAGGTAGTTCCAGGTTTAAAGTTAGCCAAGTTAGGTTAATTGGGTGTTGATCACTCAAAATGATACTTCAAAAGTTATTAATCAAACCAAATTGAGTGCTTATTAACCGGGTTACAATATAATGGACACTATTAGTCTTTTCTCTTTTAGAACAATGCATTCTATGATAACACATATCACCAACTTATCCTTTACAGATCCTGTCAAATTAGTCCTTGCTCTTGTACAATTTTAGAGGAAGGAGACAAACACATACTAGATTCATGAACCTGAACAGTGTACCCAAGAGACAGTACACCTTTGAATATTATTGAGAGTATTAGAAATCATGTTATAGGTATGATTTCTTAATTTAGAAAAATGTTCCATCATTTCATAACCTTTTAGATTGTTAATATGCGAGAGTAGAAAGATTCATAAGATATCATATCATACATTTTCAATACTATTATTAATGTGTTTTACAATATCGTAAAATAACAAAATAAATGTAACCAACTTATAATATATCCACCGTGTTAAGACACTTAGACAACTGTGTTGAGGCAACTTATACTTATACCAACGGCAATTGACGGTTGAAAGTGACGAAGTGTCACAAAGTGACATAGCACACCTATTTCCTTGCTTCATCAGTTGGGTTTTGCTTGGGTCTTCATCACTTAAGCGAAATACGCGATGTAGAGAGAAAGTTTGTGAAGCATTGAAGACTTGTATATTATATAATATAATAGGTTATAACCCGTGAAAAATCACGGGTGATCAATAATTTTGTTAAACGTAAATTTTATAAAATACAAAAATTAATCGTTAATTGCATGATAATTACATATACGATTTGAAAATATATAACGCTATTATAATGCAAATTAGGGAATTCAAGCTTACAAATTACATAAACAGGAATAAATTTAAGATTTCGTAAGGATAAAATGAGTAAATGTTCAACTATAACCGGATAATGTTTTTAACGAATTAAGAAAATCTATGATAGATTACTAAACACTTCGTTGAATACAACATTTTATGTTTTATTGTATTCAAATTTTTTTATTTTCTTTTTATTGTATCATTTTATTATTCTTTAAATGCACATCCTCTTGTTTATATCGTTAGTGGTGACAATTGAATTCCATAATTTACGTTATAAATACATTTTATAGTTTAATACCATATATTTAATAATCATGCTTATGTTTAGCAAAATTATTAACCACCTGTGAATTTTCACGGGTTATAATCTAGTTACTAATATTTTAAAACTTTATATGCTCTTTACATATATAATTATCCGTGTGAAACAACTGAATTTTCCAAATTCAAACCGACCTTTGAAAAATATTACCTTTTACTCTTATTAATGGTTATAGAAAAATAAAAAATTAGTAGAAATTGTCTACTTTTAAGTAAAAATGAAATCTTACTATTTTAGGAATTATATGAAAAACATGTTAAGCCTTTAAAATCTTTCCTAAAATTATGTTAAGGTTTTAAAATCATTCATAACATATGATCGCATAATGCAATGTTAAAATACTCGGTCAAAGACCTTTTATTCTGCAAACTCAAATTTAATACTATTAAATATAATAAAATATTGAGATTTGAATGACATGTTGAGTATTGAGTCTGCAGATGTAAGGTTTGTTCAAATCATAAACAATACGGCTTAAGTAAAATTCATTTGATGAAAAATAAACATATCAGATGTATATAAAGTATATAAACTTGAATTTTCAAAATTGCAATTCCATGATTTACGAATAAAAATTAGGAAAGGCTTAATTAGTTTTAATACAAATGGATGTTTAGAAATAATTTATGTTAATTTAAATTTTAATTCAAGTAAGTGGATAAGTATGGCTTTTTCTAAAACTACGATTTAAATTTAAAGTTTGGAAAAAATGAAGATTTCCATAAATTGGGTATTGTAAATGGGCGGAAAAACGAAATTTTGGACCAATTAGGGGTTGCCACGTGGCAAGTTGGGTTCTAAGAAAATGTCATGTGGCTATTAAAAGCTTTTTTTATTATATATATAGATATAGATTTTATATTTTACCAAAGTAAGATACCGGAGTGATGAGATGTAACTGATATGGATGTTTCAGTTAATATGTTAATTTAGAATTAGTGATTTAATGTTGATATAGAAAACCAACTAACAAAAGAACCAACTAACGTCAATGCATCCAACTAGACAAATATTTTCCTCTTTTCGTAGGAAGAATGAAAATAAAATGAGTATACGTTTTTAGTTAAATTACAATTAAAATTCAAAATGGTAGAATTCTATATAATCCCAAGTACATGTGAACTGTCTCTCCAAAACCTTTCTTCTTCCTCGTTAAACCCTCTCTGCTTTCTTGGCTCACCCAGTCTTCCACCGCGAATCACAGGCATACTCCGTAGTTAATTTATTCGTGACGTTTTACCCTTTTCCGGTGAAAACAACCTTTTCATTTTCCGGCTCACAGTTCATCGCTTTAAATCTCTGTCCATCTCTTCTTTTTCTGCAACTTTTGCGGAAATTTATCGTTAGACCTTTAATCCTCTATCCTGCACGAGCGTTGTTCACGCTTTTTAGAAACCTCTTTATTCTTCTATTTTGATACAAGATTCTCGTAATCTTCTTTTTCTGCACGCTTTCCCTTTTTCAATGCGAATCTGATATCCTGTTTAAAATTCCGATTTAAGAAGGCACTGTTTTTGGACAATCAAGAAATTATGGCTCCTGTTAAGTGCAGTGTGCACAAAACTAGTGTTACGGTTGTTAGCAATTCACCATTACCGGAAAAATGCTCCGAAATCATCTCTCCGGACGCTGTTTGTCCTAGAGTAGTGAGGATATCGGTGACTGACGCGTATGCTACTGATTCTTCCGGTGATGAAGAAACGGCGTCGCTTTGTAGGAGAAGAGTGAGGAAGTTTGTTAACGAGGTGAAAATTGAATCTCCAACGAGACATGATGATAATCGGAGGATGAATAAAACAGTAGGTAATCGGAAGAAGAAGAAGATCGTTACGGCGGAGAAACGGTTGAGAGTTAATTCAGGTAATAAATTCCGCGGCGTAAGGCGACGGCCGTGGGGGAAATATGCCGCGGAGATTAGAGATCCAAATCGTCGTGTGCGGTTGTGGCTCGGTACTTTTAATACAGCTGAAGAAGCTGCAATGGTCTATGATCAAGCAGCTATCCAGCTACGTGGTCCTAATGCGCTTACTAATTTCACTATTCCACCAATGCCGGAGAAGAAACCTTCACCGGTGTCCTCCGATTACAACTCCGGCAACGAATCATCGCCGAAATCCGTTTTCCGTTTTCCTTCGGCATCAACGGACGAGTCAGCCGCTGAGTCTACTCACAACAGTCTCTCAAACGATGTTGTAAATGAAGGTTTTAAAATCAGCGGTGAACCGGACACCTTATCAGATTTCCGGCAGTTCGACGACTATATCTCCCCCTCCGATCTCTTCGAGTACCCAAAATTTGACCGGTGTATTTTCGACCCTGGTAGCATTATTCCAGAATCCGATTCATTGGACATATTTTGCGGGTCGGGTAGCGATTTATATCCCGGTTCTTCATCTTGGCCTACGGATGAGTGTCTTCCTGATTACGGTGATATATTCGGGTTGGATCCACTTGTGGCTCTATAAAATGTTTCGGGTAGTCTTATTTTTGTAGTGGGCGTATCTACTATTAGAAAAAAAAAAAAATTTGAAATTTAGTTTTTATTTATTTCATTGTATAAATATCTAGTTAAACTCCGCTATATATAACGTAACGGACGAGTGTGAGCCTTTTTTTGGTTAGGAATTTGGTACATCGTTATGTGTTATACGAAGTATAATGTAAGTCACGTGGCCGGTAGAAAAATATTACTATTATTAACTTGGTGAAAGCTATGACTTATTGTTCGATCATGCCCCTCGGAGAGTCGGAGGTGGTCTATTTTTTCCATGTTTGACCTATTTATTGTATCCCAAATCAATAGTCAATTTTGTAATAATAAAGATATCTTTAATATGTCTACAAAATTATGATCATGTATAAAGGATAGAATAAGTTCCGTTTTGCATCTTATCTAAAGCTTTTACTTCAAAAAGTTTGTGTGTAGGTCATTTAAATGCATATAATATTCTAACAAAAAAATTTTAATTCAAAAGCTTTTTCTTGTATAAGTCTTTTGCAAGACACTTAAATTTTTTTATCAATATTTATATGCATTGAAGTAAAAATTTTTTAAAATTTTTTTTTATCAATATTTAGTAGAATGTCAAATTTTAATATATCATTTTATTATGTATTGGAGATGCTCTTATATTGCACTTGGCAGTTGGCAAAGTAACACTTTTTTTTTAATATATAATATATATAGTAAATTATTCACCATAAACTTTTACTTCACAACCATTACTTAACATATTCTACATTTAACTATAAAAAAACTCAAAGCTGGTATTATTGAAGATTCAGGTAAAGTGTTTTCATGACCTACTAGTAATAAGTTCAAGTCTCGCTATGTATAAAAAAAAGGGATAATTGCTTTTATATCTTTGTAAAATTCATTAATTAATTCTATATCATTCTCCAATTCATAAATTATCTCTTTGTCCTTCTAAACTTTATAATTGACTCCATATCCTTCTAAATCTTTAAAACTCTCTTTTATATCCAAAAACCTATTTTAATATTTATTAAATTATTATAATATCAATAATTATCAAATAAGTATGCAATATATTTGTTGATTATGTATTAAAAATTATGTTTATTTACTTGTTTTAATAAAATAGGTTTTTGGACATGAAAAAGAGTTTTAAAGGTTTGTAAGGATATAAAGGTAATTATAAAGTTTATATTTTTATAAGCACATAGAGATAATTTATGAATTTGAGAAAAATATAAAAATAATTTATGAATTTTACAAGGATGTAAAAGTAATTATCCCAAAAAAAAAGAGTAGATTAGGTGTCACTGAAAAAAATAACTATGAAACGACTTCTATCGTAGATATATGATAACAACTGTTAATTCCGCTTCGATGTTTATCATGTTGTATTTTAGCATATATAATGGTTGTGTAAATGTTTGTCGCATAGATGAAGGTTGTTAAAGAAGTAAAATTATCGAATCAAAATGGTAATAAGTGGTTTAGTATCAAATATGAGACAGTTTAAGAAGAAGAAAATACTCTAAGGGGCGTTTGGCTCATCTTAATCTTACGTAATGTAATTGAATTCGGTTGGAATCGAATTCGGTTGTAATTGAATACGGTTATGTATTTGGCTACCAAAATTTTGAGTTAAAATTCAAATCAATACTTATGCATTTTTTTTAAACTTTTTTAGATTCTTTTTTAAAATTTTATTCTTTTTTATTATTATTTTTTAAATTTTTAATTTTTTTTAAAAAATTTAAATTTTTTTAAAAAAATAATATTTTTTTGTTTTTATAATTTTTTGATTTTTTATAATTTTATAATTTTTTTTATATTTTTTGATTTTTTAAATTTTTATAATTTTTTAAATTTTTTTTAACGATTTTAAGATTTGAAGCATACAATATGTTCAAATTTCTTATTTACTAAAGGACCGTAATTGAATTCATAGGGTGCCGGGACGGATTTCAATTACAATGAATATCGTAATTTGAAATTACATCGTAATTGAATTACGAAAAAAAGTCAATCCGAACGTCCATCCGTAATGTAATTGAATTACAATTACGGAGGATTACGTCAAAACAAAAGGGGCCTAAGAGTGATAAGACTCGGGTAGTGGTGCGTCCCTCCCTCAACGTCGCTGGCCGTCCCTCCACTTCTGACGCGTCGACCCATTGCATCAGCTATCAATGACGTGTCCTCACAGTGTTTTCAAGAGGATCTGGTCGCTTTGGCGACCGATGCAGGTAGGCAGTGATGTGTAACAGGGACTTGTACATTATGCATGATGAGTGGTATATGTAATAATATAATCATTTTTAAGACTTGGTCGTGGGTTTGTTCACAACCACGGGGGTTTGGTCGTGGGTTTGTTCACAATCACGGGGTTTTGATCGGATTTTATCATGTGTTCAGTCATAAGGGAGAAAACTTATATGAGTGATCAAACTCGGATTTCTTCACCACCACTCCCAGTCTAAAGCTGAATCATTCTTGTAAGAAATAATGTGTTGTATCAAGACATGAGGCACGCTCTATATAAAAAATGTGTTTCGCTGTTATACGAAAATCTTAGCAGGTTTAAATAATGCATGCTTTTTTTTGGGTATGTTAGAGATAGACGGGCCTAGAAAATCATTTTGACCCTACTCAAAGGCGAGTGATGGAGCCAATGGTATATCTTTGTTTTTGTTTTTTCAGAGATATGATTCATTAAGAGACAAGAATCACCAATGGACCATTTTAATCATGCAAATTGCAAAAATCACTCTGTACCTCTGTAAAAAAGAGTATATATGTCAAAACGTAGTGTTCAAGGAATATGAGTTTTCCCTCATGATAATGAAATATATAATACGAATTAATGAGTATTAGAGCGGTTGGTACCACCAAGTTATAGCCTTGTTATAAAGGCTTTGGCACCGCGAAACGACACCGAGGCCTGCGCCAAAGTTGCGCCAATTAGTTTAATGCCACCCTGCCAACGGTAATAATTCCTTTTTTTTTCTTTCCTTTTTTTTATATTGTAATTGGTTGAGTGTAGTTTCTATAAGTCCTAAATGATTTTGGGATTAATATTATTGCAAGGACAAAAAGAATCCTATAACATAAGCAATAGTTAAAGCGATGGGTACCTTGTGCTCTTATCCCCACTATTTTTCTCTAATCTAGAAAAAGAAAACTGTAAAAGAGAAAACTCTAGAAGTGTTCGTGTGAAACCTAAACTTGATTCCAGCCCAATAGAGGCCCATTGGCTATTAACTCAGCCCAATTTTATGTAGAGTTTTTTTTTTTTTTTTTTCTTTTCCAAAAAAAGGAATTTCTAGGAGAGAGCTTCCGCAAATATATATTATATATATATATATATAAAGATCGTTCACATACAACTCCAAAAGACTCTACCAACAAGACCCTATCACCCACCTACTAGGATCATACACCAGTAATGCAATACTAACAAAACAACAGACATTAACCAACAAAACCAAAACAAGACCATTACATCGCCTGAATTTGCATATGCACATCCCAATCTTTAGCAATCTTTAAAACTGTATTGGAAGCTTTGACCTTCATACCCATTAATTGCATTCGTATATTATCTGTTACAATATTAATCAGAATTTCTGCAGATTTAACATTCTGACTAAATAACCTTTTATTTCGTTCCCTCCATATATGGTACACTGCAGCAGCCACAGTAACCCTTCTTAATATACTTTTAATGTTATTATTGCAATTCATCTGAGATAATCTTCCAACTATACTTACTAGATCATCAGGCATAAAATCCATATAACTCATGCTTTTTAATCTGCTCCAAACTGCTGTGGAATAAGTGCAACAGAAAAAAAGATGATTATGGGAATCATTACCATGATTGCATAAAGGGCATATAAGATCAGTACGGGGGCACCAGCTCGCCATTCTATCCTGAGCCTGCAACCTCTCTTGAACTGCCAACCACATAATGAAAGCCTGACGAGGGTTGCCCTGAGAAAACCAAACGACCTTACTCCAAGGCACCACATTGTGTGCAGTCCTTATCTTTTCCCAAACATTTCTGGTATTAAAATCAACCAAACTCCCATCCGATCTTCTCCATTTAATCTGATCTACCCTGGTACTAAGTGAGGGAACTGGAATATTGATCACATCAGGGTAAATCTATTCCCATCCTTCGGGCCATCTCCAACCACCATTGATTACCATTTTGTCAACAGTTATATCATCTGCAATCCTTGCCTCATATCTGCTCCTTTTATCCACCATGTGACACAAAGGACCATTGTAACGACCCGAAAATTGTAGATAAATAAATTATGTAAAAAATATGATAAATAAGGATAAATCGTTTGAAGAACGTGGAAATTGGTTTCGTGTCATTTGGACACCGTATGAGAAAGTTATGACCGAAACCGAGTAGAGACAAAGGTCAAAAACTGCAGCATTGCTGCATTGAAGGGTTCGCGGCGCGAACTATTGTTCGCGTTCGCGAACTTGAGGCAGAGAGTTGGGATTTTTGGTGATCAAGTTCACGGCTGGCTCACGATCGGGAAGAGTTCGCGACAAGGGAAGTTCGCGGCGCGAACTGGTTGTTCGCGGCGCGAACTCTTCCGACCAGGCATTAAATTCGGGATTTCAGCCATAAATGCAAAACATAAACCCTAATTTTCTCTCTTGGCGATTTTTGAGCCTAGCAGCTGATTTTGGGCGATTTCTTCACAAATCCTTGGTAGATTTCACTCCTAGTTGAAGATTAAAGGTATATCTTCACTCCTTCATCTTTGTAGCTCAAGATCTATGGATCTTGAAGCTAGGGTTTAAAACCCTAGTTCTTGGGTTGGTGACTTATGGTGAAATAAATATTGTATACACTTAATAGATGATGTGTTAACAAGAGAATCAAGTGTATGATTAAGATTTGTAAGGAACTTAAGGGTTGGTTAAACCTAGGGTTTGGTAAATCACCATAATTGGGGGAAAGTTGTTAATAAGTGTTATCTAGAGTTGGATGGACACATTAGTAGTGGTAAGTAATGTTGATCACACCCTGTGATTGTTATGTTAGGCTTTTGGTGTAGCCTTGGAAGGTTGATTGATCGTTGAAGCAAGGGATTGGGTGTCAAGAACACGGTTGGAGCATCATATTGCTAAGGTGAGTACGTGTGGACTTTACTGAGTGCATAGCCATAGAAATGTATTTTACTTATTCGTGACCGGTCTATCGGAATATGGATTTAGACTTATTGTGTGTGAATTTAGTGATATATATTAATGTTAATATACAACTAACTTGTGTGATCATTGTTGTAATAGCCTAAGGCTTTACTTGGCATAACTATTAGGTGATGATAAGAGATAGATGGTGGTGATGCGGGGGATCCCCGATCATTGAGACGAGTGTATATATGTTTATACACTAGGCACGATGGTGCTTCTAGTATGCATATGTTTACCTACTTATCATACCAAAAGGATGTACTTTTACCATTACCAACAATATGCCAAACATCATCACGAATTTTAACTCTTAATTCCATGAGACAATGCCACATCCAACTATCTTTAGATGTAGGAGAAATGTCCCAAATGCTTCTGCCTTTAAGCTTCTCCATTTTAACCCACTCAACCCATAATGAGTTTTTATTAGCTGCAATGGCCCAAATATGCTTACACAGCAAGGCTTCATTCCAATCACCCAGATTCTTTAGCCCAAGACCCCCCTGATTTTTTGGTTTGCAAATGCATTTCCAACTAACTTTAGCCAGCCCTTTTTTTCCCTCACCATTACTCCAAAGGAAATTCTTCATAATTCTATCAATTTCTTTTATTATAGATTTAGGAATCATAAACACAGAAGCCCAATACACGTGCATAGAGGCCAAAACAGCAGCAATTAATTGCAATTTTCCTGCATAGGACAAAAACTTGTTCTTCCAATCACAAATTCTGTTTTTAATTCTATCCACAAGTTGTTTACAGTCCTTAATCCCTAGTCTTTTATCAATGAGAGGTACTCCCAGGTACCTAACAGGTAAAATTCCAGTATTGAAAGGCAATTCTTCCATAATCAATCTCTTCTCACTATCAATGATATTAGTACAGAATGTAGTGCTCTTACCAATGTTAGGCAATAAACCAGAAGCATCACTAAACTCTAACAGGGCCGCTTTTATAATTTTAACAGAGTTCACATCCCCATTACTCAGAATAAGCAGATCATCCGCAAAGCATAAGTGTGTCAGTTCCATAGCTTTACACCCCTTATGGAATTTGAAACCCGAACCTCTTTTAGTTTTCCTTTTCATCATTAGAGTAAAAATCTCCATAACCAATGTGAATAAGTATGGAGATATAGGGTCCCCCTGCCTTAACCCTCTACCACTTTTGAGATTACCCTGCTTACTTCCATTCACACAAATATTAAACGAAGCAGTAGACACACAAGTCATAATCCATCCTACCATTTTAGCATGAAAACCGAACTTAATAAGGATCTTCCTTAAAAATTCCCAGTTAACCGTATCATACGCCTTAGCTATATCAATCTTGAAAGCACATCTCTTAGCACCTTGTTTTCTATAATACCCTTTAAGGAGTTCCTGAGTCACAAGCAGATTATCCTGAATTGAACGCCCTGGGATAAATGCACTTTGGTTCTTATTGACCAATTTGTGCAAACTCATTTTAATCCTATTAGTAAGAATCTTACTAATACACTTGTAAACCACGTTACAACAGGCAATGGGTCTGTAGTCAGACACTTTCTCAGGGTGACTTTTCTTTGGGATAAGGCTAATGGTTGTAGCGTTTAACTCCCCAAGTAATTTATTATTCCTGAAAAATTCCTTGACTGCTAAACAAACATCCTCACCAACCACATTCCATGCTTTTTTAAAGAAAACAGAGGAATATCCATCAGGCCCAGGGGCCTTATTATCCCCAATATCAAAAATGGCTTCCTTAATCTCTTCATTTGTAACCTCAGAAATCATCTCATTAGCTTCTTCAGTGGTGAGAGTATTCTCAAACAAACTGTCAATATTCTCTATATCACTAACGGGAGGGGAGCAGCCTAAAAAATCTTTGAAATGCTTAATAAACTGTCCTGCCACATCATCCCCTTCAAACACAGTACCTCCCTCATCACTAACAGTAAGAATTCTGTTCTGCTGTTTCCTGGATTTGATACACTGATGAAAAAATTTGGAATTTCTATCACCTTCCGCTATCCATTTGATCTTTGCATTTTGGAAAAGTAAACTTTCTTCATCCTTCACAGCCTCATTATAATCATTCAACAGTCTAGCAACTTTCTCTTTAACATGACTGTTATGAGGTTGATTAACCATAACGTTTTGGGCCTCTTTTAGCTCAGCCCTTAATTTCTCAACAAGCTCGGTCAAATTACCTCTAGTCCAGGTCATTTTCTTCACATGGTAACTTAATGCCTTAAGCCTTTTCATCAAAATGTACATTCTCCTTCCCTAAACTACAGTTTTCCACTGATTTTGCACCATGCTAATAAAATCACTCTTATCAGCAATATAATTTGGAAATCTAAAACATTTCTGATATTTCTTTAACTTTCCTGGCATATTTAACACAGCAGGATTGTGGTCAAAGGTCATAAAAGCTAAGAACTTCACACTAGCCTGATCAAACATATCAATAAAACTGTTATTAGCCATTCCTCTATCTAGCTTCTTCATCAGACTCGTGGCAGGGGATTTTGGGGATTTTATCCAGGTATATAACAATCCGGAACTGCAGATATCCTCCACTTCAATTTCATTCACACAATCAATCAAATCTTGCATGTCATTACTCACATAGGAGCTACCATAAGACTTTTCCATACATTTCAGGGTAACATTAAAGTCTCCCATTAACACCCACGGGTTCCCATTTATAATATTCTTGGTCCTGCACAAGTCCCTCCACAACTCCCTTCTATTCTTACCATCATTGGCAGCATACACAAAGTTGCAAAAAAAACTTTTCTTAATTTGACATAATTCAATGTGACAAAGCATAGTTTGGTTAGTGGAATAAATAGTGCTCAAATTCACAATTCCTTTATCCCAACCAACCACAATTCTACATCCCTGTTTACTATGCATAATATTGGAATTCCAATCCCAATCACCAAAAACCTTATCCATAATAGGCTTTAATTTCTTCTCATTAATATGCGTTTCTAGAACAGCACAGATACTCAACTTTTCCTCTTTTATGAGCCGCATTACCTCTTTTTGTTTCTTCATCTGATTCATACTTCTGATGTTCCAAGCTGCCATTTTAAACTCCATAATCAGTTATCATTTAGGACACTGCACTCTGCATTCCCAACTTCATTCCTCTGCATATTTTTTGCCATAACCGAATTATTCACTAGAACATCTTCCTCATCACTACTGTTCATGTTATGCTTCAACTTCTCCTTTAGGTATTTCATCATTCCATTAGTTAATTCCTCATCCGTGGGATTCTGGTGAACTTTTAAGCATTTCTCCACTGCCCCTCGTATCATATCAGCTAATTCCTCCTCATCATTATCCAGAACAGCATACTTATTAGCAGTTTTCCTTATTTCCTCAACTACTTTATTGTTTACCTTCCATTTATTATTATTCCCAGCCCCGATGTCTGGTTTCTTTGAATTCACCTGGTCATTCTTTTTGTTAAAGTTAGTTTGCTTTTTGTACTTTACTTCCTTGAATTGATTCTCATGATTTTCATTTTGAGGATTAACTAGTATATTCTTCAATTCTTTCTCCCTTAATTCTTCTCTTATTTCTTCCTCAGTTCTTTCTCTCTTAGTACATTTCAGTAAATCATGCCCAAATACCAAGCAATGGGTACATCTTTCTGGTTTCCATGCAAACTCAACATTAACAATCTTACCACCTTTAATTCTGTTCTCCTTATCTCGGTATTGCAAATCAACCTTCTCCTTATAACCTTTCTGAGCATCCACCTCAATCAATACTCTTGCATATTCCATTCTGCCAGTTCCCCTAGAGCACACATTAGCAGTCATTGAATCCATTATCAGTGGGTTCCCAATACTGCTAGCAATAGCACTCAACCCATCTAGACTCCATGCTTCAAGTGGTACATTAACCAGTTTACACCACAGTGGAATCTTTTTGTGTTCAACCTTTTTCATGCCTAGATCAGTATTCCATTTTTAATCAATGGTTTGTTATTGACCATCCATGGCCCCTGCTCTATTACCTTATTCATTCCTTCATCAGACTTAAACTTGAACATGTATTGATCAGAGCTATAAGCTTTCACCTCCATTAATCCAAATTTACCCCACATTTTTCTTAGATTATACCTTAATTCATTGAAATTCATAGCATAACCAATAAAATAACTGTATGCAGTCAGATTCCATAGAGCATCTCCCTTATCAATTAGACCAGCATCGAAAACTACAACATCATATCAACTGTCATTCATCTGAGGAGGAATGAACTTCATTCTCATATTCACGCTGCTCAACGTTTGCTTCAATGTCATCTGAATCTGAAGGAATCGTCGATTCACCTTTCTCACCCCCACAATCCCCAATTGGAACCCTAGTTTCAACATGCAACGAATCAGTGCTATCAGTTCCTTTCTCACCCGACAAACTAGGTATAGGTTCAGCAGAAGCTTTCCTATTCCCCAATTTATGCATCGAATCACCAAATTTGATCGGAACTTTTACGCTTCTTTTCGAGATTCGTCGAGAAGACATTCAAATCGCGAAGAAAGAACACAATAGAACAACAGAACTGGACAGATTCGCCTAAGCAATCAAAAGAAACGAAGAATTGGAAGAAACAATGGCAGATCTAGCGTAATGGTGGTTCCCGCCAAATCGCCATTCAGCAGACTGATTATTTTATATAGAGTTTGTGAACCTAAAATTTTAAATTAATTTTAGAGTTTGTTTGGTTGGACGTAATAGAATAACAAAATAATAGAATGAATGAAGTAATCAGGGGTGGACCTAGTATGGTGCACGGGGTGGACCTAGTATGGTGCACGGGGTTGCCCGGGCAACCCCTCAAATTTTTCGATTTAGTGTTAATTTTTATCTTTTTAATGTAGGTGACACCCATAAGAAAAAATAATTCACCAAATATCCTTATGTAGTAGAAAAAACATAGAAATATATGTACTATTTAAATATTTGTTAAAAACCGATTTGCACATTAAAATGGGTGATATTTTCTGAATCAAGCGTTGATTTATACAATAGGAGAAAAACCCTTTTAGATGTCACAATTGAAAATGTAATAAATCGTTTACGAAAAATGAAAGAACGAAGCGCTCAACCCTTTTAGAAGTTCTCATTTCTCCTGGGCACAAGATTTTAGAAGAGAGTTAGTGGTGGGGGTCCTTAATAATACTTTTGATTAAAATATAAGGTTAAATTGGAGAGAGAAAATGTTTTAGTGGTTGAATAAATGGTAATAATAATAATAAATTTGAGAAATGGGAACTGTTTTGTGGGACAAAATTTTAGGAGAAATGAGAACTTTTTTGTGGGACGAAGGGAGTAATTAATAGACGTTTTTGACATTTATAATGAAATCGTAGTTTCGAGTTTCTTTTTTTTTTTGTTTTTTATTTAGTATGAACTAAAAAGTTGTGCAACCCCTCAAACGTTTTTCTGGGTCCGCCACTGGAAGTAATGGAATAATGATGATAATTGAATGAGTCTTACATTACCTTATTATGTTTGATTGCTTAAAAAACCTGACAGAATGAAATGTAATTTATAAAAGATAACCAAAATGAAATTTATTTATTTATCCTTGTTTTTAATATTATACTAGCAACAAATTGTTATTGAGGGTAAATTGGACAATTTAATTAAATAGGAAAGGGAATGAAAAAAAAGCATGGGGTCCTTGAAGAATGAAAAAAGCAGGTACCAACAAAATGAGATTCCACGAGGAATATGTGATTCATTTCAGTAAGGGTGAAAACGAGCCGAGCCGTTCGTGAGCTACTCGGGATCGGCTCGTTAAAAGCTCGAAACGAGCCGAGCTTAAACGAGTATGAGCCGAGTTCGAGCTTAACTAAGAGCTCGTTTATTAAACGAGCCCGAGCCCGAGCTTGATCCACTAAGATTGATTAGGCTCGCAAGCCTAAACGAGCACATATATATTAATTATTACAAAAATATAATTATATATTATATATTTTTATACTTATGTGTGTATGTATACTATACATATATGTGTATATAACATAATATAAAAATGAATTGCTTACATAATATATTAAATATTATAATTAAATAAAAAGGTTTATATATTTTGTGTACATGGGAGCTTAAATGAGCCTAATCGAGCCGAGTCCGAACCTGTGAAAACCTAAACGAGCCGAGCCCGAGCTTTACGTATAAGGCTCGAAACGAGCCGAGCTCGAGCTCCTTAAAACTTAAACGAGCCGAGCTCGAACCTAGTCGAGCTCGGGTCGAGCTCGGGCTCGGCTCATTTACACCCCTACATTTCCGTATGATAAAACAAACAAACTTGTATTATTCCATAGCAATCACCTATTCCATTCCTTGGTTCATTACATGATACCAAACACACACTTAAAGACCCAAATCATTCAGGTAATTGGCCGGTCGAAAATCACCTAAAATATATTCAAACATTTACAATAGTCTAAATCACTTGATTCAAAAGATTTATATTATTACAATAGTCTAAAACTAGTAAATTACACATGTCATCTTATCAAGTGAGTAGACATAAAAGTAGAAATCAATATCATTTATCTTTGAGCTATTAACGAACACATCAACCTCCGCCCATCTTGCCAGTTGCCACATCATCAACGCCCTGCATCTACTATCGAAAAAGCATAATATTAACGAAGTTCACACACTCTAAACACAAGTAATCGAATATTTTGTTTTGCCTTCTTTGATTGTTTAATCCAGTTTTCGTTCACCGTCACAACTTAGAAATATACATTGAATAAACATGTGTTTAGCAATTGTCGTGATTTCACAGTTTTAAGGTCCCAAGTTTCAATCAGGTTAGTCCTTGCTAATGTATCACTAATCTGTTAGATCCCCATAATCCATTTACTAAAAACAAGATATTAAAGATTTCCATTACATATTAGAAGGTTTATCCAAGACACCGAACAAGAGTACAAAAAGTCAAAAACTAACAAAAATGATAGTTTCAAACACCAATGACTTGGTTGACAAATCCGAAGTACTATTCATTCATGATTATTCACTAAAATACAATAAAACAATTAGATTATTACCATAATATCGCTGTAGCAGCAAATAAATCTTCGAGTTCATAAATGTTTTGTTGATTATTAACTGAGGTTAACAGGAGCATCATTGGTGTGGATGATGTATGTGAGCACCAAAGCCAGCAGCATCAACATATATGCTATCCCTTGGTCAATTGATATCCCTAAATTATGATAATATCAGGTCAAAACATGCCTAAATCAATCAATGTGCGTATAATAAGTGCACTGTGATTGTGCATAAATATTAGGGAAAATCACCGAAATGGCCAAAAGAAGAGTTTACTATACCAATTTAACAGCTTTTTAACAAACGATTTAAACAAAGTGACCAGCCATTTCACGCAAACTATACACCGCGAATACTCTTCATTTCGCAAAGTAGAGTTCCCAAATATCTTATAAAAACTAAAAAGTGGTCACGAGTTCGATCCCTCCCTAAGTAAACATTTACCAGATGGCCAGAGGGAGTTGCGTACATCTCGAGCATAAGCTTAGCCACACGGGAGCCGTTATAAACGGGAATACCCTTTTGAAAAAGAAAAAAAAATCTCATTTTTTGGTCATATTCGTGATTGTTCCTTTATGTTAGCCCCAAACCTAACCCTACAAATGGTCTGGGTGATACTTCATTAAATAGAATCGAAATAAAATGAATTGAAATCATAAAACGAAATTATTCCCTAACATCATTATTAATGATAGTACATTTGTGCATCATTATATAAAGGGTTTTTCTAACATGTGTCCATATTTAGGCATATTAATTAATTCATAGTTTCCTTTAGAAATTTAAAAAATATTTAATATAAAGAGTTTTTCTAACATGTGTCCATATTTAGGCATATTAATTAATTCATAGTTTCCTTTAGAAATTTAAAATACATTTAATACGTCTCTTAAATAGGTAAAGTATAAGTTCATTAATGTATTCTAAAAATTTATTAGACTAGAAGGTATGGGCCAACGCACAAGAGGGCGTGGGGGTGTGAGGTGGCTGCAACGGCGTGGGGTTTTGGAGGAACACTGCCCCGCCCCCATGGCGTGGGGGGTAGACGTGGTGGAGAAAGGGTGCAGGCAACGGCATAGCACGGGCGTGGGAGGGATTTTTTTGATGGATGGTGGCTTATTATGATTGGTTAATGGGTATTTCTTTTCTTTTTTATTTAAAATTAAATGGAATAAAATGGTGTGGTGTGGTGGGTATTTCCTAGAGATGATGTGGTGTGGTGGTGGTGTGGTTGCTGAGGTGGCGATGATGTGGCAGAAAAGGGCACCACCACATGTGGTGCCCATACCCAGCAGTCTTAGGAAACTTAATGCATCTAAACATGTGCATGTGGCACATGTTAGAAAAACTCTTATATAAAACATGTTTAAAATTCATAAATTCCCTAATTTCTGAAATTATACATCCTGTGAATCAAAACGTTCAATAGATTTATCAATTTTTCGGATTAAATTGAACAGAAACATAATCAACTGGTTATTAGTAAACATTAAATTATCGCAATGTGAAACCTAATAGAAAAAAATTGTTACATGCATCATTTATTAAGTAAATGAAACACAGTCGAAATTAAAATTTGTCAGCAATTAGCGTCAATGGAGAACTGACCGTCGCTGGTGGGAGCCGGAGCCTGAGCCGGAGCGAATGGCTGACCGTGAGCGGCGGTAGGCAATGTGATGGCGAAAGCGAGAGCAAATGCAGAAAGTAGACCAAATGAAACCTTTGATGTTGCCATTTTCGGATTTTGTTGATCTCCGTCGACAAAACTCCGACTATTGGGCTCCGGTGAGGTGCACACCGCCAGTAGATCCAGAGTCTCAAATATCAAAGTATCAAACATGCGATCTTGTTTTTCCATTTTATTAATTACACTTATTTATCTACAACCTTAAATATACGAAAAATATTTAATGTGTTTGGACTACGTATCCATAAATAATATACTCCGTATTTACTTAAAAAAAAAACATAGATTTACAAAATATAGTTTCAGCTGCCCGCTTGGATGTCATTGCGTATGTCGAACCACTAACCTTCTAACTTGCCGTTAAAAAAAATAATAATAAAAATGAAAAAAAAAAAACAAATGGATACAAACAGAAGTCTAGGAAAATTTGTTGCTACATAAAGCATCTAAAAATAGATTCCGATTGGAGGCGGATACATGAAAAAAGAACGAAAGAGTTCTTATTGGTTGCGTATTTTTTTGTTTAGCGAGATTAAAAAAAAGTTAACTTTTTTAATAAAATTAAGAAATTTTTAAAATTGCATGTTCACGATTCTTTGATTAAGAAATGGACACGAGACAACATTGATGTCACAACAAGCGTTTTTTTTTTTTTTTCCAATTTAGATACATGACATCGAACCATCTTAGGATCATGATGTTACATGTAACTATAAGAATATTATAATTTAATTATAGAAAAATATCAAAACAAAAACGATACTTTGCATAAGAAATTATGGATCCTAAGTGTGGTAGTTGGCACCAAAGTGTGATTAGCATAACGATAAAAGTGTTTGTCCTCAACCTTGAAATTAAAAGTTCAAATTTCATAGTGAACATAGATGAATATAAGAGTAGATTAAAATTAACCGTTTAAAAAATGTGGTAGTTGGCGAGTGATATCCTAAGCGAAAAATAAACTATCATTGGGTCGGCCTCTTCATGTATTAAGTTATAAACGTTGAAATATTTGTATATTGAATAATATATTTTGATACAATTGATGCTGTACATGGTGATGTATATATAGCCTATACTACAACTGAATACGTGATATACATGAGATAAAATAGGTTTATTTGAATATGTGTGGTTTAGATAATATTTGATGCTATCCAGTATTATCTTTGGTATTATCCTTCATACGCCCCCGCAAGATGGAGGATCCATCGGAAACTCCAATCTTGGATCGAAGACGAAGAAACGGAGCACGACTCAATGGCTTGGTCAGTGCATCAGCCAGCTGATCGTAGGAGTTGATGTGGCAGACCCGTAAGGAACCATCAGTCACCTTTTCTCGAACAAAATGATAATCCAAGGCAACATGCTTCATTCGCGAATGATAAACCGGGTTAGCACAAAGATAGGTGGCTCCGGTGTTGTCACAATATAAGGTAGGTGGAAATTTGGTGGTGACACCCAAGTCGTGTAGTAAGTTCTGAACCCATGAAACTTCAGAAGCGGCATTTGCTAATGCTTTGTATTCGGCCTCAGTAGAGGACCGGGAGACAGATCATTGACGAGCGGACCTCCATGAGATAACATTGGAACCAAGATAGAGCACATATGCAGTAGTGGAGCGACCGCCACACTCAATTCCTCCCCAATCTGAATCAGAGAATGCTTTAAGGTCCATGGAAGATCCTCTGGTTAAGAAAAGACCATGATAAATTGTTCCTTTCAAGTACCGGAGAACTCGTTTCAATGCTTGCCAGTGAGTCTCAGTGGGAGAGTGCATGAATTGTGAAAGTTTATTCACGGCAAATGAGATATCTGGGTGTGTAAACGCCAAGTATTGCAGGCCTCCCACTAACTTCCGGTACGGTGTAGGATCAACGTTTGCGGTCCCGTCTAAAGCGGTGAGAGTCACTGAGGAGTTTAGTGGCGTAGCTACTTCTTTTGCTCCATCCATGTGAAAGTTAGTCAATAGATCTTTGATGTGGTGATGTTGAGAGAGAAATAAACCTGTGGGAGTGGACATGACTTCGATTCCAAGAAAGTGATGAAGTGGGCCAAGGTCTTTAATGGAGAAACGGTTTGCAAGAGTAAGAACAAAGTGATCAAGAAATGAAGTGTCGTTACCCGTAAGAACCAGATCATCTACATAGACAATAAGGTAGGCAAGGATACCACGTTGATTGTAGATGAAAAGAGATGGATCAGCACGAGATTTTTTGAAATCGAGGGATAAAAGGAAGGTGGTGAGTTCAATATACCACATTCGTGGTGCCTGTTTCAGGCCATAGAGGGATTTCTTGAGTTTACAGATGTGTGAGGGAAATTGAGGGTGAACAAAGCCCAGTGGTTGAGTCATGTACACCTCTTCATGAAGGGTGCCATGAAGAAAGGCATTGTTGACATCCAATTGCCGAAGAGGCCAACGTTTTGAGAGAGCAATTGCAAGAACTGTACGAATGGTAACGGGTTTAGATACATGGCTAAAAGTGTCAAAATAGTCTTTGCCATATTGTTGAAGGAAGCCTTTAGCAACAAGGCGGGCTTTGTATTTTGCAATGGTTCCGTCGGGATTACGCTTGATGCGAAAGACCCATTTGCAACCGATTGGGGAGTGAGAAGAAGGAGGAACCAGATCCCACGTGCCATTTTGCATCAACACATTGAACTCTTGATCCATGGCATGGCGCCAATGTGGGTCTTTTAGAGCTTGAGTGTGTGTATGAGGTTCAACAGAAGGTGGGATTGGATGACGAGAAGCAGAGTTGACAAATGATGGATTATAGTATTTTGTATTGGGTTTGCGAGTACGATGAGAAGGTGGCGGAGTTGGTTGGGTAGTGAAAGAAGCGGACGAAGTTGTGGACATTTGTGGTGATGCGGGTGATTGTAAAGAGGACATGTTAGGTAGTGTAGATGAGGGGTTAAAAGTTGATGTTGTATCAGAAGTGTGGGTTGTAACGACCCGAATTTGTAAATAAATAAAATATGTAAAAATATGATAAATATGGATAAATCATATAAAACACGTGGAAATTGGTTTCGTGTCGTTTGGACACCGTACGAGAAAGTTATGGGCGAAACCGGGTCGAGTCAAAGTTGGAAAAGTGCAGCCCTGGCTGCATAAGGAGTTCGCGACGCGAACTCGAGATAACGATCGCGAACGGATGCCAGGGAGTTTGGCCATGGGTCGCTAAGTAGTTCGCGTCTGGGTCACGATCGCTAAGTATGGCCGAGCATGCAAAGTTAGCGACGCGAACTTAGTTCGCGCCGTGAACTCTGGACGACCAGCATTAAAGACGGGTTGAGCTCATTAATTGCCATATCAAAACCCTAGTTTTCTCTCTTGGCAATTTTTGAGCATAGCATCTGGATTGGGTTGATTTCTTCACAAATCTTTGGTAGATTTCACTCCTAGTGGAAGATTAAAGGTAAATCTTCACTCTTTCATCTTTGTAGCTCAAGATCTATGGATCTTGAAGCTAGGGTTTGAAACCCTAGTTCTTGGGTTGGTGATTTATGGTGAAATAAATGTTGTATACACTTAATAGATGGTATATTAACAAGGGAATCAAGTGTATGGTTAAGATTTGTAAGAATCTTAAGGGTTGGTTAAACCTAGGGTTTGGTAAATCACCATAATTGGGGGAAAGTTGTTAGTAAGTGTTATCTAGTGATGGATGGACACATTAGTAGTAGTAATTGATGTTGATCATATTGTGATATTTGTATTAGGCTTTTGGTGAAGTCTTGGAAAGTTGATTGGATTGAGAAGCAAGAGATTGGGTGTCAAGAACACGGTTTGAGCATCTTATTGCTAAGGTGAGTACGTGTGGACTTTACTGAGTACATAGCCTATGAAATACATTTTATTACTTGTGTTAAGGTCTATTTGCTTAATTGTGTAGACTAGTAGCTAGTAGTTAGTTATACCGATAGTTGTATTGAACTAACTTGTTTGATGATAGACGTGATAGCCGAGAGCTAGATTGACATAACCATCGAGTTATGATATGGTGAGATGATGTGATGATTCGGGGGATCCCCGGTCATGAGGTATGGAATGGGGAGCATTTGGGCGGATCCCCATCGGCCCATTCCATGATAGTAGTCTTGCTAACTGGAAGTAGTCCGGCGAGTAAGGCAGGTATTTGGTAGATTGGGCGATTCCCTCTTGCCTTTACCTTGAAGCTTGTTAATGCGGTGGATCCTCGGTTAATAAGTTAATGTGGTTCCAGTTGGTTGGGGACGTCCCGACAACTAGATATGGTTGCTAGGAAAGCAAAGTATTAGAGTCACAATAGGGTGACTAGATAGATGGATGATCGCTTATATGTTTGTTGTTGCCATTCGGTTGTTATTACCAACTTTGGGTCTAAACCCATGTATCTCACGAGACGTTTTTGTCTCACGTACTCCTTGTTTTGTTTTGCTATGTACTCAGGTTCGGGATCGAAGGCTTAGGTACGCATGGATAGAGATGCGGGACCTAGATTAGAAGAGCACTAGATTGGATTTAGTCTTAGCTTGGTTATGATCTATTTTGTAACACCTACTTTTATACTCTGATTTCATACCAAGGTTTTTGTAAATCCAAATTGAGGATGTTCTTCTATTTATAAAAATGTTTTATTTTGGCCGATTTTTGGTATTAAAATTTGAGGTGTTACAACTTGGTATCAGAGCTATAGTTTAAGTGAATTAGGTTGGATGACCATCCTAGTCTTAGACTGTAGCATTAGGAATATAAGATTCCTTAAGATCATAGGTTGACCTTGAGACTTTATATTAAGTTTAGGGTTGAACCTAGGGGACCGATGAATTTGATATGATTTTGGATATTGAGTCTTATGTGACTAATGGGTTGTACACAAGGTACTAAATGTTTAATGTCTTTCGTATAGTCTTGATTGAAAGAAATGGTGACCACACGTAGGAGTGGTAAAGCCCCGGAGGGCCGTGAGGAGGAAGTACCTCCTGTCGAGAGGGTGGTTGAGCAAGAAAGTCAACCGTCGATGCATCGGGTTGATGAGTCGGAGGTTGGAGCTAATAGGACTCCGGTCACTATGGCGGATCTCCAAACTATTATCGATCAAATCAAGGGAACGGTGGCCGAAGAAGTGCACCGTATTATTGGAGACCGTGAAAGGTCGGGTGGAGACCGTGAATCTGAGGCTAAATCGGAAGAAAGAACCGGGGGTAGTGGCACCGGGGAAGGGAAGTCCTCCACGGGTGGCCAAAGTGATGCTAGGGCTAGGCCCGTTGTGAAAGAAGGTTGTTCGTTTAAATCCTTCATGGCTTGTAAGCCAAATGTGTACTCGGGTAGTTCGGACCCGAAGATAACAATGAGGTGGATCCGAGAGACCGAGAGGGTTATCGGAAGTAGCAAGTGTAAGGATACCGATATGGTGACGTATGCGTCACAATTGCTAAAAGAAGATGCCATGGTGTGGTGGGATATCGTGTATGAGACCCTCGGGAGGGAGGTGGTTGAGAAAATGACGTGGGATGAATTCACCACGAGATTGAAAAAGAAATTTTGTCCCGAAAGGGATTTGGAGAAAATGCACGAGAAGTTCGTGACCCTTAAGAAGGGCGATATGTCGGTGGAGGAATATTCGAGGGAGTTCACGGGGTTGCTCCCGTTTGTTGCTAGAACCTACTCGGATGAGAGGTTGAGGGTGGTCCGGTATGCTAGTGGGTTACCGTGGGACTACCAATTGGAAGTGAAGAGGGCGGTTTCACTCGATGAAGCTATTAGTGCCGCCCGGAGTGTTGAGGAGGTAAATGAGGCACGTGTTGCCGAAAGGGCCCATGTGGGCGAGAAGAGAAAAGCCGAGAGTGGCTCGAGTACTTATAAGAAGGGGAAGTTCACATCGAGCTTCTCTAAGCAAGGTAGTGTTGGTTCGTGCAAGAAGTGCGGGAAGACTCATGCCGGAGTGTGCCGAGGGGAGTCGAAGACTTGTTACAATTGTGGGAAGCCGGGGCATATGGCCCGAGAATGCAAGTCGAAATCATTGGCCGAGATTGAGTGTTTCTCGTGCCACGAAAAGGGGCACTATAGAAATGTGTGCCCGAAGAAGGGAATTGAGTCGATGGTGTCCACGGCTCAAAAGAAAGTGGAACCGGCTAAGGTGAAGGGGCGATCCTTCCAACTTACTCGGGAGGAGGCGAAGGAGGCACACGATGTGGTGTCAGGTATTCTATTCATTAACTCCTTGCCAACTCATATTTTATTTGATTCAGGTTCTAATTATTCGTTTGTGTCCTATGAGTTCGGTTGTAAATTGAATGTGCCGTCCGAAATGTTAGATGAGGTTTATGAGATAGAAGTAGCCGACGGGAAAACGTCTATGGTTGAATGTGTTTATAGAAATTGTGAAATAGAAATAGACGGTAGAAAATTTAAGGTGGATTTGTTGCCCATGGGAATTATGGCGTTTGATGTGGTTATCGGTATGGATTGGTTGGGTATGCACCAAGCCAAGATTTTGTGTGGAAAGAAAATAGTGTCGATTAGGACACCCGAGAATGAGAAGGTGTATGTGTATGGGGAGAAACGACATCATATGCCTAATGTGATTACCGCCATTAAGGCGAGGAAAAGTATATCGAAAGGTTGTGCATCGTTTATTGCCTATGTGTTAGATGGCCGAAAGGAAAAGAAGTCAATGAATGATGTCAAGATTATTCCGGATTTCCCCGAGGTTTTTCCCGATGACTTGCCCGGTTTGCCACCGGAGAGACAAGTTGAGTTTAAAATTGATTTAGTTCCGGGGGCGACGCCGATTGCTCGTGCTCCCTATCGTTTAGCTCCCACCGAGATGCGGGAATTGATGACCCAATTGCAAGAATTGTTAGATAAAGGTTTTATTCGTCCGAGTTCGTCACCGTGGGGTGCACCGGTGTTATTTGTTAAAAAGAAAGACGGTTCGATGAGAATGTGTATCGACTACCGAGAGTTGAACAAGGTAACTATTAAGAACCGTTACCCGTTGCCGAGAATTGACGACTTATTCGATCAATTGCAAGGTGCAAGTTATTTCTCGAAGATTGATTTGAGGTCGGGTTATCACCATGTTCGGGTGAAAGAAGGCGACACCGAGAAGACGGCTTTTCGTACACGTTATGGTCCTTATGAATTTCTAGTAATGCCGTTTGGTCTTACAAACGCGCCGGCTATTTTTATGGATTTGATGAATCGGGTTTGTAAACCGTTCCTTGATAAGTTTTTGATCGTGTTTATTGACGACATTTTGATTTATTCGAAAACCGAAGAAGAACACGAAGGTCATTTGAGGCTTGTTCTAGACGTGTTGAAACGGGAGAAGTTGTATGCAAAATTTTCAAAGTGTGAATTTTGGTTGCGGGAAGTACAATTCTTAGGTCACGTGGTGACGTGTGATGGTATTAAGGTTGATCCGTCCAAGATTGAAGCGGTGTCAAATTGGGAGCCTCCGAGGACTCCTACCGAGGTTAGAAGTTTTCTTGGATTAGCCGGTTATTACCGAAGATTTATACAAGACTTTTCGAGAATCGCGATTCCACTCACGAAGTTAACAAGAAAAAGTGAGAAGTTTGTGTGGGAGAAGAAGCAAGAAGAGGCGTTTAAGTTGTTAAAAGAAAAGTTATGTAACGCACTGATCCTTACGTTACCGGATGGTATGGAAGATTTTGTGGTTTATAGTGATGCTTCGAATCAAGGGCTCGGTTGTGTGTTGATGCAAAGAGGTAAAGTGATCGCGTATGCCTCGCGACATTTGAAGAATGCGGAATTAAGGTACACGACACACGACTTGGAATTGGCGGCGATTATCTTTGCCTTGAAGTTGTGGAGGCATTATTTGTATGGTACTCGGTGTACGTTGTACACGGATCATAAAAGCCTGCAATACGTGTTTACTCAAAAGGATCTTAATATGCGACAAAGAAGGTGGATCGAGTTGATTGCCGATTATGATTGTGAGATTGTGTATCACGCGGGTAAGGCGAATGTGGTGGCCGACGCCTTGAGCCGAAAAGTTTATGAAAATCCGAACAGGGGAATATTAACACGTATAGAAGTCGTCTCGAGTATTATCGAAAGGATCAAGAATGCCCAACGAGAAGTTATGGGGAAAGACGAGCTAAGACAAGAACGGTTAGGTAAGAACCAACATTTTCTCGAAAATGCACAAGGGTTGAAGACCGTGGGTGGTCTTATTTGGGTTCCTAAGTTCGGGGGTATCCGAAAAGAGTTGTTGTATGATGTGCACAAGTCGAAGTATTCGATTCACCCGGGAAGTAGAAAGACGTATCAAGATATGAAACGGGTTTATTGGTGGCCCGAAATGAAGGCGAGAGTGGCCAAGTATATCTCTAAGTGTGCCACGTGTGCACAAGTGAAAGCCGAGCATCAAGTACCGTATGGGGTAGCTCAATCATTAGTTGTACCGGCCGGGAAGTGGGAAGATATAACTATGGATTTCATAGTAGGTTTACCGAAGACGAGTAGAGGTCACGATGCCATTTGGGTCATAGTTGACCGGTTGACCAAGAGTGCACTATTTTTAGCAATTCGGGAAACGTTGCCACTTGAGAAATTGGCTAAGTTGTATGTTGATGAGGTGGTTCGACTCCACGGGGTTCCGTTATCGATTGTATCCGATAGGGACGCGAGGTTTACCTCGAAATTTTGGCGATCTTTACAAGAAGAATTGGGTACAAAGTTGCGGTTGAGCACGGCTTATCACCCGCAAACCGACGGTCGAAGTGAAAGAACGATTCAAACGGTTGAAGACATGTTGAGATCATGTGTGTTAGACTTCGGTGGTAAATGGGATGAACATTTACCGTTAGTCGAGTTCTCGTACAATAATAGTTATCACTCGACTATCAGGATTCCGCCTTATGAGGCGTTGTATGGAAGAAAATGTAGAACTCCATCTTGTTGGTTGGAGGCGGGAGAGACGAAACTCACGGGTCCCGAGATCGTGAGAGTGACAAATGAAAAGATCGGTATTATTCAAACCAACATGAAAGTCGCCCAAGATAGACAACGAAGTTATTCGGGTTTGAAGAAAAGGCCATACGACTTGGATGTCGGTGATATGGTGATGTTGAAAGTGTCACCTTGGAAAGGTGTGATGCGGTTTGGTAAGAAAGGGAAGTTAAGCTCAAGGTATGTTGGACCGTTTAAAATATTGAAACGGGTCGGGCTTCAAGCTTTTAAGTTGGAACTTCCACCCGAGCTTCAAGGTGTGCATGACACCTTTCACGTGAGTTATTTGAAGAAGTATATCGGGGAAGTTGAAAATATTATTCCATTGCAAGAGTTGCGGGTTGACGGTCCGAACCGGTTGATAGAGGAGCCCGAGGCTATATTAGAAACGAAAACAAAGAAGCTTCGGAATAAGGAGATCGAGTTGGTGTTGGTCAAGTGGAAGCATTCACTTGGGCCGAATTTGACTTGGGAAGTCACTGAGGAGTTTAGTGGCGTAGCTACTTCTTTTGCTCCATCCATGTGAAAGTTAGTCAATAGATCTTTGATGTGGTGATGTTGAGAGAGAAATAAACCTGTGGGAGTGGACATGACTTCGATTCCAAGAAAGTGATGAAGTGGGCCAAGGTCTTTAATTGAGAAACGGTTTGCAAGAGTAAGAACAAAGTGATAAAGAAATGAAGTGTCGTTACCCGTAAGAACCAGATCATCTACATAGACAATAAGGTAGGCAAGGATACCACGTTGATTGTAGATGAAAAGAGATGGATCAGCACGAGATTTTTTGAAATCGAGGGATAAAAGGAAGGTGGTGAGTTCAATATACCACATTCGTGGTGCCTGTTTCAGGCCATAGAGGGATTTCTTGAGTTTACAGATGTGTGAGGGAAATTGAGGGTGAACAAAGCCCGGTGGTTGAGTCATGTACACCTCTTCATGAAGGGTGCCATGAAGAAAGGCATTGTTGACATCCAATTGCCGAAGAGGCCAACGTTTTGAGAGAGCAATTGCAAGAACTGTACGAATGGTAACGGGTTTAGATACAGGGCTAAAAGTGTCAAAATAGTCTTTGCCATATTGTTGAAGGAAGCCTTTAGCAACAAGGCGGGCTTTGTATTTTGCAATGGTTCCGTCGGGATTACGCTTGATGCGAAAGACCCATTTGCAACCGATTGGGGAGTGAGAAGAAGGAGGAACCAGATCCCACGTGCCATTTTGCATCAACGCATTGAACTCTTGATCCATGGCATGGCGCCAATGTGGGTCTTTTAGAGCTTGAGTGTGTGTATGAGGTTCAACAGAAGGTGGGATTGGATGACGAGAAGCAGAGTTGACAAATGATGGATTATAGTATTTTGTATTGGGTTTGCGAGTACGATGAGAAGGTGGCGGAGTTGGTTGGGTAGTGAAAGAAGCGGACGAAGTTGTGGACATTTGTGGTGATGCGGGTGATTGTAAAGAGGACATGTTAGGTAGTGTAGATGAGGGGTTAAAAGTTGATGTTGTATCAGAAGTGTGGGTTGTAACGACCCGAATTTGTAAATAAATAAAATATGTAAAAATATGATAATTATGGATAAATCATATAAAACACGTGGAAATTGGTTTCGTGTCGTTTGGACACCGTACGAGAAAGTTATGGGCGAAACCGGGTCGAGTCAAAGTTGGAAAAGTGCAGCCCTGGCTGCATAAGGAGTTCGCGACGCGAACTCGAGATAACGATCGCGAACGGATGCCAGGGAGTTTGGCCATGGGTCGCTAAGTAGTTCGCGTCTGGGTCACGATCGCTAAGTATGGCCGAGCATGCAAAGTTAGCGACGCGAACTTAGTTCGCGCCGTGAACTCTGGACGACCAGCATTAAAGACGGGTTGAGCTCATTAATTGCCATATCAAAACCCTAGTTTTCTCTCTTGGCGATTTTTGAGCATAGCATCTGGATTGGGTTGATTTCTTCACAAATCTTTGGTAGATTTCACTCCTAGTGGAAGATTAAAGGTAAATCTTCACTCTTTCATCTTTGTAGCTCAAGATCTATGGATCTTGAAGCTAGGGTTTGAAACCCTAGTTCTTGGGTTGGTGATTTATGGTGAAATAAATGTTGTATACACTTAATAGATGGTATATTAACAAGGGAATCAAGTGTATGGTTAAGATTTGTAAGAATCTTAAGGGTTGGTTAAACCTAGGGTTTGGTAAATAACCATAATTGGGGGAAAGTTGTTAGTAAGTGTTATCTAGTGATGGATGGACACATTAGTAGTAGTAATTGATGTTGATCATATTGTGATATTTGTATTAGGCTTTTAGTGAAGTCTTGGAAAGTTGATTGGATTGAGAAGCAAGAGATTGGGTGTCAAGAACACGGTTTGAGCATCTTATTGCTAAGGTGAGTACGTGTGGACTTTACTGAGTACATAGCCTATGAAATACATTTTATTACTTGTGTTAAGGTCTATTTGCTTAATTGTGTAGACTAGTAGCTAGTAGTTAGTTATACCGATAGTTGTATTGTTTGATGATATACGTGATAGCCGAGAGCTAGATTGACATAACCATCGAGTTATGATATGGTGAGATGATGTGATGATTCGGGGGATCCCCGGTCATGAGGTATGGAATGGGGAGCATTTGGGCGGATCCCCATCGGCCCATTCCATGATAGTAGTCTTGCTAACTGGAAGTAGTCCGGCGAGTAAGGCAGGTATTTGGTAGATTGGGCGATTCCCTCTTGCCTTTACCTTGAAGCTTGTTAATGCGGTGGGTCCTCGGTTAATAAGTTAATGTGGTTCCAGTTGGTTGGGGACGTCCCGACAACTAGATATGGTTGCTAGGAAAGCAAAGTATTAGAGTCACAATAGGGTGACTAGATAGATGGATGATCGCTTATATGTTTGTTGTTGCCATTCCGTTGTTATTACCAACTTTGGGTCTAAACCCATGTATCTCACGAGACGATTTTGTCTCACGTACTCCTTGTTTTGTTTTGCTATGTACTCAGGTTCGGGATCGAAGGCTTAGGTACGAATGGATAGAGATGCGGGACCTAGATTAGAAGAGCACTAGATTGGATTTAGTCTTAGCTTGGTTATGATCTATTTTGTAACACCTACTTTTATACTCTGATTTCATACCAAGGTTTTTGTAAATCCAAATTGAGGATGTTCTTCTATTTATAAAAATGTTTTATTTTGGCCGATTTTTGGTATTAAAATTTGAGATATTACATGGGTAATGTAGGAGATGGTGTCGGTGACATCAATGTGGTGGTGGTATCGGCTGATGTAGCAGAGGAATTAGGTAGTGATGATGAGAAAAACGGAAATGGAGTGGGTGGTGAGGAGTGTTCCTCGGATCTGATTGTAGTAGGGGCCGGTTGGAGAAAATCATTAGGAGATGGTAAGATTGAGGAAGCCGATAAGCGGTGAGAGGGGAATTGATTGGAAATAAATTCAACGTGACGTGAGTGATAAAGACGATGAATGGTAGGATCATAACATTTATACGCAGATTTGGAGGACGAGTAGCCAAGGAACAGGCATGGACTTGAACGAGGTTGAAGTTTGGACGTTTTATAAGGCCGAAGCCATGGATAACACAAACATCCAAAGGGTTTCAGCTTAGAGTAGTTAGGTGACTGACCAAAAAGACACTCGAAGGGACTTTTGTGAGATAGAATAGGAGTGGGAAGCCGATTGATAAGATAAACGGCGGTTTGGAATGAATGTGTCCAGAAGGTAAGAGGTAGTTTTGCATAGTGGAGTAATGCAAGTCCAGTTTCAACGATGTGACGATGTCGTCTCTCGGCAATTCCATTTTGTTCAGGGGTGTGTGGTGGAGTTGTGTAGTGAGAGATTCCATGGGATTGTAGAAATGGGAGCAGGCCTTGATATTCTCCCCCGTTGTCGCTAAAAAGAGATATGATGGGGAGATTAAAGTATTTTTCAACAAGAAGTTTAAATTGGGGAAAGAGTTTGGCAACGTCACTTTTATGTTTCATGGGGTAAATCCAAGTGTACTTGGAAAAATAATCAACAAATATCACATAATATGTAAACTGATCAATTGAATTTTGAACCGGACCCCATACATCAGAGTATAAAAGTCGGAGTGGTTTGGTTGCAACAAATGAATTTTTACCAAATGGAATTTTATGACTTTTATTGATAGAACAAGAAGGACAATGAACTGATGACAAACTTTTTGAATTAAAACCTAACTTTGAAGCAATGCTTTGAAACACTTTGAGTGATGGGTGACCTAGTTTGTGATGGAGATCGAGTGGGGAGATCCGAAAGGTGAGGTTGAGCTGGAGCTTGGAAGGTAGCTTTGCATGATAAACATCCTCAGTGTTCTCTCCTCGCATTAGACGCGCCCCCGTGCGAAGATCCTTCACAACAAAAAAAGATAGAAAGAATTCCACCGAAACCAGGTTAGTTTTACACAATTTAGCAACTGAAATAAGATTTCGACGTATAGTCGGAACATGTAAAACTCTTGATAATATAAGTTTTTGATAAGGTGTGTGTAAATGTGTGTCACCAATGTGTGCAATATGTAAACTTGTACCATCACCAAGAAGAATTTCATCCGGGCCTCCATATTCTGAAACACTATGGAGATTGGTTCGATCGGATGTGACATGGTCTGAAGCTCCCGTGTCAAAGAGCCATGTGGGAGGAGTAGTTCCAGAGGTTGTCACATTTGCAGTAGGTGAGGAGTTTACGGTAACGTTGTTCTCTCGTAGAAACCGAGCAAGCTTGCGACAATCACGGGTGTGGTGACGGGAAATGGTACAATATTCACAAAAGGAATTGTTGTGATTGTTGCGATTACCTGAGGAGTTATTCCATTGTGGACGACTGTTAGTATTGTTGTTTGGACGGTTGTTGCGATTTCCAGAGAATCGGGATGAGTTGTTGTTGTTGGACCGATTTGATTGGTTTGATTGACGAGAGGTATAGTTGACTGTGGTGAGTGATGATTCGGCTGCATTAGAGTGATCCTTGAGTGTTCGCTCATAGTCTTGTAGTTTGTCGAATAGCTCGGGAAAAGAAAGTGGATTGTCACGAACTTTTATCGCTGCAGCGATAGTGTTGTATTCGTCGCCAAGTTGTGAAAGAATATGAACCATCAAATCTTCTTCAGTGACCGGACTTTGAGCGAGGGCGAGATCATCAGCAATAGATCTCATGTCCTGAAGAAATTCAGCAATAGAACGGGTTCCTTTAGGGTTCTTGACTAATTTAGATTTGAGAGAGATGATTCGCGAACGAGAAGACGATGCAAAACTTGCATTGAGGCGTTCCCATGCTTCTCGAGCAGTGATAGCAGATGATATTAGAGGCTGAATATGATCTGAGCAGCTTCCAAGAATAGCGGACAGAACCATCTGATCTTTGCGATACCATGGAAGATATTGGGGGTTCGATTTCTTGCCATCTTTGTCATCAATCTGTTTGGGAGGAGCAGATCCACTGATGAAATCTTCAAGCTCGAGCCCGATGAGTGTGGACTCGACATGTTTTCTCCATACTGGGAAATTGGTGGTAGTAAGTTTGGTTGTGAGATGTGTTGAGGCAGTGATCTGATTGGAAGACATGGTGGAAGGTGTTTTAGGGATCAATTACTCGTGGGAGTGAAGAAGCTCTGATACCATATAAACGTTGAAATATTTGTATATTGAATAATATATTTTGATACAATTGATGCTGTACATGGTGATGTATATATAGCCTATACTACAACTGAATACGTGATATACATGAGATAAAATAGGTTTATTTGAATATGTGTGGTTTAGATAATATTTGATGCTATCCGGTATTATCTTTAGTATTATCCTTCATATAAGTATCCATATTCATTCCTCTTAAATAATTTGATTCGGTTATCATTCGTTCTAAAGCACGTTAAGAGGAACTAAACCATTGCGTACACTTCTAAAGTTCTGATGTTTAAATGCCTCTTTAAGGAATAAACGTGCATAAGTGTAGTCGATTTATTGAAAAATATTTAACATGAGTTATATGTGGTTAAATCATACAATCGTAACTGAATTAATTACGTGATATTAAACTTTTTAACTTCAATTAACATTACATCGATATTAAAAACTTTAACTGAAATTAACAAAATTATATAGTAAGCAAAATCATGAATAAACATATACGAACCATTAACATTCTAATACGATGCATCCAGAAATACAATAATATTAACCTTTGATCCATAAACGCAAATGCAAACTCAACCTAAACACGATCATTATGCAATAACGATCGCAAAAAGACCAATTACATATCATCAATAAGAAACCGGACATATATTGTATGAGACTCGTATCACTGGAAGATCTAAGATAACGATGAACGGTTTAAAATAAAAAGCTAACAATGCGGGTAATTAAGTATGATCAAGTCCAAAGGAAGGCTCCGATGGCAAACTTTCTCTTTTGATTAAGATCACCAATATTGGTTGGGAGTCCATATTCTTTAAGAAGGCAATCAAGCTTCCATTCGGGCATCTTCTCGTAATCATCTTTTGTGTACCTTGGATAATGAAGTGGCATTTGAAACCCGCAAATATTCTTCTTCTTTTCAGAGGATTCCTTCACCATATTTTGATGATGCCCATTGAGATCTAAAGCTGTTGCAGTGTTGTGGCAAACTATTTGACCCATGTCTCTCTTTGTTTTCTGTTAGAGTATGATATAAACTTATGTGGGCCACCTATTTATAGACCCCCAAGTTTTATTTTTAACGCACCCAATCTACTTTAATTTGTACATAACGGGACTTGAACTCATAACCATTAAATCATGGGCAACACCTTAAACCAATCGAGAGGGATGGAGAATGCAACTCGGAGAAATGAATGAACAACGCCTATCAGTATCTAGTTTTCTAGAATGGTGGTAATCTATTTTGGACAGACCCACACAATTAATGGAAAATAATATGGATGGGTCGGGTCCGGATCTCATAATAGCTTAAAATGGGTTTGTGTCAATACAACTGGCAAAATTAATCTATTTTTACATGACTTTGAATTTGTCTATTTTTACTTATTAAAGACTTCAAATATAGTATGTTGGTGATTTGTATCCTCAATATAATTTAAGTGTAATGAAATAAATTTGTTGACAAAATATAATCTTAATAAATATTGAACAAGTAATGGTGGTGCGGAGTGCGCACTTGTTTGATTTTATTCTGATTAAAATATACTAACTCAATCAAGTGTGACCCCGAGAACGGGGCCAACGAGCAGCGCCCCTGGCGGGGTCAATCAATTTTGAGATTCAAACCTAGTTTTAGATCCAGAGAATCCGACCCGATTTTTGGAAGCTTTGGCCGGTTTGAACTGCTTTATGGCAATTCTTATCATTTATGTAGAAATTGGTGAAAAGATTAGTTTTGGTCATCTATGTCACTGGTACGAAATTCTTAACATATATTAATTCTCTGTTGTTTTGAAAAATTCTGATTTTATTCTATTGGAAATTTCGTTAATACCAACGAAATACTATAATATAAAAGTGAATTCACATAACTTCAGAGAATCTAAATTCGAAAATTCCCAAGGAGTATTTATCGTGTTGGATTCTACCAATTACTAACAACGTATTTGAAGTTAATTTGAACTTCACATAATATATCATTTAATTTACACAACATGTATACCCTAATTTATAAGATGGTTAAAGTCGAAAGTATTTTACTTTTTTCGAAAAATGACAAAGAGTATTATGCCTAAAAGGAACCAAAATTAATTACATCCCTCCAAAAATAAATTAATTTTCAAATTTTACAACTTTCTATAATAAGATAATATTACTCATTTCATCCGAATTGTCTATATTTCAATTTTAGTTTATCCAAAAATAATTATCTATTCGTAAATTTCAACAAATCAAAATATATTTAAGTGAAAATAAAAAAATTTGAATGATGATATAGTATAATTAATATATATTTTTAACCATGTGTTTTTGTTTAGTGGACTATAATATTAGGATGGAGGGAGTAAAATAACAATATACGTAGGACCTAACTCAAATTCACAATGTAGGCTAGTGTACGGTTCAAGAACCGAACCGAAACGCACCCTTAATTGAACCGAACCGAGAACTGAGAAAATGGTTTTGGCCGAACTAATGACTGAACCGATGACGCTATCGGAACCGAACCAAGAAAGTTTCTTTGACTTTTTTCATTTTTTCTCGGTTTTGGACCGAACCGAACTGCTAGGAACCGAGAACCTATTTTACATTAAAATTAGAACAGGTAACCAAACCAATATAACTCGGTTCGATCTGATTCGATTATGCAATTCAGATATGTTTTCAGTCTAATTTGCACATACCTATCACAATCTACAATCTATTTTTAAGTTTACATAAATTGCCCTCCAATATTGTAAATCTCATTTTTATGATTTCCAAGATCTTAAGAATATGCAAAGAAAAATAAATTAATAAATAATTGACCACTAACCGTAATCTCCCAAATTAAGGATCATAAAGAAGTATTTTATTTTTCGGTTTTATGCAAAATTTTGCAATTCTTCTTACTTCTTTTTTCTATATGAACACAAAAAACTGTAAGGAAATGATAAGGCTCCGTTTGGTTACAGAAAACGGTTTTCATTTTCTATGAAAAGTTTTCAAGGGAAAAAAATAATTTTCATTTACAGTTTTCCATTAAATTTTTTGAAAACGCGTTTGGTTCAAAACATTGAGTTTTCATTATCCAATTTTTGAAAATTAGAAAACTTGTTTGGTTGTGTATTTTCCACATGGTTTCATTTTCTATTTTTTGTTATTTTAAATAATACAATATACAACATATTTGCTCTTTCATCAACCCACCTTCCACATCTGCATCCACGGTCCACTCACCCCACACCCTACAACCGACACTCACCCACCCCTAACCCCCCCCCCCCCCCCCCCACCATCCCTAACCACCATATTTATCGTCGGGCTACATTGTTATTTCAACTAAATAAGTATTTCATCAACTAAAATAGACAATCTTTTGTATACTTGCAACACGTTACCTGTATCCATTAGCAATTTTAAAGTAAAACATGTATGCAATAAGATTCGATTCAAATGACAGTGAATATATGCCATTATACAATGTCTTTGTTGTCAACTTCATTCCTTAATATACTTGAACATATCCAACTCATTTGTTTGCATTTGATAGTTTGTTATTTTCAGGAAATGGGTTTGGTGACGTATATTCGTATCCAATTGCATGACACATTAGTATAATATTTTTGTGTTTGTATATGAAAGTTGTAACGACCGTAATTTTTATATTCGCACTATTTAATCGGGATTTATACGAATTAAGTAATTTATGTTAGAATATGTTTGCCGTCGTATTATATTGAGTGTTTGACTATTTGGGACTCGAAATAATCAAAAAACGGGTCAAGACTTGGTTAGAAACAAGTTTGGAGATCAAAAGATTGGCTTAGACATGCAGCCCTCGCGATGGGAGCTCGACGGGAGCTGGGCGCGAGGAAGGAACAGGGAATTTGGAAGTTCGGTGGGAGGATTTTTCGTGCTGGGGTCGCGATGGGAGCTCGGTGGGAGAATGCACGGGCCTGCATATAAGTCGAGGCCGCGTAACCTCGCGATGGGAGCTCGATGGGAGCCATGTCTGGACTATATAAAAAGTCGATTTTTAGGGTTTTACCTTCTTGACCTTTTGTTTGACACCTTTACCATTTGGCACTCCTTGGCTAGGATTGGTTTTACCCTTTCCTTTACCACCATGCCCTTTTCTCTTCTTGCCACCACCACTGCTATTACCGATCATTAGAACATCCTTAGACTTAGTCCCCAAACTCAATTCAGCTGTCTTGAGCATGGAATGTAGCTCAGCAATGGATTTCTCCGTATTATGCATATTGTAGTTGATTACAAAGGGCTTGTAGTCATCAGACAATGAATTAAGTATAGTGTCTGTTGCCATTTGCAACGGTATGAGGTGACCAAGTCTAGCCAGGTGATCCATGTGCCCGTTCATTTTCATGACGTGGGCACTCACCGGTGTTCTTTTGACCATCTTGCAAGAGTTGAAGGCTCGATTGATGTCGAACCTCTCAGTGCGAGCTTGCTCTTGAAATGAATCCCTAAGTTGCTGGATCATCTCAAATGCAGGCACATCCATAAGTCCCGCTTGTAAATCTGGACTCATGGTTGCGAGCATCAAACAGCTCACATCGAGCGCATCACTGACATGCTTATCATAAGCTTGCCTTGCTTCAGCTCTAGCATTCGCGGCAGGGACATTTGGTACTGCTCTTTCCAAGACATACCACTTTATCTCATGCCTGAGTACAATGCGAAGATTGCGCTCCCAATTGAGAAAGTTTGACCCAGTCAACTTGTCTTTTTCGAGGATTGAGCGAAGTGAGAGATTGTTGTTACTTGTCGTTGTGGTTGTTGCTACGATCTACAAATCAAACCCAGTTTAATTAGTAATCATCAATAAATATTCTCTAAAATATATTATAAACCCATAATTAATATTTTAGGCCTAGGATCCATATATCACATTCTCGCCGCAAGGTTTGGGCACTTCCCGACGAGACATGCTATTTCTGGTAGGTAACATCCTTACCGATCGTATCAAGACTTGACACGATTCCTAGGGGTCGTAAAATCTTTAGACTTATAACTTATTACAACTTTGTACAATATAATTGTACATTTCTAAGTTAGTAATAAAGTCTAGTATGTTTATTCTACTCAAGTACTTTTTGGGCCGGGACTCCCGATTATCACCAAAGTAGATCAGACCATCTAAGACAGTGCGATGTTCTGCGCCGGGACTCCCGATTATCACAGAACCTTACGCACCCTAACACTAGCAATGAGTTGAATCCATATCTAAGGTTCTTTATCCTTACAATATGAATATCGTTGAACAAGTGAGGTGTTCCATTAGGTGGATAGTACTTAGATCTAAGATTTTCTTGGGTTTGTTTAAGTCTTGAACTAAACTTAAACCTTATTACAATCTTAATTCTTATTTAAAATTTGTGACTTGTGAATTCAAGAATTCTACAAGACACCTTTTTAAATCTTAAGAACTTATCTTTGAAACTTATAGTTTCAAGAATTGCGCGACTTATATGTATACCTAAAACGAGGCGTACAAAACGTTTTACTAGGTTTTGTAAAAAAAAAAAACCTTATCTAGAATAAAACTTACTTGTTTTATCTTTCTTGAAAAACTTAAAACCTTATGTTAAACTTTCAATTCTTTTACGATTCACAAACTTGAATCATAAATCTAGTTTAACACACCTAGTTTTTCATATGTCTAATAATGAAATTAAACATTTGTTTTGACTTACTAGATTCCACCAAGACTTATGTCTTGACGACATATTTATAAACTTTGTGATTTTCTTGTGTAGCTCCCACTAGCTCCAACAACTATGATGGAACTTAAGCAAACACAATCACCGGTCTATATTTGGTGAAACTAATAACCTTATTATATAAAGAATATATATAATAATTCTTAGTTTGTTTAAACCTTTCTTACATTTAACTTAAACTAGTTAAATATAGGTTCTAAAGTTATCTTGTTATTTAACCCTTGATCATTAATCTATTATCTTACATGACTTGTAAAATACTTATATTATACTTGTATAACTATCTAGTTATAATAACTTATAACTTTATACACCTTATAATACTAATATATAACTTTGTATATTTCTAGTTCATCATATAATCTCAACTTGAACAATTTCTAGTTATAATGAAATCATAACTTTGTACTTTCTAGTTTTAATTATATAATCAACTTATACAATAACTAGTTATATTATTAATCTTTAAGATCAAAAACAACTTTATCTTTTAGTGTTCTATTTAGTCTTATATTTAACATATATATATATATAAATTTTTCTTTTTAAAATAAACTTGTAACATTCTAATAAGAATACTACATCTAATTTATACGTATGTATTTTAACTTAAACTAATTAAAATACGTATAAACTTATTATTCCTTTTTAAAAATTCATTTTACCTTTTTAAATCTTTAAAACCCGAAAATTTATATATGTATATATATATATATATATATATATATATATATATATATATATATATATATATATATATATATATATATATATATATATATATATATATATATATATAAATATATAGAAGTGGGATCGAGTGAGGAATCTTTTTTCGCTGAGGACTGCGAGGACAAATCTAAGCCTTTAATCCATAAAAATTAATGGCTATGATTGAATGTGAAAAAGATAAACAATAGTTGAAGTTTGGGGGGTTTTGTGTAAAGTTTACCAAAATAATAGGGGGAAAAAGAAAATTTAGAGGGTTAAAATAGTCATTTGCAAACACTTTTTCTCTCCTAGTGCCACATGTGAAGCCTTGATTTGATGGGTTTTTTTACCCATACCTTTGTTTTTCGGTCATAACTTTTTTTTTCTTTGTAAAAAAAAAACTAAAAATGCCAAAGTTCTTAAAATTAAATTATCTACAAAATGAGTATAGTCATGAAATTTTGAAAAAAAAAACCCGGATAAAATTTTGGATCATTTTGTTAAATTTGGATCATTTTGTTAATTTTGGATCATTATCATAATTTTGGATCATTTTGTTATTTTTGGATCATTGTTAATCTTGCATAAACATAATTTTGTATAAATAATTAGTCAAATAATATATCATATATAATTTTAGATCATTTTGTTCATTCATAGTCATTTTGTTTACTTTGTACTATTGTTAATTTTTGGATCATTTTGTTACTTATGGATCATTGTCAATTTTGTTACTCATGCATGTATACATATATGTATAGATAACACTTATGTATACATACATGAAAACATATACATATATGTATACATGCATGAACGACATCCATGCAAACCAATATTTGGGAGTCCCTCATCAAATACATTAATGTGTCTTTTATGATCATTTCATTTCAAAAATCAATGGTTTAGATTGAGTTCTGCTGGTTCTGTAGCCTTAATTGGTTCTGAAACTAATTCAACCCTATATATATATATATAGGGTCCGATTCAGCGCAGAACCGTTTAAAGGTGCAGAACCGCAGAACCATCCTAACATCCAATGTTTTCTATGTTATACATTAATTTGCATTTTCATACACGCTATAACACATTTATACATTCAATGTTTTCAATTTTTTATACACATAATATATAAATATATTTATATATTATTTGTATAAAAAATTGGAAACATTGGATGTTAGGATGGCTACAACGTGTATGAAAATTTACAGCTTATGTATAGCATAGTAAACATTGGATGTTAGGATGGTTCTGCGGTTCTGCAGCTTTAAATGGTTCTGCACTGAATCGGACACTATATATATATATATATATATATATATATATATATATATATATATATATATATATATATATATATATATATATATATATATATATAGGGTTGGATTATATGCAGAACCCTTTTAAGGTACAGTACCGCAGAACTAATTTTCAACCAATCAGATTTAAGATAATACAATTTAATTAAATATATTTATGTAAACTAGATTCATAGCCCGCCCGACTGGGCGGGCATGCTTCAAGAGATATATTAAAGAAAAATAATAATAAATATTATACTTTCTAAATGACATAAGAATCTATAGTTGTAATGATAAGTTTGTACAACTTTTGATACATGAATAAATGTTACAGAAAATTTATAAATGAAATAATACTTCTTTGTAAACGACATTTATTGTTGAATTAGTGTAATATTTGTCACAACAAAAAACCTTCAATCCGTTCTTGTTTATGGGTTTAGTGTTGCAGAATTTATGGGAAATATATAATGTTGGAGATAGAGATGTAAATGTTATAAACATTCCTATAATTTCGTTTTTTAGTTTATGGAATATCATAAAGTGAAGTTTTGGTAACAAATCAACGTATTTATTGAAAATAAGTATTGGTAATAAATTCATTAAAAATAAGTATTGGTAACAAATCAACGTATATAGAGGAAGATTTAGTCTTGAAGATGCCAAGTGGCATTAATGGGCAATTACACGTGGCATTGACAGCCAATGAGGATGCTTTAAAGTGATGAGTTGTCAAACAAAACTCAAATCTAGGCCTCATATATAGAGAAAGATTAGTTTATGGAATATCATAAAGTGAAGTTTTGGTAACAAATCAACGTATTTATTGAAAATAAGTATTGGTAACAAATTCATTAAAAATAAGTATAGGTAACAAATCAACATATATAGAGGAAGATTTAGTCTTGAAGATGCCAAGTGGCATTAATGGTCAATTACACGTGGCATTGACAGCCAATGAGGATGCTTTAAAGTGATGAGTGGTCAAATAAAACTCAAATCTAGGCCTCATATATAGAGGAAGCTTCGTAGGGGTATATTAGGAACTTTAAGAAATCGATTATTATGGTAATTGACGATTTTTAAAAACTTTCCTAAAAATATGGAAACTTAGTTTTCACTCATAATATACATTTAATAATGAAATTTATATTATCCAATTTACAGCATTCGTGTTCCTAGACAACATCAATGTATTCCTTTTAATATATATTTTTTTGCAGTATTTTGCATTATTACATTAATGTTTTGCTTATTTAATACTTTATATATTCATGTTCAATCAACTTAATGTTTCAATAATTGCTTCCAAAATATTTATAAAACAATGAATTCAAAAGTTATACGAATGGTTTGCTTCCAAAATACATACATGTATTCTACACAAATAACATCTATGTACCAAACCCTGTAACACTTATATTATTACACGTCCATGAATCAACTAAAACCCAGAAACTGAAGCAAATTTATCTCTAATATATATTCATAAAAAAATGAATACAAATGTTATACAAATGGTTTGCTTCCAAAATACATACATGATTTGCTTCCAAAATACATACATGTATTCTACTTAAATAACATCTATGTATCCATATAACATCTATGTACCAAACACTATAACACTTATATTATTGCACGTCTATGGAAATAACACTAATAAACAAATAATTAATTCTAAACTGCAAAAAATTTTCGTAGGGGAATACAACTGATGGTCGAGATAAAGGAGATTGTGGTGTAACAATATCTTCATTTGTTTGTACAAAAAATGAAGCACCCCAACTTGTGTTTTTTGGTTCTTCATGACTGTAAATCCCTTTTCTCCATGACTGTGGTTTCGTTTGTAAAACAAATGAGCAACAAAGGAAATCAAGGAGTTAATCAAAAATATTTCTTCCTGGATCACGAAATCAAAAAGCAAGAATATGAAGGTCTCATATTGAAATCAGAGCAAGACAGTCAGAACAAGACACTAAGAATCGAAAATTTTGAAATCGAAACCATCAGACCTACCTGATATCACGAGTCGGATTCAGGAGATGATTTCTTCGCCGGAGTAGTTTATCTGGGCAGCCACCGTCGCCGTTTCAGACTCGGCGATGGAGTTCGCCATGGGAGAGAGGGCATTTAATTCAGCCGGTCATGTCGATCAACAAAAACGACGATGGGGTTCGCCAGCGGTGGCTGGTGGCAGGGATAAAGGCATGGTTGAGTGATCGTAATTCGTGTAGAGAGAGAAATGTAGAAGAATGGTTAGATTTAGGGCTAAATCTTGGGAGAGATCTGTTCAAAAAAATCGTGGGAGAGAGAGCGTAATCATAGCATTTAACACGTATATTTCTTTCTTCACAATTACATTTTTACCCTTTTTATTTAATTATTTCTAAAAATAAAGCTTGGTTTATTTACCAAATTGGCACAAGTAATCTTAGCCTTTAATTTTAAAAATAAAGGGTCTAGATTGAGTTCTACCAGTTCTGTAGCTTTAAATGGTTCTGATTTTAATTGTACACTATATATATATATATATATATATATATATATATATATATATATATATATATATATAGTGGAGAGTTATATAGAGAACCCTATCTTTTGTCTATAACTCAATCTAAACAATTGATTTTCAAAATCAACGGATCATGGAAGATACATGAATGAATTTGATGAGGGACCCTCAAATATTGGTTTGCATGTAGGTAATTCATGCATGTATACATATATGTTATCACGCATGTATGTTATTCATGTATGTATCATAAGTGTTATTTGTGCATGTATGTTTTTCAGTATTTTTGATGTTTTTTTAAGTATGTGTTTGATTTGGGTTAAATGTTATTGGTTTACATATGTATTTACTAAATTCTAATTGGTTAGGTGGGTTATTTTGTGTTACACATGAAATATGGGTTCTCTATATAACTCGACCATATATATATATATATATATATATATATATATATATATATATATATATATATATATATATATATATATATATATATATATATATATATATATATATATATATATATATATATATATATATCTTGTTAATTCCTTAAACTAAAAATTAACACTTCTTTTAATCCTTATTAATTAAACCCTAATCTTGTTCTTGATCAATCAAAACTAGGGTTTTGACTTTCTTGATCAAAGACATTATTTATTAAAAGATTAATTCTAATCAATCCTATTTAAACAATAAACTTTATTTAAATTCTAAGATAGATTATAACTTTAATAAATTTATTTAAACTCTTTAATTTAAACCTTATAGACAATAAACTTTGTCTAGATTTCTAGGTTTAAAGAACTAGTCTTAATAAATCTATTAAAATAATAATTAAACCTATTAAACACTTGTTTAATTATCTAGGTTTTAGATTATTACCATAATTAATTCTTTTAAACAATTAAACTCAACTAGTTTAATGTTCTTGGTCCTAGATTATATCTAGGGTTTTCGAAAAATTCTCTTAAAGTCTAGGAAACTTTTCCACCAATTAAACTAAGCTAGTTTAACAAACTTGGTGTCCAAGAAACCCCCATAATCACGAAATCTTTTAAAAAAAAGGAAAGAGTCCTTTTTCGATCAATTAAACCAAAACTTGGTTTAACATACTTGATCCTAGATTTTGAAGATTATGTAATTAAGGAAAGAATCCTCTTGATCAAAATTTTTGACAATCTTGATCCTAGGGTTCTTCATAATTCCGAAAATACTAGGGTTAGGGAAAAGAAGCCTTTTGATCAATTAAACAAATCTTGTTTAACATACTTGATCCTAGGGTTCTTTGCCTTACACGAAATTTCTAGGGTTTTCTAGAATCCTTTTGACCAATTAAACTTAACTAGTTTAACATACTTGGTCCTAGGGTTCTTACCCTTTTTCGTTAATTAAGAAGAAGAAAAAAAGATAAAAAAAAAAACTTTAATAAAAAAAGATAAACAAACAAACTTTGTTAACCTAGTTTAGATGTCTAAACCAACGCTCTGATACCACTGAAGGGTTTCATTGACACTAATTGACCACTTGGGTCAACCTCCCAGATCACTTGGTTCGAACCATACTGACCAAGAACATGAACTTGTTCTTGGCCGGTTAAACCATCTAACTAATTTAATGCCTAGAAGTGGAAGTGGGATTAAACTTAATCCTTAAACCCTAAAGGATTGGGATATTGGAAATCTAGATTAGATTAACAAGGAAGAAACCTTGTACAAAAAACTCGAACACTCACATACCCTTGTGGTATTCGACGGCCAACCAAGAACCCTAGGGTTCTTGGTGGTCGAATTCGGCCAAGAGGGGAGAAGGGAGAAAATGGTTTCCCAAAAGAAATGGTTTTCATTTACAGTTTTTCATGAAATTTTTTGAAAACGTGTTTGGTTCAAAACATTGAGTTTTCATTTTCCAATTTTGGAAAATTAGAAAACTTGTTTGGTTGTATATTTTCCACATGTTTTCATTTTCTATTTTTAGTTATTTTAAACAATATAATATACTTTAAAATACAATATATAATATATTTGCTCTTTCATCAACCCACCTTCCACATCTGCACCCCCACACCCTACAACCGACACCCACCAACCCCCCCCCCCCAACCCATACCACTACCCCTAACCACCATATTTATCGTCGGGCTACATTGTTATTTCAACAAAAAAAAATTAACTAAAATAAACAATCTTTTGTATACTTGCAACACGTTACCTGTTTCAATTAGCAATTTTAAAGTAAAAACGTATGTAATAAGATTCGATTCAAATGACAGTGAATATATGCCATTATGCAATCTTTTTGTTGTCAACTTCTTCATTCCTTAATATGCTTGAACATATCCAACTCATTTGTTTGCATTTGATAGTTTGTTATATTCGTATACAATTGCATGACATATTAGTATAATATTTTTGTGTTGGTATATGAAAGCAACAAAGTAAAAATGTAGATAACCACTTGCAAGTAATTTTAAGTTCATGAAGCCTATTGTATTGGCTATTTTAATTTTGATTGTCTCCTCCCGTCACTATTAAGTGAGGCAAACATGTAGTAATGGTATCAAGATTGCAAACGTCTTTGATGACGTTGCAAGTATTTTACCCATAACATATTAGCAATTGAATCTCTAACTTGAAGCATTTCATCTTGACGAGTCATATCCAAACGAAACCCTTCTTGAACCACATTTAAAACCCTCTTCAAGGACTTCAATATTTTCATCACCAAAGGTGGTGAATAAAGTGTCTGCCCTATCTTCCATCCTTATGTAGTTATGCAATGCACAACATGCATGCGGAATTAACATTTGACGCCTTAACGGGTAGTTTGGTATATCTTTTAAAATGTGAAATCTTGTTTTAAGAACACCGAATGCCCGTTCTATGACATTCGAATGGATGAATGCATGAAATTGAATAAACAATTCCTAATATATGATCTCGATTCACGGAAACTTTGCATAAGGATATGAACTAAATTGAGTATTGTAAGGATATGCATATAATTCCATAATAATTTACTTTGTCCAAAAAAATTGATACGGCAACCATATAATTGATTTTCTCCTAAAAATTCCACCATTACAATTATTCAAGTTCAACGAGTGCTATGTTAATACTACCTCCGTATCAAAATAAGTGATACATTTAAAGAAACATAATTTTTGAGACAAAAGATTAGAAAGTAGTTTCAAATAAGGTAAGTTTTAGAAGTGTATCAAATATTTAATTTGATACACCCCTAAATAGAAAGTGTATCACTTATTTTGATACAGAAGTAGTAATATCTTACTAAAAGTTTTTATTACTTATCGCAGAACAAAAAAATTTATAATTATCCTTATAATATGTTGTTAACATAGTATATAATTATTCAGCTCTAAGTTATATACAAAATATATATCAATTAAAAACCAGTTTAAAAAAATAATTTAATTCTAAATATTTCGGTCCACCATTAAAATAATATAGTATAGAATTTTCGAAATCCTTTAATAAATAAAGATTTAAATCATTAAATTAATACGTACTTCCTTAATTACTTATATCAAAGAAATTTTATTTGAGTATAGAATTATTTGAGGTGTGAGTGTGTTTGTGTGTTGGGGATGGGGTGGGTGGAGTGGGGTGGAGAGCGGGTATGTGTATATTTTAGAAAATTTTAGAAATAGCAAAATATGGAAAACAATAATAATCACTTTTTAAAAATTTTCAAAATCCTTCACAAATTTGAAAAACAAAAAATTTTCATTTTCTTGGAAAAATTTGGAAAACTCATGGAACCAAACACGTTTTCCGAACTTTATGTTTTCTTGGAAAAATTCCCCGGAAAAGTGGAAAATTTTCCGTAACCAAACGGAGCCTAAACTTCTTATGCAAAAATAATTAAAAACTCAGAAAAAAAGGTAAACATTTTGTGATTAATTTATTTACTATGTAGTCATTTCGAGATTAGAGATAGATATTGATTCAAATTAAATATACTCTTCTGATCAATATAAGTGTCCAAAACAAATGACGAGATTAAAAAAAATAGAATAGTAGATTCCACGTATCATTTATTTTATAGGTAGAAAAATTTAGTAGAAAATTATTGGAAAAATTGTACATGATCTCCGCTCAAAGTTTTGTGAAAATCTCGGTTAACTTTGGTCCTGAATTCGCCACTGCCCGTATGGCCGGTTTGATGCCGGGTTCGCCAATGTAGTAACCTATTTAGGGTGAGTAACAAATAGCTCAATTAGTTGATACGTACATAGCTCAATGAGAACGTTAGGAAAAGTGTTGGAACAAAATCACAGATCAACTTATTACTGATGCTGCAGTTAATACTGATCATACTTAGTACTGATGGGGCAGAATTACTTAGTACTGATGAAGTTGATACTGGTGAAGACTATAACTAAATTACTACTGATCATGCACATATTGAAGATATTACTGATCAATAGTAGTTACTACTGACGTTAAATCTGGACTTACTACTGGTCACCAAAGTTACTACTGACGTTACTTATTTACTACTGGTGATTGCAGAATACTACTGATGAACGTATATGGAACATATCGAGTCCGAGATCTTCGTAGAGATAGTTATAGCATGTAAATCAATGTATATCTATAGAATTCAAATGTAAATCAAGTCCTAGAATAACTAGGGTAAATAGTTTAGCTTCAAGGACTATTATAAATAGTTCCTTACGAATTGTAAACGTACGTGTGTATTGTTAACTTGATAATATACATTGAAGCTTTTTGTGAAACTGTGTTCTTAATATTTTCGTTTATTATTTACAGTTCATTGTTCTTAATATATTGATATAGTGTTGATCCGCTGCAACTTCTATAATCAATTAGATCTAAGGTGTTTATTAACTTCTTCATAGTTAATCGATCCTGACAAGTGGTATCAGAGCTTATTGGTTCTAGATCTACTATTTGTTAAGAACAACAAAAAGTTTTAATCTTTAAAACACACACATTATTAATCATGACTGATAATAATGAAAGCACTCAGGCCAACAAAATCCCTATACTCACTCCCAATAACTTTGGGATGTGGAAGAATCGTATTAAGCAATACATGCTTATTACAGATTATTCCATGTGGAAGTTGTTCTTGAAGGAAACAAAACTGGTCCTGGTCAAGCAAGCAGCTCTGGAACTGAGGCAGACAAACTTAAATGTGAGAAGGAGAAGAAAGACAAGGGAATCGAACTCAAAACTCTAAGCACTCTCCTACTGGCCATTCCTAACGACTATCAACATCTCTTCGTTGAGTATGATGATGCAAAGGTGCTTTGGGAAGCACTGGAGAAGAGATTCGTTGGGACCAAGAGCACCAAGAGGAACATGAAGTCTATTCTCAAACAAGACTTTGAAAACTTCAAAGGAAAGCCCAATGAAACACTCACTCAAGTGTTTGACAGATTCAACAAGCTAATTGGTGAACTTAACCAAGTTGGGGTTAAGATGGATCAAGAAGATGTCAACATGAAATTCCTAAGGTCTCTTAGTGAAGAATGGGCCATGTACACAGTGGTATATAGACAAAGAGATGCTCTAGAAGAAAAGAAGTTAGATGAACTCTACAATGATCTCAGAGTATTTGAAACTGAGGTAAATCAAAAGAACCCTTCTATTTCTTCTAATAATGCTGCATTTGTCTCTAGTACAGGTCTAGGTCAAGAAACTACCATAGGAAAGGCTGCAGATTCTGAGGATGCTGCAAGAGAATCCTTTTTCAATAGTCATGTGCATACTGCACTGATTAGTGATGACTTGGAACAATTAAATCCAGATGATCTCGAGGAGATGGATCTTAAATGGCAAATGACTATGCTGAGCCTAAGAACCAAAAGGTTCTTAAAGAGGACTGGTAGGACAAGTCTTAACTTCAACAAAGGTGACAAAGCTGGATTTGACAAAACTAAAGTCAAATGTTACAACTGTAACAACCTTGGTCACTTTGCAAAAGAATGTCCTCAGCCAGACAAAAGATCAAAATCAACTGCTCTTGTTTCACAACAAGGACAAAGATATGACTGGAGCTTTCAAGCAGAAGAGCATACTCAAAATCAAGCTCTCATGGCCTTTACTGACAACAAAACTAAGGTAAAACCTAAACCTTGTACTTCTGAATGTGCTAAAATTGTTAAAAACTTAGAAAAAGAAAACACTAAATTAAATGAAGACTTAGCAAAAGCAGTAAGAAGAAATCATGAGTTTGATGGTGTGATTACTGATCAAGAACATCAGATAAAGGTGTACCAGATGATAGATCAACGGATAAAGGAAGAATTACTTCAAGCAGTAGATGAGAAAGAATTTTATGAATTAAAAAATAAAGAATTAACAAGTAAATTAGAAGAATGTCAACTTGAAATTGAACAAAATAAATTAACAATTAAAAAGTTTGAAAGAAGTACTAAAATTCTTGATGAACTAACTAACAATCAAACTACAGAAAAAGTTGTTCATGGGGTGGGATATCATGCTGTACCACCTCCATATAAAATCATTCCACCACTTAAAAACAGTTCAGAAAGAATCATTAATGAATTAAAAACTGAAAATCAAACTGAATCACATAATGAAACATCTGAATCAAATGACTCTTCTGATGATGATCAATCAATTGAATTTACAATCTCTCAAACTGAATCTCCAAAATCAATTGATACAAGTTTTCACACAGCACAAAGTCCAAATGAATCTCCTAAATATGATGCAGAAAATGTACCAAAAATTTTAAAAAGGGGAAATCAAAGAAATAGAAATCAACTCTTAGAACAAAGAAAAATCATAAAGGCTCAAGATAATAAATTAAAATGTGTTATTTGCAACAAAGTAAATCATTTAGCAAAGGATTGTCACTTCAATCTAATAAACTGCAAAGAGTTAAGGGAATTTAAAATCTTTAAAGAAAAAGCAAAAACACAGAAATTAAAAGATACTACTGGTCCTTCAGTAGTAAATAAAACAAAAACTCCAATTGCTGAAACACCAAGATTTGGAAGAAGTGCACCAAGGTTTGTGCATAACAGAAGAGTTGGAAGCCCAAAGAACAGCAATTACTTCAAGAACAATGGAAAATCCAATCAAAATAAACAATATTTTAAGTTTTCCAACACCAGTAAAAACTTTAACAATTTTACTACTGGTGTTAACCCTAATTATAATGCTGTATGGTATCAGTACAAAAACACTACTGGTAAAAACCCTAATTACAAAAACACTACTGCTCCTAAACCAACTTTCAAATATACTACTGGTGTCAACCCTAAAAACACTACTGGTCATTCTAAACATGGTAAGTACCCAAATACTACTGGTCCATCAGTAGTAAAGTATTCAAAAGCTAAAAATCATAGGTATAAACAAAGATCAGTAGAAAATTCAAACACCAGTAACATTTTTAAAAGGGCAGTAGTAAATCTAAACACCAGTAATAAACAGGTATGGGCACCAAAAATGTTTAAAGTTAAATCCCCAAAGGCTTATTTCTCAAAGGATGAACCCAAGACATACAAAGCTTGGGTTCCCAAACTTAACTGATCCTTTACTCACTTGTGCAGAGCATTCAGATCCCAGAAGAAGGAAGAACATGGCATATTGATAGTGGATGCTCAAGGCACATGACTGGAAATCTGCAAATTCTTAAAGATTTCAAGTTATTTGATGGAGGATATGTGGCCATTGGTGAGAACCCAAAGGGAGGTAAGATTACAGGTAAAGGTACTGTTACTAATGGCAAAATTACCTTTGATGATGTATTTTATGTAGCTGAACTAAAATACAATCTTGTCAGTGTGTCTCAAGTTTGTGATAAAAAGAACAAAATTCTTTTTACAGACATTGAGTGCATCATTCTTTCTCCTGACTTTATTTTAGATGAAAAATATGTTGTTTTAAGAACTCCAAGGAGAAACAATGTGTACTGCCTGGATATAGGGGGAGAACTCATTTCTTCAAATGAGGTCAACTGTTTTATATCCAAGGCAAACACCACTGAATCAGAACTATGGCATAGAAGGATGTGTCACACAAATTTCAAAAACATGAACAATTTAGTAAAAAGAAATTTGGTCATTGGACTACCTCAAAAACAATTCATGTGTGATCATCACTGTGTTGCATGCCTAAAAGGTAAACAACACAAAACTTCTCATAAGTCCAAATCTGTGAAATCTGTTTCTGTTCCTTTACAACTCTTACATATGGACCTTTTTGGACCTACAAATGTAATGAGTATTGGAAAGAAACAATATTGCCTTGTTATTACTGATGACTTTTCCAGATATACATGGGTTTTCTTTCTCAGGACAAAGGATGAAACAAGTGAACTCATAAAGAACTTAATTGTCAAACTGGAGAACACATCTGATCAAAAAGTTAAAGCAATAAGATGTGACAATGGCACAGAATTTAAAAATGCTAACTTAATTAACTTTTGTGATCTTAAAGGAATTGACAGGCAATACAGCTCACCTAGAACTCCACAACAAAATGGTGTAGCTGAAAGAAGAAATAGAACCATCATTGAAGCAGCAAGATCAATGCTAGCAGATTCAAAGTTACCAATCACTTTTTGGGCTGAAGCTGTTAATACTGCCTGTTATGTTCAGAACAGAGTATTAATAGTAAAGCCACAGTTTAAAACTCCATATGAACTTTTTAATAAAATAAAACCCTCTATAAGCTTTTTAAAATCATTTGGGTGTCCCTGTACTATTCTGATTACAAGAGAACAAATTGGTAAATTTGACTGCAAAGCTGATGATGGAATCTTTGTAGGATACTCTACTCAAAGCAAATCATACAAAGTATTCAACAAAAGACGAAGGATAATTGAAGAAAGCATTAATGTATCCTTTAATGAAAAGGTTTCTAATGAACAAGGGAATGGTCCAGATTGGCTATTCAACATAGACAATCTAACCAAATCCTTTAATTCTAACATGGATTTTAATGCAGGAAATTCAAATTGTCACTCTCAAAAGGAAGCAACATCATCTGTATATACTGGTCAAGAGGAAATGAGATACATAGTAGTTAATACTGCTCCAATAGTTAACACTGAGGACAGTAATAACTCAAATTCTGGAACCAGTAGTAACTCTGAGAATGAGGACAGTAGTAATTCAAATACTACTGATACCAGTAATAGTACTCAAAATACTACTGGTCCTAACAATAGCCTAGATTCTCAAGATACTACTGATACCAGTAACAACAACAATACTACTGATCTCAATGAAGACAATAGCAGTAGTAACTCTGACCAAGATGATGATGAACCGAACATCAATGACAATGAAGGATCACTAGAGGAACAACTGCCTGAGACAAATGAGTCCAATCTTGAAAATCAACTAGTAGTTGATAAAGCTACAACCACAAGGACTCAGAAGAACCATCCATTAGACCTTGTTCTAAGTGATGTTAACTCACCACTGCAAACAAGAAGCAAATTAAATAAAAGCTTAACTGCAAACATGTGTAACATAAGTTTAATTGCTAATGAATGTATGTTTGAATGCTTTCTGTCTCAGGATGAACCAAAGAAGATCCAACAAGCAATGAAGGACTCAAACTGGATTGAGGCAATGCAAGAAGAACTCCTTCAATTCAAGTTACAAGCTGTTTGGACACTTGTACCTCTACCCAAAGGAAAAAGAGCCATTGGAACAAGATGGATCTTTAGAAACAAGAAAGATGAAAGAGGTATAGTGATTAAGAACAAAGCCAGACTTGTAGCCCAAGGATACACTCAAGAAGAAGGAATAGACTATGATGAAGTATATGCTCCTGTTGCTAGAATTGAAGCTATAAGAATATTCCTAGCATATGCTTCATTCAAGAAGTTCAAAGTCTATCAAATGGATGTGAAGAGTGCATTTCTATATGGGAAGATTGAAGAAGAGGTCTATGTATGCCAACCTCCAGGCTTTGAAGATCCAAAACATGGTGATTATGTGTTCAAACTGGATAAAGCTCTATATGGCTTACATCAGGCACCAAGAGCATGGTATGATACATTATCATCATATCTATTGAAGAATAATTTTAAAAGAGGAGCCATTGACAAAACTTTGTTTACAAAGAAAGTCAAAGATGATATACTACTGGTACAAATCTATGTAGATGATATCATCTTTGGTTCAACAAATGATGTATTATGCAAAGAATTTGAAGAACTGATGCAGATTATATTCAAGATGAGCTCTATGGGTCCAATGAACTTCTTCCTTGGACTCCAAGTCAGTCAAAGAACAGATGGCATTTTGATAAATCAATCAAAATATGTCAAAGACATCTTGGAAAAGTTTGATTTGAAAGACTGCAAAAGTGCAAGTACTCCAATGGAAACACACAAACACCTACATCCTGATGTTGAGGGGGAGGATGTAGATGAACACTTATATAGATCAATGATAGGCTCTTTGATGTACTTAACTGCATCAAGACCTGACATTATGTATAGTGTTTGTGTGTGTGCAAGTTATCAAGCAAGGCCTAAAGAACTACACTTGCAAGCTGTCAAAAGAATATTCAGATACTTGAAAGGCAAACCATCACTAGGTCTATGGTATCCACATGATTCACCCTTTGAACTGATAGCCTACACAGATAATGACTATGGAGGTGAATGTCAAGATAGAAAGTCTACTACAGGTGGATGTCAATTCTTTGGATCAAGACTGGTGTCATGGCAATGTAAGAAGCAAACAAATGTATCAACATCAACCGCTGAAGCAGAATATGTAGCTGCATCTGCTTGTTGTGCTCAAGTACTATGGATTCAAAACCAGCTTCTAGACTTTGGTATCTCTATCCTTAAAACTCCTATTTTTATTGATAATCAAAGTGCCATTAGTATTGTGAACAATCCTGTAAAACACTCTAAAACTAAACACATTGAAATAAGATTTCATTTTATAAGAGATTGCAATGAAAAGAAATTAATCAAAGTAGTTAAAATCCATACTGATGATCAATTAGCAGATCTTTTTACAAAAGCATTTGATGTAGGAAGATTCAACTTCTTGGTTAGCAGTATTGGAATGATTTTGATAAATTAAAATCTCACTTAAAGTCATGTGTAAAGTTTTTGTTGTAAAAAGTTATTTATTCGTTTAAGTGTTTTACTACTGATAGATCTGTATTACTGGTTGTAGGCATGTGTACAAAATACTACTGGTAGCTCATTGCTACTGGTGTGTATTAGGTTTACATAAATACTACTGGTAAGTCAGTACTACTGGTATTCACATATACTACTGGTCGTGTATGTTGGTGGTTACTACTGATGTCTAGAGTTACTACTGATGTCAAAATCCTTAGTCACTACTGATGTTAGTAAATACTACTGACGTTTTATTACTGATATCTTATTTACTACTGGTCTTTCAGAATCACAATTACCAAACTAACCCCCATGAAAATAACCGTTATGCTATGATTCGAAGGGCATTTTAGTCTTTTTGCAGGCTAAATCGAAAGATATAAAAGGCGGCAGTCGATTAGTTTAACATTATCTTCACTTCGATTTGCAAAATCCTCTCAATAAACCCTAGCTTTCGATCAAAAACCCTTCATCAAAAACAAAATTCTTACATCTTTTTCTCAAAATCAACAACAATGGCAACTCTACAATCTCTCAACGTTCAAACCGATCTTAAATACTCAGAGTTCCATAATATGTGTGCGTTTTTACGCAATCCAGATGGTACTAAAGACTTTCGACCAATAGTGCAATTCTTAAAGAACTCATACATTAAGTTCGCGTTAACGGTGAAACCGAAAGCCTATCAACAGCACTTGGTGGATTTCTGGACCAATGCTGAAAGAACGGAAGGTGCAACTGCACCTATGATAAAATCATCGGTGGATGGAAAGACGATCACGATCACTGAGCAATCAATTCGACACCATCTACAACTACACGATGATGCAGGTATGATTACTCTTCCTAAGGAATTCATTGCTGAAATTTTAAACAAAATGGGATATGAGGGAAGACTTAACATAGTCACTTTTCAAAAAGGTCTTCTCTCCCCACAATGGAAATTTTTAGTACACACTATTCAGCATTGTATTTCTCCAAAACGAAGTACTTGGAATGAGTTTAATAAGGCAATAGCCTCTGCTGTTGTCTGTTTATGCACAGACCAAGTATTTAATTTTTCTTACATGATCTTTGAAGGTATGTTGGGAAATCTTAGTTCCACAAAATTTTTAATGTATCCCAGATTTCTCCAACATATCATAAACATTGAATTGCAAAACTTGTCAACTCCCAAAAACATTTTTATCATTCCAGAGTTGAACAAGAAAGTTTTCTCTAATATGAGAAAACAATTTAAATTTTCGGGCAAGGAAACCCCTCTGTTTCCTAATATGATCAAAGATCAAACACTAATTGGAGAGGGTTCAATAATAGATACAACCCAAATTGAACCTCAACCCACTCCATCACCCCTAAATAAAGCCCAAACACCACCCCAAACAGTCACTCAATTACCCACAAATATAGAAGTCCTGCATGTGTCCCAGGAACTTGACAAAAATCTGCAGAGTGCTACTCTTCACTCTGTGGAAGACCTACCAAACAAAACCAAAAATATTTCCTCAATTTATAAAAGGAAGAAATCTTCCTCAAAGGACACCAGGGGACAAATCGAGTCACACCCCAGACTCAAAGAATTGTCCTCCAAGGAGGAGAGAGGACATGAGGCGAGGGCTTTCACTACTGATGCCCCAAAGGTGGGTGCACAGGACAGTGAAAACATCTCTAAGACCCAGACCTCGGCAACTTTAAGTGATGACTCATTTGAGGAGTTACTTAAAGGACCCCGGTGCCAAGAAACCACAAGGGGGGGCATCTCTGCTTCTTCTAGGAAGAAGAGGATGTCTAAAAGACCCAATGAATCACCAAGAAGTGATGAGGGCAGATCTGAGAATTGATGGAAATGATGGAAAACCTTCAAACCAACGTACCTGTTAGTGAGCCCGATGATCTTGCTAGATGGAGTGAGGGCAGTATTAAAACAAAACAATTGACGGATAAAGTGGATTCTCTTGAATCCACTGTACAAGATTGTCTCAAATATCTTACAAATCAGGGAAAAACCATTGCAGTGATGAAAAGACATGTCAATACCATCAACAAAAGAATGAGGCTATATGAACACAGGCTTCATCAACAAACAAAAATTATTAGAAGATTGAAAAAGAAAGTAGATGATAGTGAGGCTCCTCCAATTGAGCTCACTAAGGGGGAGAAGGATAATATTCAAACAATGATTGATGAATCAATTGCAGCAGCAGCATCCTCTCTCCTAAATCTAAAAGAAACAACTGTTGATGAAGACCAAGAAAAGATGATTGTTGATGATGAGCCAACTACTGCTCCCATGAAAGAACAAGCTGAACAAGAAATGTCAGTAGTAACTCCCACTACTGATATCATAGCAGTAGTAAATGAAGAAAAGGCAGCAAACACTACTGATGACCTATCAGTAGTAATTTCTGAAGACATACCAGTAGTAACTACCTTGGTTACTACTGATGACATTATTGAGCTGCCACCACTACTAGAGCCTACAGTGTTACTTCCACCATCTCCAAAGAGAAAAATAACACAAATAGTGGTGAAAGATATTGATGATGATGTCAACTGGTTAGAAGTTGATGAATGCTCTCTACCCCCACATCCTAAAATACTTCCTATGTCACAGATACACTACTATGGTCCCAAATTTACTATTAAATCTGAACAACATGTGAAAAAAAATAACTACATAGGAAAGGGAAAGGAAGTTGCTGATGAAGACCAACCTAACAGAGCACAAGGTCATGAGATGGTCAATAAAATCAACTATGCCAAATCAGCCAAACAAGATAGGTGGAAAGTTAAAAGAGCAAAATATTTAAAGAAGGTTGAAGTCTCTCTAGCAAATGAAAACAAAAGATTAGCAGAAAGAGCTAGAATACTGAGACAACCATTCACAGAGATTAAATTAGCAGATATAGCAGATATATCAAAGCTACCGCAATTTCTACAAAAGGTCAAAACCAAACAAGTTGCAGAAACAAGAAAAGAGCTACAAAGAAGAGAACTAGAAAAAATAAGGCAACTTGAATATGAAACCTTAGAACTTCTTGAAGCACAAGTACAAGAATGCAAAGAACAGAAGGCTGATATGCCAGAACAGTTTGCAGAGAAAAAGAAAGAAATGATCACATTCTTGAAATCAAGAGGTCATAACACAAAGGCCTTTGGAAGAATGAAGCTGATCAATTTAATTGAAAAGTACTGTGTGGAGAAGAAGAAGGACCTTACTGAACAAGACAGTATTGAGAAGTACACCACAAAACTTGAACAGATAAACTTCAAAGAAATGAAAGAAAGAAAGACAATAACGGGAGAATCATCTGGTGTATCATCTCAAACTTCAAAGAAAAGGAAGTCAGTTACTTCTGAACTTGAACAACCAAAGAAGAAATTACAAATGGTTCAAGTTCATGATCTTCCAATTGCTCCCCTACAAAATAATTCAATCATCAACTGGAGATATATAGATGATATGATTGAAATTGTCAGAGAAGATAAAGTCACTCAAAGATTCAGAGCTTGGAAACCTTTGATCATGTCCCTAACCAGAAGTGACATTATCAAGATGTTGATCATTGGTAAACCAAGAATGACTAAGAAAGTCTGGAAGATGTCAGCTGCTGGTTATCTTACTGAAATGATTGATGCTGCTTTCTATCCAGAAAATTATCCTGAGAAGTATACAGATCCAGAGAATGTCCTAGCCTGGAATGTGCTACCAACTGTAAACATGTACTTCTTTGAATATACAAGTAAGAAATGTGACTTATTCCTTTATGAGAAAGAGTATCCTCATTCTGAGAAGACTCTTTATCAATTATGGTGCATGAATTTTATTAAACCTCATGATGATGTGCTACTTCAAAATAAGATGAATGAATTCGTGAAGAAGATCAGCAAATATATTATTGCACAAAGGAATAAACAAAACCAACAGACGTTAGAAGGTGATAAAAGAAGAGCAAAACTGTTGGAAGAAAAGGAAAAAGAAAAGAAGAAATGAATAGAAACTTGATTGATTGAAAGAGAATCAATAAGTTTAGGGGGAGATTGTTGGAACAAAATCACAGATCAACTTATTACTGATGCTGCAGTTAGTACTGATCATACTTAGTACTGATGGGGCAGAATTACTTAGTACTGATGAAGTTGATACTGGTGAAGACTATAACTAAATTACTACTGATCATGCACATATTGAAGATATTACTGATCAATAGTAGTTACTACTGACGTTGTATCTGGACTTACTACTGGTCACCAAAGTTACTACTGACGTTACTTATTTACTACTGGTGATTGCAGAATAATACTGATGAACGTATATGGAACATATCGAGTCCGAGATCTTCGTAGAGATAGTTATAGCATGTAAATCAATGTATATCTATAGAATTCAAATGTAAATCAAGTCCTAGAATAACTAGGGTAAATAGTTTAGCTTCAAGGACTATTATAAATAGTTCCTTACGAATTGTAAACGTACGTGTGTATTGTTAACTTGATAATATACATTGAAGCTTTTTGTGAAACTGTGTTCTTAATATTTTCGTTTATTATTTACAGTTCATTGTTCTTAATATATTGATATAGTGTTGATCCGCTGCAACTTCTATAATCAATTAGATCTAAGGTGTTTATTAACTTCTTCATAGTTAATCGATCCTGACAAAAAGCGTCACAAATCTGGTCATCTTAAAAAAATGAATAGAACTTATAATATTTGGGTGAGTTATGGAGTCTGTGAGCATCTTTCTGACAGGTTTCGAGAAGCTAAACTTTCTATAAATAAATTTCCATGGTTTGTCCCAAAAATACATCGGTTTACTTCATTTTTTTGTAATATTTCTACAAACTAATACGAAATTATGGATGCTAGATTCAGCCATATATGTTTACTTGATATTACTGACAACACGAAAATGTATAATCTTAAATTGTATCAACTTAGATGTTTTAACTTGTGCTCTCCACAACATTGCTAGCACCTTCTGTCTCTAATTCAACTGTCTCTAATTCAACCTGAGGCTCAGAGTCGCTTAAATTTGCGATAGGTTTCACGTTTTCAAGCTTTAATACACGAAAAATCGCTAGATTGGTGTCACCTGCAAACACAATTATGAATAATACAATGTTTAACGATAGCCTTTTCACTAATTATAAAAGGTTTTCTAAGATATGTCTTAGGACACATATAATGAATTGAAGTATTTATTTTTTAAATATGTATTAACATTAATGAACTGTAATTTCTAACATTTTAAAAATGCATTAAAAACTATTTTTCATTTGAAATGGAAAACTATTTTCATTTAAATAGTAAATTGTATTTAATGCATCTTTTAAAAGGTAGAAACTACAGTTTCTTTAATGTTAGTCAATACATATTTAGAAAATAAATATTTCATTAAATGCAGTATGCCCAAATGTAATTAAATGTTAACAAGTAATGAAGATCACACCAAATGTAACGTATCTCCCAGGGGGAACGACATAGGGCACACCAGGGGCAAGCCGTTTTTCATCGATGAATGTTCCGTTTGTGCTGCCTAAATCCGTCAGCACAAGATCACCACCCTTCTTCTGAATTCGGGCATGCATTCCAGATACTACATACATACAAATCAAAAACATCTAAACTAATTATAAAATAGAGTTTTGTTAATGACAACCCTTAGGGTTGTCATTAAGAGACAGTTGCGTATTTATACTTTTATTAGTGAGGGTTGATTCCTAAAATGCAGGGGCGGTTATTGATTATTGTACAAGTTTTTAATGCATGTCTTAACGTCTTATTGACGGCCCTTAGGCTATCATTATCATTTTCCTATAAATAAAAGTGTATTTTCCTCATTTCCATAACAAGTGTAAAAAGAAGTACCTGTTGCAACTGGAATAACTATATCCGCTTTCTCAGGAACACGTCCAACTGTCACCTCACTCTACCAAACATGGCCGGAGTCAGATTGAAAACAGCAAAAGGGTATAAGCGTAAATAAACTACTTACGGATGATATCTCAAATGCAGATGGCAGTGCAACCTTAACACCAATGTGTCTTGAATCTCCATCACCTGTCCATAACCATCTCAATCTTCAGTTGTGAGTGACCATTAGGCACAAAGAAGACACTACTTTGAAAGTGATTATGTTATATTTAGATAATTAAACTTTAATAACACGGTTGTAAAACATACTTTTGAATGTGCTCGTGTTTTTTCAAGTTGTAATAATCAGATAATCTGTGGTTTGAGTGTTTGACAAAATTTAATTACAAGGAATTAATACTATTGTGAAAAAAGAGAGGTAAATAGGTACTTTTACTTTACCATTCAATGTTCAGTTTTTACGGTCGATATGAATATATGATCATTTGGACCCGTAAATAATAAAATAATACGAGTGAAAAATAGAATCAACTTATCCTAAAATTTTCCATTTAAAGAAGCATAGCATATTAATAAAACAGAATTACTGACCCACAGGCTCAAGAAGCCATCTATCCTCATTTTCAGTTGCATTGCTTTGACTAGCTTTGGAAGCTCTTAGAAAATCTCCATACATTTTCTGTGAAATTAACTTCAAATTGTCATTAAAACAATTATATTGCAACTTCAAAGACAGTTGTGAAAAGGGCAGATTAGTTGTAGGATGGAAGGATGATTGGGGAAATTGGGATTTTATTGAAGGGGTTTTCAAATTGAGTGATGAAACAGAGTGAATGGTGATGAGTGTCTCCATTTTTTTTTCAGAATTTTTGCAACAATTTGATAAAAAACAATGTGATTGAAATCTTGGGAAATCATGGCCTATCGATTGTTTGGGAATATTATGAGTGGCCGAGAGTTACAAATGTGATGAAGTGGATTTTAGATAACCCCGGGTGGGCCGGGCCCACAAGTTGGTTACAAAACAAACAAATGTGGTAAAATGGACAGATTTTTAATAATTTGAAATAGGTTGTACTAAGACTATGCGTAACGCAAAGGTCGCCAGCCCTTTGGTCGTCCCATTTCATCCTCTGCGACGCGTCCAAACCCATTACACCAACGACGCGTCCACACGGTCAAGGGTCGGCCAGACGACCGTTGTGGGTCGCGATTTTTCAAAGGGGAAGTGAGTGCTTTTAAGGGGAAGGAGTTTGGTTGCCGGTTATGTGGGTTTGGTCGAGATTTTTCATGTATTTAGTTGCAAGAGAAAAAACTGACGTGGCGCTGATGTGTCAGGGGTGACCACTGAAACAGTGGTCACCCATTACTACTAGTCTAAATGTCTAATGATCGCATTGAACCACATGCTAAATCGCTTGAAATGATTGTTTAAAAGTCACATATTCAATCTTTTTTCTATGTATATATTTATTAGAAAAGCTCGGTCACTTCGGAAGAATATGTTTTTTTTTCATTTTTCTTGTCTTCAAGTAGTTAATGGGTTAATTTTAAGTTCACATAACATTTTGTTAAAATAATAATATACAGTATATGTTTTAGAAAAATTCAAAAGGTGTTGTAAGATGAAATATGCTTTTAAGCCCGAATCTAACCCATTAGTAAGTATTTTGCTTCTCATTATTCCATTATTATTTAGGGGATTAAACAGTGGAGTTTTAGATAATTAGCTTCACATTAGTTGTATGAAAACCAATTATCAAATGATAAAATAAAATGACCCAATTGCTCGTTCTATAATCAATTCCAATATAAACGCTTCTTTAAATACAAAAGGGAAAAGTGAGTGTGTGATTGTCACATACCTAAGCTTAGGTGTGGAACCATACAAAAACATTGTATTTTTGGGTAGAATAGTTATAAATCATCACATAAACTCATTAGTGAATCAAAGTATGTCTAAACTCAAGCCCTAGGTGATCAAAACTCATACAAATCCCCATCTTTACAATTGTTTTAATTGTGTTTTTTTGTAGTGATATTTCAAGCTTCATGTTTCTTGAAATGATGTTCATATAAAATGCATGTGAATGTGTGTGTATGATTTTTTTTTAATGTCCAAGTGTTTTAATATGATTGGAAATTGACAAATGTTTGTAAAATTAAGTGTTTAAACCAAAAACTACATAGTTTTAGGTGGTTCCACACCTAAGCTTAGGTACGTGACAGCCACACACTCACTATCCCCAATATAAGAACAATACAACAAAAATAACAATATCCAATCTTGCTAAAGATAAAATATGAGAATATGAGATATAGACAATCATATCTGGTACTCGAGACTAAAAACAAAACGTTCTCTTAGTTGAAAACTATATGGAATACATATCAACATCTACCATAACTTAAATATGTAAACTTTAACTTGCATTTTTTTTCTTTTAAAGAACAAGAAAAAAAAACTGCACAAATAAACAACTCTATCGATGGTTTTTGAGTATATTCGAAAAAAAGCTGCAAAATTCTCAACCTTATCTCAATGTACACGCGATCAGATTAAGCTTAAATCTGTATCAATCGGAACTTGGGAGTTTCAATTAGGTTAAACCAAAAAAATAAAGTTAATTGTGGTAGAAATATAATAATTTAAAGTTAGAGGGTGATATGTGTTTCTTTATCTCAAGTCCTCAACGTACATAGGTCTAAATTCCGTTGTGAATTGGAGTAGATTAATGCTGTTAATTCAAAAAAGGAAAAAAGCTCTGTCTTCTTCATCAAGCTCGGATTCAGATTCAGACGAGAAATTGAAAAACAGAATTCATACGGTAACCTTAAAGATGAAATTCAAGTAGCAAATACAGAGATTGAGGAATTAAAGAAAAAGTTAGCAGTTGAAACAGAAGAAAAACAAGCATTCATTTCACAAGTGGTAGAAATAGAAAACATGTTAAACGAGTCGAAACTCCAAATTGGTCGATTAATTGATGACATAAACAGAGAGAAAACCGGGGTAATTATGGTAAAAGAAACAGATATGGCAAAGATGGAACAATTAAGAGAGATTATTGTTCAATTAATGGCAGAAAAAGAGGGTATCGAAAAAGAACTCGAGTCTTTGCGATATGAGAAAACAGAAACCGAAAGGAAGAAAGAAGATGAAACATTGGCTCTCAAAATAGATCTAACAGAAAAGATCAACAATCTGCAAAAAGAATTAGAAAGTATAAATACTCAAAAGCTAGAATCTGATAATGAGATTGAGTGTTTAAAAGATGAGATTACAAACAAAAACGGTGATCAAGAACGATTAATGGAAGAAAAGGAAATCCTCGAGTTGAAAGTCAAAGAACTCGAGAAGAAAATTGAAGAAATATCAAAGGAAATCGAGAAAGGTCTCGGGTCAATTGAAGTCAAAATTCGGTTAACAAATCAGAAGCTTCGTGTAACTGAACAAATGTTAAATCAGACAGAACACGAACACGCAACTAAAGAGGAAAAACTACGTCAAGAAAATAAATCTTTGATGGACAAAATCTCCACATTGTCTCAAACAATAACCGCTATCAAAAGGGAAGTCCAAGACAAAGTCAACGAGACTTTGACCGGCATTGACTCGCTCACTGTAAAATTCGAAGACGATTACGGGCACGTGACAACATGTGTTTATGAAATCACGAATGAAATCCAAGCAGCACGGATTCATTTGAAGAAAATGAAAGAAGATATGAAGCAAAAAGTTGAAAAATTGTTGATGAAATTACGAGTTTCTGAAGGGGAGAACGACAAACTGATGATGGTAATCGTGAAAAAGGATGAAAAGATTAAAGAACTTGAAGACGAGAGGCGATAAAACAGTTATGCATATGGGCTGATTATCAACGTGATCGTTGCGATAATCTTCAAGAACTACTCTTGAAAACAACCGTTAGTGTACAAATAGTGAGATAAGTAGATATAGATACATATTATGCTACTGAAATACATCATCCGTAATCGCAATCTTTACTATTCGACACGTTTATGAATGATCAAAGTTCTTAAAGTCGACTAAAAAAGTAATTGTGGATTGAGTAGTTGCATTTTGATATGAGCTTTTGGGTTGTTTGGAGTGTTGGTAAGTAATTTGGTTTGGTGTGAAAGGTGTAGATGAGGAAATTTCCGCCTTTTATTTTATTTGCAGGTCTATTTGTTTCTTAATTTTTTTAAATAGGATATTTTGGTTTATAACGTGTTGTGTTTGGAAAAAGGAGCAGGAATAGGGTAAAAGACAAAGTTCACCAAACGATAAGCATAAACGGCATATATATCACAACCAAAACCAACATATAGTAGTATATCAATCAAAACCAACATAAACACCAAAAGCCCTCTATTAATATGTTAAACAATAATAATTAAACAATATTGTCAGTTCCTAGTTTAGCAAACCAGGAGTAACTAAGAGGTTCGACAATCCGAACACATCTTTATTACATAGTGTTCATACATAAAAACACCTTAAAAATTGAACTACCATAAAACTATGTCGCGAGTTGCATGAAAAGGGTCGAATAGACTAGTTCCAAATCTCTTTCTTATCCAAAACCGATAAATAAATGAGATTTAAGAACAAAACTTTGTACTTGCTACTTTTTACCCCCTTTTGCACGAAAACGAACACGAATTTTGAATAACATATGAGAGATGTTGATTAATCTTAATCGGATATCCTCATTTCTACTTTGAGTACATCCTTAACCACCTCATATGTCACAAAAGCAATGGCTATTGATGGAACCACCTAAAAAACACAAACTTGCATAAGAATATCTTAATTATATTTATAATTCCAAATTAAGTTATACACTAACCTTAACCGAATTGGGGACCAAACCCTTGTACAAAGCACCAAAGCCTTCATACCTAACGGTTTTCCTAAACGCATCAATCATTCCATTATATTCAAGAGATGATTTTCCTTCACCAGTGACAACTGAAGCTGCATCTTTCCAACCAACCATTTGCATTCTTCTGCGAATCACATCAAGTGGATAAGCAACTGTCTGACCAACCGTTCCAGCAACTGCCCCACATGCAAGTTTTGTTGTCACACTTAATTCGGTGTCTTCAACTAACCCAAATGGTCTTGATTTTACTAACCACTCTTTTAATGACTCGTATACCGCAAAATTAAGCCCAACATATGGTACCTACATATGCATGTAGAATATAATAATAATTAATAAATATATTAATTTTCCTTTGTAAAAATATGAATTTTAAACTTACGACACCAATAACAGAGGGAAGCCATCCTTTGTATAATGCACGTGGACCTTCTTCACGGAGTACGGTTTTAAGAGCGTGTGCAATTCCTCTATACTGGCTAGGAGATTTATCAGTCTGCAAAATATTTAAAGATTACAAATAAGTTTTTTAAAAATTGAAAATTATTGGATTATTATTGACAATACCTGAACAGTAAGTCGACCTCGAACCAAATCCATTGGATAAGTTGCTGACATGGCAATTATTCCAGCACAAGCACCAGCTCCAAGGCGTAAAACAGGGGTCAGTTCAGCATCCTCTGGAAAAACAAAAGATTAAAATCAAATGTTTTATTCAATGTGAATCTACATTTAAGTTAATCTGGTTTTATAACATAAGAAAATAATATTTTTGTACCGTTTCCAGGTTGCTGTCGATAGAGCCACAAAATTCCCCTGTTTTGGTCAAAAAAAGCAATTAACTTTGACTTTAAGAAAGACACATTTTAGCATAAATATTTATAAAAATAATAAAAAAATTAAAAAGAAGAAGCAGTTAATTAAGCTTACTTGGATGCCTCTTCATAGCTAAAAAATTTAACAGCACTGTTTGGAACAATTCGAGCACAATTGGTGCCATTGCCTTTAAACATTCCTCTCAAACCCTCTGTTCTCCATATATATTTAAGCCCCTGTATTGTTCCATTGTATTTTATTGCATGCGGATTTTGAACCTGTTTTTTAACAAAACCAATTGTTTTAATATATTATTGCATAATCATATACGTTTCTTACAGGAACAAGATTGAGAGTATATCATTAATAAACACAATTACAATAATTCACCTGGAGCAGAATTTTCATTCGTTCCAGAGGAGCAACAGCTGTTCGTGATCTGAAACAAATTAACAGCAAGCAAAATCAATTAATATATGTTGTTATTATTATTCTTTTATGACGATTTTGAATGTGTCCAAAACATCTTAACATCCACATAATGCATAGATTCAATATTAACTTCAAATGCCCCACATTCGATTTCTCAATAACTTTTTCCTTGCTTCAAAATATTCTAAAGCATAAAGTAGAAGTAGTTCTAATAGTTATCATATGGAATAATAATACTTTTAAAGACAGCAAAGCAAACCATTTATGCCAAAAGCATAATAACCACATTCTCATATATCTTGCCCACTAGAAGCATAACCGATTTTTTTACATGAATTAAATGAAATACATAAGAAAACACAGCATTGCATCATTTAATCTTGATATCAGGTAAATTATGGATCATAAAGATAATAAAAACAAGCCATGGTGGCATATAAGCTAAAAAATATTTTCTTTTTTACCTAATAAAACGTTTGCAGGCTAAATTTGACAATAACACCAACCTAAATAATCCCTCTATTTAGTAATTAATCTTTGATTTCAACATCAGCCCAATCGTCGTTGAATTTAGTAGTTTCAAATAAAAAATGATCAGTCACTAAATAACAATTTTTCAGCTAATTCATATAGAAGGATCATAATAATTCAACATTCATTAATACGAGTATAATGTAATTGTAACCACAAAACAAATGAATTCAGAAATTCATGCATCCACACACACATGATTCCTGTCAATAAAATTCAATCACTGATTTCTAAATAGAATGTATAGGTAATCCAAAAGATGCACAAAATCAATAATAATAATCGATTATAAACGAAACAGTGATAACGATAGAACTCACACTCCACCGGCAACACCTCCGGCGACGAGGGATTTACAGATTCCGAGTAAAGTCTGACGACTCGGAGCTTTCACACCTTCACTCGCAATCTTGGCTTCTTCAGCGATATTAGCGAACGTGGCGCTCGTTTTCCCTACCACATCCTCCGATGCCATATCAACAGCTTAATAGTGAAACACACAATGAAATGAAATGGAACTTTACCGGAACCCTAAACAAATTCAGTAAAATTCACCGTCGTGAGTTCTACTCCGGCGATCTGAATTGTGAGAGAGAAAAAACAAATGAGAGAGATTAAAAGGATAAAGTAATTAATGAAAAATGATCAGACTTATAGCATGAACACACGTGTTGGTGTGTTGAATTATCTTAATTAATTTTCGGGTGTTGGACTAAAAATTGTGACAATTGCCCTATAATCTCTTAATATTTTTATGCTGCTCATTAGATTAACACAATTGTATAAATTATATAAAGACAAAATGATAATAACAGCTCTAAGGGCCGTTATTAAGACGTCAAGAAGATATGCATAAAAAACTTGTATAATAATCAATAACCGCCCCCTGCATTTTAGGAATCAACCCCCACTACTGAAAGTACAAACGATTTATGCACGTAACCACATCTTAATGACAGCCCTAAGTAGGCATATGCATGGTCCAAGAACTGGACCGACCCGGTTAGGACATAGAACCGAAATTCCTGTTTTTGTGGACCGAGGACCGGACCGAACATGCCCGGTTCGGTTCGGTTATTGTTCGGGTATTTTCGGTCCGGGCCGGTTTGGACCGTCTAGAACCGTAAGTAATTTTTAGTGATTATTTTTTTGGGTATTTTCGCCATTGTTTTTAGCAGGAAAAACTGCATAGTTGTGCAGAAAAATGTAGTTTTGGCAGCTATTTTGGCCACATAAAACTGCAGTTTTTAGCTGGTTTTTTGAGCAGAAAACTACGGTTTTTCATGTTGTTTATTGTGCAGAAATAAGCAGTTTTAACTGCTGTTTATTGTGCAGAAATAAGCAGTTTTTATTGCTGTTTTTTGTGCAGAAACATGCAGTTTTTAATGCTGTTTTTTGTTGATGGGCTAAAGGATTTTCTTACTGGGCTAAAGGATTTTCATGCTGGGTTAAAGGTTTTTGTTGCTGGGCTAAGGGTTTTCTTCGGTTCCACTCGGGTATTTTCGGGTCCTTCGGTTTTTACCCGAAACAGACCGAATTTTTCGGTTCCCATAAATTCGAGACCGAGGACCGGACCGTTGGATGTGGTTCGGTCCGGTTCGGTTCGGTTCCTTCGGTCCCGGTCGGTCCTGGTCGGTTTCAGTCCATTTAACACAGGCCTAAGGACTGTCATTAACAAAACCCTTATATAAATAATGAAATAAAAAATATATTAATGTATTACACATATTAATTACTCCCTCCGTCCCACAAAAAAGTTCCCATTTCCCTTTGGCACAAGATTTTAGGTGATAGTTAATAGTGGGGTCATTGGTATTATTTTGATTAAAATATAAGGTTGGTTTGGAGAGAGAAAGATAATTAGTGGATGTTATTGATGGAGTTTTTAATAATAATAATATTTTATTGTGTGAAGTCCACCACATGTGAGAAATTGGAACTTTTTTGTGGGACAAAAGCTTTAGGAGAAATGAGAACTTTTTTGTGGGACAGAGGGAGTATTTTATAGGTAAAACTTTTTTTTATAGAATCAATACAATTTTTCTTATAATTAATACTCCCTCCGTCGCTAAATAGAGTTCTCATTTCTTTTGGGCACAATTTTTAAGGAGAAAGTTAGTGGTGGGGTCATTGGTAATAAATTTAGATTAAAATATAAAGTTGGTTTGGAGAGAGGAAGATAGTTAGTGGATAGTTAGTAGTAGGGTCCATGATAATTATATTATTGTACTAGGTTAAAACCCGTGAAAAATCACGGGCTGTCAATAATTTTACAGAACTTAATTTTTATAGTACCAAAATTTTGCGTTGATTATATGATTATTACATACACAATGAGAAATAAAGATTGAGACACAATCTCTTTAACAAAATAATGATTACAAACAATCTCTTTAACAAAATAAGAAATGTTAATATAAATTTATGTAATACGAAGTGCATTGGGATTATTTTCATTATCAAGCTAATCAAGCAAATTTCTATAATACGAAATGCTGGAATTTATATGTTTCTAATGAAATTTGCATCAAAGTCTACGGTTAAATAATAATCTCATAAACTTATAATACAGTCAATAAAAGATTATTGACTATAATCTTATAGCACCAGTGGAAGGTGAAACATGTTACCCAAACCGACCCAAGTAGCCATAATCCTAATGTATAAACATAAAAAAATGTGAAGAATTAACTGAAATAACATAATATGGTTAATAAACGGATATGAAAAAAGAAGAGTTGATGAAGAAAAACAGGTCGTGAAGAAAGAAGAGAATATGATAAATGCATGCAAGGAGATGACCCAAGTATTATGTATACCTTACTGAATATGAATAAACACTTAATTACTGAAAATAAAAACAGAACAAGTATTCAAAATCAATATGAAAATACCATCTATATGGATGCGTGAAGATGATAGAACCTGTAAGGTATTCAAAATATATAACCATGTATGTAAATCGGTAGGGTTTAAATAGAATGTATTAATTACGTTGATTATGGTTTGTTCCTTAATTTAATCGTTTATATTAGGAAGTTTATTAGTAGAAATCGAAAATGATTTTCTTGATTATGGCAAAAGTAATTCAAATTTCTATATAATGTTAAACATGGCAACAAAAATAAGAATTCAAATTGAAAATATTATCTACTCATTAATAGGAAAGAATCCATACCCGAGAAGTTATGGACTTATGGCATTATATTTGACTTCAATTCTAATTTGACTTTAATGGTAAACTGGCAACGAAAAAATATGAAGGCGTGCATTAGGCGGGAAAAAGAATGATGGAGCCAATAAGAAGCTGACACCTAGGATAGAGGGCATCTAAAAAATGGACAAGTGGCTATTAAAAGCTTGTTTTATTATATTTATATTATTATTATAGATTTGTATAGTTTTTTCTTCAAAACTTATATAATATAGGTGAAAAATACTGTGGAAGTAATTAAATGGTGGTTTTACTAGGGAAGTAATTAATACGCTGTGGAAAGTGTGGAAAGTAAACAGTATAACTTTTGCAAATCAATTTTTTCCTTCAAATAAAATGTAGGTGAAAAATACTGAGGGAGTAATTGATAAAGTGTAGTCGCCTTCATCTAATGACTAATAGAGTTGATTCGACGTGTAACCTTGACCTGAGGCTTTTTGGATCCGATCTGACCTTTTCCCAAAGAACCAAACCTTCAATTGTTTCTCGAAGAAACTGGCCCTTCCTCCATACTCCAAAACCTAAATTCCAAGAATCTCGCCACAATAAAACCACCATTTTATTTCTTCCCCTTCAAATCAATTTATAATTGAAGCTCTCTAATCATCACGAATTGTTCAAAATAGCAATTCTTAGGAGTTAATACCAATTTTAATAAATAAAATATAATTACGTAAAGGAAATTGATGAATACGATTACAAAGATTGAAACACAATAGATGTGTATCAAAAAACACAATAAATAAAACAAAGAAGTAAAAACCGAGTTTTGGTTGATTTTCGTGATTTAACACGAACACCTTAAAACATATTAAAATTAGAAGCAAATGAAGTCAATTCAATATCAAATTAATTAGTCAGTGTACATAATTAACTATTATTCTATGTTCAAGGTATCATATATTTAATAATTTAGATAATAATATACTCTATCAACCAAGTTTATAGTATTAAAATATATTTTTTAAATATTTTTAAACTACTCCGTTGATCTATACAAACAACCATACTTTTATCTTTTTTTTAACGGCACATAATCTATACCATTTGTTTACGGCGGGATTTGAACTTATGACTAATGACTAAGTCCTTAAACTTTCAACCAAATGGTACTTTTATGAGTTTTACTAGGTTATGACCCGTGAAAAATCACGGGCTGTTATTAATTTTACTAAACGTAATTTTATAAAATATAAAAATTATAATTAATTGCATGAGCATTACATAAATGATAAAATATATATAATGCTAATAAAACGCAAATTATTGAATAAGATCTAACAAATTATATAAACATGAAAAAATTTGAAACTATGTAATAATAAAAAAATAAAAAGATAAACACAAAGATAACAAATTATACTATTAATTGTATGATTGTATATATACATTAACAAATTTTAAATTTCTTCTATAATGTATATTAGAACAATTAAGCTATTAAATTTGACCCAAAACTTCTAATATAGTGATATTAATGTAAGGTGTAAGGTGTTGAACATAACATATAAGTTCAAATCCCGTCGTCGACAAATTAGAATAGATTACAAAAGACGTAATTTTGGAAAATAAATTCACTACCTCATATATGATTAGATTTGAATAATCACTCCACGAAGAGTCATACTATTATGCATTTATGCAATCAAATATTCAAATATTTGATTGCGTAAAGTACCCCCAAACACCTGACTAAAAATACAAAATTTATTTATAAATTAATTTCATTTATTTATTCTAACCTTGTAAACCAAACTGTTAAGCTTTGTACTCAGTGTTCTCATTCTTTGCATCTTTTATTAGCCTCTAAGACACCTTCCCTCCAATTTGTGTGATATATTGAATTGTTACCCTTTCAACCACAACATTAGACAAGTACAATGGTGTCTACATATCGTCATATCCTCATTAACCCTGAATTAACCAAAAAGTCCCAAACAAAAATATTACTCCATCCGTCCCACAAAAAACTTCTCATTTGCCTCTAAATTTTTGTCCCAAAAAAAACATTGATGGCTCCACACAATAAAAAAACTATTACTACTAAAGACCCCACCACTAATATCCACTAACTATCTTTCTCTCCAACTCAACCTTATATTTTAATCAAAAGTAATATCAATGACCCCACCACTAACTATCACCTAAAAACTTATGTAAAAGACAAATGAGAATTTTTTATGAGACGGAGGTAGTATGAAACAAATAAGAGCAAATCTCACCTTGATCTTTCTTAAAAGTTCATAACCAAACATACAATAATTTGTAATTATCAAATTCACATTTACTTCCTGGAATATTTCAAAAAAAAAAAAAAAACAAAATATATGTAATGACTAATTCAAGAACACCCATATCTATACACTACCAATTTATCAGTGAAAAAACCAAACAGCATTTTGATTATTTGTTAGATACAATTGTAAAAATTGATACATATTTATTATAGTTTATCAGTGATTTCATTATATTCCTAATGCAATTACCTTTTTTAACGTCATAAAGGAAGAAAGCTTGTAAGTTTCAAGAGGGACTGTATTCATTTGATCTATAAAAAATCAATAGTTGAATAGTTGTTCATTTGATCTATAAAATATCACGAAAATAATATACGATAAAATAAAATGAACTTTAACAAAACACATACTTTTCATCATCTTGCAGACCAAAATATTCCTAAGCCTTATTTACAAAATTCACAGCTGCAATTACCACCACAAAAGAAATCAATTTTGAATCATAAAATATAAAAATAAGCAAAACGCATTTCAGAAATTGATGAATGAATGGGCATGAAATACTTATAGTTGCCTTTCGTGAATCATTAAGGTGAAGCACAAAACATGTTGTTACCGTTAGTGATATTTTAAAGTGAAACATAAAAAATAAAAAATAAAAAAAGAAGAGAAATGATATTTAGTCCTATCATTTGGACCTACTCATAGGTCTACTCACTTGATACAAAAAACATGTGTATTCCACTAATTCTCTCTCCTAATATTATTACTTGATTTTGACACGTGTATTCATCTAATGAGTAGACCTATGAGTAGGTCTAAATAGTAGGTCTAAATACCATTACTTAAAAAAGAATATCAAGTAATTTCAAATCACAAAAAGAGCTGTATATAGCACGATTTGCATCAAAATATTAACTAAAAAATTTCTAAAGATACTAAAAGTGTATGCACATAGAATAAATAATTGCATCATCATAAGAAAGTTTCATAAAAAGGCTTTTTAGTTGATCAACGTTAAAGTAATAAATTCTTAACAAATACTCTATTTATAAATATGTATATTCCGAATCCTTACTAAAACTATCATATCCTTGCTTGCTCAAAATGTTACAGAGAAAAACAAAATAAACATAGTAGTGAGGTAGATGAAACTTTAAAAGAAACTTTCACATCAAAATCTCGGGAAGGGGTATTGAGATGTGCTCAAGAATTATATAAATTCATAATTCAAAGTTATGATTATAAGTGTTAGGAATAATGTCATTTCATCAAACACATGCTAAACATGTAACTTTGTATCTCGTGGAGCTGATGAGCACCCGATTGTCGGTGAGTTTTACCGTACTGGCATACTCGCCTATAGTTACAACCAATCAAAAGAAAGAAGAGTGAGCATGTACACATATACGGAGTATGTATTAAGAAAGGTAATTAACTTTATACCTGGTTGATCAATCACGAGATAATAATATTCTCTTTTCATCTTCTTAAATTTAGAGCAAAAAATTCAAAAAACCCCTACAATCAAAACTGAAATTATCAATGGAAGCATAGAAATCCCACATTAATAGAAGAAATTGTGGCATCGATCGGGTATAAAAGTCCGGAAATTGTGTATATAATTTAGGAATATTTCAAATTTAATTAATATAATATAAATTGTGTATATAATTTAGGAATAGTTCAAATAAAATTAATATAAAATATTTTAAATAAGGAAACCGGATAATTGGTGTTTCAAATTTAAAATTCTGTTTTGATTTGATAATAAAAATAAAAAATTAAATTATATAAGGAAATAATAAAAGGAGCGGTAAAAAAATTGTGGAGGATTTCTAATAGTGACACGTGTCATGTTGGGCATCTAAGAAGGTGCCGCTTGTCAATATAAACCTTGTTTTATTGTAAGATAGATTAAGTGGACCCCATCAACTTATGAAATGGGAACTTTATTTAGGGACCAAAGTTTAAGGGGAAATGAGAACTTTATTTAGGGACGGAAGGGTAGTAAATTGAGAAAGCTAGGGTTTTTGTGTTGTTTGGTGAAGGGTTAAATCTGGTCAAAACATGTTTGGTTTGGGAACTGGATTAAATAGAATTAGGCTTAACATGGAAAATAAAAATCTGATAAGTTTAAAATGAATACCACACGATTTGAAGGTTTTTCATATTCATATGATTAAAATTGTTCTAATTACGTTGTAAATAACTGATTTAAATTTTTTTCCTCCAAATTGACTCAGGGCGTATAAGTTTGTCTAACTCATATTTTAGAAGAATGAACAAAAAGATTTATGAACGCAAACTTACAATTTTAGTTTAAATATATATTTAAGTAAACATACCTTATTTGGTAAAAAGTAATGAGACCCACATCCATTAACTATCTCATTTAGAGGGTGTTTGGGATTGCGTTTTGAGATAGATCATCTGCTTATTCCGTTTTGAAAACGCAAATAATCTAAAATGAGTGTTTGGCAAAAAGTCTGAAATAATCAATTATCTGCGTTTTGGGGTCTTCAAAATGGAGTTTTGAAAAAGTAGGTTGGGAGGTGCTTATTGCGTTTTGAAAACGGCTTGTTTGCATTTTACCTATTAACTAAACAAATAATCAAGTTTACCAAACACTAAAAACGCTGATTATCTGATTATTGCGATTTCAAACAACATAATCAAATCCAAACACTATTTTTCATAATCACGTATTGTAACCGCTGATTATCTGATTATCCATTTTGAAAACGCATAATCTATTTTCAATAAGCAATCCCAAACACCCCCTTAATATAGTGAAATTACTCATTTACCATTACTTTTACTTTTAAACATCATTATTATCACTTTATTCCAAATTTGTAGGACCCATCTTCTACTAACTATCTAATTTAATCTAATTAACCTTAATTATGATATTTTGCCTTAAAAATGTGAAAGCTAAAATGTATCACTTATTTTGAAGCGGATGAAGTATATTTTTTCATTATGAAGGAAACTTGTAGTTGGGAAGTGGATCGACAATAAATTGACCACTAGCGGTTACGATAATATGCTTTGGTCAAGTTTTGTCCCGCTCAAAGTCAAATGTTTCGTATGGAGAGTTGGTTCGGATCGTATTCCAATTGCAACAAACTTGGAAAAAAGAGGCGTAAACATTGGTTCTAATATATGCAAAATATGTAACAATGAAATCGAAGACATCGAACACGCTTTCTTACGATGTCCTATAGCGAAAGAGGTCCTAGCGTGGATCTTCAAATGGTGCGGGATTTCGTTACCTTGTATTCAATCGGTGACGGAATTATTGGAATTCAGTGAAGGTTGGGGCAATTGTCCAAAGAAAAGGAAGGTGCTCACTACAATCATCCAATGCTTGATTTGGAGTGTATGGGAATCAAGAATCGAGGTGATTTCAATGTCCACAAGACTTTTTCGGTGATTGCAGGCGATATCATTTCTACTTCTTATGTATGGGTGAAACATAGGAGTAAATTTATTTGTAATCCGGTGGATTGGAGTATATCTCCTTTTTTGTCTTGCGTGTAATTTTGTTTGCCCGTCTTAGTATCTTGCTAAGTTCGGGTCTTTTTTAATATATTTGCCGTGTTTAAAAAAGGAAACTTGTAGTTTATTTAACAATTTTAATCTCATGCCCTTATGAGTTATGATGCCTCCCGACAGTGGCGGAATTAGAATCTGTCATTAGTAGTAGCACAATAATAAAAAATTCTAAATAATTTTTCTGTATTTGTAAATATTCAAATATCTAATTTCTTGACAAAATCAATATTTAATAATAAAACATCAAAGTAATACATATTATAGTAATATATTATTATTATCAAGCAAATATTATACTTCGTATACGGTATAATTCTGGACTTCTTTTTTGACAATTTACATAGATATAATAACTTATACTATATATTATCCTTTGTACTTTGTAATGTGTATATTTGAGAGTTTCTAAACATCTAAGTAGGCAAAGAACTAAAAAATATTATATATAATCAACTAGTAAAAATTACCCGCGCGATGCCACAGGGATTTTTATATACAACGCCAAAAAAATAGTAAACGTTTCATGTAATGACCAAACTTCAAAATGACCTTTTTAAAACATCATTTACAACCAAACCATCCTTAACCAAACCTAACCATAATACAAAATTAAACATAAACTACCAAAAGAAATTATACATATCATGGACCAAATAACTACACCGGATACAAACCAACTAAACAACCCAAAATAAGTACATCAAATACCGCAAGTCTATATTGTAACGACCGGAATTTTCGGTTAATGAATTAAATGGAAATATTGAGGAATAAAGGAGGTAAAATATTTAATCGAGTCTCCGTTGTGTTTTATCGAGTGTTTGGATGTTTGGGACTTGGTGTAGCCAAGTATGGGTCAAGACTTGGATGGAAACAAGTTTAAAAGGCAAGAAACTGACCCAGACAGCTCTCGCGGCGCGAGGCAGGCGCGAGCCAGACGCGAGGTTGAACAGTGGGTTCAGAGCTCAGACGCGAGAATCTCGCGTTGAGACAAGAGCCGCGAGCGAAACGCGAGCCAGTCGCGAGCGAAACGCGAGGTCTGTATTACAGCGGCAACCAGCAGGCAAAGCCGCGTCACTTCGCGGCGCGAGGTGGGCGCGAGCGGGGCGCGAGGAGCGTCTGGAATACATAAACTTGTGTGTAAGCTGGGGTTTCATTTCTCATTCAACCCCACACATAGTGCAGCCGATTTGGGAGTGTTCTTGGTCGTTTTTGGAGCTCAAGAGCTCAGATCTTCAACATCTTGAAGGATTGAAACATCAAGGGTAAGTATTCTTGATTGTCTTGCTTATCTACCTTGATTGTGAGCTTTGTATGGGTAAAAATGGTGGTTTGGGGAACCAACCATGTCATCTTTGGGGAAGATGACTAATCATGGGTGTAGAACACTCATTGTAAGCTTGTAATCGATGTGTACAAGTTGGATATCGGTTTATTGATGGAAATCTTGAACTAGGGTTTGAGATTCCACCAAGTTGGATGAACTTGGTGGTTAGGGTTGTAGATATGGATTGATTAGTGATTAGTTGTGGATAATAACTAGTTATTATGATGATATTGATGGTAGGTCAAGAAGACCTAAAGTTTGGTGACATTTCACAAGTTGGAAAGCAAGGATTTGTGTTGTTAGACACGATTTGGAGTTAGCTTGGCTAAGGTGAGTACATGAGACTTTTACTGAGTACATAGCAAATGATTTTGAAACTATGATGTTTTATGAGTCTTTATTAATAAATGTTTTTAATAAAGATATGATTAAAAAGGCAAGAGAATGCAAGTAATGGACTATTTAAGTATGTCTGAATGACTAATGATTTTGAAAGAGATTATGATAATGAAAAAGTGATTAGTAATTCTTTATTAATATGATGTATGATTAAGAGTATGAATTAGAAAGTAAGATATTTGGTTTATTAATAATATGTATTAATAAAGCTAATGACAATGATCTTCAAGTAATCGAGTATTGATCAGTATATTATACTAATAAAAGTAGAGATTGAATTGCTAGGAGAAATAAATATAAAGTGACTAGAAGTAGATTTGTACTCTAGTCAAAGAGAAGTTAGAGTAAATGATTTTGATAAATAATAAACATGTTTTATTTAATAAAGGACTTGATAAAGTCAATATTGAAATTGAATAAGAAACGAGAATAATATGATAATTAGAATAGATGTATTCTAATTTACGTTTGAGTATGTATTATTTGGGCATAGACCCGTATTTGATGATTTCAATATGTGTTGAGAAAAGGATCCGGATCATAGTTAACCCACACAGTTGGGGGAGTTAGTGACACCTACTTGGGGAGGTACCACCCTGCGCAAGAGTAGACTGTCGAGAAATAGTTAACCCGGAAATCGGGGGAGAAATAGTTAACCCGGAAATCGGGGGAGAAATACTTAACCCGGAAATCGGGGGAGAAATAGTTAACCCGGAAACGGGGGAGTTTCAGTTAACCCGGAAACGGGGGAGTTTACCTAGTTAACCCACATCGGGGGAGTTTGCTACGGAGAGGTCCGTAGCGTATGTGATAAAGATTTAGTAAGCTATGGATAACTTACAAGTATGTGACTATGTGATGGGTAAGCTTACGGTTAGCTTACTAGTAAATACGAATAAGCGGTAAGAATGTAAGATAATAATTAATAAGTGATTAAAGAAAAGAAATGAATAGTAATGACTTTTATTATTTTGAGAATGGGTCGAAAACCCATGTATCTCACGAGATTATTTTGTCTCACGTACTACTTTGTTTTTGGCTATGTATTCAGGTTCGAGATCGTTGGATTGGAGGGTCGCGATAGAAGTGGCCTAGTGTCGATTAGCTCGGGAGCTCGTAGGTAGATCCCGTTTATCCTATGGTTATGATATTATTTATGTAACACCGGATTTTAATACTCTGATAATCTTTTCTAAGTTTTTTTTGTTAAACCGTATTTTGGGAATATTGGACTTGTAATATTTTATTCAAAAATATGGTTTTAAAAGATGTTTTAAAAATTGAGGTGTTACAACTTGGTATCAGAGCTCTAGTTTAAGTGAATTAGGTAGGTTTGACCTCCCTAGTCTTAAGCTATGCTAAGTAGGACCATATGTTTTCCATAGGATGTCCATAATTTGTCTTTTGAGACCGTAAAGTATGGGTATATTAGGGTCGAACCCTAAGAAGGAAGATAATGTTTTGAGCTTTATGGGTTATGTTTGACTAATAAGTCAATCTCTGAATTCTAATGGTTTAATATGTTGGCTAAGCAAATGGTGAACCAAAGAAGTGGAGAAATCCCACGAGATCATGAGACGGATTCAAATCGAATCCCGACTCACCCCACTAATAATGGAGAGGGTTCTGGTTTGGATGCAAACCAAACCCTGGTAACCATGGAAACTGTCCAGAAACTGTTTACCCTAATTAGGGAAGTGGTTAATGAGGATGTTAACCGGATCATGACTAACCGGTTCAATGAGGAGAAGAATGATAATTCTAAGTCCCATGGGGGAAGTAGGTCTTCGGGTAGCAAGGCACGTACCGAGGAGCCATCGACCGAGGAAAGCAACGATTCGGGGTCGGAAGAAAGAGAAGGATGTACATACAAGGCATTCATGGCGTGCAACCCCGGTGAGTATTATGGAAGTTCGGAACCGAAGGTCACGATGCGTTGGATTTGGGAGACCGAGCAAGTACTAGAAGATAGCAAGTGTTTGAGAGAAGACATGGTCACTTATGCATCCCGACAGTTGAAGGATGAAGCGTTGTCATGGTGGAATGCCATGTATGATAATTTGGGTAAGAAAGCATTGTATGAAATGTCGTGGGAAGAGTTCACGAGTAGATTAAGGGAAAAGTTTTGTGCCACTCGAGGTGTCGAGAGGGGTATTCGGCGAAAAGCATAAGAGTTGTCGTCAGGAGGGGGTAAGAAGAAGTTCGATAGTAGCTTGAAATCGACAAAGGAAGATAGACTTGGATCGAGTCCGTCAAAGAAAGGTAGTGTTGGAAGTTGTCAAAGTTGTGGTAAGAATCACCAGGGAGAATGCAAAGCAAACACAGCTATATGTTTCAAATGCGGGAGATTTGGGCACAAGGCGAAAGACTGCAAAGTAAGGAACCTCGAGGAAGTGGAATGCTTCACTTGTCACGAGCTGGGGCACTATAGTAGCGTGTGCCCGAGGAAAGGAACCGACACGTCAATACCAACAGCCAACGGGAACTGGGTGAAGGAAGCTCATGGAGCCGCTTCAGGTAATTCGTTTTTGAAGTTCTGATAAATGATTAGGGTTTAGTTGTTTATATGTCACACAATTTAGTGCTTATGTGATCAAAGTATGAAAATAATTATAGATGGAATGTGTATTATGAAAAGGAATAAGGTTGGGAGATAATCTCCCCGGGTTGTTATGTGTATAGATATGGGTTGGCGACCGGTATGTCGCGAGAAATAAGAATAGGAAAGATTATGTTATCTTCGAATAATGAAAGTTAGATTACGAGAGTGGTGAATATTTTCCACATGGGAATGGTAGTACAATGAGGTACTAGGTGTTAGTGTGAGTCGTTATATACAAAAAAAAAGGGGAGAAAAGAAAAGAAAAGGGTATGTGTATATGTAAGATGGAACCTTAGTTATTGGATACGATTGATGGAGTGTTGGAAAGTAGCCATGGCAATGGTTGTGTCGGAGATGTCGAGTGTGACATCAATAGTGGATAATTTATTTGTTGGTAAAGGTTTAAAGAAGAAGTATGATAGTGTATGTATGGGTACCGATTGAAGTCAATTGGTTGGCTCTTGATGACCGTGTGAATCGGTAAAATACGGATAATTAAAAAGGTGTTAGTGGTTACCTCGGTGGTAAAGGAAAGATTGGAAAATATTAATGTTGAGAAAGCATGTTTAGTAAAGGTCGATTGATAAATAATTTGGTTAGTGATTATGTGTATACCGTGTGGTATAATATGTAAGTGGAATAAAATTGAAAGTCAATTGTGAAAGAAAATGATAGCATGATGCTAAGTGTAATGATGTATACATGAATTGTATGCATGATGGAATAGTTTTGTATGAGTCACTTTGGATTGGAGGCTTTCCGATCATTGTGACAGTTTGGAGTCGTGATGGATTGGAGGCTTTCCGATCATCTCGATAAGTTAGTCAAGGTATAATTTGTTATTTAAGGAATATGATGTATATATCGGATGTAGGTAGAATCGTATGGATGATTGTCGTTATGATTTTATGGCAAATGAGAAATCGGATTGAAAGCATGGGTCGTGTTTAAGTATAAGTAGGTGTAGGAGATGCCTACAAGTTCATGGTTTATGAAAAAGGAATGCTGTTAGGAAGCAAAGTTTGTTAGTAACCAATGAGTGGTGAAAGAGGTATAATGGGTGATTAGACCACAAATTGGTTATGGTTGGGGCTCTAGAGCCGGTAATCGGGAATTTCAAGTATAGTATAAGGATGTTTGAAGGAAATTACAAATGGTAGGAGTAATTGGATGAAAATTAAAAAGTGATAGAAATTTGGTATTGTTTTAAATGAAAATTGTAATCGAGTGTGGAAAATCGAAATCGAGGAAAAAGGGAACAATTGAGAAAGGAAATTTACATATTGAAATCGGAAATGAAAAGCTTGGGAAGCGATGCTTTAGTAATAAAGAATATGTGGAATTTAGCAAGGTAAGTTGACTTTTTTCATAAGTCAAGGTTGGTCAACTAGTGGAATGTTGACTTTAGTCAAAATTGGGTTTTGACTTTCGTTTAAAATGGTTAGTCAAGGATAAGGGCATACTATATTATCTGCATGTGTATGATAGTGGTTAAATGGATTGATGGAAATAATGGTAGTCAAAGGGGTACGACTTTGACCGTTGGGTATTTCGGGTTGAATTTAGGGATCGAGTATGATTTTTGTTGGACCATGAATGTGAGGTCGATGGTTAAGGATTAATGGTTAATGGAACCACTAGTGGATAAATAAATTATCAAGATATGGTTGACTTTGCACTTAAGTCAAAGATGGAACAATGTTGACAATTCGGTCAAAGCGAGGGGTTGACTATTATTTTGGGAAATTGGTTATTAGTAATGATTGGGTCATATCATTCCAATGGGGATAAAAAGTTTGGTTAAATAATTGAACATGTTAAGGCCAGATGATGAAATTTTGACCCGTTCGGGTATTAAGAACTCAAGTTGGTTTGTGACCCGTTTGAGTATAACGGAGTCAAGTAGGCAATCAAATGCATAAGTATTATTGGATCATGATTTGGAAGTGTAATGAGGATTGGAAATCCTTGAGTTGATTCCGAGGACGGAATCCTTTTTAAGGGGTGGATAGTTGTAACGACCGGAATTTTCGGTTAATGAATTAAATGGAAATATTGAGGAATAAAGGAGGTAAAATATTTAATCGAGTCTCCGTTGTGTTTTATCGAGTGTTTGGATGTTTGGGACTTGGTGTAGCCAAGTATGGGTCAAGAGTTGGATGGAAACAAGTTTAAAAGGCAAGAAACTGACCCAGACAGCTCTCGCGGCGCGAGGCAGGCGCGAGCCAGACGCGAGGTTGAACAGTGGGTTCAGAGCTCAGACGCGAGAATCTCGCGTTGAGACAAGAGCCGCGAGCAAAACGCGAGCCAGTCGCGAGCGAAACGCGAGGTCTATATTACAGCGGCAACCAGCAGGCAAAGCCGCGTCACTTCGCGGCGCGAGGTGGGCGCGAGCGGGGCGCGAGGAGCGTCTGGAATATATAAACTTGTGTGTAAGCTAGGGTTTCATTTCTCATTCAACCCCACACATAGTGCAGCCGATTTGGGAGTGTTCTTGGTCGTTTTTGGAGCTCAAGAGCTCAGATCTTCAACATCTTGAAGGATTGAAACATCAAGGGTAAGTATTCTTGATTGTCTTGCTTATCTACCTTGATTGTGAGCTTTGTATGGGTAAAAATGGTGGTTTGGGGAACCAACCATGTCATCTTTGGGGAAGATGACTAATCATGGGTGTAGAACACTCATTGTAAGCTTGTAATCGATGTGTACAAGTTGGATATCGGTTTATTGATGGAAATCTTGAACTAGGGTTTGAGATTCCACCAAGTTGGATGAACTTGGTGGTTAGGGTTGTAGATATGGATTGATTAGTGATTAGTTGTGGATAATAACTTGTTATTATGATGATATTGATGGTAGGTCAAGAAGACCTAAAGTTTGGTGACATTTCACAAGTTGGAAAGCAAGGATTTGTGTTGTTAGACACGATTTGGAGTTAGCTTGGCTAAGGTGAGTACATGAGACTTTTACTGAGTACATAGCAAATGATTTTGAAACTATGATGTTTTATGAGTCTTTATTAATAAATGTTTTTAATAAAGATATGATTAAAAAGGCAAGAGAATGCAAGTAATGGACTATTTAAGTATGTCTGAATGACTAATGATTTTGAAAGAGATTATGATAATGAAAAAGTGATTAGTAATTCTTTATTAATATGATGTATGATTAAGAGTATGAATTAGAAAGTAAGATATTTGGTTTATTAATAATATGTATTAATAAAGCTAATGACAATGATCTTCAAGTAATCGAGTATTGATCAGTATATTATACTAATAAAAGTAGAGATTGAATTGCTAGGAGAAATAAATATAAAGTGACTAGAAGTAGATTTGTATTCTAGTCAAAGAGAAGTTAGAGTAAATGATTTTGATAAATAATAAACATGTTTTATTTAATAAAGGACTTGATAAAGTCAATATTGAAATTGAATAAGAAACGAGAATAATATGATAATTAGAATAGATGTATTCTAATTTACGTTTGAGTATGTATTATTTGGGCATAGACCCGTATTTGATGATTTCAATATGTGTTGAGAAAAGGATACGGATCATAGTTAACCCACACAGTTGGGGGAGTTAGTGACACCTACTTGGGGAGGTACCACCCTGCGCAAGAGTAGACTGTCGAGAAATAGTTAACCCGGAAATCGGGGGAGAAATAGTTAACCCGGAAATCGGGGGAGAAATAGTTAACCCGGAAACGGGGGAGTTTCAGTTAACCCGGAAACGGGGGAGTTTACCTAGTTAACCCACATCGGGGGAGTTTGCTACGGAGAGGTCCGTAGCGTATGTGATAAAGATTTAGTAAGCTATGGATAGCTTACAAGTATGTGACTATGTGATGGGTAAGCTTACGGTTAGCTTACTAGTAAATATGAATAAGCGGTAAGAATGTAAGATAATAATTAATAAGTGATTAAAGAAAAGAAATGAATAGTAATGACTTTTATTATTTTGAGAATGGGTCGAAAACCCATGTATCTCACGAGACTATTTTGTCTCACGTACTACTTTGTTTTTGGCTATGTATTCAGGTTCGAGATCGTTGGATTGGAGGGTCGCGATAGAAGTGGCCTAGTGTCGATTAGCTCGGGAGCTCGTAGGTAGATCCCGTTTATCCTATGGTTATGATATTATTTATGTAACACCGGATTTTAATACTCTGATAATCTTTTCTAAGTTTTTTTGTTAAACCGTATTTTGGGAATATTGGACTTGTAATATTTTATTCAAAAATATGGTTTTAAAAGATGTTTTAAAAATTGAGGTGTTACATATATCAAAAGTGAAGCTTTCCCAAGCTTCGAGCAAATCCAACTTCTGTAATCTACTCACACTTGCCCTTGCCCTTGTCTATCCCTGAAAATGGTAACAACTAAACGTGTAAGCTATAAAGCTTAGTGAGTTCCACAATGTATAATGTTATACTAAATAATTATATAAATGATCATAAATAAACAAACCAATAGCAACGGGTCAAAATACCGGGTAAGCATATCAACATCATCACAAGGCATCACATAGCAATACCGGGTCAACAATGATCACTGTAGAATTCTAGATTTAACAAAGTGCGTCATTCCCTCTTAGGCCATTAGGGAATGAGGCCGATGAAGGTGACCATGGCACCCCTAACCGAGTCCATGATCCAGCTTCACCACCACGGTCCATACCACTCCTCCGCCAGGTACTTCCGCGTCCACCGCCCAACATATTACACACAGTAATACTCGAGCCGCCATGGGTCCTCACGAAATGAAATGTCACTCTAGCAATCCACTCAAACGGGTCAAGGAAGGATGAGTTTGATCATAAGGAATATCAATGTCTTCAACAACCGAAAAAATATCCAAGGAAGTCAATTTGTTCCAAATACCAATTAGTTATATTGTTTATATATATATAATTAAAAGTATACACATTGCACATAGGGAACTCACCTGGAATCAAGCAATTGTTCTCACAAGCCAAACACTTCCTTTAATCACGATTTATATATCACCGATTGATGCAATCACCACAATCTTCCAATTGTTTACCTAACACAAACATACACATCTCAACAACAATTCTAAACCATAATCATATCTAGGTTAAACCTTAGTCATCAATTTCCCCTAATTTGGTGATGAACCAAAACCCTAGACTACCAATTTATCTAAAATTTGAGTATAATCACATGCTAACTACAAATCTCATGGCTAGATACCTGCTATACATAACATATATCTCGAAATTTCATACTTGTGATCCAAACCCTAACTAGGGTTCTTGAGCTACCACTAAATCTCTTCAATTTCTACTCATGCAAGATGATATGGATGATATATTACCTTAATACTCAACAAATTGATGAAAATCCTTGGTTTTTAAGTTGAAATCAGCCCTTGATCACTGAAAATCGCCCTTAGCTTCGTTCTAGAGAAAATTTTGGTTAAAAACGAGCTGATTTGAGTGAAAACCCGTTTTTATGTCAGTTCAGCACAAGATATCGCCGCTATCTAAAAGATAGCGCCGCTAACTTGACCCCGCGCTTTTTAGCGCCGCTATCTTCCAAGATAGCCCCGCTATCTCTAAATTTTTCGCGTTTACCCATTCGCTAAAACGGGTCGCTGGTGGATACCAGCCAAGATAGCGCCGCTATCTTCAAAGATAGCGCCGCTATCTACCCAGATGCTGCAATTTTCAACTTTTTGTCCTTTTTAACTTATCCCACTTAATCAAACACCCCTAACACAGATTTTTCATAAAAATTCTAACTATCAAGACTTAATTCCTTATCATTTATCATCTAACAATGAACTTAACATTAAAAATGCTTTAATTAGAAACACGTATGTTACATTTCATACCTATGTTATTCTGTTGTGAAATATATTATATATAATTTGTAAAATACTTTAAAGAATTATATATAAAGGATTCATAATCCACAACCGAAATGATTTTTTACAATATCAAATGTTTCTATAAAACTAAAAATTAATAAATGATTTTCAACATTATCCACATTATTAAAGTTTAGGAGGTAAAGTGTTATTTTATAAGTTTTGAAAAATAACATATTAAAGTTTAGGGTATAAAAGGAAAGAAGTATTAAAGTTTAGGGGGTAAATTGTTACATTTTAAGGTTTAAAAGAAAGATAAAAGAATTGTTCATGTCAGGATTCGAACTCGTGTCCCTTCTAGGGAAGAAGCATTAAGTCAAGCAGGAAACCATTGGGGCAAACTGACTTTTATGCTATCTGTTCACTAGTTAGTATTTAAATAAGAATATAATTCGAATAAGATTTTATATTACGCACAAAAATTTGAGTAGTGGCACGTGTCACCGTGTGCTACCCTACAAATCCGCCCCTGCCTCCCGAGTTTTAATTCAGAGGTAAAATAAGAGATTCAGAAAGATATTTAATTTTATTTTCTTTTAAATAAAATGAAAGAAATTTTGGGCCATTACTTTATTTCCTAATTTTCCTACCAAAAGCAGGAAAATTTTAATAAAAAAGAAGTTATAATTAATGAAAAAATTACAACTACTAAATTGCCCTTAATATTTCCTAGTTACAATATATTCTAAGGGTAAAATTGTAAAATTATTAATTTTTAGGGTTTTGATAATGACAGCCCTTAGGGCTGTCATTAGATGCATGAAAGTTGTACATTAATCTATGGGGTGAAGTGATTCCTAAGATTTAGGGTGTAGTTATAGATTGATGTACAAGTATTTGATGCATGTCTATTGTAACGACCGTAATTTTACGTTTTTCATTTCGTGTAATTATTCGGGATTTATGTGAATTTTCATTATTTATGTTAGATTACATTTCGGTTTGTGTTCTATCGAGTATTGGGATGTTTGGGACTTGGTGTAACCAAGTATGGGTCAAGACTTGGATGGAAACAAGTTTAAAAGGCAAGAAACTGACCCAGACAGACCTCGCGGCGCGAGGCAGTCGCGAGTCAGTCGCGAGTTCAAACAGCAAGATCAGATATCAGACGCGAGCAATTCGCGTCGAGCTCGCGTTTTGTTCGCGGCGCGAACTCGGCGCGAGCGGGGCGCGAAGTCGGGCTTCCTGCGGCGACCAAGAGGACATCCCGCGTCACCTCGCGGCGCGAGCCAAACGCGAGAGCGGCGCGAGGGCTGTCTGGAGTATATAAAGTAGTGTAGAAGCTAGGGCTCATAACACCTTCGAACCCTAGACTTATAGCAGCCGTTTTTGAGAGCATTTGGGCGGTTTTGGGAGCTAAGGAGCTCAAATCTTCATCTTCTTGAAGGATTTAAGCATCAAGGGTAAGAATTCTTGCTTATTTCACTTAGTTACCTTCATTTTGAGCTTGGTATGGGTAACAATGGTGGTTTTGGGAACCCACCATATCATCTTTGGGGAAGATGAACTTTCATGAGTGTAAAACACTCCTTATGGACTTGTAATCAATGTGTACAAGTTAGATTTGTGATTGATGATGGAAAATCTTGAACTAGGGTTTGAGATTTCCACCAAGTTGTATGAACTTGGTGGTTGGGAATGTTTAGATGGGCTACTTAGTAGCTAGTTATAGATTATAACTAGATTTTGTATTGATATTGATGTTAGGTCAAGAAGACCTTGAGATTGGAAGTACTTCCTCAATTTGGAAGTAAGGATTGTGTTGTTGAACACAATTGTTGGATAGCATTGCTAAGGTGAGTACATGTGATATTCTCTGAGTACATAGTAAACCTTGTTTATGAATTGAAATGATTGTAGAGTCTTTATTAGATAAATATTCTAATAAAGAAAAGAATGAATTGATAGAGTATGATTTAATTTAATTGAAATGAATTGAATTGTATTGTGAACTTGTTGTTTAGTTACCACTAGTATGATTGAGTTGTGATATGGGCTTGACCCAAGTTGATGATTTGTTATGTGGTAGCTAATCGATTGGATCCTAGATAACCCACACAAGTTGGGGGAGTTAGTGGCTACTACTTGGGGCGGTACCACCATGCGCAAGAGTAGTATGTCGAGAAATAGATAACCCGGAAACGGGGGAGTTTGAGATAACCCGGAAATCGGGGGAGCAAATAGATAACCCGGAAACGGGGGAGTTTACCTAGATAACCCACATCGGGGGAGTTGTTTCGGGGAGGCCCGTTACGTATGTGTTTGGCTTATGGCAAGCCTTAGAGATTGATTGTATATGTGTAATTTGATAATTGTTAATTATTATTTTATTGCAAATTACTTTCTAACCGGGTCAAAAACCCATGTTTCTCACGAGACAATATTTGTCTCACGTACTACGTTTATTTTGACTATGTACTCATGTTCGGGAGCAAAAGATTAGGCGGCCCGTAGTTAGCATTTGGAAGGATTAGCTCGGTGTACTTATTTAATTCCCTAGACTATAGTTTTGATATATTTTTAACACCGGTTTTGATACTTACTAATTATTCCAAATGTTTTAGTTAAACCATATTTTTATATTCGGTTTGTAAAGACTTAAACCTTTGTTTTAAAAGTTTTAATTTGGGTTGAAAATCGGTGTGTTACAACTTGGTATCAGAGCATTAGTCTAAGTGAATTAGGTTGGTTACCCACCCTAGACTTAGACTTTGCTTTTGGGACATTATGTTCTATAGGAAGTTAGGTTGACCTTTAAGGATTAGGGTTGACCATTGAGGGAATTGTTTAATTTCGAGCTATTCTTATGTTTAATTTTGACTTTTTAGTCAACTTATTGGATTCTAATTGGGTTGACATCTTATTATAGTAAGATGGCTAGAACGAGAAGTGGTCGATTGTTGGATGGGGAACAAGCTTCGAATTTGAATCAAGACGGGAATGGATTGGCCAACTCGGGTATCGGGAATAACCATACCCCGGTAACAATGGAGGCCATTCAATCCATGCTCACTAATATGAGAAATGTGATGCAACAAGATGTTAACCGGATCATAAATGATCGGTTGAACTTAGGAGTTGATGATGAGGAAAGAGAGGAGGAGGAACGTCTTTTCGAGGAGGAGAGGGAGGAAGGTGAAGATTCCCCTCAACTCACTAAGACTAAGTCAACGGGAAACACCAACCCGACCGAGAAATCCTCCAATGGGGAAAGTGGTGAAGAGAGAAAGATTGAACGGGAAGGATGTTCTTACAAGACATTCCTTGCTTGCCGTCCCGACTTCTATCTCGGGAGTACGGAACCGAAAGTGACGGTTCAATGGATTCGAGAGACGGAACGTGTGCTTGAAAGTAGTAAGTGCAAGGAGGAAGATATGGTGACTTATGCCTCACGTTTGTTCAAAGATGATGCTCTTACATGGTGGGACACCGTGTATGAAACCTTGGGGAAGAAAGCCATTTACAAGATGTCGTGGGATGAGTTCACTAGGAGACTCAAGGAGAAGTATTGCCCCGAAAGGGAGTTGGAGGAGTTGTTGGAAGAGTTCTTGCACTTCAAGAAAGGCAATTTGACCTTGGATGAGTATACCAAGAAGTTCACGGGATACCTCCCGTTTGTGTCAAGTACTTACCCAACCGAACGTAGTCGTGTGGTTCGGTTTGCCAATGGGTTACCATGTGAATATGAGCTCGAAGTGAAGAGGGCAACCACTCTTGATGAGGCGATCAATGTCGCCCGAAGTGTCGAAAAAGTTAGCAAGAGAAGAGTGCAAGAGAGATCGGTTGGTAATGAGAAGAGGAAGTTTGAAGGTTTTTCAGGGTCATCCAAGAAAAGCAAGTTTGCCCCGAGCGGGTCAAAACAAGGAAGTGTTGGTGGATGTAGGAAGTGTGGTAGGGACCACAAGGGAGAGTGTAAGGCGGATTCCAATGGTTGTTTCAAATGTGGTCGTTTTGGCCACAAGGCTAGAGATTGCAAGGTTAAAAGCCTTGATGAAGTGGAATGTTTCTCATGTCATGAGAAGGGGCACTATAGTAATGTTTGCCCGAAGAAAGGAACCGAAACGTTGGTGTCAACCGCTCACAAGAAACCGGAGCCGATGAAGGTCAAAGGTCGTGCCTTCCAACTCACACGAGAAGAAGCCAAGGAGACTCGTGATGTCGTCTCAGGTACCTTATTCATAAACTCCATACCCACTTATGTGTTGATTGATTCGGGTTCTACTTATTCTTTCGTGTCTCATGAATTTGGTGCTAAGTTTAAGGTTCCACTAGAATTACTTGATGAATTGTATGAAATAGAAGTAGCCGATGGGAAAACCTCTATGGTTCAACATGTCTATAGAAATTGTGAGTTGGAAATCGATAACAAGAAGTTTAAGGTTGATTTGATGCCTATGGGAATTAAGGCTTTTGATGTAATTATTAGGATGGATTGGTTGGGAATCCACCAAGCCAAGATTTTATGTGGAAGGAAATTAGTGTCGATTAAATCTCCCGAAAATGAAAAAGTGTACATTTATGGGGAAAAGAGGCATCGTATGCCAAACTTGTTAACCGCAATTAAGGCAAGAAAATGTTTAGCGAAAGGGTGTGCATCATTTATAGCCTATGTCCTTGATGGAAGAAAAGAAAAGAAGTCGGTTGAAAATGTAGATTATTCGAGACTTTCCCGAAGTTTTTCCCGATGACTTGCCCGGTTTGCCACCGGAGAGACAAGTCGAGTTTCGTATTGATTTAGTCCCGGGGGCGACGCCAATTGCCCGAGCCTCGTATCGTCTAGCTCCCACCGAAATGAGAGAGTTGATGGCTCAACTTCAAGATTTGCTCGATAAGGGTTTTATCTGTCCTAGTTCGTCACCATGGGGTGCACCGGTTTTATTTGTGAAGAAGAAGGATGGTTCCATGAGAATGTGTATCGATTACCGAGAGCTAAACAAGATGACAATTAAGAACCGATATCCTTTGCCAAGGATAGATGATTTATTTGATCAACTTCAAGGAGCCGATTATTTCTCCAAGATTGATTTGAGATCGGGTTACCATCAAGTTCGTGTCAAGGAAGGTGATACCGAGAAGACGGCTTTTAGGACCCGTTATGGTCATTATGAATTTCTAGTTATGCCATTCGGTTTGACGAATGCCCCGGCTATTTTTATGGATCTCATGAATAGGGTTTGTAAACCTTTTCTCGATAAATTTCTCATAGTATTTATTGATGATATTCTTATTTTCTCCAAAACCGAAGAAGAACATGAAGACCATTTGAGGCAAACTCTAGAAGTGTTGAAACGGGAAAAATTGTATGCTAAATTCTCAAAATGTGAATTTTAGTTGCGGGAAGTGCAATTTCTTGGTCATGTGGTATCTCGATGCGGGATAAAAGTTGACCCGTCTAAGATTGAAGCGGTGAAGAATTGGGAAGCACCGAAGACTCCAACCGAAGTTAGAAGCTTTCTTGGGTTAGCCGGTTATTACCGAAGGTTTATAGAAGATTTTTCTCGAGTGGCGGTCCCACTCACTAGGTTAACGAGAAAAGACGTGAAGTTTGATTGGGGGGAGAAGCAAGAGAGTGCTTTTGCCTTGTTAAAAGAAAAGTTGTGCAATGCACCGATCCTCACTCTACCCGACGGTATGGAAGATTTCGTGGTGTATAGCGACGCCTCGAATAAAGGTCTCGGTTGTGTTTTAATGCAACGAGGTAAAGTGATAGCTTATGCTTCAAGACAATTGAAGAATGCGGAAGAAAGGTATACAACTCACGATTTAGAGTTGGCGGCGATTATTTTCGCCTTGAAAATTTGGAGGCATTACTTGTATGGTACCATGTAACACCTCAAAATCTGAACCATTTTTTTTTCAACACATGCGGAAGCGTTTCAAAATTACACATATATAACTTGTTATTCACAAGTTATAAAAAAACATAAGATGTATAATTTTACAAAAGTTAACTTTCTGAAACAGTGTTACTTAACATTACGGCTCAACATCAAAATCATTTCTTTAAGTCCTGGTCAATCATTCCTAATCTTAATCTCCGAAAGACTCATCCATCTACAACCTGTAAAAGATTCAACATAGTGGGGGATTAGCACAAAGCTAAGTGAATGAAAATATAACCAAAGATATTGTATAAATACAACAATCTCGATTCACAATCTTCGCAGATTCACAATCTTCACAGATTCACAATCTTCACAGATTCACAATCTCTATCACTTAATCACATATAACGAGAGGTACGGCGGTTTTGCGGAACCTTACAACTGTTGTGGGCCTAACAACAGCTTACCGATAGCCCTTTACTCATTAGCAATGGTAAAGCTTCCTTAAGACACAACGAATATGCCAAGGTACAATTACCGTTATCTAACAGTAAACGAAAGCCCAGCCACCCAGTCAAGCTGCCTCTATACTTTTTCATGTGCACATATCAGATTCCATGTGCACATATCATTCAATTAACACATAGCCAGTTAATTATCATTATACTACTAATACTGGTCCAGAAATAAGGGAGCAGTACGAACGGATCAACACTAACTAAATCAGCACTAACTGATCAACACTAACTCATCAACACTAACTGATCAACACTAACTGATCAGCACTAACGGGGTCAGCACTAACTGATCAGCACTAACTGGGTCAGAACTAACTGATCAGCACTAACTGATCAGCACTAAACACTTTCAATTGCAACCAAAACCATTGCAATTTAAACAATACAAAGGTTATAAATCCACTCACCTTTGCCAAGTCTCTTTCCACTCAGTTGTCTAATATCACTGAGTCTCTTTTCCTTTTCCTGATAATCAAAACAATACACCATATTAGTAACCAATTTATCAAATTTAACCAAAGTATGCATTCTAAAGAAATTACGTTACTACACATTTCGTATAACTAAATATCATATTCCTTACATACTTGCATCTATTACAACATAACGTTACCACTCTGACTTTTCAAGTCAAATTCAAGAAATGTTTATACAAATTTGATAAAATTAAACATATATCACTTACAAGAAGCAACCATAAGCAAACATCAAAGAAAACTATATCCAATTTGTTCCTTTCTTTATTTTAGACGTAGCCAAATAGTACCCAACAACAATCATACCTAAGCTATTTTCCTTTTTGTTCATGCTATACGCAGCAAGGTAACCAAACAAAAGCCAAAACCACATCTTTTTCTTTTATACATATATAAAAATAGGATAGTAGAACCATAAAGAATTAAACTTTAATTGTCCATTTCTTTTCTTTTGTTCTAGTCAGTAGCAGTTGACCACAAGATCATATCCCAAATTTATTTACTTTTTCTTCTTTTCTTTTTCGTTTCCAAACACAACAATCCACAACAAAAGAAGAAAACATATTCCTTTTTACTATATTTTGTTCTACGCATCAGTAATAGACACCAAACCATATACTAATATTTTACTTTTCCTTTTATATTTATATACATCATATAATAGAAGCAGGAAAAAATCAAACTTCCAAATCGATTTTCCCTTTATTTTTATATATATCCTACGCATAAAATAAAACACCAAATCCTCAACTTACAAGTTTTTAAGTTTAGGTCAATATCTCCTCTAAAATCACCTCCCTGAACACAATTAAACCTAGTGAACTAACCAATTTCTTCTTTTGCCAATAAATCATCAAACACTTAAAACTCTAACCATTAAATTAAGAACTCAAAAACCACAAACCCTAATTAAGAAAATAAAGTTTACTTACCAAAACCTTAAGCAACTTCAAGATCACTACTGCGATTAGGAAGATTCCAAGATAAAATGAAGAAATATTAAAAGCTCACAAAAAATGGAAATGGGTTTTGGTGATGTGGCGTGAGAAGTTAGGGGAAAGAAAGGAAATCAAGTTTCTTGAATTCATCTTTAAAGAAAATTTCATTAAAGTATATGTGTGTATGTTTGAAAACGTGAGGAAGAAAACAGGGCAAGAAAAATCAGATTTTTCTTCTTTTAACACCACCACACACGTACCCCATACGTGTCACATAAAGAAAGGCTTAACTTTTTCATTTAACATAGTATTAAACAATATATCTGGTTCGCAATTAATTTATTTAAAATACCTAACTAATTTCGTTTCCAACAACGAAGATATATTTGGAACTTCGGTTCAAAAATAAATCTAATGGCATAAAAATCATTATAATACCTAAACATTTTTATTGCAACTAATTTTAACCCCTTAGTTAAAATATCAATTAATTCAAATAAATAATAAGTAATATTTATCACTCACCGAAAGTGATAAAATACTAGGCTGGATTTCAGGATGTTACAAATCTACCCCCCTTAAAAAGATTCCGTCCTCGGAATCTGATCACACTCAAACTAATCAATTAATTGTTTTTTTTTTTATCTTTGTTTTAATTCATCACATCAAACTAGCATCTCCACAATGTTCTCATACCCACTTGAAAACTCTAAATATTCCAACTACTTTAATCAGTAATCAACAATTCTTTTAAATCGGTACACAATTATGAGCCCATCCGACAAGTTATGCAACATTTATCATTTTTTTTAAACCACTATTAGAGTCAAATTTAAGAACTCTCAAGTATCGGTATCCAATATGATATTCATCAATCTTTAATCCTCCAAATTATCAAATTAATCTCTTTTTGTCAAAATTTTGTTCCATCCCCACCTTCAGAATTTGTTCCAATTCATATAAAAAATAGTTACTTTCTCTTGATTTCCTGTATCTCAAAGCATAGGCAATAATGTTTTCTTTATTCATGTAAAAATAATCCATATGGTTCCTTCATTCTGTTAACATCACCAAAATCATTTATGAAATCCACTATGTCATAATTTCAGTCAATCCACTAACTCAAAACTATTTCAACTTGTTCCAAAATAAGTATTGTCTATAATTTCTTTACCAATCCAAGCATAGGCACTAACAACTTTTCTTCAAATTTAAAATCCATAATCCTCTAATACATTTCAATCATCTCCTTTATAATAGTATACAATCTTTCGTGGTCTACGTAAACGATGCATCTCATATTAAACAATAAGGTCTTCATATATTTAAGGCAAAACAACCATTATAAGTCCCAAATTATGGTTAAAATAATCTTCACATGTCTTTTAATAATCCAAAACCATAGACAATATCAAAATTTCCTTACTTACGGTCACAACAATCATTTTAATGTCTATAATTTTTACATCCCGTTCTTCATTCCATCAAAATTTCGTACACTTTTTACTGTTTAACCTTGTCTCGATACTCAAAAATTTGATCATCGTTATCAAACTTACGGTCAGAATCCACTAAATTCTAAATTATATCTTTCTTAATCAAAATTCGCATTAATTATCACATGAAACAGCGTCCAATCTCATCTTGTCCAACACTTCTCTCAAGTAATTTTCATAACTAAATCCAATTTTATAGCATGTTGAGGATATCACCAATCAATAATTCACAAGACACCCGAAATAATCGCCAATCTAGGTTCATTAAGTCAATTTTTATTTTTTATTTTTTATTTTTACTCCAATTCAAGCTCGGGAGATATATTAGGAAAATTTATCATATATCCTTTCAAGTCATTCAGATATCTGTCATTATCTATCTTTCATATTTACACCCATAACAAAGGTAATAAAAGATTCACATTTATGAAAACCGATACATTCGGCCCTCGCTCTTCGAGTCATTACATGTGACACAACAAGTCACGGTAAGGATTTCCTCTTTCTTATACCAACCACTAGTCTTACTTAGACTATTCACTAACGTCTATAATTACCTCATTTTTAATTATAAGCTTTATATTTCAGGTGTTTACAATAATTACCATTATACTCATATTGATCCGCAGTCACATATATTGTGACTGAAGCCGACATATAACTCATTATCTTCACTCCTCGTGAAGAAAAAGAACAACCCAAACAGTTAATTTAACTTATCACCAATTTACACAAAACATAAATGAGCTATCTGCTACAACACTGAATAACACGAACAATTAATGAGCAACTCACACCCCGCAAGTCACTATGTGTGACCCGACACTCCACGGTAATGATTACCTACTCCTTTACTCTAATCACTAGTCCCACCCGGACCACTCAGTATATACTTGTGATCACATCAATCTCAGTTATAAGCATTTCATTCAGGAAATTTACAACAATTATTATCCAAATCAAATTCAACTTCAATCACAGATATTGTGACCGAAATCAGGATACCATCAAGCAACTTCACTTCGCCATGAAGTAAAGGAACAACAAAACAATTAATTTCAACATATCACATATTCGCACATACATACATACATAAGCAATTTGCTCTAATATTACATGACATAATTAAAGTATTGAGTTTACCGAAAACATACCCGTAATATCATCAACAGTGACGGTAGCATCATCCGCCGTCATCCTGTAAGCTCCACTCCCAAGTGAAATAGCATTTTTTTTCTCTTTTAGACCGAAAATGACGATCTCCCGACCGCCCCATTCCTTGACCTAGTCTTCGTCTTCATTTTTTTTCCTCGTGTCTGATCGTTCCATATCTAACACATCATAGATTCTACACGCTACAAGATCCCGAATGATAAATTCTACAGTTATTGCACCATCAAACTCTTTAACTCAACACTATATGTTTGTTTCCGATTCTGATTCCCCTGTCTATGATTTTCCTGCCATGTTCTATTTTGTCAAAATCCAAAATATTTATATTTTGCTTTCTTTAATGACACGTTTTCCTTTACTTTACATTTCAAGTTTTAACATCACTCTCAACTGATTTGGCCGTCATAAAAGCCCGAGATGAGGTACTGACTAACCTAATTGTGCCCATATACTCCGGAAACAACTTCCAATAAGTTGTCATACCTGTGAAGTCATCGTGTACCCGTCATTGTATAAATTTCAACTTTTCATTAAATGGTTTTATCAACTCAGCAACTGTCATTCCCTCGGTCATCTTTAAGTCAATAAACTTTTTTTTTAAACATGTTTTGTTCTGCGTTATCACCTGATGCACCAGCAATTCCTGAGGTCAAGGGGGTCGGGTTCTCTTTATCTGTCATACCTGTAAACTCAATCACAACATCTCACAAATTTTTAGTTTAAACCGTTAGTACCTAACACACTAACCTCTCACATACTAATCACACTTTCCTAATCCCCACACACTAGGAATGTTTGACCAAAGTTGAGCCAAGATTTAGGAATGCTACACCTAACTGTGTACACACCGCCAAATCAAGGCTCTGATACCAAATTGTAACACCTCAAAATCTGAACCATTTTTTTTTCAACACATGCGGAAGCGTTTCAAAATTACACATATATAACTTGTTATTCACAAGTTATAAAAAAACATAAGATGTATAATTTTACAAAAGTTAACTTTCTGAAACAGTGTTACTTAACATTACGGCTCAACATCAAAATCATTTCTTTAAGTCCTGGTCAATCATTCCTAATCTTAATCTCCGAAAGACTCATCCATCTACAACCTGTAAAAGATTCAACATAGTGGGGGATTAGCACAAAGCTAAGTGAATGAAAATATAACCAAAGATATTGTATAAATACAACAATCTCGATTCACAATCTTCGCAGATTCACAATCTTCACAGATTCACAATCTTCACAGATTCACAATCTCTATCACTTAATCACATATAACGAGAGGTACGGCGGTTTTGCGGAACCTTACAACTGTTGTGGGCCTAACAACAGCTTACCGATAGCCCTTTACTCATTAGCAATGGTAAAGCTTCCTTAAGACACAACGAATATGCCAAGGTACAATTACCGTTATCTAACAGTAAACGAAAGCCCAGCCACCCAGTCAAGCTGCCTCTATACTTTTTCATGTGCACATATCAGATTCCATGTGCACATATCATTCAATTAACACATAGCCAGTTAATTATCATTATACTACTAATACTGGTCCAGAAATAAGGGAGCAGTACGAACGGATCAACACTAACTAAATCAGCACTAACTGATCAACACTAACTCATCAACACTAACTGATCAACACTAACTGATCAGCACTAACGGGGTCAGCACTAACTGATCAGCACTAACTGGGTCAGAACTAACTGATCAGCACTAACTGATCAGCACTAAACACTTTCAATTGCAACCAAAACCATTGCAATTTAAACAATACAAAGGTTATAAATCCACTCACCTTTGCCAAGTCTCTTTCCACTCAGTTGTCTAATATCACTGAGTCTCTTTTCCTTTTCCTGATAATCAAAACAATACACCATATTAGTAACCAATTTATCAAATTTAACCAAAGTATGCATTCTAAAGAAATTACGTTACTACACATTTCGTATAACTAAATATCATATTCCTTACATACTTGCATCTATTACAACATAACGTTACCACTCTGACTTTTCAAGTCAAATTCAAGAAATGTTTATACAAATTTGATAAAATTAAACATATATCACTTACAAGAAGCAACCATAAGCAAACATCAAAGAAAACTATATCCAATTTGTTCCTTTCTTTATTTTAGACGTAGCCAAATAGTACCCAACAACAATCATACCTAAGCTATTTTCCTTTTTGTTCATGCTATACGCAGCAAGGTAACCAAACAAAAGCCAAAACCACATCTTTTTCTTTTATACATATATAAAAATAGGATAGTAGAACCATAAAGAATTAAACTTTAATTGTCCATTTCTTTTCTTTTGTTCTAGTCAGTAGCAGTGGACCACAAGATCATATCCCAAATTTATTTACTTTTTCTTCTTTTCTTTTTCGTTTCCAAACACAACAATCCACAACAAAAGAAGAAAACATATTCCTTTTTACTATATTTTGTTCTACGCATCAGTAATAGACACCAAACCATATACTAATATTTTACTTTTCCTTTTATATTTATATACATCATATAATAGAAGCAGGAAAAAATCAAACTTCCAAATCGATTTTCCCTTTATTTTTATATATATCCTACGCATAAAATAAAACACCAAATCCTCAACTTACAAGTTTTTAAGTTTAGGTCAATATCTCCTCTAAAATCACCTCCCTGAACACAATTAAACCTAGTGAACTAACCAATTTCTTCTTTTGCCAATAAATCATCAAACACTTAAAACTCTAACCATTAAATTAAGAACTCAAAAACCACAAACCCTAATTAAGAAAATAAAGTTTACTTACCAAAACCTTAAGCAACTTCAAGATCACTACTGCGATTAGGAAGATTCCAAGATAAAATGAAGAAATATTAAAAGCTCACAAAAAATGGAAATGGGTTTTGGTGATGTGGCGTGAGAAGTTAGGGGAAAGAAAGGAAATCAAGTTTCTTGAATTCATCTTTAAAGAAAATTTCATTAAAGTATATGTGTGTATGTTTGAAAACGTGAGGAAGAAAACAGGGCAAGAAAAATCAGATTTTTCTTCTTTTAACACCACCACACACGTACCCCATACGTGTCACATAAAGAAAGGCTTAACTTTTTCATTTAACATAGTATTAAACAATATATCTGGTTCGCAATTAATTTATTTAAAATACCTAACTAATTTCGTTTCCAACAACGAAGATATATTTGGAACTTCGGTTCAAAAATAAATCTAATGGCATAAAAATCATTATAATACCTAAACATTTTTATTGCAACTAATTTTAACCCCTTAGTTAAAATATCAATTAATTCAAATAAATAATAAGTAATATTTATCACTCACCGAAAGTGATAAAATACTAGGCTGGATTTCAGGATGTTACATACCAGGTGTATCTTGTACACGGATCACAAAAGTCTCAAGTATGTGTTCACACAAAAAGACTTGAATATGAGACAAAGAAGGTGGATCGAGTTGATTAGTGACTACGATTGTGAGATCGTTTATCACGAGGGAAAGGCTAATGTGGTAGCCGACGCCTTGAGTAGAAAAGTCTATGAAAAGCCGGTTAAGGCTAAGTTGATGCGGATTGATGTAGTGTGTAGCTTTATTGAAAGTATAAAAACCGCACAAGTGGAAGTGATGGGAAAAGACGAGTATAGACAAGAGAGGTTGGGAAAGAACCAAGTATTTGAAGAAAATGGTCAAGGGTTGAAAACCGTGAATGGGCGAATTTGGGTCCCGAAATTCGGTAGAAACCGAAAAGTGTTGTTGAATGATGCTCACAAGTCTAAGTATTCGATCCATCCCGGAAGTACAAAGACTTACCAAGACTTGAAGAAAATTTATTGGTGGCCCGGGATGAAGTCGAGGGTAGCAAAGTACATATCAAAATGTGCCACGTGTGCACAAGTGAAAGCCGAGCACCAAGTGCCTTATGGTGTTGCACAATCGTTACAAGTGCCGGCCGGGAAATGGAATGACATCACAATGGATTTCATTGTTGGACTCCCAAAGACGAGTAGGAATCATGACGCCATTTGGGTGATTGTTGATAGGTTAACGAAAAGTGCGTTATTCCTAGCTATTAGGGAAACCATGCCACTCGAGAAGTTGGCAAAATTGTATGTTGATGAAGTTGTCCGTTTGCATGGGGTACCATTGTCGATTGTGTCCGATCGGGATGCAAGGTTTACCTCGAGATTTTGGAGATCACTCCAAGAAGAGTTGGGAACTAAGTTGAGATTGAGCACAGCTTACCATCCGCAAACCGATGGTCAAAGCGAAAGAACGATCCAAACGGTTGAAGATATGTTGAGGTCGTGTGTATTAGATTTTGGCGGTAAATGGGATGAACATTTACCGTTAGTTGAATTTTCGTATAACAATAGTTACCACTCGACAATAAAGATGCCACCGTTTGAGGCATTGTATGGGAGAAAGTGTCGGACGCCTTCGTGTTGGTTAGAGGCGGGTGAGACGAAACTCACGGGCCCCGAGATTGTGAAAATAACAAATGAGAAAATTGGAATAATACAAAGGAATATGAAAGTAGCACAAGACCGCCAAAGGAGTTATTCGGGTTTGAAAAAGCGACCATACGACTTGAATGTCGGTGATATGGTAATGTTGAAGGTGTCGCCTTGGAAGGGCGTGATGAGATTTGGAAGGAAGGGCAAATTGAGCCCAAGGTATGTAGGCCCGTTTAGGATCTTGAAACGGGTCGGCTTACAAGCATTTAAGTTAGAGCTTCCACCCGAGTTGAAAGGTGTCCATGACACCTTCCATGTTAGTAATTTGAAGAAATTTGTGGGTGAAGTGGAGAATATTATTCCACTCCAAGATTTGCGGGTCGATGCACCCAACCGGTTGATTGAAGAGCCCGAGGCCATATTGGAGGCCCAAACGAAGAAATTGAGAAACAAAGAGATTGAGCTAGTGTTGGTCAAGTGGAAGCATTCCCTTGGGCCAAATTTGACTTGGGAAGTCAAAGATGAGATGAAGAAACGCTACCCGGATTTTGTAGATTATGAGACGATTCCGAGGACGGAATCCTCGTAAGGGGTAGATAGTTGTAACGACCGTAATTTTACGTTTTTCATTTCGTGTAATTATTCGGGATTTATGTGAATTTTCATTATTTATGTTAGATTACATTTCGGTTTGTGTTCTATCGAGTATTGGGATGTTTGGGACTTGGTGTAACCAAGTATGGGTCAAGACTTGGTTGGAAACAAGTTTAAAAGGCAAGAAACTGACCCAGACAGACCTCGCGGCGCGAGGCAGTCGCGAGTTCAAACAGCAAGATCAGATATCAGACGCGAGCAATTCGCGTCGAGCTCGCGTTTTGTTCGCGGCGCGAACTCGGCGCGAGCGGGGCGCGAAGTCGGGCTTCCTGCGGCGACCAAGAGGACATCCCGCGTCACCTCGCGGCGCGAGCCAAACGCGAGAGCGGCGCGAGGGCTGTCTGGAGTATATAAAGTAGTGTAGAAGCTAGGGCTCATAACACCTACGAACCCTAGACTTTTAGCAGCCATTATTGAGAGCATTTGGACGGTTTTTGGAGCTAAGGAGCTCAAATCTTCATCTTCTTGAAGGATTTAAGCATCAAGGGTAAGAATTCTTGCTTATTTCACTTAGTTACCTTCATTTTGAGCTTGGTATGGGTAACAATGGTGGTTTTGGGAACCCACCATATCATCTTTGGGGAAGATGAACTTTCATGAGTGTAAAACACTCCTTATGGACTTGTAATCAATGTGTACAAGTTAGATTTGTGATTGATGATGGAAAATCTTGAACTAGGGTTTGAGATTTCCACCAAGTTGTATGAACTTGGTGGTTGGGAATGTTTAGATGGGCTACTTAGTAGCTAGTTATGGATTATAACTAGATTTTGTATTGATATTGATGTTAGGTCAAGAAGACCTTGAGATTGGAAGTACTTCCTCAATTTGGAAGTAAGGATTGTGTTGTTGAACACAATTGTTGGATAGCATTGCTAAGGTGAGTACATGTGATATTCTCTGAGTACATAGTAAACCTTGTTTATGAATTGAAATGATTGTAGAGTCTTTATTAGATAAATATTTTAATAAAGAAAAGAATGAATTGATAGAGTATGATTTAATTTAATTGAAATGAATTGAACTGTATTGTGAACTTGTTGTTTAGTTACCACTAGTATGATTGAGTTGTGATATGGGCTTGACCCAAGTTGATGATTTGTTATGTGGTAGCTAATCGATTGGATCCTAGATAACCCACATAAGTTGGGGGAGTTAGTGGCTACTACTTGGGGCGGTACCACCCTGCGCAAGAGTAGTATGTCGAGAAATAGATAACCCGGAAACGGGGGAGTTTGAGATAAACCGGAAATCGGGGGAGCAAATAGATAACCCGGAAACAGGGGAGTTTACCTAGATAACCCACATCGGGGGAGTTGTTTCGGGGAGGCCCGTTACGTATGTGTTTGGCTTATGGCAAGCCTTAGAGATTGATTGTCTATGTGTAATTTGATAATTGTTAATTATTATTTTATTGCAAATTACTTTCTAACCGGGTCAAAAACCCATGTTTCTCACGAGACAATATTTGTCTCACGTACTACGTTTATTTTGACTATGTACTCAGGTTCGGGAGCAAAAGATTAGGCGGCCCGTAGTTAGCATTTGGAAGGATTAGCTCGGTGTACTTATTTAATTCCCTAGACTATAGTTTTGATATATTTGTAACACCGGTTTTGATACTTACTAATTATTCCAAATGTTTTAGTTAAACCATATTTTTAAATTCGGTTTGTAAAGACTTAAACCTTTGTTTTAAAAGTTTTAATTTGGGTTGAAAATCGGTGTGTTACATCTATTGATAGCCCTTAGGGTTGTCATTATCAAAACCCTAATTTTTATTATATCTCCAACTAGGCCACTCAGGATCACAACAAACATTTTTTTATTTATATTTATGTCCGACCCAGGAACATAAAGAAGAAAATTATTTTCTTCTAAATATTTATTATTTTCTCTTTTTTTAAATTTTTTTTATTTCTTTCATTTAAAAATTATGGAACATAATATTAGAACGTGAGTTAGATAAACATTTAAAGTAATTAAAAAATCAAAAATTGTTTATTTAGAATTTTGATCATTTCTCTGTAAATAAATATTATTATAATGTTTAATATAGTAACATCTTAAAGTGTATAGTGTTTCACTATATTGTGCCTTTATTTAATTTTCTTACAAAATTGAAAATGTTCTAGTATTATATTTTTCGTATTTATTGAAAAAGTTTAATTTCGTTAAATCCATATTAATATGTGCCCCAAAACCTTTTTCAATCCATTTTTTTTTTCAAAATTAAGATGGTGTGGAATTTAAATGCATAATTGCAATGTTTTATAAATCAAATATTGCATTGGATCGGTGAATTTTCTAAATATGATTGAATAGGTCGTATTGATTTGCCGGCCGGTTAAATGAATGATATTAATGTAGACTATTTATAATGCAATAATGATGTAAAATGATATACAAATGTTAAAATAGCTATAAATATACAAAATAAATATCTTAAAAAATGAAATTTCTCAAAACGTACTTATGACTGAATTTGATCGGGTTGGACGAGTTTTGTATGAGTTGGACGAGTTTTGACCGAGTTGTCAGAGTTTTGACTGAATTTTACGTTGACCGAGTTTTTTTTACCGATTAGCATCAACCCGACTCGGTACCTCACTGAGTAGTGAGTACCCGGTGAGTACCCGACCGAGTTGGCCTACTTTTACAACACTGGTTTGACCAGCCGGTTGAATCGGTTTTTATGTTCAACCAGCCGGTTCTGATCAAGTTATTACTATTGATCTAACCGAATCGTTCCGACCAGATACATTATCATTTTTCGGTTCAAACGGCGGATTCTACCAAGTTTTTTTTTTTTTTTTTTTGAACGGCTAGTTAGTAAGTTAGTGGTTTGAGTCTAGACAGTGACATCCACAAGGGGCAGTATGCTTTCCCTCGAACCTTCCACCTTTTTATCCACGACGGGACTTGAACCCATGACCAATAAATCATGGGTAACACCTTATATACTCCTTGGATACCACTAGACTACAAGCCTTGGGTGAATTCTACCAAGTTCTTACAACATTTATATCGGACATATTTTGACTTTAAGAAGCTCAATGTGTTGCACTTTATTTATTTAACTTCTAAAGAATATATTTGGTGTTGTGGTGGTAATCTTTCTGTTTTTTTTAGGAGTAAATTACACGGAAGGTCCCTGTGGTTTGCCACTTATTACATGCATAGTCCCTGAACTTCGTTTATTACACTGAAGGTCCCTGGTGTATACAATTTGTTACACCCATGGTCCCTACTGCCCTTAACTTTTTCTAAATGACGAAAATACCCTTTTGGCCTTTTGTAATAAAGTGAAAATAAAGGACTGTGAATGTAATAGGTGATAAACCACAGGGACCATCCGTGAAATTTACTCTATTAATTGATTTTTTTTCCTTCTATCTCTTTAATACATGTTCTTCCGCCACATTCAGACTCACCACCCACCTCTATTTCTTGGAATTCAAAAATCAATCAATAGAAATTATCGTCGTGCCACCAAACCCCTTGAAAGTTCGATCCGTCACAACCCCTGCCTCTGGGTTCCTTCTCCAGTTGTTCCGAACCAATGACGTTCTATCGACCATAATTGATTCAGACAATTGATGCACGTCAGCAGAGGATTTGGTGGTTTACACACGCGGTGATTCAGACAATTGATGCACGTCACCAGAGGAGTTGGTGTTTTGCACACTCAGATCGATAGAACGCCATCGGCGGCGGAACAACTGGAGAAGGCAACCGGAGGCAGGGGTTGAATACACGACGATAATGGTTATTAATTGATGTTTGAATTCAAATAGATAGAGGCGAATGGTGAGTCTGAATGTGACGGAAGAATGTGAATTAAAGAGAGAAAAGAAAAAATCAATTAATAAAGTAAATTTCACAGATGGTCCCCGTGGTTTATCACTCATTACATTCACAGTCCCTTATCTTCACTTTATTACAAAAGACCAAAAGGGTATTTTCGTCATTTAGAAAAAGTTAAGGGCAACAGGGACCATGGGTGTTACAAATTGTATACACCAGGGACGTCTGGTGTAATAAACGAAGTTCAGGGACTGTAGCTGTAATAAGTGGTAAACCACAGGGACATTCGGTGTAATTTACTCTTTTTTTAGTGTTTAGATTTGTTTTCATTTGGGTTGTATTGTATCTAAACTCTTGTAACTTCTACCGGTACTTCCTCCTTCCTATAAAAAAACTTCTCATTTCATCATATATTTTTGTCCCATAAAAAACTTCCCATTTCTCATATTTGATGGGCTCCACACAATAAAAAACTATTATTACTAAAGACTCAACCACTAATATCCACTAACTATCTTTCTCTCTCCAATCCAACCTTATATTTTAATCAAAAGTATTATCAATGACCCCACCACTAACTATCACCTAAAAACTTGTGCAAAAGGTAAATGAGAAGTTTTTTATGGGACGGGAATATCTTACTAGCCTTTTCAATTTAGTTGTCTTGGTTCTCTCGGGGTGACAGGAATGACTAAGCTCTCGACTCTCGAGTTTGTCCTCTTTGCGAAAAAAAAAAAAAAAAATTCTAAAGACTATAAAAAATAAATATCTTTTCCCTACTTATCAATGAATAAAAGTATAAATGATTTAGATATCACTTTTTGTGCCTATATGCAATGTGTATTGAATGTTGAGGCAGATTGCTTTGCGTTGACATCTCCAAAGATAACTTATCATTTTCTGTCGCCGTTATCCTCACATCACAAACGCATCACACGTAATAGTGATATAGATACATCTCATTATCAATATATTTATATTTTCAATTTACATTATTGTTTGTATATCATCACAAATGATCATTTATATTGTGAATTCATACATGTTTATCCTTAGCCGTTGATCATTTTCCATGACGGAGGCGCCTCTGCCACCGGAAAACAAAGACATCCTGCCGGAAGATGCCGGTGCAGCTTTTGTCCTCGAATCTAAAGGTAATAATTATTTTTTAGAAAATATATGTTTTTCATTTAATTACTTAATTTTATCTATTGTGATCATGAGTCATGACCCATGTTTAACATACCTGTTTGTCTAAGAAGATTTGAACTCTATTAGAAATTTTTTTTTGAGAACTAAAGTTCGGTGGTTGACGTTATAGGGGAATGGTGGCATGCCGGATGTCATCTGACGACGGCGATAGTAGGGCCGACGATACTGACGCTTCCATATGCATTTAGGGGTTTAGGTTGGAGCCTTGGATTCTTTTGCTTGACGGTTATGGCGGTGGTTACTTTTTACTCTTATTATCTCATGTCTCTAGTTCTTGAGCATTGTGAAAATGCAGGTCGCCGTCACATCCGGTTCCGGGAACTCGCCGCCGATGTGTTGGGTAAGGGGGTGTTTGGGAAAGCTTATTTAGAGGGGCTTATGGCTTATGAGCTTATATAAGCCTTAATAATCCCTTTTTAAAGGGATTATTAAGGCTTATATAAGCTCATAAGCCATAAGCACCTTTAAATAAGCTTTCCCAAACACCCCCTAAATTTCAGGTTTTATTCATTTAAAGCCTTCAATATTTGACTACAGTAATATTTTGGACCATGCTCATTAATATTTGACTATTTGCAAGTTTTAATTATTTTTCAAGCTAACTATTTTCGTGGTCTATATTAATTGCCCATCAAGGATAGCTTTGGCCAATTGATATAGACCCTAAGGATGTTATTATTTAGGCTCGAACCATTAACTTACTAACTTTCTGTTCAACAAAAAAAAAAACTATTTTCCTGGAAAGGAGAAAATTGTAAATACATACTTCCTCCGTTTCAAAAATAGACACCATGGATAACCCTAGTGAAAATATAAATACATACTTCCTCTGTTTCAAAATAAGTGATACACTTTTCTTTTTGGGGTGTTTCTACATAAGTGATACACTTTCAAAACTTTCCTTATTTAGTAAAAAGGGTAGGTCCCACATCCACTAAGATTCTCATATAATAAAGTGAAATAACTCATTTAACTTTACTTTTACTTTTAAACATTATTAAATTCACTTTAATTTAAATATGTGGGACCCATCTTCCACTAACTATCCAATTTATTCAAATTAATCTTCATTATCATATTTTACCTCAATAAAACGTGCAATCTCAAGTGTATCACTTATTTTAAAACGGAGGAAGTACAATTTAACCTTTTGTTTTAATAAAATCGATTTAACATGTTTTATTTATTTGAATATCCTTTAAATATCTTTTCTACTTCCAATTGAGTTTTTCTAGATTCACCCACTTCGGCGTATACTTTATATAAAATTAAAAGGTATTTTTATTTATAATGGGTTCTCCGGGTGATTGAGTTTTTGCTCGTGATGTACGTGATCTTATTGTTGTCATGATTGTTTTGAACATTCATCTAACTATCTGATAAATGATTACTTAATGAAAGGATCAAACACGTAACTTATATAGAATATCATTTCGAACACTTTACTATTAGCTTTATACCAAATGGTTCCTATCAAATAATATGAATGGTTTATCTATATACCACATATGTCCATGGTATGAATGGGCAAATGAATCATGGTTTTCAATTGAATCATGGTTTTCTTACCCTTTTTGGAAGATGGACCTTCAATCTTGTGGTTTAGATTACAAGTTGGACCATGGGCGTGGTTTGGATTTCAAATTTAAGTCTCATAACTCATAATAATGAATCTTGTCCCCTCGCGTATATGGAGTTATGTATCACCACAACATAAAAGCAATTTGGAAAAAAACTGAAAAATGGTGGGAAAATGGGTATCACTCATTATACTATGGGAAATGTTAATGATAACTCTTATGACATTGTTTAAGAAAACATTATTGCTTAAAAATGTTGTACAACAACTATAATAAAACCACCTCCTTGAATTTTAATAACCACTTTTAGTAGTTATGCTTCCTTAATTATACATTAACCAACCTATTTATCCTTAACCATTTTCCTAACGACAATGGTTAGTAAATCCCTTATATTATTACAATACGGGAGTATGATGCATTGTGTTAGCTACATGCAAGCTTGAGTGTAAATACTATAATAACAACGATTCTCAATCTCGTTAAAGGCGAGGAATGAGTGAGATGAGATGTAAACAATTATACGTCTACCTGGTAATATAGAGACTCCTTTCCAAAAGACATTCGGCAAAACTGTGTGGTGAAAAAAGAAATTAACAATAAATAATAAATAATAAAATAAAAATGAGTAATGTCATGATTATATAGATGCATATAAATCATGAAAAATGTGTGAAACACACAAGGCTATAGTTTTAAAATATTTTGTGATACATATAAAACATGTAAAGATTGTGAATGTAAAATATAATTTATTATTTTTACATTTGTCACATCTAAGTTTGATAATGATAGATCATTTTTAGCCATGACATCAACTGACACTTCAGTTTTTGTTAAATTAGTGTCACGGAGTAGCTGACACTCAATTGACACACTCATACCACCAATATTCATTTATTTAATATTTTATACATAAATTACACAAAAAATCAATACCCACAAAAATACCTCATACTCACTTCTCTTTACACTTCGGCAAACCGAAGCAAAACAACCGAAGCCCCAACTGAAGGGGCGTGCCAATTACTTCCCCAACCGAAGTGAAACTGACGACCAGCTTACTAAGCCGTTGGCACCACTAATCTTAGTTGCATCTATAGTCTTATTGCATCTATTATATCCTATCGGGATAACTCCCTTCCTTATTCGATGGGCATTTTGCAGGTTCAGGGTGGATGTACTATTTTGTAATTTTCATTCAAACAACCATAAACACCGGTATTAGCATAGGAGCAATCTTGCTTGCAGGACAATGCCTCCAGGTAATACCAAAATTCTAACAAGGCATCAATTTTCTTATTTAGCTCCAATAACATGTTTGACCTCAATAGTCAAACCTTACTTATCTTGTAATTGTACATAGATTTGACTTTGTGCTTATTTTTTATCTTATCTCATAGATAAAGTACTCAAGTATTTCCCCAAGTGGACCAATGAAACTATGGGAATTCATAGCAATGGTAACAGGGGTCATGATCGTATTGTCTCAGTTACCAACCTTTCACTCACTTAGACACATGAACCTCGGATCACTTTTCCTAAGTTTAGGCTACACGTTAGTCGTTGTTGCCGCTTGTATTCACGCAGGTGTCGCGAAAAACGCACCGCCGAGAGATTATTCCTTAGAGGGTTCACCGTTTTCAAAGGTTATGAGTGCATTCAACTCTATTTCCATAATTGCTGCAATATTCGGCAACGGTATAGTCCCCGAAATCCAAGTGAGTTTTGTCACAATTCGAGCTTAAATGTTTAATATTGCATTAGAGCAAGTTTCTCCACACGTGTGCAGACCCAATATATACTAGGTCCGCTTATATTGATTGTTTGTGTGTTGGATTATAGGCTACTTTGGCCCCACCGGTAACGGGGAAGATGTTGAAGGGGCTTTTGATGTGTTATTCGGTAATTTTTGTGACCTTTTACTCGGCTGCGGTTTCGGGCTACTTGGTGTTCGGTAACAAAGCTAGCTCCAACATACTTAAAAGCCTCATGCCCGATGAAGGCCCTTCTTTGGCTCCAACTTGGCTTTTAGGACTCAGGGTTGTTTTCGTGCTCCTTCAACTCTTCGCCATCGGCTTGGTACACTCTCTTTTATGCAATTTACAATTATTTTACGGAGATTGTGTAAATTGAAAGTGGCACATTTAATCGGGGCTTATTTTGGTCGTATTTTACCTTAAACACGTCAAATAACACAAATTTAGCTAAAAGGGGAACATGTCATATGGGCAAAATAGGTTGAAAATTGGCCCATGAGCAATACGGAGTATTATTTTTTTGTAATCATTATTAGTGTATTACTAATTTGTTAAAAAAAAGGAGAAAAAATTGTCTATGGGTTAAGCCCACTATCCCGTACGTTTTGACCCGAGCATGTTTTACCCGTTTCTCGACCCACCCTTCTCGCCGCCATTGTGTAAGTCAGTCATTCTTAAACAAGTATAGTGTTCTGTTTTGAATAACAGGTTTACTCTCAAGTGGCATACGAGATTATGGAAACAAAATCAGCCGATGTGAATCAAGGAATATTCTCGAAACGAAACCTGATCCCGAGGATAATTCTTCGGTCACTTTACATGATATTTTGCGGGTTCTTTGCAGCAATGTTGCCATTTTTTGGTGATATTAATGGTGTCGTTGGAGCTCTCGGCTTCATCCCGCTCGATTTTATCCTTCCGATGCTTCTTTACAACATGACATACAAACCATCAAGATCTTCCATAATGTATTGGGTCAATAACATGATTATGGTAGTTTTTACGGGTGTCGGGCTTTTGGGTTCGTTTTCTTCTGTTAGAAAGCTGGCTATTGATGCTAGTAAGTTTAAGCTTTTTAGTAATGATGTAGTTGATTGATTAACTGAACTTACAATAGGTTTTCATTTTCAAAGACCGTACGTGTGGGATAGTTAACTTTTAACTGACAATAGATCCAACCCAATTGAACCATATGGGTTGAATTATACTGGCCCATCTGCTTCATTAAAATCTATATCTATATTATAATAAAACAAGCTTTTTCAAGCCACATGTCAATTTTCTAAACCACCTAAAGACACGTGGCAGCTATTTAGGGACTTTTTTTTTGTTTTCCCGCCTATTATTAAAATCCCCCTATTTTGAGGAGAAATTAGTTAATTCCCCATATATAATCCATGCATAGAAACAAAATCCGGATATTGTTAACTAAGGAGAAATTTATGAGATTATTTTTATCAAGTTTTAAATTCTATTATCTTATTTATAGCAACAAATCACTCAAATAAAAGCATATAATCAAATTTGTGAAAGTTTTTTTTTAAAAAAAAACCGAAAAATGGTAATTTAAATTCAACCATAATTTAATTATATTACAGATAATGAGATTTTTCTTTCAGTGATTAAATACAGGAAATTCACCAATTATTCTATTAAATCACAAATTCACCCATAATTCAATAAAATCACAAATTCACCCATAATTCAATAAAATCACACAATCGTAATAGTTGTTATTATCAAAACTCATATATACATGTATACATATATTGAGTTTGCAATGACCTCATATCTTTTCTCCATCATAGATTTGGTTGTTCATTGGAAGCCAAAATTTCACTTCAAAGTAAAAATTTGTTGGTATGATTCTTTATTACGGATCTTCAACTTCAATTTACAATCAGTATTTGCAGGTATAATTTCCCATTGTTTATGTTTATATGTAATATATAATCAGTTTAATATTTATGTTTTCAGGTGTAATTTTTTAATTTTTATGGTTATGCTTTAATCTATTTTTGTTTATGTTTATGTTATAATTTATGTTTGCTGGTATAATTTATGCTTTCAACTCAAAATTATTTGCTATTCTCATTATTTTTTTTGTTATTTACCTTGACATATAACTCAATTTGAAATTGTGAGTTACTAAATTTGTATTTCTATTCTACATGTATTCATTGTTGTAGCTTGTGAAAATATGATAAGCGGATCATGAATAAGGGCGGGTGACATAGTCACTGCCTCAAATCTAAAAACGCTTGAGGTATATAAATTTTTTAGATATATTTTTATATGATTTTGCTTTTGCAATCATAATTTCCACATTAGTCGCATATAAATAAGCGAAAATTTTAATTATTTAAATTTTTTCACGTAAAACGATTGGATTTTGCAGGCATTATTAGATTGAGGGCTCTATAGAACCATACGACCAGGTTAGCTTTTGTTTGACTTTTGGCTTTTTGAGGTCAAACATGATATTTCATAACTTAAAGATCATATTCTTAATATTCTTTTGAGTAAATTACATGAATGGTCATTTAGGTTTATAGCAAATTTCACCGATGGTCCTTTAGTTTCAAAAATTACATCGATGGTCCTTATTCTTGAAAGGTTTTTCACCGATGGTCCTTTACGAAAAAGTCCGTCTATTTTTCAAGTTAACTAACATCACATGTGATGCACATGGGGATATTTTGGTCAATTTGTCTTTCCTAATGGACCATTGGTGAAATTGATATAAACTTAAAGGACCATCCGTGTAATTTAATTGAGAAGGGGAAAGACAAATTGACCAAAATACCCCCATGTGCATCACATGTGATGTTAGTTAACTTAAAAAATAGACAGATTTTTTCGTAAAGGACCATCGGTGAAAAACCTTTCAAAAATAAGGACCATCGGTGTAATTTTTGAAACTAAAGGACCATTGGTGAAATTTGCTATATACCTAAAGGACCATTCATGTAATTTACTCTATTCTTTTGAAAGTTTGGATTAACAGCTTTAAATATTTGAGTTTAAAAGAAGACTAATTTGCAAATGTTTTAATGTTTATTTATTACCATTTCATGTGTTAACACTGATTCATTTTATATTTTTCAGAAATATCAATATGCATTTTGTATGTTATATGTTATGAAGCTCTTGAGCTTCTTTAAGTCAATATGCATCTATTGATTCAATTTTCAATAAGCATCTACTCATTCAGTTGTGGTTTCTTTGACTCTATGTGTCATTCAGTCAAAGTAGTTTCTTTGCTATGTGTACACGTAATGTGATTGCATTATGCTTTCAGGGCTGAAAGTTTCTAAAACGGGTTGGGGGAATGTGTCAAAAGGGGTAAAAAATTAAAACGGATTGGGTTGACTTGCCAAGATTTTTTTTACCAACTCTTTGGCCATATTCACAGGGATTACAACATTTTCACAGGTTACTAATTGACTCATTGATAAGTAATATTGTACGAGTACATTAATGTGTAGATTTATAACCGAAATTATAGATGTTATTATTTCGGTTAATAGTTATGTGCCTAAACTAGAGAGGAAAAATGGTCGGGTTGGGTAATAGGTCAAATTGGGTTCTGGTTAAAAAAGACATTTTATTATGGATGCGCCGAGTCAGTTTAGTTAACCGAACAAACACTATTTATATAATTTAGAAACTCCAATACTTTGCATTTTAAAAGCATGATTTATTTTCTTATTGTATATGTAATAATCATGCAATTAATGATAAAATTTTGTGATCTATAAAAATTACATTAAGTAAAATTATTGACAGTCCGTGATTTTTCACGGGTCATAACCTAGTATTAAATATGACAAACACCGAAACTATGCAACTAACTTCTAATTACCTGGATCTGTTAACTAAACCAAATGTTTTCGGACATTAGATGTTATTTAACATTTAAAATACGGAGTACTTGTTAGTTAAATAAAATTTAAGAGAATCAATTTAATTAACTGGCATAACGTAAAAGTTGTGATTAAGGAATATACAGTTTTTATATGAAAAAAAAATAAAAAATACATAGCAATAATGAAACGAAAGAATTAAATAATGAATTAATGATAATAGCCTATTTAGGAAAAGTAACATGAACTCATGTATGAACCGCCGTTATTTAAATAGATTTTGGAGTAAATTACATGAATGGTCCTTTAGGTTTATAGTAAATTTTATCAATGGTTTTTTAGTTTCAAAAATTACACCTATGGTCCTTATTTTTGAAAGGTTTTTCACCGATGATCCTTTACGAAAAAGTTCGTCTATTTTTCAAGTTAACTAACATCACATGTCATGCACATGGGGGTATTTTGGTCAATTTGTCTTTCCCCTTCTCAATTAAATTACACAGATGGTCCTTTAAGTTTATAGCAAATTTCACCAATTGTCCTTTAGGAAAGACAAATTGACCAAAATACCCTCATGTGCATCACATGTGATGTTAGTTAACTTGAAAAATAGATGGACTTTTTCGTAAAGGACCATCGGTGAAAAACCTTTCAAAAATAAGGACCATCGGTGTAATTTTTGAAACTAAAGGACCATTGGTGAAATTTGCTATAAACCTAAAGGACCATTTATGTAATTTTACTCTAGATTTTGAAATAAACGTGTCATGCATTGATCCGGTTTTTATTTTGTGTTAGGTTTTAGGTTTTACTTGTATTTATTTTAATCTTGAACAATGATAATGAGTGTAAGATTATGTGTAGTACTTAATTACAAGTGTCACGTTATTAAATTACTTTAGATTTAACAAATGACTAAACCCGATTAACGTACTGTGACCAAATCTCTTAAAAACGAATTAAAATTTCATTAACAAAAAATACATTACACTAATAATAAAAAAATACATTAGAATACAATTTTTAAAAATATTAAACTAAAAATTTAAATTGTAGCGCTTCTTGATATAACATTTCATCTTTAAAGCACACTCAAATTAATTCCCAGTCAAATGGACATGGGGTTTATTGTATAATCTGATGTCTTTCTTCCTTTTAGTTCGTTTTTTGAATTCAAATATTGCCGCTTGAAGCTTCAGTGACTGCTATTTGACTGCCAATTGCAACTCCTTAAGCTTCAAATACGCACCGATGATTCATTTGGATACAGCGTTTTTCCATTTTCAACTAACTTGTCGATAAAAGCAGGTACACCGGCATTGAATATGTAAATATTATGCCTTCATTTCTTACATACTATCGTGTCATTTCTTCAATTACAAAACAAAAATATAGCATTTTTATTTCACATTTAGTTGTTTTATAGGAATCTACTATTTGAAAGGGATTGTTTATTAGTACCACTGTCCACGATATACTTTCATATTCTATAGTCCTATATTAAATTAATAAAAATATATTAAGATATTTTTATCTATGATAAAATAATAAACGATATACCATTGAAATAAACTAGTATGCACCACCATATGCATGCCCTCCCTCTTCTTTATATTTTATTTCGCATTCAACAAATCAAACCTCACCACATACCCTCCATATTTACAACTCATGCATTTCCATGTTTTTTCGATACTTGTGATCTCTTGCCCTTTTCACTTGATACTTTTTGGGTGTGTTTTTATTATTGAATACATTAGGAAGAAAAAAAAATATCTTCCCTTATATATGGAGTCTGCATTTGACTTACATTTGCCACATGTCATTTTCAACACTTCTTATTGACCTCTTTTGATGACATGGAATTACCCTTAAATGCCACATGTACAATGTTCAACTTCTGTATTTGAATTTCGCAAATATATGGGAACAGTTTTTTTTAAAAACGGCAGATATGAAAAATTCAATTTTAAACAAGAAATCTTCTCCTGTATATGGAGCCTAAATTTGATTTTGTTTTATCCACATGTCATTTCCCTCTCCCTTGATTCGCCCTTAATGATGACATGTAATTGATCGAAAATGCCACCTGTCCTGTACCACAATAACACGTAAATTCCATTTCACCGAATCACAAAGAGATCCCAAATCATTTTTCAAAATACAAAGTAAAGGAACCCTAGCCACGATATAATACAGTTCGTATGTGTTTATGGGGTTTTCTTCGGCGTTCATAGCACACGTTTTCTACGTCATCAATGGCTGACCGTTCATCGTTCGATACGTCATCACGATCTTGAAATAGGACCAATGTTAGCGGAAGAAGTGTTATCAGATTCTCAAATTGCATTTGCTCTTTTCCTTATGAATCAAATACTAACTTAATTCTCATTATTTTATTTTATTATATAGGAAACAATCAAGGATGCAATAGAAGATTCGGTCACATTACCAGTTCGAATAGTTGTACCCATATTATATTAGCAAGGGATTATAAGTACGTTTTAAGTTGTAAGTGTATCTAATAATTAGGTATGAGCTTTATGTATAACAGGTTTTCAATTTCTGTAATTGTGCCTCTAATTCGTTCCATTTCCATTGTTTGAATTACATCATTGAATTTGTTGCTCTTTCTGGTGATTATCATTAGCTTAATTGCTTATATGCTCTATCATTCAACTTCTTTCTGCATTATTACCACGCTCTAAAGTTAGGGTTTTACAGTACATTATGTATCATCCATCTATCTCAAGCTATATATTCGGGTTCTTCAAGTTTCTAGTAATCTCTTAAAATTGCATATTTGAATTCCATCTTTGTTGAACATGTCACTCTTTCAACTGCATTCTACTTTTCATTTGACCTTGTGCTTTAAATTATTGAATTGAAAAAAAAAACCTACTGATTTTGAATTTTGTGACTCATGGATTAAGAGGGTGTACACTGTACATATGTTTCTCGTGCATTGGAGTGTTTTCATTCTAATGGAACCATTCATAAAGGCCGGTAATTATATTTAAATAACCATATTTATTTTAAAAGTTTTAACACAAGAACAGATCACTAATTTTCTAATTCTATTTCTTTTTGTAGAAATTTTGGTTTTGACAAAAAGATCAAAGAACAGTTAAAAATGCTAAATTTCCTTAATAAACATGTCTTTAAGTAACGGGTTGGTTTTACATTATATATGTGTTACATAATGTCATATTGATTACTAGCTTTAAAGCCCACCCGACTGGGCGGGCATACTTCGAGAAATATGTAGAAAAATAACAAAAATTATGGGCTGTCAATAATTTTACTGAACCTAACATTTATATAGTATAATAATAAACAACCAATAATAGAAAACTAAATGTTAGATTTAGTAAAATTATTGACAGCCCGTAATTTTTATTACTTTTCTACATATTTCTCGAAGCATGTCTGCCCAATCGGGCGGGCTATGAAGCTAGTTGTTATATATGACAATTAGAGATATTCTTTGAAAATAACTCTTGTAACAGGGGAAACGTACGGTTAAGATTAATCTGTTAACATATATGCAACTTTCGCTCGTTTTCTTGAATTAAAAAAATAACTAATATTAATATTATAAATAACCAATTGATATAAAAATAGTTTCATGATATCTGGATAATCTATCAAACAAGAGGTTAGTAAATTAAGTTTAATTAGAAACAAATATTGTTATAAGATGATAATATACAAAAAAGAAAGATCATAACTATTAGCTATGTGGTTAAATGATGATTATTACAACCTAAATTTCATAATTATGATATAAAAAACTACCTTTTAACCATAACACTAAAAGCTAATAATTTTTAAAGCTATAGTTGTCAAAAACATTAAAGTAAATTAATTAAAGGAAAATGATAATGACAGCTCTTAGACCTGTCAATAACAATGCAAAATTAATGTAAAAACCGTCCCGTGAATTTTAAAACACTATTCTATTAATGAATATAAAATTATTTTATGCATATTAGAGCTATCATTAACAAAACCCTTAATTAAATAATATGCCTTAAAAACTCAAGTCACTTTAAAGAAAAGTAGTTTTGTTCACACACCCTCTTGAATCTCAACTAGTCAACTCTCAAAACAATCAGGAAGTTATATATATATATATATATACATCTACGACGCATAATTGACTTGTACATCTTTTTAATTCATAACCCCTTATCTGTCTGAAGTTGACAAGAAATGGAAAAGAGAAAAGAAGAAATGGAAAAACGTGAAGTCTGGGATTGTGGCAGTTCTCTTTATGATTCATTTGAACTCAAATCTTTACAACACCAGCTTAACTCCGCCATCGCCGCCAGAACCATGTCAATGCCCCACCTCTCCCACCACCGTCAACCACCACTCACCGCCCATAACAAACCCTTACCTGCCTCCAAGAAACACTACAGGATCTCCCGATCACTCCACAAACTCCTCCGATCAGTTTTCCGGCCTAAACACAACCACAATACCTCCTCAACTAACGGAGCTTTCTACGTCTATGATACTACCGGTGCTCTGTCTACCATCCCGGAAGTCCCGGCGTTGCCGGAGTTTGATGTGCTTTCGCCGGATATGAAGTCTTTGGTTACGAGGTCAAGGTCCGATCGATTCATGTCCACTTCTCTTGGTATATCATGCGTTTGACAGTTTTACATAGGTAACATAGCTTGTAAAAGTGTTTTAATTTTTAATTTTTTTAGTTTCCTAATTTTATATGTTGATAATATAATATTGTAAATATATCTTTTACTTGTATTTGAAGTAATGTTCTTTTGTTTTCTCATTATGTAATCGGATATTTGATATGTTTATGTAATTAATCATAGATTTCAAAATCCACGACGAATTATTAATGCATGTAGAGATCGTTCTGTCTATTTTTTATATGCAAGATTATGTGATTAATTATATTACTGATTCAATTCGATAGGAATATTTGTAATAATTAAAAAACATAGATAGTCAACACTTTATATTTATTTTCTTGTTCATATAATAATATTTATAAAATAAACGTAAAACAAAAACCAATATTAATATTGGATAACCAATTGAAGGTTATGAAAGCATACATGCTTTACAGTTTGTGGAATATTTTTATTTTATAATCTCATGTCTTCATAATTTATAACATAAAATCATGATTTATGCTTTCCAAGTTATCATTTTATTATTGAAACAAAATAATTAAAAGTGGAAAAACGGGCAGATAAAATAGTTTGAATAACGAAAATTTGTGTAGCATGAGCAGCTGCACGTGGGGAGGCCCCTATTTTAGTAAAAATAATCAATAATTAGCCCAATGAAATGAGGTGGAAGTGGCTTCTGTAAATAGATGGGCCGGAGCCCTATAACTAACACTAATAAGGCCTAACACATAATAGTAGCAACATGATGATTGGTTCAATTAATTTTTAGGTATTGAACATAAGAGGGAGGGGTGTGGTGGCGGACCCCTCCTCTCGCCGGATGAAATATATGATGTGGCACCCCTCGCCGGCTTGCTCCACTTCGCCACCACACCGCCCGTTGGGTGAGTGATGGTGTGCGTCGAACTTTTGGCGAGAACGGCGGAAGAGAGAGTGTATTTTGGGTGTTTTTATTGGGTAAAGGGTATTTTAGTGGGTCCCAAAAAAATATTTTAGGTTAAGTTATGGTAGAGGGGGTATTTGGGGTTTAGAATGTGAAATGTGAAATTGTGATTTGGCGCTGAGGTGGCGCATAGGTGGCATCCGACTTGGTGTGACCACACCTAATGCTATAATATTAAAAAGGATCCTAGAAGTAGTTTTTTTTTTCAAATAAGTAAAATTCTTCCACTAAATTAAAATTGTCACCTCAGTTCACAAGTTACATGTTCAAGCTCTAAATTTTGTGGAGGCTGCTGGCTGCCCCGCGCCTCTGCCTCATGCCTTAGCCCTAACTAGCAAATACTCCCTCCGTCTCACAAAAAACTTCTCATTTCACCCTAAATTTTTGTCATACAAGAAACTTCTCATTTATTACATTTGATGGACTCCACATAATAAAATACTATTATTACTAAAGACATCTCCACTAACTATGCACTAACTATCTTTCTATCTTTAAATTAATCTTATATTTAATCAAAAATATTACTAGTGACCCCATCACTAACTATAACGTTACAATTTGTGACAAAGCAAAATGAGAGAGGATGGACTGATGGAGTACATGGTCCGTTAAAGAAGGCAAATGCTTATAAATTTTTGGCGCGGGAATCTAATCATGAAATGAGCTAGTTTAAGGGGCATTTCTGAAAATTCAGAACCCACGAAATCAAAACAAACGACCGCTTAAACACAATACCTAAAAACCTAATAATTTGGGGAAATTGAAAAACCCTAGAAAGTAGATTTGATGGAGAAATCAGTGGCAACCTTGGATAAAGGTACGATTTGTTCTTCATGGAACTACTGTGACCAAAGATTAGCTACTGGTTTGATCGATGGAACAATATCCATATTCGATACTAGTGATCCATCTTCTTCCTTCTTCACATCTACTTTTAAATTCAAGGTTGGATTTCAATTTACTCCGTTAAACTTTATGCTCCATTTTGAGTTAAATTGGTTGGATTCGGATTAAATTGCTTGCTAAGGCAATGAATGATGCATTTCACCTAATTGTTTTATATTGAAATGTTACGGGTATTTTTGACAAGTGTTACCATTGAGGTGACTACTAACAACTTGAATTTCAGGTTAATAATGGAAGCGTTATAAAAGTTGTTTGGGTTCCACCAGAGTATGGTGATGCAATTGCTTGCATATGTTCCGATGGAAGTTTATCAATTTGGGAAGAGGTAGCACTAGGTATACAATGTGTTTTCTTAGATGTACATTTACTAGTACTGTTGTATACTTAGTTTTGTAAATACACACACACACATGCGCGATTTAGACTATTATTTGTTTGCTTTGGTTGTTACTTCAGTTCCAGTGGCTAATTAAGAAACTTGTTGACTAATAATTCTAATATTTTCGAACATTTAGCTATGTGATTTTCACTGTAATATCCAGCAGAATTAAACACTATTTACACAATATTTATCTCTATATTATCTGCATCAGACAGTGAGGCTGTTCAGTGGAAGCAATGCAAAAGCTTTGGGGGACCTTTGAATCAAGTTCTAGATAGTCAATTTGGGAATTCCCTTTCAAGTTTGAAATTGGTGAGTATTTTGGTGCATATGTTTTTATTTGTTTAAAGTCATGCATTAAACTTAATGTTGGGTACATGTAGAAACTCTTTTGCTTAGTGATATGATCATGAATCACGATAAGAGCAACAGTTTTTGGTTCTCTTCGATTTTGTAATTTGGTCCAATCATTGTGTATGTTTGTCCTGAATTTAGTGTTTAGTTAACTTATCATCTTCTGCCTACTAAAAATTTCGTTTCATTTGCAGACAATTGCTTATTCAAATGGCAGTGTGCAAGTCTATGAGATCTTAGATCCAATGGAACTGAACAACTGGCAACTTCAGGTGACCATAGTTTTATAATGCTACATTCTTATTTATGTATCCTCTGTTTCTCGTTCTGATAGAAATCTCTATCTTTATTTTGTTGGATTGTAGGCTGAATTTCAGAATGTTACAGATTCAGTAATGAAATCTGCAAAGGCTTCATGTTCATCTGCATCTATTTCATGGAGCCCACAAAGAACCGAAACCCGTCTTGCAAGTTTTGTGTTGGGTTTTAACTCAGACACTCCACAACTAAATTCTCCCAAGGTCTGGGAATTTGATGAAGATCATCAAAGATGGCTTCCAGTTGCAGAATTAGCAGATCCTCATGATAATAATGGTGATCAAATACAAGCTCTTGCATGGGCTCCCAACATTGGAAGGTAAACGTTTTAGAATAAATTTTTAGAAATATTTGTTTTTTGTTGAATAATTTAGAATTGTAACAACTTTAGGCCGTATGAGTTGATAGCTGTTGCAAGTTACAAGGGTATTTCAATATGGCAAATGGCTTCAAACCCTAACCCTAACGGAAGGCTTTCTGTTGAAAAGGTTGTTACATTCCCTTGTAATAACACCGAGGTATATGTTTTACTACCACTTTATGCATAATACATTCGTCACGTTTAATTATTTATTTACTTATTTATTTTAGGTGTGGCAGATGGAGTGGGATATGAGTGGAATGACACTGGCAAGCACCGGAACTGACAGTAGGGTGAGATTATGGCAGTCAAACCTTAATGGTGTTTGGCATGAACAAGCAGTTATCGAATCCATGTCCACCACATAAAGTTTTTATTAATTAGTTTAATGAAAAGAATTGATATTTTTTTATATAATTTCTAGAATGTTACACTTGTGTTTGTACAAGCATGAGGTGTTAAATGCTTCTTTTTTTTGGAAACGGAGGTGTTAAATGCTTCTAGTTGTACAAAACATCGCTTATTAATGCTAGTAAGCATCGCTATCTGCAAAACTTATTACAATATTTTAAATTTAAATGTCATTTTTCTTGGGAGTTAACTATGACTATAATCTTCCTATAAATCAAATGAAAAACCCAACCGGAAATTCGAGCTAAAATCCTGTGGATCGGCAGGGAAAGCCAATGGAGAATTTGTTGTTGAAGCAGTGGTCGAAATCATTCCCGACAAATTTGAGTCATTACCCCATTCTGTGAAGTAGTTTGACCCAGAAGGCGAATACCCTTGCAAAAAATTATTATCGTTTTCATTAGAAAAATGAAATTGGTGGTAGTTTTCTGTGGATCCAAATGTTGTTGAAGGGAACGAAAATGAATTTGGGACAGTTGTATCCAAATCTGAGGTACTGACTCTAAGATTTTCTCTGAGATTTGATAGTATTTCTCCATGTTTTGGTGGTGGTGGTAGTTGGTGGTTGTGTTGTTTCATCTCGTGTTTTTCCGGTGATTGTGGTGGTGCAACCGGTGGTGTGGTGGCGGGGTTGCACGAGTGTTGACCTCTGTATGTGATCTCAAACACTGTGGGGTCCTCACTGGTTCTCTGTACTTGTTTTCTTGCCATGCAACTGTGAATGTAACGATACGTGCATCTATAATAGCTTCTGTAAAAATATACAAAAAATCGCCATCAATATACGAATGTATATTACACGTAGCGACTGTAGGGTCCATATGTAAATGGACCCCACGATCTCTACGTTGATATCTATGTTTTTTAAAAAGAAATACTTTAATGGAAATGGGTCCCGCAAACATTCTTGCATTAATTTAATATCCTACCTAGGAAATTTAGCGCCCAAAATGTCTTTTTGCCCGTACTTCCTCCAACTATAACCGTCATCTGTGTTTCCCTCCAACCCGTTATCAGTTGAGATCTTAATTTGGTTTTTCCATGTTGGCATTGCCTTCCTATGACACCAAAACAAACAAAAATATTAAAATTTTGTACCAAAAATAACGCATTGTGTACAAATGCTAATAGGAAAAATGTAAATTACCTCTTCTTGGATATTACTTTTTGTTCAAACGGTTGATTGATGATGTCACCGCTTCGCGGGCTCTCATCAATGGAAAGCGATGATTCGGGCTGGCTGAGCATTGGGGTGGGTAGTGGTGCTAATGGTGAAGTTTGACCGGCTGAGTCACCCCAGTTGACCATCAATAAAGCTCTGTCAAGTGATGATATGATTTCTTGTATCAAAATTTGTTTTGCTTCAGTGGAAGATTCTGAACTCAAAATGGATTTTAGCTGTTTGGCTAGTTCCATACCTTGTGTTAACTCATTGATGATACAAGCACTAATGTCCATTGTGTACAAGTTAAGATGCAGAGTGTACAAATTGAATTTTGAAAAAGTCAACTGATCATGTGAGGGAAGGAGAGATGGTTTGTGTTTGAGAAGCTGAAGAATGAGGTGTGATTTTAAGGATTTTAAAGTTGTGAAGATGTTGAAGGTTGACTGAGAAACCGTGTGAAGTGTTTTTTTTCTTCCAAAAATCATTGTCCCTTTTGCTGCTGACCAAGTGACCAATTCAAATGTAGTTTATTTTACCTATTAACCCCCTTTACTTTTAACAATTTTATAATAACACCCGCAAACTGTTTTTGCTTTGATATTTAGAATCCCGTATGCAATCTCACCTACAATTTTCTTTTTATTTTTTTTTTCTTTTTTTCTTTGTAGTTGGTAGATGTGTTTAAAAGTAATAGAATTTGATCATAACTTTGCAGGTCATATCCTTTTGTTTATAGGTTGCAGGTCATATCCTTTTGTTTATAGAAGCTCAAGATCATATAAGTAAAAAGTCTTCACTAAAATGAACATAACTTGGGCTACGAAACTCTGTTTCAGGCTCAATACAGTGGTTTATGGACTTCCATGCCCAAATACAGTATTTTATGAGTTATTTGTATTTTTATATTTTTTTTCTCAATTTGTTGTACCTTATTTGTGGTTAGTTTGACCCGTTTGTCTTTTTAGTGTCACTCGAAATTCTAGGACTATATTAGAAATTCTCGGATTATTTTAGAATTCTATTTTGAAACTGGAACATGCAATTTTTTGATCATATGAAATTTCTTTTCAAAGTTTTATATGCATTTACACACACGTGACACCACCCATTTTTATTTTATAGTTTTGTTTTATCCTTTAAACTCTTTGTAATTTTCTAGTTTTTTTATTAATGAATGTCTTTTCAAAAAGAAAGTATTATTAGTTTTTTTACTACCACATTTTTGCTGGAAGTCTTTTGGGAAGCAGTCTCTCTACCTTCAGGTAGTTGTATGCCTATTTATATCTCACCTCCCTCATACATCGCCTTTGACGGGATTGGATATTGTTGTTGAATCAACGATAATTAGAAGAATTGTTCTTGACATTCATGTGAATATTTAATTTACATTTATCTTGTTTTTAGCAAACATCAGTAATATCCTTGATATCACATTTAATATCCTTTCATTATGTCTTAATGATTGATGTATTTGCAAAATTCATGGTTTTGAATTAGTATGTGAGAAGGGAAAGCATAAAACAAAGGCTTATTTCTGCAATTATTGTAACACCATTAGAAGTTCCCGTTTGAACCCTGAAGTAATGGAATTCATACTTCAAGCAAGTAAAAATGAGTAGTAATGCAAGAAAGTGATTGCTGACCAATTCAAAATTCCATTTAGAAAAGATTCATTCACTTTCTTCTTAATTACAGAATAGTTTTTGTGCTGACCATTTCAACTCTCTCTGTCACACGTGGTACATGCATACATGTTTAATTAAAAACAGTTTGAAGCTCTACTTCAGGTAAGCATCTAGTTTAATATTCCGTTTTTACGACTTTTTATACTTCCTCCGTATCAAAATAAGTGACACAAATTGGCTTACATATTTTTTGAGGCAAAAGATTAAAGTAGAGGTTAAAATATATTAAAGTACATAGTTAGTGGAGAATGGGTCCCACTTTTCTTGAATAAAGTGATATTAATGAGTTTTAAAAGTAAAAGTAAGGGTATAAGAGTAATTTCACTTTATTAAAGTGGATAGTTAGTGGGTATGGGTCCCACTATTTTTACCAAATATGGAAAGTTTTCAAAGTCTGTCACTTATTTTGATACACCTCAAAATGGAAAGTGTGTCACTTATTTTGATACGGAGGAAGTAGTTAAATAAGTTAGGATATCGTTTAACAGTATCTTTTTTTGTATTAGGTTCATATATTAATAAGTTACACACATGATTAAGGGGCTGTGGATCTGGATTGGTAAGATTCATACTGTTTGCTTAAATACTAATATAGATATGAATTGGTAAGATCTAAAATGTAGTTTGAATCCTTAAGATGTTACATACATTTGTCAGACCGTTCCTAATCGTGATACCAACTGACGCTTTAGTTTTGTCAAATCAACGTTATGTCGCCAGCTGACATTCCAACTAATAAAACTAACCCACAAAAATAATCATTTCACTAATATTCAATTATTTCACTTAATATTTTATACTTAAAATACACACACAAAATACCCACAATCCGTCGCTTTACTCTTCAGCAAACCGAAGCAAATTAACTGAAGCTACATCTGGAGGAGCCGTGCCAATAGCTTTCCTAAACCGAAGATAAGTGACGGCCAACTGACGAGTCCTTTGGTAGTACTCTTATAACTATAACAAAAAATAAATTAGATAGTTAATATTGTCATTTTCAACGTTCAGCGACAATCATTAAGAACCAACCAACAATTTATTATTCAGATACATATTCATAAAGAGTATTTGCAATTGCATCATCCAGGTCTCTCTATTAGGTGTGAGCATTTGGACCGAAAAAACTGAAACCGAACCCAAAAACATGTAAGCGTTTGAAAATTCATCATTTTCAGTTTCGGTTTTATCGGTTTCGGTTCGGTCATCGGATAGGATAAACATCTAGGCTAAAAAATGAACTGAAACCGAGCCGAACCATATCAAAACCGAAAACATATACTACCTCCGTATCAAAATAAGTGATACACTTTCCTAAAAGGGGTGGAACAAAATAAGTGATACACTTCAAAATCTTTCCTTATTTGGCAAAAAAGTGGGACCCCTTCTTCACTAACTATCTACTTTAATAAAGTAAAATTACTCTTTTACCCTTACTTTTACTTTTAAACATCATTAATTTCACTACATCCAAAAGAAGTGGGTCCCATTATCCACTAACTATCCACTTTATACTATTTTAACTCACTTTCCAATCTTTTGCCTCAAAAACCGCAATTTCTCAAATGTATCACTTATTTTGATACGGAGGTAGTAATTGATTCGGTTTTAAAAATTCATCATTTTCAATTTCGTTCTATCGGTTTCAATTAGGTTGAGTTCGGTCAAGACCGTCTTCCTCTACCATTCAAATATTATTTAATAAGACAATTGCAAATAGGATAGTTTTTATGCAAAAAATAGCTTCTAAAAAGTGATGACTTGGTCTTTTTATCCCGCGTTTAGTTGCACAGTAATTGCATCGTGTAATGACATGTAAATCCGCCTAAATAACACGTTCCACTCGTCAGTCGTTGACTTATAACACAATCAGTACATAAAATAATAATATATGCAACTCCATAATGTTTAATAAAATAAAATAAAAGTTAAAAGTAAGGAAGTGTTGATGTACCGGAGTTAGACTAACCGTAATGCTTGCTATAGGCGACCATGACTGATGGTCGTGACCAAACTCACCATTACAACGACCGATGTCACAACTAGGGGTGGAACTAGAATTTTCTATCAGCAGTAGCACTCTTGCGGGAATAAAAAAAGTGGAGGTCAAGGGGTTGCGCTCTCTTGCAGGGTCCCATGAGCAGCGCCCCTTGTAGCGTCCAAGGAACAGTGCGTCGAAACAAAAATAATTTTTACATAAATGACTTTATTCCATAAACATCATGTTTGATTATATACACTAAGTCTTCAATAACAAATTATTAATTTCATAAATATACAAGACAACTACTAACTAATTTTATATACCTAAAACTATAAAACTACAAGACACACTTTTTGGATTCTTTTCTATTTGGTTTAGATTTTTTTTAGGCTTTGAGTTTGGACAATTGATTAATACTTTAGTTTTTTTAAAATTGAGTTGGGTTATTGATAGGTTTTTTAATCCGGTAGAAGAACTGCACCGTAATAACAAAAAAATTCTGAAAATGTTGAGTAGTAACACGTGCCACGATGGGATCCATAAGAGGTCCGCCCCTGGTCACAACAAAACCCCTCTTTTTTCTTCCATTTGGTCGTCTGGAAGACTAATGTTCAATGCCCGCTTGTATATTATGCATTATAAGTAGCACATACATTAGTAAAATTAATTTTAAGGTTTAATTGTAAGTTTATTTACTATTGTAAGGTTTGATCATTTATTTAATCTGAAGAAAGATAACTGATATCGCGATATGTGAAATCAATGACTAAACGGCTTGGTCACACTTACGAATAGCCTTACCACTATCTTGTAATAACCATGAGTTTGTTTTTTAAAATAATAATTAAATATACTAGGTCTCCGTATTAAGTTAAAAGTTAGTGTAAATAACATACTTATAAGAACACAAGTTTGTGATCATTAGAGTATTTCTAATCACACTTTTTATAAATCTCTTTTATCTTTACAAATTGTGGGACCATTCCCTCTAAATAAAATCTCATAAAACCATATATTTTGTACTTCCTTTCAAAACCATTCAAAATTAGTATGACCCACATTTCACTAACATTTACACTCACAAAGCATGTATGAGATCCATGAATAAATGAATTCTCTCTCACTTCAAATATGTAGAAATTTTTCATATCCTCTATTTTGAAGGGGGTGATAGAGATAGTTTGAGAAAAATTACTTCAAAATAGAAGAATAAAGTATGATTGAAGATGCTTGATAGAACTTTCTAATATATGATATATCCCTACAGAGAGGTTAGGTTTGAACAATTACGTAATCTTTTATACAAGATAATAAGTTATTTTATTTTTAATAGGTATATTCTCATTTATGGCTCTGCTAAGGTGCTTGAGTTTTTCTCGTGATATACGCGATATAATCATTGACGTGTGTCAAGATCGATTAACCAAAACAGTTAATAAACACAATGATCTACTCAACAATAGAAGTTACAGCGGATTAACACTATGTTGATTTAATCAAGAATAATAAACTGTAAATAATATAAGAATTATTAAGAACACAGTTATCACAAAAAGCTTCAATGTATAGTGAGTGATCGAATACAATACACACGTATGTTTACAATTCATAAGGAACTATATATAATAGTCCTTGAAGCCTAACTATTTACCCTATTTATTCTAGGATACGATTACAATTTGAATTACAAAAGATACGATATTCTAAACAAACTTTCCTAAGATCTCGAACTCGATATACTCCATAAATAACATCATCAGTATCAACTTTGATCGAGCAGTAGTAAATGTGATCATCAGTAGTAAACACGAGATCAGTAGTATCTTCTGTAATCAGTATCAACTCCTTAGCAGCATTAAGGTTGTTGATCAGTAGTATCTGCATATCAGTTAACAAGCATGTAAATCAGTAATAACTTGTTTTTATCACAACAATCTCCCTCTAAACTTGTTGATTCAGTTTGAATTAATCAAGTTTCTTTTCTTTTCTTTTCTTCTTCTTCCTTTGCTCTTCGTTCATCTCCTTCTTTTTCTCTTAAAGCTTTCAGTCTTCTTTGTTCATCCACATATGCTTTATTCTTATTAAACAATTGTCTGTATTTTTCTGTATACATATTTGGATCATTTGGTCTTACAAAAGCACATCAAATGATTTGATAGAGAGTCTTTGGTGAGTGATTGTAGTCTCTTTCAATTAAATACAGCTCACATCTTCTGTTAGTTCTTTCAAAGAAGTACATATTCACTGTAGGAAGTACATTCCAAGCAAAGAAATTATCTTCACTTTCAATCTTTTCTTTATACTTTTCTGGATGGAATGCAGCATCAAACATCTCAGTTAAGTATCTAGCTCTAGAGTTTTTCCACCTTTTATTTTTCATTCTCGGTTTTCCAATTTCCAACATAGTTAGAACATCACTTCTGTTGAAAGAAAATATCATAGGTTTCCATGCTTTAAATTTTTGAACACTCTTGTCAGCTCTAATGATCTCATGGATTCCTTGATTTTCTCTCCAGTTAATAATAGGGTTATCTTGTTGGATTGGTTGTGGATCATCTATGATTTGGGGAGTTTGTTTGAGTTTCTTTGTAGTTGAATCATCATCTTCTGTATGTTTCCTTTTCTTTGAACCTTGCTCTGAAAATTCACCAACTACAGTCTTTCGGTTTAATACAATCTTGGGATCAATTTTGATTATATTTGAAGGTTTGACTGGTTGTACATCTTCATTTAATTGTCTCTTTTTCTCATTACAGTATCTTTCAACTAATGTAATAACCTTCATTCTTCCAAAAGATTTTGCATTGTGACCTCTTGACTTAAGGAATTCAACCATCATTCTTTTCTCTTCATCAAATGGTTGAGGCATGTCAATTTTGCATCTTTTACATTCATTAATTTCATTTTCAAGAAGTTGCAGTCTTTCCTCTTCAAATTTCCTTATTTTATCAAGTTCCTTTTGTTGTTCTTCTATGACAGATTTATCTACTTCTTGAATTGCTTCAACTATGGGTTGTTCTTCTAGTTGAAGAGCCTTTACCTTATCCTTTTCCTTTTCAGCTTTTCTTTTGTTTTCAAGTGCAAGAGTTTTGGCACATTTTTTGTGATACCTCATTCTCTTGACTTTACAATGTGATTGTTTCAAGGATCTGACTAAATTCATCTTGTTCACCATATAATGACCAAGAGCTCTATGTGGATAGTCATCATCAAATTTTTCTTTTCCTTTACCTATGCACTGAGGTGGAGGTGTATACTTCATATCTGGTACCTCATTTATTTGTATTTTTGGTGCAAAGGTCTTTACTTTCTTTAATTCTAATATTTTTGGATGGGGAGGTAATTCACATTCATCTAACTCTTCCCAGTTCACATTTGCATCAATCTGGGATAATGATTTCAGTTGGTGCTGTTGTTGTGGTTACTACTGATGAATCAGTAATAACTGGTACTTCTGCTGTTGTTGTTACAGATTCAGTAGTTACCAATGTAGTTACTACCGGTATTAAGTTTAGAATGTTAAAGGGTCTGTAGAGTACCATTTATAGATTAGAGGGGTCTGCTACTGGTTAAGGAGTTATTACTGATGTTGCTTCTTGTGTTTCTTCTTTAGTTGGATCAGTAATAATCACTTCAGTTGTTTGGATGACTTCAGTAGTATCCATGGGATCAGTAGTACCCATGACTTCAGTAGCAATTTGAGAAGGTACTTGTTCTGCTGTTGGGGATTGTTGTGCAGACACAAATATATCTTCCATACTTTTGACTCCTCTGTCAAAGTCATCATCACTTTGACCTGTTTCACCATGAGCTTCTTTGAGATTTAAGAGGGAGGCTGTTGCTGCTGCTGCAATTGATGTATCAATCATTCCTTGAATTGTATCTTTCTCCCCCTTAGTGATCTCAACCTGTTGTGGATCACTAATATCAACCTTCTTCTTCAATTTTCTGATTATTGAAGCTTGTCTATGAAGCCTTTGATCCATTCTTTGCATTCGTCGGTTCAGAACATTGATGTAATGCTTCATATAGCTCATGGTTCTACCTTGATTGTTGATGAGTGTATGGCAGTTTTGTACAGTGGTTTCAAGGTTTTCCATCCTATCCATCAATTCAGATTGTTGCATACTACCCTCAGTCCTTCTAGGAACATCATCGGGTTGAGTTGGTACATTGGTTTGAAGGTTTTCCATCCTTTCCGTCAAATCAATAGGTTCCATTCTTCCCTCATCACTGCTTGGTGATTCATTGGGAGTTTTAGATACTCTCTTCTTCCTAGAAGAAGCAGTAGTATCTCCCCTTGTGGTTTCTTGGCACCGGGGTCCTTTGAGTGCTTCCTCAAATGATTCGTCACTCAAAGTTGCCGAGGTCTGGGTCCTAATTATGTTCTCACTAGCCTGTGCACCAACCTTTGGTACATCAATAGTGAGAGCCCTTTCCTCATGACTTCTCTCCTCCTTGGAAGTCAACTCTTGGAGTCTGGGGTCTGACTCAATTGGTCCCCTGGTGTCCTTTTTGGAAGTTCTCTTCCTTTTATATTTGGAGATAATTGTTTGTCTTTTGGGTAAGTTAACCAAAGAGTGAAGAGTAGCACTCTGAGGTTCTGTTACATGTTCCTGGGACACATTCAGGACATCTTGAGGTGAGGATGTTTGAGTGAATATTGGTGATTGTATTTGGGCTGCAATATTTAGTGATGGAGTGGGTTGGGGTTCAATGGGGTGACTTGAACCTTCTCCAGTTGGGGGTTGATCATGGATCATATTTGGAAACAAAGGTGTTATATTACCAAAAAATTTGAATAACCTTCTCATATTTGAAAAAACCTTTTTGTTGAGAGAAGGTGCAGAGTAAATTTCTTTTGGTTTAGAGAGATCTGGGATCTCACAATTTAAAATATGTGCAATAAATCTGGGATACATTAAAAATTTAGAGGATGATAGATTCCCAATCATACCATCAAAAATTATTTTTGAAAAATTGAATACTTGGTCTGTGCTCAAGTAAACAACAGCAGATGCTATTGATTTGTTGAACTCATTCCAAGTACTCTTTTTAGGAGAGATGCGGTGTTGAATAGTATGAACTAGAAATTTCCATTGGGGGAGAAAGAAGCCCTTTTTGAAAAGTAACAATGTTTTGCTTACCTTCATACCCCATTTTTATTAAATTTTCAACAAGCTCTTCCTTAGAGAGTAGAGATATACATGATTCATCATGAAGTTGTAGATGTTGTCTTATAGTTTGTTCTTTTATAAAAATTGTTTTTCCAACTACTATTGATTTGATTTTTGATATTTCCCCTTCTTTGATATGTTCTGCAGATTTCCAAAATTGAACAATATGTCTCTCATAGATTGTAGGTTGGATTGTGAGAGCATATTTAATTGATGATTGTTTCAAAAACATCACAATTTCTCTAAAATCTTTGGTTCCATCTGGGTTCTTTAGGAATGCAATCATGTTGTGAAATTCACAATATTGAAGATCTGTTTGAACCGCAACTGGTTTGATCATAGCCATTGTTTACTTGAGTGAGAGAGAAAATTGAGAGTGTGTTCCTTGTTTAACTTGATTGATTGAATTATGAGTTGTTACTGCCTTTTAGGGTTTCAATCGAGATTGCCGACTTAGGGGTTTATCGTGGATTTTAGCAGATCGAGGTTTGGATAATGTAAGATTAACCGACTTCTGTTATTTAGTTTTCGAAATTAACCTGGAAAAAGTCAGAAATACCCTTCGAATCATAGCATAACGGCTATTTTCATGGGGTTAGTTTGGTAAATCTATCGTTTTTAAGAGTAAACTGTCGATCAGTAGTAACTAAGTATCAGTAATAACAAACGTCAGTAGTAATTGAGACTTGAATGTTTTAAAGGCTGATCAGTAGTAACTAACAACGACAATCAGTAATAAATGAATAACCAGTAGTAAATTTTTAATAACTTTATTAATATTATACAAAAACTTTACATATGGGATTTTATGAGATTTTAATTTATAAAAATCATTCCAATACTGTTAACTAAAAAGTTACCTTCCTACATCAAAAGCTTTTGTAAAAAGATCTGCTAGTTGATTATCAGTATGAAATTTAACCACTTTAATTAATTTCTTTTCATTACAATCTCTTATGAAATGAAATCTGATTTCAATATGTTTAGTTTTTGAGTGTTTTACTGGGTTGTTCACAATACTAATTGCACTTTGATTATCTATAAAGATAGGAGTTTTGAGAATAGACATACCAAAGTCCATAAGTTGATTTTGAATCCATAGCACTTGAGCACAACATGCAGATGCAGCTACATACTCTGCTTCTGCAGAAGATGTTGAAACATTTGTTTGCTTCTTGCATTGCCATGACACAAGTCTTGATCCAAAGAATTGACATCCACCAGTAGTTAACTTTCTATCCAAGCATTCACCACCATAGTCACTATCTGTGTATGCTGTAAGTTCAAAAGGTGAATCATGTGGATACCAAAGACCTAGTGATGGTTTTCTTTTCAAGTATCTAAAGATTCTTTTGACTGCTTGCAAGTGCAGTTCCTTTGGTTTTGCTTGATACCTGGCACACACACAAACACTATACATAATATCAAGTCTAGATGCAGTTAATTCATTGATCTATATAAGTGTTCATCTACATCCTCCCCCTCAATGTCAGGAGGTAGGTGTTTATGTGTTTCCATAGGAGTGCTTGCATTTTTGCAGTCTTTCATTGCAAATTTCTCTAGTATGTCCTTGACATATTTTGATTGATTGATCAAAATACCATCTGGTTTTTGATTGACTTGGAGTCCAAGAAAGAAGTTCATTGGACCCATTGAGCTCATCTTGAATTTGATCTGCATAAGTTCTTCAAATTCTTTGCACAGTTGATTATTTGTTGATCCAAAGATGATATCATCTACGTATATTTGAACAAGTAGTATGTCATCTTTGACCTTTTTGGTGAATAGGGTTTTGTCAATGGCACCTCTTTGAAAATTGTTCTTTAACAGATATGATGATAATATGTCATACCAAGCTCTTGGTGCCTGATGTAGGCCATAAAGAGCTTTATCTAATTTGAACACATAATCATCATGTTCAGGATCTTCAAATCCTGGAGGTTGACAAACATACACTTCTTCTTCTATTTTTCCATATAGAAATGCACTCTTTACATCCATTTGATAGACTTTGAACCTTTTGAATGATGCATATGCCAAGAATATTCTAATTGCTTCAATCCTTGCTACATGAGCATATACTTCATCATAATCTATTCCTTCTTCTTGAGTGTATCCCTGAGCTACAAGTCTTGCTTTATTTTTGATCACTATTCCTCTTTCATCTTTCTTATTTCTGAAGATCCATCTGGTTCCAATGGCTCTTTTTCCTTTTGGAAGAGGTACTAGTGTCCAAACAGCTTGTAATTTGAACTGAAGAAGTTCTTCTTGCATTGCTTCAATCCAATTTGAATCTTTCATTGCTTGTTGGATCTTTTTAGGTTCATCCTGTGATAGATAACATGCAAACAAATATTCATTAGATATTAGACTTATATTGCAAGAGTTGTTGTTTAAACTTGAATTAAATTTGCTTCTTGTCTGCATATTTGAGTTGACATCACTTAGAACAAGGTCTAAAGGATGATTCTTTTGAGCTCTTGAGTTGGAGGTTTTGTCAACAACAAATTGACTGTCAAGATTTGATTCATTGGATTCAGGAACTTGAGCATCTGTCCAGTTTTCTTCTTGAGTTTCTGAATCTTCTTGTTCTTCTTCATTGATAATGTTGTTAATAGTATCATTGTTGAGATCAAGTGTTTGAGAGTTATTACTGGTATCAGTATCATTTCTTGCAGCATCATCATTTAGGGTTTCTGAGTTGTTACTGGTGTCAGTATCATTTCTTGTTTCTTCAAGATTTTGATTTTCTGAGTTGTTACTGACACTAGTATTCTCTGTATTATCAGAGTTGTTAGTGTCCTTAGTATTTACTGTAGGATCAGTATTAATAATGATATATTGCAGAGAGTTTTGACTTCCATTTAGTGATGATGATCCTTCTTTAGTTGGTTGATTAGTTGAGTCACCTGCATTAAAGTTAAAACTAAAATCAAGAGATTTTGTTAGTGAGTCAATATTAAACAACCAATCTAGATCATTTCCTCTTTCATTAGAAAGATTTTCATTAAAGGATACATCAACACTTTCTTCAATAATCCTTAATCTTTTGTTGAATACTCTGTATGCTTTGCTTTGAGTAGAGAATCCTACAAAAATTCCATCATCTGCTTTGCAGTCAAACTTACCAATTTGTTCTCGTGTAATTAAGATAGTACATGGACAACCAAATGATTTTAAAAAGCTTATTGAAGGTTTTCCTTTGTTGAAAAGTTCATATGGTGTCTTGAAAAGTGGCTTGACTATTAAAATTCTGTTTTGCACATAACATGCAGTATTGACAGCTTCAGCCCAAAAGGTTATTGGTAATTTAGCATCTGCAAGCATGGATCTTGCTGCTTCAATGATTGTTCTATTTCTTCTTTCAGCTACACCATTTTGTTGAGGAGTTCTAGGAGAGCTATACTGCCTGTCTATACCTTTAAGATCACAAAAAGAGATTAGATTTTCATTTTTAAATTTTGTGCCATTGTCACATCTAATGGCTTTCACTTTGAGATCTCTTGTATTTTCCAGTTTGATTATTAGGTTCTTGATGATTTCACTTGTTTCATCTATAGTCCTGAGAAAGAATACCCAAGTAAATCTAGAAAAATCATCAGTAATAACTAGACAATATTGCTTCTTTCCAATACTCATTACATTTGTTGGACCAAATAAATCCATGTGAAGTAGCTGCAAAGGGTTAGAAATAGAGTTGATTAATTTGGACTTATGAGATGTCTTGTGCTGCTTACCTTTTAGGCATGCAACACAATGATGATCACACATGAATTGTTTTTGTGGAAGACCAATTACTAAATTCTTTTTGACCAAATTATTCATGTTTTTAAAGTTTGTGTGACACATCCTTCTATGCCATAATTCTGATTCATTTGTGTTTGCTTTGGATATAAAGCAGTTAATTTCATTTGGAGAAATGATTTCTCCCCCTATATCCAGGCAATACACATTATTTCTCCTTGGTGTTCTCAACACAACATATTTTTCATCTAAAACAAAGTCAGGAGAAAGAATGATGCACTCTGTATCTGTAAAAAGAATTTTGTTCTTTTTATCACATACTTGTGAGACACTAACCAGATTGTATTGAAGTTCAGCAACATAAAATACATTATCAAATGTAATCTTACCATTGGATACAATACCTTTACCAGTGATACGACCACCTTTGGGATTTTCACCAAAAGCAACATAACCACCATCATATTGTTCAAAGTTTCTGAGAATTTGTAGATTCCCAGTCATGTGCCTAGAGCATCCACTGTCAATATGCCATGTATTCACCTGGATGTTCTGCACAAAAGAAGATTAAATTAATTCTTTTTGGGAACCCAAGCTTGTTTTGTCTTGGGTTCATCTTTTTTAATGAAGAATGTACTATGAGTGGTTTGATTGATACTGCTCTTTGGTGTTACTACTGATTTCTGTTTTGGTGCCCATTTGCTTTGCTTTGATTTGGTTACTACTGATGGATCGGTAGTAACTCTGTGAAAGTATTTTTTGTACTTATCAGTAGTATTTATGTAGTTATATCTTACTGCATTGTATCTTGGATACTGATCAGTAGGATATCTTTGCTGGTTTCTTTTTGTGGTTGTATGTGTTGGGTGATTGTAGTAATTACCAAGTCTTCTTTTCTTTTCAAAATTTTGATTTGTTTTAGGATTTCCATATCTGATATTTTGAACAAATCTTTTGGCTGACCTCCCAAACTTAGGAATTTCATCTTGTGGAGGTTTGGACTGCTGTTTTAAATTTAATTCTTTTAATTTTTGTTCTTTTATTTTTAATTTGTTTTCCTTAAATTCCTTGAATTCTTTGCAATTTATTGGATTGAAGTGACAATCCTTTGCTATATGGTTTACTTTATTGCAAATTAGACATTTAGGTTTGGTTGATTTTAAGGATTCTGGTTTTCTTTGTTCTTTTAACCGATTCAAGTTTCTTTGATTTCCCCTTTTTAAAATAGTTGGAATATTTTCAGAATTGTATTTTGGAGATTCTTGACTTTGTGTAGTGTGAAAACTTGTATCATCAGATTTAATAGTGTTTTCTTCATCAGATGAATCATTACTTGTTTCAGTTTGACTTTCTAACTTTAATTCATCTAAGATTCTTTCTGAACTAGACTTAAGTGGAGGAATAAAATTTGTTGGGGGTGGGACAGCATGATAACCAACACCATGAACAACTTTTTCAGTTGATTGATTGCTTGTTAATTCATCAATTATTTTAGAACTTCTTTCAAATTTCTTAATTGTTAGTTTATTTTGTTCTAATTCTAATTGACATTCTTCTAATTTGGTTATAGCTTCTTTTGCTTTTGATTCAGCATATTCTTTATCATATACAGCTTGTAATAGCTCATCTTTAAGTTTTTGATCTGTTATTTGATAAATTTTAATTTGATTTTCTAAATCAGCTATAACACCATTAAATTCTATTCTTCTTTTTTTGTTTTTAATTAAATCTTCATTGATTTCTTTTGTTTCTTTTTCCGGAGATGTAAATAATTTAATGCATTCAGGAGAGCATGGTTTAGGATTTACCTCAGATTTGGATTCAGAGAAGGCCATGAGAGCTTGATTTTGAGCATGTTCTTCAGCTTGAAAGCTCCAATCATATCCTTGTCCTTCTTGGGATACAAGTGCATATGAGTTTGTCCTTTTATCTTTGTTAGGACATTCTCTTGCAAAGTGACCAAGATTGCTACAGTTGTAGCACTTAACTTTAGTTTTGTCAAAACCTGCCCTGTCACCTTTGTTGAAGCTCAAGCTTGATCTACCAGTTCTTTTAAGAAACTTCTTTGTTCTGAAACTGAGCATAGCCATCTGCCATTTGATATCCATCTCTTCAAGATCATCAGGATTGATTTGCTCCAAATCTTCACTAATTAGTGCAATATGCACATGACTAGTAAAGAAGGATTCTCTAGCAAGATCTTCTGATTCTTTTGGTTTTCCAGTTGTAGCATCTTGAGTTGTACCTGCAGTGGATACAAAAGCAGCATTGTTTAAATTTAAACTTGGAGATTTATGACTTACCTCAGATTCGAACACTCTTAAGTTATTGTAGAGTTCATCAAGCTCCTTTTCTTCTAAGGCATCACCTTGTCTATATACTACAGTGTACATAGACCATACTTCACTTAGAGATCTGAGAAACTTTCTATTGACATCATCTTTGTCTGGTTGAACTCCAACTTGGTTGAGTTCACCAATAAGTTTATTGAATCTATAAAAAACTTGTGACAAAGATTCATTCTTTTGTCCTTTAAAGTTTTCAAACTCTTGTTTTAGCACTGATTTCATGTTTCTTTTTGTGCTTTTAGTACCAACAAACCTTTTCTCCAGGGCTTGCCATAGCAGTTTTGCATCATCAAATTCAACAAATAAGTGTTGATAGTCATTAGGAATTGCAAGCAATAAGGTACTTAGAGCTTTCAGTTCAATTCCTCTGTCCTTCTTTTCTTTATCACACTTGATTTTGTCGGATTCAGTAGTTGTGCTAGTTGTGGCAACTGGAATGGTTTTATTGCCTTCAAGCACAACTTCCCACATGGTGTAATCAGTAATAAGCATGTATTGCTTAATTCTGTTTTTCCACATCCCAAAGTTGTTGGGAGTGAGGATGGGGATTTTGTTTGCTTGTGTGCTTTCATTATTGTCAGACATGATGAAAACGTGGTTTGTGAAAGTATTGAAAACTTTTGTGAGTTCTTGATTCGTAGATCTTAGAGTACAAAGCTCTGATACCACTTGTCAAGATCGATTAACCAAAACAGTTAATAAACACAATGATCTACTCAACAATAGAAGTTACAGCGGATTAACACTATGTTGATTTAATCAAGAATAATAAACTGTAAATAATATAAGAATTATTAAGAACACAGTTATCACAAAAATCTTCAATGTATATTGATTGATCGAATACAATACACACGTATGTTTACAATTCATAAGGAACTATATATAATAGTCCTTGAAGCCTAACTATTTACCCTAGTTATTCTAGGATACGATTACAATTTGAATTACAAAAGATACGATATTCTAAACAAACTTTCCTAAGATCTCGAACTCGATATACTCCATAAATAACATCATCAGTATCAACTTTGATCGAGCAGTAGTAAATGTGATCATCAGTAGTAAACACGAGATCAGTAGTATCTTCTGTAATCAGTATCAACTCCTTAGCAGCATTAAGGTTGTTGATCAGTAGTATCTGCATATCAGTTAACAAGCATGTAAATCAGTAATAACTTGTTTTTATCCCAACAACGTGACTGTTTTCAAACCTCCTTTAGTTATCTGATATATGTTTACCTGGGGAAGAGATTGAACTCATTTCCTCTAAAGATCGCTTAAGATGTTTTTACCACTAAATTATCACTGGATGGTTTATACATCGTAATAATCTTGTGTTAAATTAAAGGACTTATAGTCTATCGGTATCAAGTTGATTAGATGTAATTTTGTAGGTTCAAATTATATTATGAATAAAATTTATGTAAATTTAATGGGTGCGTTAGCATTTAGTAAGAATCTTAGTGGTAAATTAAGTGAACGAATATACGCCCATCCTTTTTTTTTGGAAACGGCAAATATATTAAAAAAAAACGCCCGAACTTAGCAAGTCACTAAGACGGGAAAAAACAAACACAAACAATTATAAAAGAAATGAAAACGGGGAAATACCCCAATCAACCGAATTACAACATATTTTACTCCTATGTTTCAACCATAGGTATGAAATTTCTATAATATCGCCGGCAATGACCGAATGGGACTTATGATTATTGTTGAAGACCACTTCGTTTCTCGCCTTCCACACACACCATAATATCGCCTGAATGATAGTCGTTAATACTTTTCTTTTTATTAAGCAATTTCCCCAACCAACCCCAAATTCAATAAGTTCGTTCACCGATTGAAAATTAGGTAACTGAATTCCGCACCAATTGAAGATCCAAAGTAATACATCCTAGGGGTGTAAATGAGCCGAGCCGAGCCCGAGCTCGACTAGGTTCGAGCTCGGCTCGTTTAAGTTTTAAGGAGCTCGAGCTCGAGCTCGGCTCGTTTCGAGCCTTATATGTAAAGCTCGGGCTCGGCTCGTTTAGGTTTTCGCAGGTTCGGGCTCGGCTCGATTAGGCTCATTTAAGCTTCAATATACACAAAATATATAAACTTTTTAATCTAATTATAATATTTAATATATTATGTAAGCACTTCATTTTTATATTATGTTATATACATATATATGTATAGTATACATACACACAAGTATAAAAATATATAATATATAATTGTATTTTTGTAATAATTAATATATATGTGCTCGTTTAGGCTCGCGAGCCTAATCGATCTTAGTGGATCAAGCTCGGGCTCGGGCTCGTTTAATAAACGAGCTCTTAGTTAAGCTCGAACTCGCCTCATACTCGTTTAAGCTCGGCTCGTTTCGAGCTTTTAACGAGCCGATCCCGAATAGCTCACGAACGGCTCGGCTCGTTTTCACCCCTAATACATCCTTCACCCGAGGACAACGCAGAAATGCATGATTCACATCTTCCTCGCCGCTATTGCAAACTTTACATAAGTTGGAATCAATATTGATGCATCTTTTTTCCAAGCTTTTCGCAACCGGGACCCGATCTAACCCGATCCGCCAAACAAAACAGTTGACTTTGAGTGGAGCAATACGACACCAATGCATGTTTACATAACCAGTTTTGGTTAATTTTTGATCGATCCAATTGCGCATGAAATGTACCGCAAAAGAACCATCAAGAGATAATTTGCAATGAATTTGATCAGGTGTATCATTCAACCGAATGGGATTAAGCAAATGTAATAACTCAGTGAATTCATTAACCACATCACTATTGTGAAAACCATGTTGCCAAGCCCAACAATATCCAGAAGCAATAATTCGATCCGACACCGAACACGATTTATTTTTTTCAATCTTGAACAGGTTCGGGAATAGAGATTGCAACGATCGCCCACCTACCCAAATATCTTTCCAAAATAAAGTCTTAATTCCATCACCAATACAAATCTCAAAAGCATCGGAGATGTTGCATTCTAATTTTTTGAGTTCACCGACCACACGAGTTATATTCCTCCATACTCCAACCGAATTACTTGTGGCCATATTATGGAATGGTTTGTTTTTGAGTTTGTGAATAGCCAAAATAACATCCTTCCAAATACATTGTTTGCTATCTCGTATACGCCACCACCATTTGGATAAAAGTGCATAATTTTGTGCTTTTAACGACCCGATACCAAGACCACCATTAGTTTTAGATGCCAAAGCGGTGGACCAAGCAACCCAACTAATCTTCTTTTCACCCCATAAGAATCTTCTCCTAATTTGTTCAAGACTGTCTATAACACAAGTAGGAGCTTTAAATAACGAAAAATAATATAACGGTAAACTACTTAAAACGGATTTGACAAGAGTGAGTCGACCGCCAAATGATAAGTTTTTTCCTTTCCACCCGGATAATTTAGAATTAAATCGATTGATTACCGGAATCCAATGTTTTTTTAGATTCATATTAACCCCTACCGGAACTCCAAGATAATTAAAAGGGAACTTTCCGGGAACACAATGTAGAATATTTGCCCAATTATGTAATTGAGATGATGAAATTCCAATACCAAATAGATTTGACTTGTGAAAGTTCACTTGCAAACCGGATGAAACATGAAAACATTTTAAGATTCTCGCTAGATTGGCCAAGTTTGACCTAGAAGCTTCACCGACAAACATTACATCATCCGCATAAAATAAATGTGAAATTAAAGGGCCATGAGCCCCAATCTTTTGGGCACGAAATAAGTTTTTTTCACATGCCGACATCATCGCCACATTAAGCCCTTCCATTGCCATAATAAATAAAAAAGGAGATAACGGATCACCTTGACGCACACCTTTTGATACATGAAATTCTATGGTGGGCGACCCATTAATTAAAACCGAAGCATAAGAGGAAGATAAACAACCTCTAATCCAACCACGCCATTTAGTGCCAAAGTTCATTTGATCCATCACGGAGTCAAGGTAACCCCAATTGATAGAATCAAAAGCTTTCTCAAAATCCACTTTGAATAAAAACATCTTCTTTTTTGCACTTTTCGCCCATGAGCATAATTCGTTAATCACAAGAGGGCCCTCTAATATATTCCTATCATTGATATACGCCGATTGAGTTTCACCGACGACACTATCAATGACAAGTTTTAATCTAAAGGAGAGTGCTTTTGCCAAAATTTTGTAGACGCAACCAATTAAAGAGATAGGCCGAAAATCGCATAAATTTACCGGATCTTTAATTTTCGGGAGAAGAGTAATAAAAGAGGAATTACAACCTCTAGCTATAGAACCGGTGTCTTCAAAATATTTCACGAAAGACATTATATCGCCAATAAGTATATTGTAGTGGGCTTTTATGAATTTGAAAGTTAATCCATCGGGCCCGGGAGCCCTTTCACCACCACAAGCCCAAATCGCCTTCTTGATTTCCTCTACCGAAAATGATTGTTCAATGGACTCTTTATGAACCTGTGACAATTTTTTAAATAACGGATTAATCAATTTAGGTCGGTCCGGCCAAGCCTCATTGAACTTTGCCGAGAAAAACCTATGGGCTTCTAACTTGATCTCGCATGGGTCGGTAACCCAATTGCCGCTAATGGAAAGACCATGCACCCGATTATTTCTATTTTTATTTTTGAGAGTACCATGAAAAAAAGAGGTGTTTTCATCTCCATCAATAGCCCATTTAATATGTGATTTTTGCTTAAGGTCAAGCTTATTAAGTCTTTCATAATCTGCCACCTTTAATTTACCGGATTTTACCTCTTGAACTTCCATATCCGAAAGAGCCCGTGCTTCAACTAATCGGTCAAGCTCGCATAACCGACCTTTGAGTTGTTTCAAATCAGCGTTTACGCCCATCCTAAAAGGGGGAAAATGGAATATATACATAGAGTTGTGTATCAAATTCTTTGTACGTGTTTCTATCACATATAAGGGATAAGTGTAAAGCATAAGATGACATCACTAGGCCGGGCTTTGTTAAATCTTAGGTTTCGTTATGTCATGTTTTTTGTTTTTATGTTAATATATTCTAGAAACCGAATATCAAAAGAATTACGATTGACTACCTTTTATCAAATTAACAATATTAAATTTTCAGTCAACGTAATTGTTAATTTGATAAATATCTGCATTTAGAAAAAATTAACACTTCAATACTTAAAATTATGACTTTCATGTTATTAATAACATACTCTAATCAACCAAACTATTATGACATATGTTGATTAATTGAATGTAATTACGGAGTACTTATTTACTATATATAACGAGGCAGCATGGCCCGTGCGATGCACGAGCTTTATTCATGATAATGCGTTATTGGTATCACGTTTAGAGTATGAACAAAGCAAAGTGTGTCAGATGAAAATGTAAATTAACAAAACATGAGTGCTTATATTAGCATAACACAAAACATGTTATTCATGAAACATAAGTTCGACTACAAATATCTCTGTGTTTTGTTCATTATAAGCACAATTATGAATAAATGATGGTATATCTTCAAGCAATACTGGTAAATTAGCAGTTCCTGAAAAGAAAAATGTAAAAGTTTATTAAAAAAAAATAATTATAATTTATTTGTTTGCAACCTAAATTTATTTGTTCCATCATAGATATTTAAAAAAAAAACCAAATACCATCCTTGACTTTGAACTTTTCTACTTTTATATTTCATCTCCTCTAAATAGATTATTTAGGCTTTTATCTTTTCATAGGACATTGGTTTTAGCTTTAATAATGATAATACCATCAAAATTATAACCACTCTCATTATTATTATTATTATTATTATTATTATTATTATTATTATTATTATTATTATTATTATTATTTTTTGGTAAAACAATAAATTTCTGTATGGGTTAAAGGCTTTAGCGTTGAATTTTAGATAAAACCATGGAAAAGTAATTAGAAGATTTTCACAATAAAGTCACGAATTGAACTTTCATATCAGCAGTTTTGTAAATGGACGATTTATGATCAGATTTGGTGAATTAAATGGACGATTTTGGAATCGAATTAAATGATGTAAACTTTATATATAGTTCATGTGTATTAGATGGTGTTTTAAGATAGATAAACATTGTAAAACAACAACAAAAAAATCAGTTCTCCAGCAGTCGGTTCCAGGCGGTCCTACCCGGTCCGGACCGAAAATTCCCGACAAAGAACCGTACCGGTACTTCTCGGTCCGGTTCTCGGTCCACAAAATATGCATTTTTCGGTTCTCGGTCGTAGCCGGTCCGGTCCGGTTCTTGAACCGTGCACATGCCTATTTTACTAATATAAGGCAAATTATATTTATTTGACATTTATACCCTTATAAATTTTTTACGATAGCGTGATCTTCTTCAATTGTAGTTGACTTGTTATCACCACTTTGCTGTCTACAATTAATATTGCCGACCATCATCATCATTTTTTATCTTATTGGTAAAAATCCTAATTTGTATATGACATATCAGTCAAATAAATTGTATTTGATATGAATCCATTTAACCTGTATTTAATTTATTCATACGAAATCATCTTATAAAGTTATGTATTATTATAATTAGTTATTGAGTTTTTTCTTAATTTTGATGTTTGTATGCTCTACTATATATCTCCCTACAAATTTTTTTATTTTTAATTGTTTTATTGAGATTCCTACCAATAAGATGATGATGATGATGATGATCGTGAATATTAATTGTAGACATCAACTGCTGTTAATGTGAAATACAAATTTAAGATGACGATGAATCACATCTTTTTTTCTCGATGGTAGTAAAAAATTAGTAAGGGTATAAATGTCAAATAAGTATGGATTGCCTTATATGCCTAAAAAGATGTCTTTAACAAATTAATTCCCATATAGACATGAACTACACAAATCATCCTTGTAGACTAATGGTGAAATTATGGATTTCTTCCCTCAATATTTTTTCATTACATGAAGAGTCCCTAATTTTAAAACTTATAGCATCAATAGTATCTAATTTTGAGAATTCTAATATCAACGGTCCCTAAGAACTTAACAGCATTTTTATGTTTTTAGAGATTAACTTTTGTATGGTTGGGGACCCATAATCAGTTAGCATATATTGTTGGTTATTCGGCTAACCATTAAATAGATTGATACGTAAATATTTATAATAAGCTAAATACATATAAATTGAATATGAAATTGATTAACTATAGTTTCCACTTTGACTTTTGAAAATTGTAAGGCTTTAAACCAATTGTAATGGTAACCGGGTGGGTAGGGGGTTGTAGTCCTTTCGAACATAAAAAAGGAAATAGTAGCTTGATTTATTATTTTATAACACAGAAGTCTAAAACAAAAGTACTTTTGAAGAGCGAAAATTTAAACTAATATCAAAGGTGTAACAATTTTTTTATCCGAATCATATTCAGTCTGCAAACCCTTGCTCGTCATCCTCATCATAATTTTCATCCCTTAGGGTTTTCATCAATGCAGTGTATAGTGTTTCTCTAGAAAAAACCCATAAAGATATGAATGAGCAAGAAGAAACAAATGAAAATGAGTACGTTAAATCTTACCTTTTCATCTAAAATCACAAAGTCAATGCTTAGGTATCTTCTTGTAATGTTTTGCACATCCCATGTGCTTCAACTGAATGTGGGTGTAATTTTCAGTTTGTTTTTTTGGAGTTCAACATTTTGACGTATTAGTGAGAAAATGAAAAGTTTGAGAACTAAGTTGTTTATATAATTGGAGGGAATGAATGTAACTCACAAAGGAATTAAGGTTGGCGGTTTTGGAATTTGATATGATGTGTAATTAATAATTTAGTTAGATGGTTTTTGATACATGTAAATTAAAATATTAAACATTGGTAACTGCATATTGATTCAATAGTTATCCTCGGATGGTTTTTGATACATGTTAATTGGAATATTAAACATTTGTAATTGCATTCAATAATTATCCTCTTTTTGCCTTCAATGGGCATTTACAATGGGTTAAATGCCCAATACTAAACGTTAGTTATCCTCTTTCTGCTTTCAATGGATTACATGCCCTATATTAAACGTGGGTTAAATGTCACGGTATTAAAAGACTACTTCAATCTTGAAACTGATTTTTTATAGATATAGATATAGATATAAATTTTATTTGAATATTGAATTATATACTATATTTTTTGTAAAATTTGAAGTGTTTCTTCACATGTTTAAATTTTGAGGTTCAATTATATGTTCATTTATGATTTATCAGTTTTAATGACTTTGAATGACTTGAATGCAATTATACGTTTTTGCATTCAACGTTCCAGGTGCATTTCAATGCCTTGATTGTATCTATAACAACGTTAGTATTCCATAATAATTGATAGAAACCGTATGATTTTTGGTTTGCATTTGATGATATAGATGTAATTCGTATTTTTAATGCATGTAATTCGTTTAATATTTTTTTCTTAAATGCATGACTTGTATTGGAATTTAAAGCATGCCATTAATGCAACATCAAATTGGAACTCATTTTTATATTATAATATATATATAGATGCATTTGAAATATTTTCAAATTGACAATACTTAATTTTTAGTGAACATACTTGATGTTTTGGCTACAATTACTAACCAACAGAGATAGTAAGGCATATGTTGATTTTGACTACAATTACTTATGTACATTGTTATCTTTATTAACCACTAAACACATATTATTCTATTGACCATCACCACACCATCATACTACTCACCACCGCCATCCACCAATGTAACGACCGGAATTTTCATAATTTGTATTTGAATTATTATTCGGATTGTATGAATTTAAGATATTATGATTAGGCTATTATACCTTTTATTTATTAAGTGTTTGGATGTTTAAAACTTGTGTGATTGGAAAATGGGTCAAGAATTGGGGTTTAACAAGTTAGAAAATCGGGTATAGCAGAAATCGAGAGATCGCGGCGCGATCTCCAAGTTCGCGGCGCGATCTGTGCCTTGGTCGAACAGCGACCCGAAATAGCGAGGCCTCTAAGATAGCGTCTAGGATAGCGTCGAAGATAGCGTCGGGATAGCGTCGCTAAAAGCAACGCGAAAAATAGCGGGAGCATGTTCGCGGCGCGAACTACCAGATCGCGACGCGATCTCTGTCTGGGCTATATAAAATCGTGGAAATCAGGGTTTTAGCTCATTTATCACCCCTAAAACCCTAGTGGCCGTTTTTAGAGAGAGAGAGAGAGCTCGTTTTTGGAGATTCTTGGCTCAAATCTTCATCAATCTTGAAGATTTTAACATCAAAGGTAAGGATTTTTGATCCTTCATGCTTGGTAATTAGTTTTTCAAGCTTTTCTTGGGCATCAATGGTGGTTGGGGAACCAACCATGTCATCTTTGGGGAAGATGACCAATTTTGGGTATAAACCATTCCTTGTATGCTTGTGATCAATGTGTACAAGCTAGATTTGGGACTTATGGATAGAAATCTTGAACTAGGGTTTGAGATTTCACCAAGTTGTATGAACTTGGTGATTTGGGGATATTATTATGAATTAATTAGTGCTAGTGATGGATAATAACTAGTATTTGTGATGATATTGATATTAGGTCAAGAAGACCTTGTGATCGGGAATACTTCTTGGACTAAGAAGTAAGGATTTGTGTTGACTAACACAAGTATTGGATAACATTGCTAAGGTGAGTACATGTGATCTTTTCTGAGTACATAGTAAACCATGTTACATAGTTTGAAATGATTTCTTAGAGTCCTTATTAGGTAATTATTTTTAATAAGGAAGATATTGAATTGAATTGAATTGAATAGACTTGAATTGACTAGACTTGAGTTGACTTGACTTGAATTGACTTGAGTTGAATTGACTTGAATTGTTCATTATGTGTTTAGTCACCACTAGTAGACATAAGTTGTGATATGGGGTTTTGACCCAAGTTGATGATTTGTTATGTGGTAGCTAATCAATTGGATCCTAGATAACCCACACAAGTTGGGGGAGTTAGTGGCTACTACTTGGGGTGGTACCACCCTGCGCAAGAGTAGTATGTCGAGAAATAGATAACCCGGAAAGCGGGGGAGTTTGAGATAACCCGGAAATCGGGGGAGCACATAGATAACCCGGAAACGGGGGAGTTTACCTAGATAACCCATATCGGGGGAGTTTGTTTCGGGGAGGCCCGTTACGTATGTGTTGGGCTTATGGTAAGCCTTAGAGTATGATTGACTATGTGCAATGTGATAATTATTTAATTATTATTTTATTGCAATTACCTCTAACCGGGTCTAAAACCCATGTTTCTCACGAGACAATTTTGTCTCACGTACTACATTTCTTTTGACTATGTACTCAGGTTCGGGAGCTAAGGATTAGGCGGCCCGTAGTATTAGCATTGGATGATTAGCTCGGTGTACCATTTGATTCCCTAAGACTTTAGTTTTAATATGATTGTAACACCGGTTTTTGGCACTTGTAATCATTCCAAATGTTTGTTTAAATTACTTTTGGATTTTTATGGATTTTAAATTACTAAACTTGTTTATTTAAAAAGCTTAAATTTGGTTGGAAAATTGGTGTGTTACAACCAAGACTACCACCCACCACCATCACTACTGCTACCACCACAATTACTATCGTCAACGCAAAAAATAATTACCAGTACCGGTTGCATTGCACATATACCGTGCTTCTTTATTAATACATAAACCTAAATTATTTTATTAACTACCATTAACCACAATCATCACTACTCACCACCTAATCTTGCAAATATCAAATGTAAAAATACAGGGCCGGCACAATGGGGATGCCAAGTGTACATCTGAATAGGGCCCACCAAATTTAGAGACCCAAAATTCTTATTAGATATTTATTAGACTAGGTTCAATTGACCCAATTTATATAATTAAGTTTTAATGTGCACAGGGAATTGAGATGGACGAATGAAGCCACCGTGAATGACTAAAACAATGCTTCGTTTACTGAAAAAAGTACGGAGAAAATAATGGTAATTGCAATTTTCGACAAAAGTTTAGTATTATATAATTCGAATCTTTCTTTTCACTTATTTTTATTCAATGTTCATGTTACTTAGAGCATCTCCAACTATTAACTCTATAAAAATCACTCTATCTCTATAAATAGTGAGTCCATTCACTCTAAACAACATTTCAACTCCAATCATAAACTCTATTCATCCCTTCAAATCCATTTAAAACTAGTGGGACCTACATTCCACTAACAATTTACTCACAAAAAAAGTGTGGGACCCATGAATAGAGTTAGTTTCTCTCACTCTAAATATAGAGTGAGTTTTAAGAAACTCTATATTTAGAGTGAATGATAGAGTTTAGTTGGTGATGAAAAATTCTAAATATTGAGATAGAGTTGAGGATAGAGTGTGATTGGAGATGCTCTTAGGTGTTGTTTGTTTTTTGACAAAAGGTCTTCCTGGGGTCTTTTGTATTCGCGGCGCAGACCATGCGCAGAAAAAGCTTCCTAGAGATGTTTGTTTTTCGGAAGATGGAAGACCTTATTATGTCTGTGCAAGGTCTTCCCCAAGAAGCTCTGGACATTAGCTTCTGGGGTCTTCTGGCCTTAAAAAAGAAAAAAAAAAGGTTTTGATAATGACAGCCCTAAGGGCTGTCATAAGACATGCATAAAAAAGTTGTACATCCATCTATAACCGACTCCTGAATTTTCAGAATTACTCATTTGTACCATTTTTAATGCACTTAGAGACAGCCCTTAGGGCTGTTGTAACGACCCGAAATTTGTAAATAAATAAATTTTATAAAAATATGATAAATAAGGATAAATCATTTAATGAGCGTGGGAATTGGTTTCGTGTCATTTGGACACCGTATGAGGAAGTTATGAACGAAACCGGGTCGAAAAGAATAACAAAAAGTGCAGCCTGCTGTATGGTAGAGATAGCGGCGCTATCTCGAAGATAGCGGTGCTATCTTGTGCAAGTCCGAACAGCGATCCGAAATCGCGTAGGGTAAAACGCGATCTTGAGTTAGCGGCAGGGTTAGCGGCGCGATGTGTGGCGCGATTTATCGCGGGTCTTAGATAGCGGCGCTATCTGGAAGATAGCGGCTCTATCTTCTCCTGTGCAGCATTAAAGTCGGGTTTTAGCTCATTTAATGCCAAGAAAAACCCTAGTTTTCTCCCATTCGATTTTGTGAACGATTTTGAGTGCAAATCATCATTTGGAGCTGATTTCTTGGTTAAATCTTGTGATTCTTCACTCCTAGTTGAAGATTTAAGGTATATCTTCACTTCCTTGTAGTTGTAGCTTTAGATCTATGGGTTTATTGGCTTGGGTTGGAAACCCTAGTTCTTGGGTTGGTGATTTATGGTTAAATAAAGGTTGTATACACCTTGTAAATGGTATTTTAACAAAGGAAACAAGTGGATGGTTAAGATTTGTAAGAATCTTGAGGTTTGTTAAACCTAGGGTTTTGGGAGATCACCAAAATTGGGGAAAATGTTATTAAAGGGTATCTAGAGATAGATGATCATAATAATAGTAGTATGTGATGTTGAACATCTTATGATTATTGTATTAGGCTTTTGGTGAAGTCTTGGAAGGTTGACCGATTGTTGGAGCAAAGGGTTGGTGTGAAGAACGCACATTGGAGCATTGTTTGCTAAGGTGAGTACGTGTGGAGTTTACTGAGTACATAGCCTTCGAATTACTTTCTTACTTGTGTTATGGTCTAATTGCCTATATGTGTAGACTTACAGTATGTTGAGTTAGTGATAGATATTAGTGATAATATTGGACTAACTTGTTTGATGATGATATGATTGAGATGATGTGATGATGCGGGGGACCCCCGGTCATGAGGTGTGGTGTGAGGGGCAGTTGGGTGGATTCCCATCGACTCAACCACGTTAGTAGTCTTGCTAACTGGACGTATTCCGGCGAGTAAGGCAGGTATCGGTAGATTGGGCGAATCCCTCTTGCCGGTATCTTGAAGCTTATTAATGGCGATGGATTTCGGTTAATAAGCTAATGTGGAACTTATTAATGGCGATGGATTTCAATTAATAAGTTAAGTTACTTCTAGTTAGTGCGGTGGATTCCGGTAGCTAGATATGATTGTTAAGATTCAAGATCGATAGGTCACAATAGGGTGACTAGATTGAGTAGACGTGTTTGTTTATATAATTATGTTTATATAATTTGTTGTTTGTTATCCTTGGGTCTAAAACCCATGTATCTCACGAGACTTTATTGTCTCACGTTCTCCTTGTTTGTTTTGCTATGTACTCAGGTTTGGGATCGAAGGTTTAGGTACGCATGGATAGAGATGCGGGGCCTAGAATAGAAGAGCACTAGATTGGATTTAAACTTAGCTTTGGTTTTAATATATTTTGTAACACCAAAACTTATACTCTGATTTCATATCAAAGGTTTTTGTAAATCCATATTTTGGGAATAATTCTTCTATTTATTGAAAATGATTTATTTTGGCCAAATGTTTTTGTTATAAAATTTGAGGTGTTACAGCTGTCATTATCAAAACCCATATAAAAATGGAACAACATTCATAGCCGACTTCTCCCTCCTCTCCCCAAGTCACCGCGGGGAAAAGTCTTCATCCTCCTCCGTCGTCACCGAAGAGCAACAATCGCCGACCATCCTCCTCCGATGGTCGAAGCTCCAAGGGGAAGCTCTTCACAACCAACCGCTCTCCTCCATCTTCGTCGTTCGTCTATTGTTCGTCTTCTCCACCTTATCCACCGCCGGCGTTTATCTGCTCCGCCGCTGGTCGTTGATTATTTGCTAGGTACGTTCCTAAAATCAGAAAATTGTTTAATCTTATGCTCTAAAATCATATTGTGTAGAAATTAGGGTTTGTTCTTGCCTCATGTTTGTAAAATTAGGGTTTTTGTAGAAATTAGGATTCTGCAGATCATAAAAAAACAAACAACATTTTTGTTGCAGACTGCAGACCTTTGGTCCACCTCAGAAGCTGCAGCAGTTGGCAGATGTGATCCGCAGACTGCAGACATTTTTGCTCTGAAAAACAAACAGCACCTTAGTGTTTTCTCTTAAATTCATTGAGGCTGCTCGAGTTCTTTCGGATTTCATCTCAGACTTTTTCGAATTTGTCCAGAAAGGAATATGCAAATCACTAACAAGGTGTTTTCTCTCTTTTATATAATTTGCTATGCCTAAATAATATGAATTTGGTTGTCAAAAACGTAATAAGAAACAAAAAATTGAAGAATTTATAAAATCTCAAAAAGGAGCTATGCATAAGTTTATAATAAAAGAAACATCAAACTTTCAAAAGAACAATAATGAAAATGTTAATGATGGTAATGTTGATAGTGTTAATGCTAGTAATGTTGTTTATGCTAATGTTGAAAATGCTACTGTACATGATGCTAGTGTTAAAATTGAGAGTATTAATGATGATAATGATAATGTTGATGCTAATATTGATGATGGTAATGATTTCTGCACATTTGATATATTTTATCGAAAAAATAGGGATGTTCTTGATTGCATCAGAAAGAAGTTTTTTAAAATTGAAGATATTGAAGTCATCTACAATGACTCAAGCGGCTTAATGGGTTGGCTTAATTGAAAAGTTTATTTCAACAAATATTAGAAGGATTGCTTTTTTTAAATAGAACAAAAAAAAAAATTGTATTATTGTGAATCGAATTTGTGCTTATGTAATGCAATTAAAAATGAAAAAAAAATTGATTTTTTTTATTTTTTATTATTTATTATTTAAGTCAGGGCCTATTTTTTTTTTAAATGTACCGGGCCTTCAAAATCTCCCGACCGGCCCTGCAAAAATATTAATTTTATGTCAATAAAGATTTTGGTTGGATTCATGGCTTGACCCCGAGCCATTATTTCTAATTCTTAATCGACTTTTTCATCTAGATTTAAAAAACATTTGCTTGGTAAAAGATTGATGGAATCAAGGTAGATGGAGGTGGAATTGGAGAAGACCAATCCGTGGTGGTATTGAGAAAGAGCAATTTGATTATTTGATTACAAGATTGGGTGAGATCTCTTCATGAAGGTAGCGATAGAGTGGTTTGTAATATAGGTGACCAAGATGTTTTTTCAATTGCCGAGACGAGAAAAATTATTGATTCTACTCTTCATCCGGGTATTAACACTCCTACTATTTGGTGTAATTTGGTCCCTATCAAGGTAAATGTGTTTATTTGGAGGTACGTTTAGATCGACTTCCTACTCGTTTCAACTTATCCCGAAAGGGCTTAAAATTAGAATCTATTCTTTGCCCTCTTTGCACTTCAAGTGCCGAAACTATGGATCATTTGTTTTTTGGCTGCTCTTTCTCGATTCAAATTTGGAACTGAGTGTGTCAATGGTGCGACATACCTCAGTTTATTGGTACAAATTTTATGGAGTGGTGGAATTTTTGTGATACTCTTTCTTCGGTCAAAGACAAGAAAATAAAGCTAAAAGTGATTGGAATATCTTCATGTTGGATGATCTGGAGATACCGTAATTCGTTATTATTTGATGTTGGTAGTATCCGTATAGGACATATTGTTGAATTTATTATGTTATTTTCTTTTTTGAGGTTAACCCATAGATCTCTTAAAATTAAGATTTCTTGGGTTGACCAGCTAAAAAACCCACTGTTATAATTTATTTAGCTTTTTGCTAAACTCTAGTTAATAAAATTTTGCTATTCAAAAAAAAAATGTCAATAAAGATTTAGTACACTGTAATGTGAAGGATATAACTAGAAAAACGCCACATACCGTAAACAGTTTCAACAAATTTTAAAAATCAATTTAATTGTAACTATTAGTTTATCTTTAAAATGTTCATATTTTAATCAAAATCTAGAGATATGGCAATCATGTTGGTATAATTTCAGATTCGGTCCAATGTTGGAGTAAGTCGGAGTCTTTATATGTGATTTGCTCATATTTCATATGACTTGATCCAAATTTACCTTTTGATCCGGTCCGAATTAAAAATGTTGGACTCGGTCTTGTCTCTTGATCATAGCTCATTTTTTTTATCATTCAACATAATCAGTCAGAGATATAATCAAACATCATGGTTTCAGTCAGAAATTCTGACTTAGTTAGCAACAAACTCAATCAACATTATTCAGTCAGGACTACCAAACATCCTTTCGAAATCCTAAACAATAGTGATTAAAATGGACTGCTGATGGTCTTGTTTCTTGTAGAGGGGCCGTAGGCGATATCAATTACCACGAAAATGGTGAAAAGCTTGAGCATTATTTGTTTTAGATAAATGGAACAACATTTTCATGAGATTATTTTGTATAACGAGACAATTAAAAACAATTTTTTAGACCCTTCAAGATTCACAAATTGACAAGTCGACAGGTACAAACAAATATTAGATTAATTCTAGAATATACGTATAGCATTCTAGAATTCAAATTGCACATAAACAGTCAACTTTGTTATCTTTCAATAATCCATATAACATTCTTTTCAACAAGAAAAATTCAATCTCAACTCTCAACAGTGTTCGTGAGAGAAAGAGACTTGTGGGCCAAAAATGAACTAAAATCCCCAAACTACCCTGTGAGGTTATCTCACAAGCACATGAATCAATGTTTTGTGCTTATTAGATAGGAACAACACACAATTTCGAAGTTATCATTTGATTTATAGAACTTTCAAAAATTCACCTTTTGAGGTAACCAAATTTTATATACTTCTTCCGATTCAAAATAAGTGATATATTGTTGATTTCTTGGTTTTTTAGGCAAGAATTTATATTGAGGTTAATGATTTTTAAAAGTAAAAGTAATGGTAAATGGATCATTTCACTTGAATAAAGTAGGTAGTTTGTGAGTGTGGGGTCCACTACTTTTTACCAAATAAGGTAAATATTCAAAGTGTATCACTTATTTTGATACACCCAAATATAGAAAGTGTATCACTTATTTTGAATCGGAGGAAGTATAACATTTGCCATAGGATGTTAATTTACCTTTTTACCCTTAAGACCTTTTCTTTTCCTATTTACTTATTAGTTATGCATAATTACTCTTTTGGTCCTTTAGGACTTTCCTTTTTACCATTTTTTTTTTACTTGAGAATTTTTTTTATCCTACATTTGCCATAGGATGTTAATTTACCTTTTTACCCTTAAGACCTTTTCTTTTCTTATTTACCCAGTAGTTATGCATAATTACTCTTTTGTTCCTTTAGAACTTTCCTTTTTACCAAATTTTTTTTTACTTGAGAATTTTTTTATCCTACTTAATAATTAGGTAGAATTACTTTTTTATCCTTAATACACATTGAACTTCACATCATCAGTTTTGACATTTTCTCCTTTTATTCTTGCCACTTTTGTTAACTCACTAGGATTTAAATACTTTTGATATATCATTATTCCTTTCATAAATTTTCTCTTTTAACCAAATTTCAATTGAACTGTCTTTTTTAAAAAAAATTCAAAAAACCCTTCCACTTTTAAATATTATCCTTTTTATTTCATAGTCTAAACATATTTTAATGTTATATAAGCTTACAACATATTATTATATTATATATATAACATATTTGAAGCATATATTTTTGTTATAATGTTTATTGAGAGTAATTCCCATGATCTCTTATTGATGATATACAAGCCTATTTATAATACAATGAGATGATTAGGGTATAGTTTATAATGGGCTCGGGCCTCTTACACTCTACGGGCCTAACATATCTACATATATTGACTAATATACCCCCGCAGTTTGAGCGGGGTGTAACCGAACGTTCAAACTGGTTCGAAATTCGGTGAAAATAGGTGATGGTAATCCTTTTGTGAAGATGTCTGCATATTGATACCGAGAAGGTACATGTAGAACTCGAATTACACCGGTAGCCACCTGATCACGAACAAAATGAATGTCAATCTCAATATATTTTGTGCGTTGATGTTGCACAGGGTTGGTGGAGAGGTAGACAGCGCTGACATTATCACAATAAACCAAAGTTGCAGTAGAGAGCGGGTTGTTAAGTTCTCGAAGGAGGTTACAGATCCACACTGTTTCAGCAACAACATTAGCGACCCCTCGGTATTCTGCTTCAACACTTGATCTGGAGACAACATGTTGACGTTTATAGGACCATGATAGGAGATTGTCTCCGAGAAATACACAGTATCCTGAAGTGGACCGACGTGTGTCTGGGCAACCGGCCCAATCTGCATCAGAGTAGGCAGTGAGGGTAGCAGTGGTGGATGCATATAGTTGTAGACCCTGATTTATGGTTCCACGTAAGTAACGAAGTATCCGTTTTAGAGCAAGTAGATGTTGTTCTCTAGGATCATGCATGAATAGACATATTTGTTGAATTGCATAGGATATGTCAAGCCTGGCGAAGGTTAGGTACTGGAGAGCTCCAGCAAGGCTGCGAAAAAGGGTTGGATCAGAGAATGGATCACCTTCGGGTCCAAGTTTTGAATTTGTGTCCACTGGGGTTTTGCATGGGTTACTATTGAGCATCTTGGCACGTTCCAAGATTTCAGTAGCATACTTTTTCTGTGACAAAAACATTCCAGTCTTGTTACGTGTAGCAGAGATGCCCAAGAAGTAGTTAAGAGGGCCAAGATCCGTCATTGCAAATTCTTGATGTAGAGATGAGAGTACCGTTTGGAGAAGGGACTGAGAGGATGCAGTGAGAATGATGTCATCCACATATATGAGAAGATATGCAATATTTGATCCTTGTTGAAGAATGAATAGAGAAGAGTCACATCGACTATGTTGAAAACCAACGCGTGTAACATAACTGGCAAACCGTTGGAACCATGCCCGTGGAGCTTGTTTGAGACCATATAGAGATTTTTTAAGTAAGCACACATGATTTGGGTGATGTTTATCTGAGAAACCCGACGGTTGATGCATGTACACTGTTTCAGAGAGATGGCCGTTGAGAAAGGCATTCTGGACATCTAGTTGATGAAGAGCCCAATGTCGTGAAACTGCAATGCTGAGGACAGTACGTATGGTGGCCGGTTTGACTACCGGGCTAAAAGTCTCATCACAATCGATACCGACTTGCTGGCTTCGTCCGTTTGCAACAAGGCGGGCTTTGTACCTGCTAAGAGTTCCATCTGCAAGATATTTATGCTTAAAAAGCCACATGGAACGAACAATGTTAGTATCTGGGGGCCGTGGTACAAGAACCCACGTACCATTTTTAATTAATGCATTATATTCGTCTATCATTTCTTGTTGCCAATTTGGGTCTTTGAGGGCGAGAGAAGGAGATTTGGGTATGGGAGATAGAGTTGTGGTGTGAAGGTTTAGTTTTTGAACGGGTTTAGTGGAGCCGGTTTGAGTACGAGTGACCATAGGATGAGTTTGAGGTTGGGTAGATGTAGGCATAGTGGTAGAGGTGAGAGGTTGAGACGCTGTGGGTGGGCGGGGTGTGGGTTTGGAAGCTGTAGGTTGAGATGTAGTAGGTGGGACCGGTTGTTGAGTGTTGGTTCCGAGAGGTGAGGCTGTTGGTGGAGATGGGGTGTCTGTATGCACTTGAGTCATTGAGGAGGGTGTTTTAGTGGTTAAGATGTGACGTGAGAGTAGGTTGTGATTGGTTTGAGTGTCAAGAAAGGTGTTAGTGGGTGGTTGAGTAGGTGTCATGGAGCCAAATGGAAAGACGGTTTCGTCAAAGGTGACATGGCGAGAGATGATGATTTTATTGGTGGCGAGATCAAGGCAGCGGAATCCACGATGGTGTAAGGGGTAACCGAGAAAGATACACGGGGTAGAGCGAGGGGCTAGTTTGTTGGTGATGTTAAGGTGGGGATAGCAGAGGCAGCCAAATGTACGGATGAGAGAGTAGTTGGGGATTTTGTTGTAGAGTCGAATGTAGGGGATGTTGTTTTGGATGGCGGTAGTTGGGAGGATATTGAGAAGGTGAGCGGCCATGTGAAGAGCTTCAACCCAAAAGTGTGGGGGAAGGTGAGCTTGAAAGAGGAGAGTGCGGATGAAGTTATTAATCGTGCGAATCATTCGCTCAGATTTACCATTTTGCTGAGAGGTTTGGGGACAAGAGAAACGAAATTGAATACCATTTTTGGCAAAGAGCGTATGGAGGGCGTTATTGTCAAATTCCCCCCATGATCACACTGAAAAGATTTTATTTCACGATTAAATTGTGTTTTAATGAATGCACGAAAATGTAAAAATCTGTTCAGAGCATCAGGTTTATTATATAAAGGATAAACCCATAAAAATGTGAATAATGATCAAGAAAAATAATATAATATTTAAAACCACTAGTACTAGAGATGGGTGAAGTCCATAAGTCTGAATGAACAATATCAAAAACCGCTACGGGCCTAACATATCTACATATATTGACTAATAATTTTAACTTTGACATGCCTTTCTTTTTCTTTTATAAAATAGGTTTAACTCGCTTTGCGAGCAGGCTAATCCTAGATTGATCACACGCTTTGTGTGTAACCTAGATTCGGGCATATGAACCTCCGTGACATTAGGAGTGGTTTTTTCTTATAGGAAATATCTTTAAATTTATGTTTTTTTTTAATATAAACTAACATCAAATATAAATATCTTCCCCCAGTACCCTCTTTTATACTTTTGGACTTTATGTTATCGAAAATATCTTGGAACTCCAATTTTATTTTTTTAGTATAAAACAATTTATTGGGTTTTATATAAATATCAGTAAACAGTATTTTGGGTATTCTATGAAAATCCCCCACGGTATCGCGTGGCTAAATACCCACTAGTTACATTAAAATGTAGGTTTTGAAAAATTGTTACATCAAATGAAACTCCCAATTTGTGTATAGTTGAATATATTTCTATTCAGTTTAACAATAATTAAGAATCAAAGTTATCAACGAACTCTGACTTCTTGTGCGCATCGATTTACGTTTCTGAACAGCCTTGTTTTCACGCTCCGACGTTCGCCGGCATTTCGGAGCCATTTTTTCTGATTGGATTACAAACGGAAACCTAAGTGTGTGTGTCAAATCCACGTGCCCGGTGCCGCTGCGCGCGCCTAACAGAAAGGGCTTAATTGGGCCTAATATTATGAAGGCCCAATAGAAACATGGGCCGTGGAGCTTAACGAGCATCAATAATCATTGTACCTAACGGTAGTTTTTTAAACACATTTTTAGTAAACGTTTGTTATAGAATATCTACGTCTTACCTTCTTTATAACACTTAAATGAAGAAATTGGGTAACGTTGTTGTTACTATTGATTGTTACCAGGAAACTTGTTATCTTTGTTTTTACCAAGGCAAACACTATTAGTTAACACAAATATAATATACGCATATGTTCGAATGAGACGTGAATACAAACAAAATTAGTAGACGGATTCCCATGTATCGTTGGGATTGTTGGAGCAAAACACAGATCAACTTATTACTGATGCTGCAGTTAGTACTGATCTTATTTAGTACTGATGGGGCAGAAACATTTACTACTGATGAAGTTGATGCTGGTGTTCACTATAACTAAGTTACTACTGATCATGAGAAGATTGAAGATACTACTGATCATTGTAGTTACTACTGACGTTGATTATGGACTTACTACTGATCACCAAGTTTACTACTGATGGTACTTATTTACTACTGGTGATTGCAGTTACTACTGATACGCGTTTTTGGAAGATATCAAGTCCGAGATCTTCGTATAGATAGTTATAGAATGTAAATCAATGTATATTATTATTATTCGATGTAAATCAAGTCCTAGAATAACTAGGGTAAATAGTTTAGCTTCAAGGACTACTATAAGTATGTTCCTTACGAATTGTAAACGTACGTGTGTATTGTTAACTCAATAATATACATTGAAGCTTTTTGTGAAACTGTGTTCTTAATATTCTTGCATATTGTTCATACAGTTCATTGTTCTTAATTATTGATATAGTGTTGATCCGCTGCAACTTCTATCATCAACTAGATCTAAGGTGTTTATTAACTTGTCTATAGTTAATCGATCCTGACAAGTGGTATCAGAGCTTATTGGTTCTAGATCTACTATTTGTTAAGAACAACAAAAAGTTTTAATCTTTAAAACACACACATTATTAATCATGACTGATAATAATGAAAGCACTCAGGCCAACAAAATTCCTATGCTCACTCCCAATAACTTTGGGATGTGGAAGAATCGTATTAAGCAATACATGCTTATTACAGATTATTCCATGTGGGAAGTCGTTTGTGAAGGAAACAAAACTGGTCAACTTCAAGCAAGCAGCTCTGTAACTGAGGCAGACAAACTTAAATGTGAGAAGGAGAAGAAAGATAAAGGCATCGAACTCAAAACTCTAAGCACTCTCCTACTGGCTATTCCTAATGACTATCAACATCTCTTTGTTGAATATGATGATGCTAAGTTGCTTTGGGAAGCACTGGAGAAGAGATTCGTTGGGACAAAGAGTACAAAAAGAAACATGAAGTCTGTTCTCAAACAAGACTTTGAAAATTTCAAAGGAAAGCCCAATGAAACACTCACTCAAGTGTTTGACAGATTCAACAAACTAATTGGTGAACTCAACCAAGTTGGTGTAAAGATGGATCAAGAAGATGTCAACATGAAGTTCCTAAGGTCTCTTAGTGAAGAATGGGCCATGTACACAGTGGTGTATAGACAAAGAGATGCTCTAGAAGAAAAGGAGTTAGATGAACTCTATAATGATCTCAGAGTGTTTGAAACTGAGGTAAATCACAAAAACCCTTCTATTTCCTCTAACAATGCTGCATTTGTGTCTAGTACAGGTCAAGGACAAGAAACCTCCACAGGAAAGGCTGCAGATTCTGAGGATACTGCAAGAGAATCCTTCTTCACTAGTCATGTGCATACTGCATTGATTAGTGATGACTTGGAACAATTGAATCCAGATGATCTTGAGGAGATGGATCTTAAATGGCAGATGGCTATGCTGAGCCTAAGGACCAAAAGATTCTTAAAAAGAACTGGTAGGACAAGCCTCAATTTCAACAAAGGTGACAAAGCAGGATTTGACAAAACTAAAGTCAAGTGTTACAACTGTAACAACCTTGGTCACTTTGCAAAAGAATGTCCTCAACCAGACAAAAGATCAAAATCAACTGCTCTTGTGTCACAACAAGGACAAGGCTATGACTGGAGCTTCCAAGCAGAAGAGCATGCTCAAAATCAAGCTCTCATGGCCTTTACTGACAACAAAACTGAGGTAAAATCTAAACCTTGTACTCCTGAATGTGCTAAAATTATAAAAAATCTAGAAAAAGAAAACACTAAATTAAATGAAGATTTAGCAAAAGCAATCAGAAGAAATCATGAGTTTGATAGTGTAATTGCTGATCAAGAACATCAAATAAAAGTGTACAAGATGATTGATCAACGGATCAAGGAAGAATTGCTTCAAGCTGTGGATGAGAAAGAGTTCTATGAAACAAAAAATAAAGAACTAACAAGTAAATTAGAAGAATGTCAGCTTGAAATTGAACAAAATAAATTAACAATTAAAAAGTTTGAAAGAAGCACTAAAATTCTAGATGAATTAACTAATAATCAAACTACAGAAAAGGTTGTTCATGGGGTGGGATATCATGCTGTACCACCTCCACATAAATTCATTCCTCCACTTAAAAACAGTTCAGAAAGAATCATTAATGAATTAAAAACTGAAAATCAAACTGAATCTAATAATGAAACATCTGAATCAAATGATTCTTCAGATGATGAGCAATCAATTGAATTTATAATATCTCAAACTGAATCACCTAAATCAATTGATACAAGTTTTCACACAGCTCAAAGTCCAAATGATTCTCCTAAATATAATGCAGAAAATATACCCAAAATTCTAAAAAGAGGAAACCAAAGAAATAGAAACCAACTCTTAGAACAAAGAAAAATAATAAAGGCTCAAGAAAATAAATTAAAATGTGTTATTTGCAATAAAGTGAATCATTTAGCAAAGGATTGTCACTTCAATCCAATAAATTGCAAGGAGTTAAAGGAATTTAAAGTTTTTAAAGAAAATGCAAAAACTCAAAGGTTAAAAGATACTACTGGTCCTTCAGTAGTAAATACAATCAAAACTCCAATTGCTGAAACTCCAAGATTTGGAAGAAGTGCACCAAGATTTGTGCAAAACAGAAGAGTTGCCAGCCCAAAGAACAGCAATTACTTCAAGAACAACGGAAAATCAAATCAAAATAAACAATATTTTAAATTTTCCAACACCAGTAGAAACTCTAACAAATTTACTACTGGTGTTAACCCTAATAATAATGCTGTATGGTACCAGTACAAGAATACTACTGGTAAAAACCCTAATTTCAAAAATACTACTGCTCCCAAAACAAATTTTAAAAACACTACTGGTCATTCTAAACATGGTAAGTACCCAAATACTACTGGTCCATCAGTAGTAAAGTATTCAAAAGCTAAAAACAATGGGTATAAACCAAGATCAGTAGGAAATTCTCACACCAGTAATAACTCCAAAAGGACAGTAGTAAAACAAAATACCAGTAATAAACAAGTATGGGTACCAAAAGTCTTTAAAGTTAAATCCCCAAAAGCTTATTTCTCAAAGGATGAACCCAAGACATATAAAGCTTGGGTTCCCAAACTTAACTAATCCTTTACTCATTTGTGCAGAGCATTCAGATCCCAGAAGAAGGAAGAACATGGCATATTGATAGTGGATGCTCAAGGCACATGACTGGAAATCTGCAAATTCTTAAAGATTTCAAGTCATTTGATGGAGGATATGTGGCATTTGGTGAGAATCCCCAGGGAGGTAAGATTACAGGTAAAGGTACTGTTACTAATGGAAAAATTACCTTTGATGATGTATTTTATGTAGCTGAACTAAAATACAATCTTGTCAGTGTGTCTCAAGTTTGTGATAAAAAGAACAAGATTCTGTTCACAGACATTGAGTGCATCATTCTTTCTCCTGATTTTATTTTAGATGAAAAATATGTTGTTTTAAGAACTCCAAGGAGAAACAATGTGTATTGCCTGGATATAGGGGGAGAACTCATTTCTACAAATGAGGTCAACTGTTTTATATCCAAGGCAAACACCACTGAATCAGAACTTTGGCATAGAAGGATGTGTCACACAAATTTTAAAAACATGAATAATTTAGTAAAAAGAAATCTGGTCATTGGACTACCTCAAAAACAATTCATGTGTGATCATCACTGTGTTGCATGCCTAAAAGGTAAACAACACAAGACTTCTCATAAGTCCAAAACTGTGAACTCTATTTCTGTTCCTTTACAGCTCTTACATATGGACCTTTTTGGACCTACAAATGTAATGAGTATTGGAAAGAAACAATATTGTCTAGTTATTACTGATGACTTTTCCAGATATACATGGGTTTTCTTTCTCAGGACAAAGGATGAAACAAGTGAACTCATAAAGAACTTAATTATCAAACTGGAAAACACATCTGATCAAAAAGTGAAAGCCATAAGATGTGATAATGGCACAGAATTTAAAAATGCTAACTTAATTAACTTTTGTGATCTTAAAGGTATTGACAGGCAATACAGCTCACCTAGAACTCCACAACAAAATGGTGTAGCTGAAAGAAGAAATAGAACCATCATTGAAGCAGCAAGATCAATGCTAGCAGATTCAAAATTACCAATCACTTTTTGGGCTGAAGCTGTTAATACTGCCTGTTATGTTCAAAACAGAGTATTAATAGTTAAGCCACATTTTAAAACACCATATGAACTTTTTAATAAAAGAAAACCTTCTATAAGTTTCTTAAAATCATTTGGTTGTCCTTGTACTATTCTGATTACAAGAGAACAAATTGGTAAGTTTGACTGCAAAGCTGATGATGGAATCTTTGTGGGATACTCTACTCAAAGCAAATCATACAGAGTATTCAACAAAAGACTAAGGATAATTGAAGAAAGCATCAATGTATCCTTTAATGAAAATGTACCTAATGAACAAGGAAATGGTCCAGATTGGCTATTTGACATAGACAATCTAACCAAATCCTTTAATTCTAATATGAATTTCAATGCAGGTAATTCAAATTGTCTTAATCAAAAAGAAGGAACATCATCTGTTAATACTGGTCAAGAGAAGATGAGATACATAATTGTTGATACTGCTCCCATAGTTAATACTGATATCAGTAATAACTCAAATATTCAAAGCAGTAGTAACTCTGAGAATGAGGTCAGTAGTAATTCCAATACTACTGGTACCAGTAATAGTACTGAAAATACTACTGGTCCCAACAATAACCTAGATTCTCAAGATACTACTGATACCAGTAACAACAACAATACTACTGATCTCAACAAAGACAATAGCAGCAGTAATTCTGACCAAGATGATGATGAACCAAACTTCAATGACAATGAAGGAACACAAGATGAACAACTACCTGAGACAAATGAGTCCAATCTTGGAAATCAACTAGTGGTTGATAAAGCTACAACTACAAGGACTCAGAAGAACCATCCATTAGACCTTGTTCTAAGTGATGTTAACTCACCACTTCAAACAAGAAGCAAATTAAATAAAAGCTTAACTGCAAATATGTGTAACATTAGTTTAATTGCTAATGAATGTATGTATGAATGCTTTCTGTCTCAGGATGAACCAAAGAAGATCCAACAAGCAATGAAGGACTCAAACTGGATTGAGGCAATGCAAGAGGAACTCCTTCAATTTAAATTACAAGCTGTTTGGACACTTGTACCTCTACCCAAAGGAAAAAGAGCCATTGGAACAAGATGGATATTCAGAAACAAGAAAGATGAAAGAGGTATAGTGATCAAGAATAAAGCCAGACTTGTAGCCCAAGGATACACTCAAGAAGAAGGAATAGACTATGATGAAGTATATGCTCCTGTTGCTAGAATTGAAGCAATAAGAATATTTCTAGCATATGCTTCATTCAAGAAATTCAAAGTCTATCAAATGGATGTTAAGAGTGCTTTCCTATATGGGAAAATTGAAGAAGAGGTATATGTTTGCCAACCTCCAGGTTTTGAAGATCCAAAACATGGTGATTATGTGTTCAAATTAGATAAAGCTCTATATGGCCTACATCAGGCACCAAGAGCATGGTATGACACACTATCATCATACCTATTGAAGAATAACTTTAAAAGAGGAGCCATTGACAAAACTTTGTTCACAAAGAAAGTCAAAGATGATATACTACTGGTACAAATTTATGTAGATGATATCATCTTTGGCTCAACCAATGATTTATTATGCAAAGAATTTGAAGAACTGATGCAAATTAAATTCAAGATGAGCTCCATGGGTCCAATGAACTTCTTCCTTGGACTCCAAGTCAATCAAAGAACTGATGGTATTTTGATAAATCAATCAAAATATGTCAAAGACATCTTGGAAAAGTTTGATTTGAAAGACAGTAAAAGTGCTAGTACACCAATGGAAACACACAAACACCTACATCCTGATGTTGAGGGGGAGGATGTAGATGAACACTTATATAGATCAATGATAGGCTCTTTGATGTACTTAACTGCATCAAGACCTGACATTATGTATAGTGTTTGTGTGTGTGCAAGATATCAAGCAAGACCCAAAGAACTACACTTGCAGGCTGTTAAAAGAATATTCAGATACTTGAAAGGCAAACCATCACTAGGTCTATGGTATCCACATGACTCACCCTTTGAACTAATAGCCTATACAGATAGTGACTATGGAGGTGAATGTCAAGATAGAAAATCCACTACTGGTGGATGTCAATTCTTTGGATCAAGTCTGGTGTCATGGCAATGTAAGAAGCAAACAAATGTATCAACATCTACTGCTGAAGCAGAATATGTAGCTGCATCTGCTTGCTGTGCTCAAGTACTATGGATTCAAAATCAACTTCTAGACTTTGGTATCTCTATCCTTAAAACTCCTATTTTTATTGATAATCAGAGTGCTATTAGTATTGTGAATAATCCAGTAAAACATTCAAAAACTAAACACATTGAAATAAGATTTCACTTTATAAGAGATTGTAATGAAAAGAAATTAATCAAAGTAGTTAAAATCCATACTGATGATCAATTAGCAGATCTTTTTACAAAAGCATTTGATGTAGGAAGATTCAACTTCTTGGTTAGCAGTATTGGAATGATTTTAATAACTTAAAATCTCACTTAAAATCATGTGTAAAGTTAGTGTTGTAAAATATTATTTTCTTAAGTGTTTCACTACTGGTATTGCTGTACTACTGATGTGAAAGTGTATGCACAAAATACTACTGGTAATTCATTACTACTGGTGTATTTTAGGTTTACACAAATACTACTGGTAAGTCAGTACTACTGTTATTCACATATACTACTGGTCTTGTATGTTAATTGTTACTACTGATGTCTATAGTTACTACTGATGTCAAAATCCTTAGTCACTACTGATGTTAGTAGATACTACTGACGTTTTACTACTGATATCTTATTTACTACTGGTCTTTCATAAACACAATTACCAAACTAACCCCCATGAAAATAACCGTTATGTTATGATTCGAAGGCTATTTTCGTAGTTTTGCAGGTTTAATCGAAAGATATAAAAGGCGGCAGACGATTAATTTAGCATTATCTTCACTTCGATTCTCTAAACACCTCTCGATAAACCCTAGTTTACGATCAAAAACCCTTCATCTGTAACAAAATTCTTGCAAAATCTCAACAACAATGGCAACTTTACAAACTCTCGATGTGCAAACCGATCTCAAATACTCAGAATTTCACAATATGGTTGCATTTTTAAAGAATCCCGACGGAACAAAAGATTTCCGTCCGATCGTAAAATTATTGAGAAATTCATATATACAGTTTGCCTTAACTGTAAAACCAAAATCATATCAACAGCACTTGGTGGATTTCTGGACCAATGCTGAGCGAACAGAAGGAACAACATCATCAATGATAAAATCTAAAGTAGATGGAAAGCACATCACAGTAACAGAACAATCAATCAGACACCATCTACAACTACACGATGATTCAGGTATGTCTACTCTTCCTAAGGAATACATTGCTGAAATTTTGAATAAAATGGGATATGAGGGAAGACTGAATATAGTTATTTTTCAAAAGGGTCTTCTCTCCCCACAATGGAAATTTTTAATACATACCATTCAGCATTGTATTTCTCCAAAAAGAAGTACTTGGAATGAGTTTAATAAGGCAATAACCTCTGCTGTTGTCTGTTTATGCACAGACCAAGTATTTAATTTTTCATACATGATATTTGATGGTATGTTGGGAAATCTTAGTTCTTCTAAATTTTTAATGTATCCCATATTTCTACAACATATCATAAACTGTGAATTACAAAACTTGTCAACTCCTAAAAACATTTTTATATTACCTGAGTTGAACAAGAAAGTTTTCTCAAATATGAGAAAACAATTTAAATTTTCGGGCAAGGAAACCCCTCTGTTTCCTAACATGATCAAAGATCAACCCAATATTGGAGAGGGTTCAACCATTGCTACAACCCAAGTTGAACCTCAACCCACTCCATCACCCCCAAATACAGCCCAAACACCAATCCAAATAGCCACTCAATCACCAACCCAAACAGAAGTCCTGAATGTGTCCCAGGAACTTGATATAAATCTGCAGAGTGCTACTCTTCACTCTGTGGAAGACCTACCAGACAAAACCAAAAACATTTCCACAATTTATAGAAGAAAGAAACTTTCTTCAAAGGACACCAGGGGACAAATCGAGTCACACCCCAGGCTCAAAGAGTTGTCCTCCAAGGAGGAGAGAGGACATGAGGGGAGGGCTTTCACTACTGATGCCCCAAAGGTGGGTGCACAGGACAGTGAAAACATCATTAGGACCCAAACCTCGGCAACTTTGAGTGATGACTCTTTTGAGGAATTACTCAAAGGACCCCGGTGCCAAGAAACCACAAGGGGGGGCATCTCTGCTTCTTCTAGGAAGAAGAGAATGTCTAAAAGACCCAATGAATCACCAAGCAGTGATGAGGGCAGATCTGTGGAATTGATGGAAAGGAAGGAAAACCTTAAAACCAATGTACCTGTTAGTAAGCCCGATGATCTTGCTAGATGGAGTGAGGGCAGTATTAAAATCACTCAATTGACGGATACAGTGGATTCTCTTGAATCCACTGTACAAAATTGCCATATATATTTAACTAACCAAGGGAAAACCATGGCTGCAATGAAAAGGCATGTCAACACCATAAACAGAAGAATGAGATTATATGAGCACAGGCTTTATCAACAAGCCAAAATCATCAGACAATTGAAGAAAAAGATTGATGACAGTGAGGCTCCACCAGTTGAGCTCACTAAGGGGGAGAAGGATAATATACAGACAATGATTGATGAATCTATAGCAGCAGCAGCATCCTCCCTTTTAAGTTTAAAAGAAACAAATGTTGATGAAGGCCCAGAGATGATGGTGACAGAAGAAGAGCCTATTACTACTGCTACAATAGAAGAACAAGTTGAAAAGGAAATACCAGTAGTAACCTCTACTACTGATATTATAGCAGTAGTAAATGAAGAAAAGGAATTAATAGCAGCAAATACTACTGATGCCCTATCAGTAGTAACTCCTGAAGTAACACCAGTAGTAACTACTCTAGTTACTACTGAAGAGGAAGAACTACATTTTCCAGAGCTTATTGAAAGAGAGAGACATGTCATCATTACCAAACCACCAACACCTGATCAACCACTTATCATACCTGACATTGATGATAATGTGAATTGGTTTGAGGTTGATGAGTGCTCACTTCCTCCACATCCAAAAATACTTCAACAAGATGAACTTAGATCATTTTCTCCCTCTGTTATAATAAGTGGAGTGCCAGACATGAAATATATTCCACCTCCACCTTCAGCACACATTGGAAAGGGTAAAGAAATATATGATGAAGATTACCCTAACAGAGCTCTTGGTCATTACATGGTAAACAAGATAAATCTTGTTAGAGCTGATAAACAAGACAAATGGAAGGTGAAGAATAAGAGATTTTGGGAGAAGGTAGCTAAGTATCAAGCTCTTGAACAAAAGAAGAATCAAAGAGAAATGCCTGTTCAAGCACCTGTTCAAATTAAAGATGTTCAGATAGAAGGCCAAGAAGCAGAATTCAAAAGGCTTAGAAAAGTAGAAGAAGAACATCTAAACTGTCTTGAGGAGCTTGTAGCAGAATGCAAAAGAACAAAAGGTGAGTTACCAGATGATATATTTGAACAAAAAGCTCTTATGATAGACTTTATGAAGACAAGAGGTCACAGTGCAAAATCTTTTGGAAGAATGAAGATGGTAACTATTATTGAAAAATACTGCACTGAAAAGAAGAAAGACCTGGCTGAACAAGAAGCTGAAGAATCAAAGAAAGCCAAAGCCAAAACTTTAATCCCAATCAGCTTAAATTTGCTCAAAGCTGGTAGTGTTACAACTGTTGGTAATACTTCAACTCCCCAAACACTGAAAAGAAAATCTGTTGATCAAGAACAAAGCTCTAAGAAGAAATCAAAACAACAAATTATACCTGTTCTTGAAATGCCAGTTGCTCCTCTACAGAACAATCCAATTCTTAACTGGAGAGTGATGCAGAACAATGTCATAGAAGTCATAAGGGAAGACAAAGTAGTACAAATTCACTGGATGGTTACCCTTAATCAGATCATGTTCAAGAAGTGATGTAATCAAGCTTTTGATTATTGGAAAACCAAGAATGACAAAGAAATCATGGAAAGAATCTGGAGCTGGATATTTAACAAAGATGATTGATGCTGCATTTTATCCAGATAATTATCCAGAACAATTTACAAATCCAGGTAATGTATATGCTTGGAATGTCATTCCTACTGCAAATATGTACTTCTTTGAGAAATCAGGCAAAGTGTGTGAACTGTACCTATATGAGAAAGAATATCCACATTCTGAGAAGACAATGTATCAGATATTCATAAACACTTTGATGAAACCCTATGATGCTGTTATGTTCCAAAATAAATTGAATTATTTTACAAAGAGGAACAGCAGATATATTATTGAACAAAGGCTTCAACAGAATCAAAGAACTCTTGAGAAAAGAAGAAAAGAACAAGAGGAACAAAAGAAACTTGATTGATTAAAAGATGATCAATAAGTTTAGGGGGAGATTGTTGGAGCAAAACACAGATCAACTTATTACTGATGCTGCAGTTAGTACTGATCTTATTTAGTACTGATGGGGCAGAAACATTTACTACTGATGAAGTTGATGCTGGTGTTCACTATAACTAAGTTACTACTGATCATGAGAAGATTGAAGATACTACTGATCATTGTAGTTACTACTGACGTTGATTATGGACTTACTACTGATCACCAAGTTTACTACTGATGGTACTTATTTACTACTGGTGATTGCAGTTACTACTGATACGCGTTTTTGGAAGATATCAAGTCCGAGATCTTCGTATAGATAGTTATAGAATGTAAATCAATGTATATTATTATTATTCGATGTAAATCAAGTCCTAGAATAACTAGGGTAAATAGTTTAGCTTCAAGGACTACTATAAGTATGTTCCTTACGAATTGTAAACGTACGTGTGTATTGTTAACTCAATAATATACATTGAAGCTTTTTGTGAAACTGTGTTCTTAATATTCTTGCATATTGTTCATACAGTTCATTGTTCTTAATTATTGATATAGTGTTGATCCGCTGCAACTTCTATCATCAACTAGATCTAAGGTGTTTATTAACTTGTCTATAGTTAATCTATCCTGACAGGGATGCTTTTGTTTATATTAAGAAAAGCCGATAACATGGTGTTATGGTGATGATGATGGTGATGGTGGCAAGCTTATGGCGACATGATGGCAAGGGTGGCGGTGTCAAATGAGAAGCGTTATTGGAGTACTATAGCGCTAGCTATAGCAGTATATACCGAACACTCTAATAATTCAAGCGACTATTATTATTGATATAATGATATGGTTTAAATGCCCATATAAAACAATAATATTACATCTTACATTATAATAAAACATAACACGACTGATTTAACAATACTATATATCTTCTTAAACAATATTAGTCATATGTGAATGTCTTAGTTTTTTTGTGTGTACTATAAATCCTATTACTTGCTTAAGTTTAGGAGTATATTTTCGATTGAAGGTCTAGCTTCACGGGACCTATTTGTACATTCAAATCCCATTTCCAAAACCTTCAAAATTTTCCATCTATCTTTCCCTTCGAAAGGGAATTCAAAAAGCTCGCATCCTTCAACCTTACTCTCTTCTTTTCTTTCGAGATCCCATTCTATCGACTCCAATGCCTTTGCACCTCCTAAAATGTCCAAAACGATAATGCCAAAATGGTATATGTCCTTCTTCTGTGATGATGGTTCACGTGGGGGCGTGGGTGATGTTGACTTTCGTTGACCCATGTCGGGAACTTCCATTGCAAGTTGAGTGAAGCCATAGTTTGAGACATAAGCGTTAAAATCGACGCCAATCATGATGTTGGATGTTTTAAGGTTTCCATGAACATTCATGATCATGTTCCTTTCTCGCGGCGATTGTGAATGTATGAAGTGAATGGCGCTTGCTATGTGTATGATTATCTCTAGTCGATTCTTCCATGTAAGCGGAGTGTGGCCATGTTCTCTTGCTCCTAAGACAATCGACAAAATTAGTCAATCTATGTGACAATCAACAATAACTTAATTATATTGTTGTAAGAATAAAATTGAATATCATATGTACAATACTTGTTTAGTAAATTATTAGTTTTTGGTATATATTGGTTGTTCTCGACTTCTCTCAATACTAATTAGCTATTTTTTCTTTTGTTGCAATTGAAAGAGAACATACCTATAAGTAGATCGTACAAACTACCCATCGGATAGTAATCACATACAACAAACTTGAACCTCTTGGAATAAAGGTAAGCCTTAATCGGAACAAGATAACCACAACGTTGTCCAATTGCCGCCAACCGGGCCACACGCCGCCCAAACCCTGTCCTCCTTAAACTAACCATTCCAAACCTTTTCAACACATTACACGAACCATCTGAAAACACCACTTTCTCAGTAATACCTAACACACTCTCTCCCACAACACCTACAGACGCAAACATCACATCTTTCAACTTCCACCTAAAGCCGTTATCTTCCTCCATCACATCACGATCACATGGCACAAGTGGCTCGTTCTCCATGCACCCGATGAAGATCTCATCGTATTCACATAAAGAAAGTGATGATCGGCAACTTCCTTCCTTATACCTAACCAGAAAATATGTAATAATTGTTAATTGCCAAATTATTTCATGAAATTAATTAATTAATATAAAAAGGATATCGAGAAATTACCTAAAGCTTCTTCTCGGTTTGGTGTTTAAAGCTCTTGACAACATTGTGGCCTTGTTTGAAAGAAACTAGGACGTGGGTGGTGACCCTTTTTTAATGAAGATTAGGAAATTTTAATTGGTTTGAAGTTATTAAAAAAGTGAAGTCTAAAAATTATCGAAGTTGGAATTTTGTTGTTTATAGATATTATTAATTACTCAGAACTGTCCAAAGTTAAGAATATACAATTGAATCTAATAATTAGTGTATCTTCTATGATAAATGTATTATAAGGAGAATAATTAGTATATTCTATATAAAGTTTTAATATTGTTTTAAAATATAATATTTTAATATTGTTTTAAAATAGGGATGAATTGGTGATGAGTTAGGTGCTGTTTGTTTTTTTAGAGCAAAAAGATCTGCTGTCTGCGGACCACATCTGCCAGCTGCTGCAGCTTCTGAGATGGACCAAAGGTCTGCAGTCTGCAAGAAAACTATTGTTTGTTTTTTAACATCTGCAGACTACTCAAATAAACTGAAATATTAATTAAGATAATAATATTATACATTAATATAATAATACTATATATTAATATAATAATAATTGTATTAATTAATATATTAATAATATTAGTTAATATATTAGTATTATATTATATTTATATATAATACTAATATATATAATTTAAATTTAAAAATATATATTATTATCTAATAATATAATAATAAATATAATAATAATATTAATCAATATATAATTAATAAAATAATAATATTAATTAATATAATAATACTATATATTAACATAATAATAAGATATATTAATATAACAATAATATTAATTAATATATAATAATAATATTAATTAAGATAATAATAATAATAATTAATATAATAATATTATATATTAACATAATAATAATATATATTAATATAATAATATTAATTAAGTTTGGAGATTTTTTTTAAAGTTTGGAAAACCCAAGAAGCTAATGTCCAAGTCTTCCTGGGGAAGACCTTAGGCAGACAATATAAGGTCTGCGGGCTTCCGAAAAACAAACATCTGCGCAAGCCTTTTTCTGCGTGTGGTCTGCGCCGCGAAGACAAAAGACCTCAGGAAGACCTTCTGTCAAAAAACAAACAGCACCTTAGTGATGTGTTGTCGTTGGCACGATCTAGTCTGTAACTCGTCGGTAGAGATGTGTTTAATGATGTGTTTAGTGATGCATGATTGTTGGAAGAGTTTATAACCACCTAATTATTTTGATTGGTAAATTCTAAGACAATAAAACTGGTACGATGTAAATAACAAACAAAAGATCTTTGAAGGTTGTAGCTACGCACAATGTCGCTTTCCCTGCCACATTGGCAGCTGGCACCTAGTTTTCGTTAATTAAATAAAACATTTTTCTTGTAGCAAATATATGACATTCTTAATGAATATTTGAATTTGAATATTGATTGACCAAACTTTTGACATCGTTAATGAAATATACTCCGTACATGTTAAAAGTTAAAAAACTTATTGTTCGGCGTTCGCGTATGGAAATCGAAAGGAGGTTTATAATACTCATGCCTTGTGATTAATATCCATTTTTTAACACCTAATCTACTTCAATTTGTCCACAACGAAATTTGAACTTATAATAATAGGTCATGGGACAACACGTTACATCAAAGCCACTAAGCTACAAACCTTGGGTGATTAATATTGTTGATTAATATCCATTTACTCATTTAGATTAGGTTTAGGGTGTTTGTGTTAGTTTATTATTTAAAAAAGTTTATTGCTAAAGATTATAATTATGTGTTTATTAAATTTTAGGTAAGCTTATTTTCAGAGCTTATGTAAGATTTCCCAAAAGCTCAGAACTTGGTTTTAAGCCCGATTAGTGTTCAGCCGTTCACATAGTCAAGTATCCACAAGGAGTCTCTCTAATAACGTAAAGTCCTAAGCTGGTTAAAGCCCAAAACACTTTAAAAAGTCAAAGTGCCAACTAAACTTTAGCCCAAATCTTGGATATATGCACGACTGATTCCAATTTCCAAATTTGTTTATAAATGGTACATTTGAAGTTTCATAATTTACATAAAAAAAGATTAAAATGTGGGTTAAGATGAATTAAAGTAGATCGTTAGTGGAGAAGGGGTATATTAAATTGATATGTCAGTCGAAGTGTACGTTAATTTACAGCTAATTTGACAAAAATTAATGTATTAATTGGCGTCACGCATAAGTGTTAGTCAGCCCAAAAGACTCCGTTCTTTACATTTCTTCTTAGCTGCTTGGCCTGTAGTAGGTATCTGGTTCACTGCTTTAGGTATCAGCACTATGGCTTTCAACCTAAATGGTTTCAATTTCAACCAATCAGTAGTTGATAGTCAAGGCCGTGTAATTAATACTTGGGCTGATATCATTAGCCGTGCTAACCTTAGTATGGAAGTTATACATGAACGTAATGCTCATAATTTCACTCTAGACTTAGCTGCTATTAAGCTCAATAGCTTTCCTCTTGTTTTATAAGGAGCAATAGTTTTATAAATATACAATTTGCTCTGGTAAATTTTAAAAATGTCCAACTTTATATCTTTTAAAAATGATATTTTAAGAAGCTAAACTTTAATGATACAATATGACTAAAGAATATCTAATTTATAATAAAACTTTATGTTTCTCAAATTATTATTTTTTCTGTATTATATCGTTCTATTATTATTATTATTATTTTATTATTATTATTATTATTATTATTATTATTATTATTATTATTATTATTATTATTATTATTATTGTTATTTATTTTTATTAAATTATTTGATATGTTATTTTACTTTATTGGTTAGCTTTTTTTATATGTAACATCTGTCCCACATCGGTTGGAGAGGGGAATGAAACATGCCTTATAAGGGTGTGGATACCTCTCATAGTTTGAGACCTTTTGGGTGGAGTGGTCCATACCAAGAATAAAACCGTGTGCCGGTGGGCAAAGCGAACAATATCGTGCTACAAGATTCTGGGATGTTACAAATGGTATTAGAGCCAGTCACCGGACCGATGTGCACAACGAGGACGTTGTGTCCGAAGGGGATGAGATTGTAACATCTGTCCCACATCGGATGGAGAGGGGAACGAAACATGTCTTATAAGGGTGTGAATACCTCTCCTAGCTTGAGGCATTTTAGGTGGAATGGTCCATACCAAGAACAAAACGTGCGCCAATGGGCAAAACGGACAATATCGTGCTACGAAATTCTGGGATGTTACATTATAAGTTACACGATTAACGTATATGGTTACATCTATAATGTATAAATTTAAGTAGTACGTCACAACTTTTTTGTTAAAAAAAGATTTCAAAAATCATACGTTATATAATAGAGAAATAATATTTTATCCTACCATTTGTTGCTACTCATAATCCTACTCATTAGATAGATGACATTTGTAATTCATTAATTCTATCTCCTAATATTATCTCTTGATTTTGACACATGTTTTCATCTAATGAGTATGATTATTACTATAAATAAATGATAGGAATCAATATCATTATTCTATATATAATATGTATAGTGAAGGATTATATTGAGAACCCTGATTTTAAAAAGAACTCTGAGAACCCTTGATTAACCAATCACAATTTAGTAAATTAATTTAATATAATTTAATTCATATTAATTGAAATGGGTAGAATAGTAAATTTACAAAAAATTAATTAATTAATAATCAATTGAAAACCGTCTCTCTCCTACTTTTAATTGGGAAGTCCTTTTTTTTCTCTACCAAACCCCTAGAAACCGCCCCACCCCTCCCAAATTCTCTCATTCTCCATCTTCTCCATTAAACCTAGCCTCTTTTCTCATTCCTCCTTCTCAATCTCTCTCTTTTGATACGGGTGTTTACAGAAATGGTTGACGGCAGAGAACTCCCAAACCGGGACAGAGCAGAAGCGGTCACCATGTATCTCAACCCGCACCCGTTGTTTCAAGATCTGGAAGTTTGAGACTGTTCGAAGCTTTGAGATCTGGAAGTCCGAACGAGACTCCGGCTGACATCACCGGAGATTCATCGAAAGTTTAGAGATCGGGACATTGGATGAGACTCCAATGGTCGAACTTTTGCAATATTCTTTTTTACCGTATTTCATCTTTTCAGTCTTCTCCAAATATCACGATGGCAATTAAAGATTTGGTTTCTTCAAAAATATCTACGTTATTAACTAATGGCAACTTATCTCTAAAATTCAATGTATTTAGAAAATTTAGATTAAAAATTTGCTGTATATAATTTCTGAACAAATCTCAGAAAGTTGAACTCTTTTTTATTTTTACTCTTTTGTTTAATAAAAGTATCTCATATTCATCCTATTTATTTAGATGGTTAATTTTTATATTGTTTAATTGAGTTTTTATGTTTTTTTCAGCAAGTTGAAAGATGCCAACTTCATGGATGCAAACTTTTGTATTTATCAAAATACAACTCTGGATAAAGGAAATTAGAAGATTCATTTAGCTTTAGGACATAGGCTTTATTCAGTATTTTTCCTTTGCATATGTGTTCTGTTAATGTTGATGTTAAAATGGTATTCTTGTAATTTTTATACATCAATGTCTCTTTGTTACATATATGTTATCGGTAAACCTGGTTCGACTTTAAGGAATGATACATCTATGTTTACTCAAACACATGCTCAACTAGTTTATAACAGTGATGTACACGAATTACCGAAAAATAACATTAATTATTAGAAAAATAACATATATGCACGAGTGTATCGACATATATGCACAACCTACATTTAACACTAATTACCCAAAAACATATACGCACAATTGACTTGATAAAAATGACAAAATAACAACAAAATTTTTAAAAATAATTCATAAATTTTAGGAAATTTTCAAAAAATGGAAATATTTTTTTTTTTTGGTAAAATGTCCTAAATACCCCTGAATAATTAATATGAATTAAATAAATCAAAATTAATATACTAAATTCTTATTGGTTAATTAGAGTTCTCAGAGTTCTTTTTGAAATCAGGGTTCTCAATATAACTCGACCCAATATGTATATTGTACAATCCTACTACAAATGTAATTATACAACTGAAACTGAAACTTTCATTGATATAAACATAATTTTGTGCGTCGAATGAAAGTTCTCAATCATCATGCGCTGCCTCGCCGGGTTTCAAATTATATAATCTATACCAGTAATGGTATTTAGTCATACTATTTGATTATACTTATAATCTTAGTTATTAGATGAAAACATACGTCAAAAACAAAAGATAATATTAAGAGAAATAATTAATAAATTATATATATTATCATATCAAGTGATTAAGATTGTACCCAAGGCTTGTAGCCTAGTGGTATCCAAGGTGGATTTAAGGTGTTGCCAATAGGTCATGGGTTCAAGTCCCGTCGTGGACAAAAAAGGTGGAAGGTTCGAGGGAAGGCATACTGCCCCTTGTGGATGTCACTATATAGGCTCGAACCACTAACTTACTAACTTGCCGTTCAAAAAAAAAAAGTGATTAATTGTGAGTAACAAGAAATGATAACGAATAAATATCATTTCTCAATCTATACTTGATCACAATTTCAAATGTGAGGCCTTCTTTTTGTTTTCTTTAATCATTTTCCCGTCACCCAATAATTCCAACGGCACTCCACACACCAAAATCCTGTCACGTGGAGGGTGCTCCGAAATGCCCGCTGCCCGTTAAAACCAAACCTCCCTTCTATAAACCTGCCCCAATTTGCAATTTCACACCACAGAACACAACTCCGATTACAATGGAGAGAAACTACGCCGCCGTCACGGTTTTCACCTTGTTATTCGCCGTTTCCGCCGCTCGTATCCCCTTAGATCCAACGCCAACCAATAATCCCGTCGTACAGATTACCGATGTTATCAAATCTCAACCGGAATCCGCCGTAGAAGATTCAAATAACATTGTTCTACCGATTGAAACGACGAAATCGGAATCTGATGCAATCGATCTAGTACAGCAAACGAAGAACGATCGGATGTTTAGAGTTGATTTAACGCCGCGTTCAGATTTAGCCAGATTCCATGCGATCAACCGTCACTTCTTCGGTGAACCTCGACTTCCCCGTTCCGTTAACCGCCGTCCGTGCAGGCACTTCCTAAATCCGTTCGTGGTACCTCGATCCTCGCAAGGAAATAAAGCGATTTTTTCCGGTGAAACCAGTAAAGTTGATGCAGAGAAGTTTCACAGTCAAACTACGATGAAGCACATGAAGTTTAAGCGCAATTCCGGCCACCGTCACCACCGCCACAAGTACCACCACCACATCCAGCACGGTAAAAATGACGTATCAATCAGGAAACATAGATTTGATGGAGAGAAGGTGAAGAATTTAGAGCACCAACATAAACTAGAGCATGAAGCAGGATTCATGAAGAGCATTCGCAAATTTTTGAAGCATACCTTTGACTGACCACCAGATCAATCGATCGATTTATCACGTAATGTATCTATCATAAACTGTTCTCTAAGCAGTTTTTAATCACGTAGTTTCATTTGTTCCTCTATTCAAGTTTAATGCATCCGTTTGAGATGTAATAGCATATTTAGATAATTGATTATGTATATGTATTCAATGGGATTATTATAACATGACAACTACATCAACTCCAGCTGTTCCTCAGTTCCCAAAATCAAATCACATTTTGCCATCCAATGCAAAATTTGGGAAACAATAACTTAATTGTCAATTTACTTATCAAACATTATGTCTTACTGTAATTTTATAATCATGACTATTGGTTACAGCTCTAAAATGACTTTCTAGATGTTACGGGTTCCATCAGAAAAGATTCGCTAGATCAATGGTTAGGTCAAAGCTCAGCCACCACAGGATGCTTATAACGAGAATACCATTTTAAATTAGAATTAATAAATATGGGAAAGTAAAGTAACAAGTAACACGCCTTAAAAGATTAATCACTCATTTGCACTTTTTGTCTTTGTGATTTCTGTCCGTTTAGTTGGCAGGTTTTGCACTTTATGGATCAATGTTAGTGGGGAGTTGCTATCTTTATATTCGTTCTCCTTTTTGATGGCACAATGCAATTGTAAATTCGGGGTTTCAAATGAGTCGAGCCGAGCCAATAGCAATAAGCTTTCAAGATACTGGTTTGAGCCATCAAAAGCATGAGAATCATAAATGTAACTTGATTGAGATGGTTGATAAAAGTTCAACTCGTTTGGAACCCTATTTCAAAGGCAATTGGGTTAAACCATAAATGTCTTTATATTCGATTATAAAGCCGAAATTTTTCACTGGTACACGATAGTTAGAAGTATGGTTGTTTACCCGACCGCACGTTGCAGCTAGTGGGGTGTGAAAATATACATTTTTAGATGTCTTAGGATGTAAATCTTATTCGTAATAGGTTGGCCTTTTCAATTGTTCATATCGGTGAAAATAAAAATATTAAAAGCTTAAAATAACAATTATAAGTTGATTTGGACATTGCATGTAAATTGTAGAACTTTGGTAATTTTTTATAGAAGTTGAAGGGTAAGTGACAAGGTATTTCCTAACTCAAAAATAAAAGAGGCAAATATGGGCAAGGAGACTAGGAGAGGGAGCATGCTGTGATTTCCGGTGTTTTGCCGTAATCACCGGTTTGTTTTTGTTTCTTTTTTGAAAATTTAAGACAAGGTTGTTTGATGTTATAATTGAACCTTTTTTAAAAGAATCTATAAATAAGGAAAAGCCAAAACAAAAAAGTTAAAAATAAGCTTTCGGTTGGTTGGCCCGTATTTCATTCAGTACCCACCTCTTCTCATTTTGAAATTTTTTCCCTCTTGTCAATCATATGTTCTTTTTTTATTTATACAAGTAGTGTCATTAACTCATCTGAAAATCGATTTTTGGATTAAAATTGCGGATGACTTGAATATGGTGAGATCAGATGGGCCGGCCAATCAAAACCAATGACAATATTAAATATTTATGCAAACGATATACAAATGATAAAAAATACAAAAAATACAAAACAAATATCATAATTCAAAAAATAAAACGTATTTTTATCTAAATTTAATAACTTCAGATTCCAAAACATATATAAAATATTCATATTTTTATTTTATTTACCTATTTTTTTTTAGAAAAATCGGTTTTTTTTCGACCAACCGGTTCAACCGGATTTTTATGTCAAAGCGGCAGGATTCGACAAAGTTATAACCACCGTTCTAACAGGCTCATTTCAGCCGGCTATATTCCTTTTTTACGATCTGACCGGCCGGATCAATTGGGCTTTTAAAACACTAGTCGTAATCATCATCATGAGACAATAACAACAACGATTTCTAATGATTTCAAATGAGGGATATGATAGATGTAAGATGGAAACATACAAATCTCTACCCGAGGTAGAGAAAATACTTGCAGGGATGATCTCCAACAAAATATGTGAGTGATAATATATGCAACAACATCATCATGAAAATGGCGGATTATTATAAGGGGGAAAAATCATATATATGCATTTTCACGTATTGAACGAAGTTGTTTGAGCAAACAACAAAATTTCTTCAATCTTCACATGTTATTAAGCAATCTATATAATTTAATTTATTAAGAACTCTTTTTTGTAAATATGGTTTAAAATTGTCAATTTCCTCGTATTTTAGTTCTGACACCTAACAACATTAGTTATTTTTAGTTGAAACATGTCATATACACAAAATATGTTATTTTTCTAGTGTCTCTGTTATACTCCAACATTTCTCCATCTATCTTAATTTGTTACCTTTTCTCGGTTTAAAACATAACTCGTTAAGAAAATCAAATTTCTAAGAAAATCAAATTTCTATTATTTTGAACATATCACTTGACTCAAACCGAAAGAAACTATGTGTTGGGTGGGTGATTAATTATAATGATGGATGTCCTTACAGTTAAGCGGGGACTTAAATATTGTAGATAACCACATTATGAACACATAACATCGGCCTCTAAATTGGCAGACCGCAACGATATACAGTTACAAATTGAGACAAATTTGTCATTATTGGATCAAAGTTGTAAAAAGAAAGGATTCGAAAAACTAATATCAATAAAAAGTTGATAGGAGATATATATACTTCACTCGTAGTTCTTCTTGATGATAAAACTTAAGAATTAAAGTAAATTTTACCTAAAGGAAACAAAAGAAGGGTTAGTGCGACCATTTCAAAATAATACAATAATAATAACAACAACCATACATAATTCTTTATAAAGAGGATATGAGAAGGTAATAATAACAACATCCATACTTATAGCTCTGCTCGGAAGGAGAGACTAAGAAAAATAAATGTAAAATTAACAATTTTGATATATTTACGAAAAATAAAAAATGGAAAAACAAATAAACACAACCGTAACTATTTGGGCTATGTATAACTTGGACTGATATTAAATTTAGTTATTTTTAAATTTCCACATCAATGAAATATGTGCAATCAATTTTTCATTAATTCAAAAAGTGTCCTTTTAAATATGTACACCTAAATGTCAAACTAACACATCTAAAGTTATCTTGGACTGATTGCGACCGTGAAAATAATTTATGGCTTTAATTCTATTAATTATTTTGAAATATATTAAACGTTTTCATTGTTTTAGGTACATAATATATAAATGTAAACGACGTTAAAGTGCATTACTTGGCTTAAACTTCTTTATTAAGATTAAAAAACTTTGTTTGATATATCTACTAAAAATGTACAAATTAAACTTCATTAATATATACTAGTGACACCTTCGTGCACACAGGCCACACGCACATAGGCTACAAGCACATATTTTCATACTCACATATATTTCTTGTTGTATGTTTATATATGCATGCACACCCAAATCATATATACACATTTTCTCTCATTTACATCTTTATTGAATTTTTTCTTGTAGGAAGTCTCTATACTTCGGATAGAAGTACGATCTCCCTTTGAAGAGATTGGAATCTTAGATATTTTATCCTTGTTGTATGCATTTTGAAGAAATTTAAAATTTATTAAATATACTTTTAACATATATTCGATAAACCCTTACTTAAGGGATAATTTTATATATGTCCTTGCAAACTTCTAAGATTATGTATATATCCTTACAGATTTCATTATTAGGTATATATCACTTAAAAACCTTAAAATTCTCATATATATCTTTTTACTTAAATTAATAAAATTTAAATCTTTTAAAATTTTAAAAACATAAATCATAATCTAAATTAATGGTAAAACAACCTAAAAACTCTTGACGAAAGAAAATGCAGTTGTCGAATTTGGCAAGAAAATACCTTTGACGAAAGAAAAAACCATTGACCTTTAAGTGTATTTAAGGCATTTTACCATTAATTTTGATTAGGATTTATGTTTTTTAAAATTTTAATGATTTATGTATTATTAAATTAGGTAAAATGAAATATGTGAGAATTTTGAGGTTTTGGAAGGATATATATACGTAATAAAGAAATTTGCAAGGATATATATATATATATATATATATATATATATATATATATATATATATATATATATATATATATATATATATATATATAATATATTAAAAGTTTGTAAAAACGTATACAAATTATCTCTTCTTGAAATAAGCATTCTGTTTGGAAAGAGGTAAGGCTACGATAGTTTGTCATGAAGCTATAATTGACATATTGTTCATATCTACAAATGAAAGTCATTAATTCGCACTAGCCTTTATATAATAAATATAGTTAGAATTATAAAGGGACTATATGTTACCTATCAAACAGGCTAAGGGAATTTATTTGTAATATGACAAATTTCTATACAGGTTATTCATGTAATTCGATGGTCAATGGTTGCAATTTTCAGTATCAGGGCGGTTATGTGTAGAATTTTTGGCAACAACGATGGGCTATGGCCTATTAGCTAAGGGGTTAATTAGCAGATATTTTTGTGGAACGTGTATAAGGTTGGTGGGTATGGGTACCACCAGGCACACTAATTTTTTTGCTACATCAGATGCCACCTAAACGACTACACCACGTCACCATGCATGAAATACTCACCACACCACCACACACTAGATATGCACAAAAACCGGTTGTTGACCAAACCGGTTTCGGGTTTGACCCAAACCGGTTTTGGTCAACGCCGGTCAAAACCGGTTATTGTTGGAGCAAAACACAGATCAACTTAATACTGATACTGCAGTTAGTACTGGTCATACTTAGTACTGATGGGGCAGAACATGTTTACTACTGATGAAGTTGATACTGGTGAAAACTATAACTAAGTTACTACTGATCAAGCTTATTGAAGATACTACTGATCAATAGTAGTTACTACTGACGTTGATATTGGACTTACTACTGATCACCAAACTTACTACTGATGATATGGAATTACTACTGATGATTGCAGTTTACTACTGATACGCGTTTTGGAAGCATATCAAGTCCGAGATCTTCGTAGAGATAGTTATAGAATGTAAATCAATGTATATCTATAGAATTCGAATGTAAATCAAGTCCTAGAATAACTAGGGTAAATAGTTTAGCTTCAAGGACTATTATAAATAGTTCCTTACGAATTGTAAACGTATGTGTGTATTGTTAACTCGATAATATACATTGAAGCTTTTTGTGAAACTGTGTTCTTAATACTTTCGCATATTATTTACAGTTCATTGTTCTTAATTTATTGATATAGTGTTGATCCGCTGCAACTTCTATAGTCAATTAGATCTAAGGTGTTTATTAACTTCTCTATAGTTAATCGATCCTGACAAGTGGTATCAGAGCTTATTGGTTCTAGATCTACGTCTTTAGGAACAACAAAAAGTTTTAATCTTTAAAACACACGGATTGTTAATCATGACTGATAACAATGAAAGCACTCAGGCCAATAAAATCCCTATACTCACTCCCAATAACTTTGGGATGTGGAAGAATCGTATTAAGCAATACATGCTTATTACAGATTATTCCATGTGGGAAGTTGTCCTTGAAGGAAACAAAACTGGTCCTGGTCTAGCAAGCAGCTCTGCAACTGAGGCAGACAAACTTAAGTGTGAGAAGGAGAAGAAAGACAAAGGAATCGAACTTAAAACTCTAAGCACTCTCCTACTGGCCATTCCTAACGACTATCAACATCTCTTCGTTGAGTATGATGATGCAAAGGTACTTTGGGAAGCACTGGAGAAGAGATTTGTTGGGACAAAGAGCACCAAAAGGAATATGAAGTCTGTTCTCAAACAAGACTTTGAAAATTTCAAAGGAAAGCCCAATGAAACACTCACTCAAGTGTTTGACAGATTCAACAAGCTAATTGGTGAACTTAACCAGGTTGGGGTTAAGATGGATCAAGAAGATGTCAACATGAAGTTCCTAAGGTCTCTAAGTGAAGAGTGGGCCATGTATACAGTGGTATATAGACAAAGAGATGCACTAGAAGAAAAGGAGTTGGATGAACTCTACAATGATCTCAGAGTATTTGAAACTGAGGTAAATCAAAAGAACCCTTCTATTTCTTCTAATAATGCTGCATTTGTATCTAGTACAGGTCAAGGTCGGGAAAAATCCACAGGAAAGGCTGCAGATTCTGAGGATACTGCAAGAGAATCCTTCTTCACTAGTCATGTGCATACTGCACTGATTAGTGATGACTTGGAACAATTGAATCCAGATGATCTTGAGGAGATGGATCTTAAATGGCAGATGGCTATGCTGAGCCTAAGGACCAAAAGATTCTTAAAGAGGACTGGTAGGACAAGCCTCAACTACAACAAAGGTGACAAAGCTGGATTTGACAAAACTAAAGTCAAATGTTACAACTGTAACAACCTTGGTCACTTTGCAAAAGAATGTCCTCAGCCAGACAAAAGATCAAAATCAACTGCCCTTGTCTCACAACAAGGACAAGGATATGACTGGAGCTTCCAAGCAGAAGAGCATGCTCAAAATCAAGCTCTCATGGCCTTTACTGACAACAAAACTGAGGTAAAACCTAAACCTTGTACTTCTGAATGTATTAAAATTGTTAAAAATCTAGAAAAAGAAAACACTAAATTAAATGAAGATTTAGCAAAAGCAGTCAGAAGAAATCATGAGTTTGATGGTGTGATTGCTGATCAAGAACATCTAATAAAGGTGTACCAGATGATTGATCAAAGGATAAAGGAAGAATTACTTCAAGCTGTAGATGAGAAAGAGTTTTATGAAATAAAAAATAAAGAACTAACAAATAAATTAGAAGAATGTCAGCTTGAAATTGAACAAAATAAATTAACAATCAAAAAGTTTGAAATAAGCACTAAAATTCTTGATGAACTAACTAACAATCAAATTACAGAAAAAGTTGTTCATGGGGTGGGATATCATGCTGTACCACCTCCATATAAAATCGTTCCACCACTTAAAAACAGTTCAGAAAGAATCATTAATGAATTAAAAACTGAAAATCAAACTCAATCACATAATGAAACATCTGAATCAAATGATTCTTCTGATGATGATCAATCAATTGAATTTACAATTTCTCAAACTGAATCACCAAAATCAATTGATACAAGTTTTCACACAGCACAAAGTCCAAATGAATCTCCTAAATATGATGAAAAAAATATACCAACAATTTTAAAAAGGGGAAATGAAAGAAATAAAATTCAACTCTTAGATCAAAGAATACCTGAAGGTGCAAAAAGTAAGAAATTAAGATGTGTTATTTGCAACAAAATGAATCATTTAGCAAAGGATTGTCACTTCAATCCAATAAATTGTAAAGAATTCAAAGAATTTAAAACTTTCAAAGAACAGGCAAAAACACAGAAATTAAAAGATACTACTGGTCCTTCAGTAGTAAGTAAAAATAAAATTCCAACTGCTGAAACACCAAGATTTGGAAGAACTGCATCAAGATTTGTGCAAAACAAAAGAGTTGGAAGCCCAAAGCACATCAATTACTTCAAGAACAATGGAAAATCAAATCAAAATAAACAATATTTTAAATTTTCCAACACCAGTAAAAACTGTAACAATTTTACTACTGGTGTTAACCCTAATTATAATGCTGTATGGTACCAGTACATAAATACTAGTGGTAAAAACCTTAATTACAAAAATACTACTGCTCCTAAACCAACTTTCAAATCTACTACTGGTGTCAACCCTAAAAACACTACTGGTCATTATAAACATGGCAAGTACCCAAATACTACTGGTCCATCAGTAGTAAAGTATTCAAAAGCAAAAAATCATGGGTATAAACCAAGATCAGTAGAAAATTCAAACACCAGTAACATTTTTAAAAGGGCAGTAATAAACAGGTATGGGCACCAAAAATGTTTAAAGTTAAATTCCCAAAAGCTTATTTCTCAAAGGATGAACCCAAGACATATAAAGCTTGGGTTCCCAAACTTAACTAATCCTTTACTCTCTTGTGCAGAGCATTCAGATCCCAGAAGAAGGAAGAACATGGCATATTGATAGTGGATGCTCAAGGCACATGACTGGAAATCTATAAATTCTTAAAGATTTCAAGTTATTTGATGGAGGATATGTGGCATTTGGTGAGAACCCACAGGGAGGTAAGATTACAGGTAAAGGTACTGTTACTAATGGCAAAATTACCTTTGATGATGTATTTTATGTAGCTGAACTAAAATACAATCTTGTCAGTGTGTCTCAAGTGTGTGATAAAAAGAATAAAATTATTTTCACAGACATTGAGTGCATCATTCTTTCTCCTGACTTTATTTTAGATGAAAAATATGTTGTTTTAAGAACTCCAAGGAGAAACAATGTGTATTGCCTGGATATAGGGGGAGAACTCATTTCTTCAAATGAGGTCAACTGTTTTATATCCAAGGCAAACACCACTGAATCAGAACTATGGCATAGAAGGATGTGTCACACAAATTTCAAAAACATGAACAATTTAGTAAAAAAAATCTGGTCATTGGACTACCTCAAAAACAATTTATGTGTGATCATCATTGTGTTGCATGCCTAAAAGGTAAACAACACAAGTCTTCTCATAAGTCCAAAACTGTGAACTCTATTTCTGTTCCTTTACAACTCTTACATATGGACCTTTTTGGACCTACAAATGTAATGAGTATTGGAAAGAAACAATATTGTCTTGTTATTACTGATGACTTTTCCAGATATACATGGGTTTTCTTTCTCAGGACAAAGGATGAAACAAGTGAACTCATAAAGAACTTAATTGTCAAACTGGAGAACACATCTGATCAAAAAGTTAAAGCCATAAGATGTGATAATGGCACAGAATTTAAAAATGCTAACTTAATTAACTTTTGTGATCTTAAAGGTATTGACAGGCAATACAGCTCACCTAGAACTCCACAACAAAATGGTGTAGCTGAAAGAAGAAATAGAACCATCATTGAAGCAGCAAGATCAATGTTAGCAGATTCAAAATTACCAATCACTTTTTGGGCAGAAGCTGTTAATACTGCCTGTTATGTTCAAAACAGAGTATTAATAGTGAAGCCACATTTTAAAACACCATATGAACTTTTTAATAAAAGAAAACCCTCTATAAGTTTTCTAAAATCATTTGGTTGTCCTTGTACTATTCTGATTACAAGAGAACAAATTGGTAAGTTTGACTGCAAAGCTGATGATGGAATCTTTGTGGGATACTCTACTCAAAGCAAATCATACAGAGTATTTAACAAAAGACTAAGGATAATTGAAGAAAGCATCAATGTATCCTTTAATGAAAATGTGTCTAATGAACAAGGAAATGGTCCAGATTGGCTATTTAACATAGACAATCTAACCAAATCTTTTAATTCTAACATGGATTTCAATACAGGTAATTCAAATTGTCACACTCAAAAGGAAGGAACATCATCTGTCAATACTGGTCAAGAGGAGATGAGATACATTGTAGTTAATACTGCTCCAATAGTTAATACTGATGTCAGTAATAACTTAAATTCTGAAACCAGTAGTAACTCTGAGAATGAGGACATTAGTAATTCAAATACTACTGGCGCCAGTAATAGTACTCAAAATACTACTGGTCCCAACAATAACCTAGATTCTCAAGACACTACTGATACCAGTAACAACAACAATACTACTGATCTCAATGAAGACAATAGCAGTAGTAACTCTAACCAAGATGATGATGAACCAAACATCAATGACAATGAAGGATCACTAGAGCAACAACTACCTGAGACAAATGAGTCCAATCTTGAAAATCAACTAGTTGTTGATAAAGCTACAACTACAAGGACTCAGAAGAACCATCCATTAGACCTTGTTCTAAGTGATGTTAACTCACCACTTCAAACAAGAAGCAAATTAAATTAAAAGCTTAACTTCAAACATGTGTAACATAAGTTTAATTGCTAATGAATGTATGTTTGAATGCTTTCTTTCTCAGGATGAACCAAAGAAGATCCAACAAGCAATGAAGGACTCAAACTGGATTGAGGCAATGCAAGAAGAACTCCTTCAATTCAAGTTACAAGCTGTTTGGACACTTGTACCTTTACCCAAAGGAAAAAGAGCCATTGGAACAAGATGGATCTTTAGAAACAAGAAAGATGAAAGAGGTATAGTGATCAAGAACAAAGCCAGACTTGTAGCCCAAGGATACACTCAAGAAGAAGGAATAGACTATGATGAAGTATATGCTCCTGTTGCTAGAATTGAAGCCATAAGAATATTTCTAGCATATGCTTCATTCAAGAAGTTCAAAGTCTATCAAATGGATGTGAAGAGTGCATGTCTATATGGGAAGATTGAAGAAGAGGTCTATGTATGCCAACCTCCAGGTTTTGAAGATCCAAAACATGGTGATTATGTGTTCAAACTAGATAAAGCTCTGTATGGCCTACATCAGGCACCAAGAGCATGGTATGACACATTATCATCATACCTATTGAAGAACAACTTTAAAAGAGGAGCCATTGACAAAACTTTATTTACAAAGAAAGTCAAAGATGATATACTACTGGTACAAATCTATGTAGATGATATCATCTTTGGTTCAACAAAAGATGTATTATGCAAAGAATTTGAAGAACTGATGCAGATTAAATTCAAGATGAGCTCTATGGGTCCAATGAACTTCTTCCTTGGACTCCAAGTCAGTCAAAGAACAGATGGTATTTTGATAAATCAATCAAAATATGTCAAAGACATCTTGGAGAAATTTGATTTGAAAGACAGTAAGAGTGCAAGTACACCAATGGAAACACACAAACACCTACATCCTGATGTTGAGGGGGAGGATGTAGATGAACACCTATATAGATCAATGATAGGCTCTTTGATGTACTTAACTGCATCAAGAGCTGACATTATGTATAGTGTTTGTGTGTGTGCAAGATATCAATCAAGACCTAAAGAACTACACTTGCAAGCTGTCAAAAGAATATTCAGATACTTGAAAGGCAAACCATCACTAGGTCTATGCTATCCACATGATTCACCCTTTGAACTCATAGCCTACACAGATAGTGACTATGGAGGTGAATGTCAAGACAGAAAGTCCACTACTGGTGGATGTCAATTCTTTGGATCAAGACTGGTGTCATGGCAATGTAAGAAGCAAACAAATGTATCAACATCAACTGCTGAAGCAGAGTATGTAGCTGCATCAGCTTGTTGTGCTCAAGTACTCTGGATTCAAAACCAGCTTCTAGACTTTGGTATCTCTATCCTTAAATCTCCTATTTTTATTGATAATCAAAGTGCTATTAGTATTGTGAACAATCCGGTAAAACACTCTAAAACTAAACACATTGAAATAAGATTTCATTTTATAAGAGATTGCAATGAAAAGAAATTAATCAAAGTAGTTAAAATCCATACTGATGATCAATTAGCAGATCTGTTTACAAACGCATTTGATGTATGGAGATTCAACTTCTTGGTTAGCAGTATTGGAATGATTTTGATAAATTAAAATCTCACTTAAAGTCATGTGTAAAGTTTTTGTTGTAAAAAGTTATTTATTTGTTTAAGTGTTTTACTACTGGTAGAACTGTATTACTGGTTGTAGGCATGTGTACAAAATACTACTGGTAGTTCATTACTACTGGTGTGTATTAGGTTTACATAAATACTACTGGTAAGTCAGTACTACTGGTATTCACATATACTACTGATCGTGTATGTTGGTGGTTACTACTGATGTCTAGAGTTACTACTGATGTCAAAATCCTTAGTCACTACTGATGTTAGTAAATACTACTGACGTTTTATTGCTGATATCTCATTTACTACTGGTCTTTCAGAATCACAATTACCAAACTAACCCCCATGAAAATAACCGTTATGTTATGATTCGAAGGACATTTTAGTCGTTTTGCAGGTTAAATCGAAAGATATAAAAGGCGGCAGTCGATTAATTTAGCATTATCTTCACTTCGATTTGCAAAATCCTCTCGATAAACCCTAGCTTTCGATCAAAAACCCTTTATCAGTAACAAAATTCTTACACTTTTCTCTCAAAATCAACAACAATGGCAACTCTACAATCTCTCAACGTTCAAACCGATCTTAAATACTCAGAGTTCCATAATATGTATGCGTTTTTACGAAATCCAGACGGCACTAAAGACTTTCGACCAATAGTGCAATTTTTAAAGAACTCATACATTAAGTTCGCGTTAACGGTGAAACCGAAAGCCTATCAACAGCACTTGGTGGATTTTTGGACCAATGCTGAAAGAACAGAAGGAACTACCACATCAATGATCAAATCAAAAGTAGATGGAAAGCATATAACAGTAACTGAACAGTCAATCAGACATCATCTACAACTACATGATGATTCAGGTATGTATACTCTTCCCAAGGAATTCATTGCTGAAATTTTAAATAAAATGGGATATGAGGGAAGACTGAACATAGTAACTTTTCAAAAGGGTCTTCTCTCCCCACAATGGAAATTTTTAGTACATACTCTTCAGCACTGTATTTCTCCAAAAAGAAGTACTTGGAATGAGTTTAATAAGGCAATAGCCTCTGCTGTTGTCTGTTTATGCACAGACCAAGTATTTAATTTTTCCTATATGATTTTTGAAGGTATGTTGGGAAATCTTAGTTCTACAAAATTTTTAATGTATCCCAGATTTCTACAACATATCATAAACTGTGAATTACAAAACTTGTCAACTCCCAAAAACATTTTCATAATACCTGAGTTGAACAAGAAAGTTTTCTCAAATATGAGAAAACAATTTAAATTTTCGGGCAAGGAAACCCCTCTGTTTCCTAATATGATCAAAGATCAAACACATACTGGAGAGAGTTCAATCATAGATACAACCCAAATTGAACCTCAACCCACTCCATCACCCTCAAATACAGCCCAAACACCACCCCAAACAGTCACTCAATCACCCACAAATATAGAAGTCCTGAATGTGTCCCAGGAACTTGAAATAAATCCTCAGAGTGCTACTCTTCACTCTGTGGAAGACCTACCAGATAAAACCCAAAATATTTCCACAATTTATAAAAGAAAGAAATCTTCTTTAAAGGACACCAGGGGACAAATCGAGTCAAACCCCAGACTCAAAGAGTTGTCCTCCAAGGAGGAGAGAGGACATGAGGCGAGGGCTCTCACTACTAATGCCCCAAAGGTGGGTGCACAGGATAGTGGGAACATCACTAAGACCCAGACCTCGGCAACTTTAAGTGATGACTCATTTGAGGAGTTACTTAAAGGACCCCGGTGCCAAGAAACCACAAGGGGGGGCATCTCTGCTTCTTCTAGGAAGAAGAGGATGTCTAAAAGACCCAATGAATCACCAAGAAGTGATGAGGGCAGATCTATTGATTTGACGGATAGGATGGAAAACCTTCAAACCAATGTACCTGTTAGTGAGCCCGATGATCTTGCTAGATGGAGTGAGGGCAGTATTAAAATCCAACAATTGACGGCAAAAGTGGATTCTCTTGAATCCATTGTACAAAATTGTCTTACATATCTCACAAACCAAGGGAAAACTATGGCTGCAATGAAAAAGCATGTTAACACCATCAACAAACGAATGAGGCTATATGAACACAGGCTTCATCAACAAACCAAGATAATAAGAAAATTGAAAAAGAAAGTTGGTGATAGTGAGGCTCCACCAGTTGAGCTCACTAAGGGGGAGAAAGACAACATTCAAACCATGATCGATGAATCAATTGCAGCAGCATCCTCTCTCTTAAATTTAAAAGAAACAGTTGATGAAGGCCCAGAAACGATGCTTACTGAAGATGAGCCTATTACTACTGCTCATATAGAAGAACAAGCTGAACAAGAAGTATCAGTAGTAACTCCTACTACTGATATCATAGCAGTAGTAAATGAAGAAAAGGCAGCAAACACTACTGATGCCCTATCAGTAGTAATCTCTGAACACATACCAGTAGTAACTACCTTGGTTACTACTGATGACATTATTGAGCTGCCACCACTACTAGAACCTACAGTGATACTTCCACCATCTCCAAAAAGAAAAACAACACAAATGGTGGTAAAAGATATTGATGATGATATCAACTGGTTAGAAGTTGATGAATGCTCCCTGCCTCCACATCCTAAAATACTTCCTATGTCACAGATACAATACTATGGTCCCAAATTTGTTATTGAATCTGAACCAGATATAAAGAAAGATAACAACATAGGAAAGGGAAAGGAAGTTGCTGATGAAGACCAACCTAATAGAGCACAAGGTCATGAAATGGTCAACAAAATCAACTATGCCAAATCAGCCAAACAGGATAGGTGGAAGGTTAAGAGAGCAAAATATTTAAAGAAGGTTGAAGTCTCTCTAGCAAATGAAAACAAAAGATTAGCAGAAAGGGCTAGAATATTGAGACAACCATTCACAGAAATTAAATTGGCAGATATAGCAGATATATCAAAACTGCCACAATTTCAACAAAAGGTCAAAACCAAACAAGTTGCTGAAACAAGAAAAGAACTACAAAGAAGAGAACTAGAAAAAATAAGGCAACTTGAATATGAAACACTAGAACTTCTTGAAGCACAAGTACAGGAATGCAAAGAGCAGAAGGCTGATATGCCAGAACAATTTGCAGAGAAAAAGAAAGAAATGATCACATTCTTGAAATCAAGGGGTCACAACACAAAGGCCTTTGGAAGAATGAAGTTGATCAATTTAATTGAAAAGTACTGTGTAGAGAAGAAGAAGGATCTCACTGAACAAGACATTAATGAGAAATACACCACTAAACTTGAACAGATAGACTCCAAAGAAATGAAAGAAAGAAAAACAATAACTGGAGAATCATCTGGTGTATCCTCTCAAACTTCAAAGAAAAGGAAGACAGTTACTTCTGAACTTGAACAACCAAAGAAGAAATTACAAATGGTTCAAATTTATGATCTTCCCATTGCTCCCCTACAAAATAATCCAATCATCAACTGGAGATATATAGATGATATGATTGAGATTGTCAGAGAAGATAAGGTCACTCAAAGATTCAGAGCTTGGAAACCTTTGGTCATGTCCCTAACCAGAAGTGACATTATCAAGATGTTGATCAAAACCAAACAAGTTGCTGAAACAAGAAAAGAACTACAAAGAAGAGAACTAGAAAAAATAAGGCAACTTGAATATGAAACACTAGAACTTCTTGAAGTACAAGTACAGGAATGCAAAGAGCAGAAGGCTGATATGCCAGAACAATTTGCAGAGAAAAAGAAAGAAATGATCACATTCTTGAAATCAAGGGGTCACAACACAAAGGCCTTTGGAAGAATGAAGTTGATCAATTTAATTGCAAAGTACTGTGTAGAGAAGAAGAAGGATCTCACTGAACAAGACATTAATGAGAAATACACCACTAAACTTGAACAGATAGACTCCAAAGAAATGAAAGAAAGAAAAACAATAACTGGAGAATCATCTGGTGTATCCTCTCAAACTTCAAAGAAAAGGAAGACAGTTACTTCTGAACTTGAACAACCAAAGAAGAAATTACAAATGGTTCAAATTTATGATCTTCCCATTGCTCCCCTACAAAATAATCCAATCATCAACTGGAGATATATAGATGATATGATTGAGATTGTCAGAGAAGATAAGGTCACTCAAAGATTCAGAGCTTGGAAACCTTTGGTCATGTCCCTAACCAGAAGTGACATTATCAAGATGTTGATCATTGGTAAACCAAGAATGACTAAGAAGATCTGGAAGAATTCAGCTGCAGGTTATCTTACTGAAATGATTGATGCTGCTTTCTATCCAGAAAATTATTTAGAGAAGTATACAAATCCAGAGAATGTTCAAGCCTGGAATGTTCAAGCCTAAGTTTCATCCACACTTTATTCCTAATAAGTTTAATGAAACTGATCAAGTTCAAACTCAGTATCACTCAAATGAGACTAATACTGAGGTTCCCATATCAGAGAACCTCCATACTGAGTTTCCAACTAATGATCTGAACCACTCTACTTATGAAGAAGGTGAAACATCCAACACTTCACAAGAATCCACATCAACTCTGCAAAATGAAGATGAACAGCAACCTGAACTGTCTAATACTGATCAGAATTCCACTCAGTATCAGACAGACAACACACCAAATCAACAAGATATTGTTGATCCTATTTCAAATGCTCCCTTAGGAAACAATTTAAGGGAACACAGAGACCATCCACACTCAAACATTATTGGTCCTATTGAAGAAGGTGTCCAAACAAGAAGAAAATTAGAATTTCCAACCCAAGCAACTGCAAACTTTTGTTTTTTCTCAAGTTTTCTATCTACCATTGAACCAAAGAAAGCTGATGAAGCTCTATTAGATGAAGATTGGGTAGAGGCTATGCAAGAAGAGCTCACAGAGTTTGAAAGAAACAAAGTTTGGAACTTAGTACCACCTCCCTCTGGCAAAACTATTATTGGTACTAAGTGGGTGTTTAGAAACAAGATGGACAAGGATGGTGTTGTCATCAGAAACAAAGCAAGGTTAGTTGCTCAAGGTTACAGGCAAGAAGAAGGCATTGACTATGATGAAACTTTTGCACCAGTTGCAAGAATTGAAGCTATTAGGTTGTATCTTGCATATGCAGCCTTTAAGAATTTCAAAGTTTATCAGATGGATGTCAAAAGTGCTTTTCAAAATGGAAAACTACAAGAAGAAGTTTATGTTAAACAACCTCCAGGTTTTGTTGATTCCAAATTTCCTCATTATGTTTTCAAGCTTGATAAAGCTCTATATGGGCTCAAACAAGCTCCAAGAGCCTGGTATGATACCCTGTCTGAGTATCTTATTGAAAATCAGTTTACAAGAGGTAAAATTGATAAAACTTTATTTTCAAAAAGGAAAGGTTCTGACATCTTACTCATTCAGATATATGTAGATGACATTATCTTTGGTTCCACTGACAAGTCAATGTGTGACTGGTTTGCTAAGATAATGTCAACTCAGTATCAGATGAGTATGATGGGAGAACTTACTTACTTTCTTGGTTTACAAGTTGAACAAAAGCCTGATGGCACTTTTATAAATCAAAGTAAGTATGTGCATGACATGTTAAAGAAATACAACTTTGAAAATTTATCTTCCATGCACACTCCTATGGGTACTCAGGATAAGATAAGTAAGGATGAAACTGGTAAACCAGTATGTCAATCCACATACCGAGGTATGATTGGTTCCTTACTTTACTTAACTGCTAGTAGGCCTGATATCATGTTTGCCACATGTTTGTGTGCTCGGTATCAGGCTGATCCTAAAGAATCACACATGAAAGCAGTTAAGCGCATCTTTAGATATCTTACAGGTACTCCTAACCTGGGTCTTTGGTATCCCAAAGACTCAAACTTTGACCTTGAAGGGTACACAGATGCAGATTTTGCAGGTTGTAGATTGGACAGAAAGAGCACAAGTGGAGGATGTCAATTCCTACGTGGAAGATTAGTTGGCTGGTCATCCAAGAAACAAAATTCAGTAGCAACTTCCACAGCAGAAGCAGCATATGTTGCTGCAGGAAGTTGTTGTGCTCAATTATTATGGATGCAGTATCAACTCTTAGACTATGGGTTCAACTTTCATAAGACTCCTATTCATTGTGATAACAAGAGTGCTATTGCTATCACAGAGAACCCAGTCTATCACTCCAAAACCAAGCACATTGATATTAGACACCACTTTATTCGAGATAATGTGGAAAAAGGTAAGGTTGAAGTTGATTATGTACCAACAAATGAACAATTGGCTGATGTATTTACTAAACCTCTTCCTGAGGAAAGGTTTATGTATATACTAGGACAATTAGGTATGTTGAATCCTTAATCTTTATTAATGTTCTTTAAAACTGAGCACTCAGTATCACTCCTGTTGATACTGACCACTCAGTATCACTTGTCTGTTATCATTAAAATTTAAAATTTTTAATTTTGTTTATTAATTTCAAGAGTAAATTAATTGTTTTTATATTTTTAAAATTTTTTTTAAATTAATTTTTTTTACTCGGTATTGGGGTATGACGGCTCTTACACCGAGCTTAATCCTCATACTGCTCAAACGGTAACCTTTCTTAATAAGAAAGTTACCGTTGGCAGAGGATAAGGCAGTCAAATCAGCCGTTTTTACTTCCCAATACCTTAATTATCTTTCAAATCTCCTATAAATAACCGTTTATTTTTACTTCAAATTTTTTAACTGTTACTTCTTTCTTTCATCTTCAATTCTCTCTGCGATTAACGATTTCACTTTCTCTTAGCAAGCAAATTCTTTCAAATCAAAATCACAGATGGCGAATTACACTTTTGTTGCTCCAGACGTTCAATCGGAAATCCAATTCCGAAATAATGAAGTACCCAGGTTTGCGAGGAACAACATCACAGCAAATTTCAATATTCCTCAAGCCTGGGCATGCCAAGAGTTCACAAACATTGTGACTTTTCTGAAAAATTGCCCAATTGCTCGTGCACTGACCTTGTCTCCTCGAGCAATTTACCCAGAGATGCTATGCGAATTTTGGTACTCTGCTACACTCGATTCTCCAGATATGATTGTTGGGTGGGTAATTAGAGATCAAATAAGGGCATTTGTTTCTACTGCAATCATTCGTGAAGCACTGAGACTTCCCGCCCAAGCTCAGTATGACCCAATTGTTGATAGATTAGAGGCACGCTCTGTACTGCCTTTTCTGGGTCGAAGAGGAACAACGGGCACAATCAAAAGAAATGAATTTGGTCCTATGTGGGGTATTCTTATCACCACAATCATTCGATGTATGACCCACAAGACGGGAGCTTTGGACCAAATAAACGAATTTGGGATGCAAATAGTACATGCTCTGTACTATGGAAGAAATATCGATTATGCTCGCCTAATTTTCAATGAATTAGCTACACTGGTTCGAGCAAATACAAGGGAATGCAATGTCCCTTTCTGCAGATTTCTATCACTCATCTTTCAACACTCAATGCCCACACAGATTTATGATGATTTTCACAGTCCAAGAGTTGATCTTCCTCCACTCAGTGAGAAGATTTTCTTTTACAGACCAAGAGAAGGAGAACCTCTTCTAAGTCCTCCTATGTGGGCCATTGTTCAAGAACATATAAATGATGAAGAAGATCTGTCTGATACTGAGTCAGACAATGATGATGATGATGATGATGATAGTGGAAATGGAGCACAGGCAGGTCAAGATATTGAGATGCAGGATGTCCCACAAGTTCAAGAACCAACTATCTCTCCACCTGCACAAGATCTTGCTGCTCCTCACATTGAAAACATTCTTGAAACCGAGTCCTCAGAAGACACACCACTGGTCCTTCGAAGAAGAAGAAGGAATGTTTCTCCTATCATTATGGGCAACTTATCATCTGAGGAGGTGCAGCCTGCAAATGTTCCATCATTAACTGCATCTATTCAAGCCCAAAGCTTTATGGCAGCCACCGCTGACCTTCCAGGTCCAGAACAAGCTCCACCTGCTCAACAAATTGAGGAACCTCATGTTCCTCTTGATGTGGAGATTCAATATGCACAAACTGCACTGGAAGGTGCTCAGCATGACAGAGAGGTCGGTATTGAAGATGTTGGTGCTGCACCTCAACAAACACATGATCCTGCACCGACCTCTGCAGATGCTCGAAGGGAATCTGACAGAGTCTCAGGTATGAATTTCTAAAAAGCCCTTAAACTTATATATATATTTCATTCCCAAATAGAGACTAAGTATTGGCCAGTACCAACTCAATACTGACCAAAGTCTCAAACGATCTTTCAAATATATATCCTCTTATGGCCAACATAGCTAGCCCACTGCTGCTATGCAAAATTCATATACTGAGCACACTAAATTGATCATTGTCAGTCTACAGTTGTCTCAACATTTAAAGAGACAATGGTGGTTGATGTCATACTGACACCCACTGGTGCTGCTTGAATGATGTCCAACTTATTTTTGAGTTGGGTAGCATCATTCAAGAAATGATCCCAAACCCTTAAGCCACAAAATCCAAAAATATCCAATGGGGTTTAGCCACATTTCTGTTATCACTCTAATACCGAGTGATAAACATTGAAAATAACAAGAAGCACATCCCAGGCTTCGAATTCCCACACCCAAACCTTTTAGTAAATGTGACTTATCCTATACTGAGCTACTTAAATTTTCACACTCACCTTTACTAAAATCTTCTTACACATGCTATGCACAAGTCCACAATATTTCATCCAATACCAGATGAAATACAGACTTCACAAACTCTGTTTAAATGATTGTAGAATTAAACAACACCACAATTCTATTTGATAAACCTTTCATTCTAACCAGTTTTATCTTTTTGTTTCTTTAGCACCATCTGTGCAGGGTATTCAGGCATCTCAAGCTGCAGCAGATCAAGTGACTCTGCAAGCAATCATGCAGCACATTCTGGCCATCCAACAAACTCAAAATGTAATACTAGCCAGAATGGACAAGATGAGTGGTGATATTGACTTAATAAAACAGTCAGTATCACTCCTTCAACAACCACAGCAGCCTCCACAAACTCCACCAGGTTCACATGGTGATCACAATGAAGAAGGAGAAGGAGAAGGAGGTGCTGGTGATACTGATGCTGCAACTGAGCCCATGCCCTCCCCTACTCTTGAACAACATGAAGGGGACATGGGTGGTGATACTGATCCTCTTCCCTCCTCATCAAATGATAACAAAAAGGGGGAGAAGAGACAAAGAGATACTGAGGTTGATCAAACTGAGCCATCTGCTCAGGGGGAGAAAAGAAGAAGATTGAATGAAGATCAACCTCCACAACAAGAACAACAACATCAGCAAAGCCCTCATACTGAGCCATTTCGCATTCAGTATGAGAGAAGAAGACAAAGAACAAGGTCAGAATTACAAGTTCAAGACCCTCTTGAGCCATCTGCTTAGGGGGAGACTCATACTGACCAACCACAGCAAGTTTATACTGAGCCACCTGCTCTAGAAGAAAATAACTTACAAATTGTGGTCTATAGACCTTTTGTGTGGCCCATTGCTGATGATGAAGATGAAGAACATCCAGTGGAATCAGAAGATTTCTTAAACTTTGCATTGGATGAAGCAAATAAAGAAACCTCTTCATCATCATTCTCAGATGATGAAGAGCATACAAGAAAATCTATCTCATCTCAGGCTGAAGGACCTTCTAGAATTCCTAGAAGACCAATAACCAGAAGAATGACAAATGTGGTTATGTCCTCAGAATCTAGTGAAGAACAAGATCCAGCTCCTCTAATCTCAAGACCTAGAAGATCTGCTCAGTTTACTGAGGGAAAGAGTGAAGCTGAGGATGAGATTGAAGCCCAAAGGTTCTTCCCTGTTAAGGAAGAACCTGAATCTGAGTCTGAAGATGTTCCAAGAAGATCTCATACTGTAAGAAGAACTGGAGATGAATTACTTGAACAGTATTGGAACATTGTGGCACAAAGAACAAGATATAGGGAAACAAGGATGAGTATGCTGAGGAAGAAAGCATTTCCAACTGTAAGAGACATATACTGGCTAAATGAGTTTGTCAACAAAATAAAGGTCAAAACTGTTGATAGATCAATTGTTGCAACTTGTACTGGGCCAGTCAGTCCTCCAATGAAGTTTCTTCTCCATGACATTCAAAATATGGGACTTCATGATTGGATAAAAATTGCTAGACTGATCAAGGAAATGCCTTCAAGATCTTCTGAAGCCCAAGTGATGATGGATGAAATCTGGGTTGTATCTGCTATATGCTATTAAAAGGGCATTCTTTATGCAGCAGAATACAGGGCACTCAGTGTGATGACTGAAGCTATGAGGAACAACAAACCTGAGTGTCTTAATACTTTCAGAATAATTCCCACATATACTGTTCCCCCTAATCTCATTTTTCAGGATCAAAAGAGTACCATATATCCAACATCTGGATATATGTATACTGACTCAGATGACAGGGAATGCTTCATTACTGAAGCAGATTTGGCAAAAGCTCCTATCAGCCATTTGGTGGGCCTTAAATGGATGATAACCAAGAAAGAAGATGCTTGGTTTAGAAAAAAGATAGTTGCTGTACTAAACAACAGGCAAGATGAACTGAAGAAAAGAGAAGAGTTCATCCATGTGAAGAAAGAAGTCTTCTACGAGTTTGAATCGATCAACAAAGACTAAAGAAGAAGACTTTGCAGCCTGTAGCTTATTTTGTTTAGTTCTCTCTTTGTAACTGTTTTGTTATCATTAGATAGGGGGAGATTGTTAAGGCAAAAAGCCTTACCCCTTTGGATCTTAAGATAACAAAACAACCTAGACTAGCTTTGATTAATATGTAGAATAATATAGCTAAGTTTAGGTCTGATACTGAGTGACCAGTATTAGAACTCAGTATCAGTACTCAGTATCAAATAGTGATACTGAGTAGAAGGACTGAGTGATACTCAGTATAGTAACGGACTAAGATCAAATCCCTTGATCTTAGTCATTTTCCTTGCTTAGTCCTTCGGTTACTCCTTTGCTCATTATGTAAGATCTCTATAACATTATAAATAGAGATCATCTTGCAAAGGAGTACTCACCAATTTACTTTACACATTCACATCTTTTGTATTTGATCAGTGGTCTTGTTATTCCGCAACAAGCCACACTTAGTGGATTTATACATTGACCATATTCTTGTGTTATCACTTTAATATTTCTCTAAGTATAATATTCTATCAATTAACATTATAAACCAGGGTTGTTGTGACCTAACAAGCATATCAAGTCCGAGATCTTCGTAGAGATAGTTATAGAATGTAAATCAATGTATATCTATAGAATTCGAATGTAAATCAAGTCCTAGAATAACTAGGGTAAATAGTTTAGCTTCAAGGACTATTATAAATAGTTCCTTACGAATTGTAAACGTACGTGTGTATTGTTAACTCGATAATATACATTGAAGCTTTTTGTGAAACTGTGTTCTTAATACTTTCGCATATTATTTACAGTTCATTGTTCTTAATTTATTGATATAGTGTTGATCCGCTGCAACTTCTATAGTCAATTAGATCTAAGGTGTTTATTAACTTCTCTATAGTTAATCGATCCTGACAGTTATTGCTAAAACCGGTTCGGTTAGTAACCGGTTTCGATGCCAGAAAACCCCAACCGGTGTAACCGGTTACCGGTTCGGTTACTAACCGGTTCGGTTACTAACCGGTAAAAAAACTGGTTTGGACCGGTTACACTATAAGACATTTTTTTTGCCGCAGTTCGATATCAAACACACCGTTAAACGTTTTATCAAAACACAAACATTCATTAAGCATAAAAACGTTAAAAACATTCAAGTACACATCATTAAACATAAAAATACGAAAGTTCGAAAGCCCTAACAATACGATTAAACTACAAATCATCGAGATTCGAGATTTACTACTCTTGTAGGTTTTGATTCCATTGTTGTGTGTCTTCACTCTTCGTCGCTATCTTCTTGTGGGTCATTATCTTCATATTCATAACCATCGGAGCTAGATGCTCGGGACGATTCACCTTCTTGAGCTATATCTTCATCGGAAAGTGAGGTTGCAAGACCTTGAGCAACTTCCATGTCGAGAAGTTCTTCTTCAACGTCAAGTTCCTTCTCTAGCTTTTGTTTGTCTTGAATCCAGTCCGCTGCATCCAAGTGATCCTTCAAGCAAATACACATCTCCAAAGACGCCGGCGTGAGTCTTGTTCTCCCATGAGATAATATCCTGCCACTAAGAGAAAAAGCCGATTCCGAAGCTACCGTAGAAGCTTGGACACTTAGTAAATCTCTGGCCATGGCGCTTAAAATGGGAAATTGAGGCTCCCTTTTTTTCCACCAAGCCAATATATCAAAATGTTCGATTTCTCGAGTGGTCATATTGCCTAAAAAGTTTGTTTTTGTATATCTCGACAATTCGCCATTAGCGGATTCTTCACTACTCTCACCCCTTTGTCGTTTAGTTGTTTCCTCTCTTATAGTATTAAATAAATGGGCTAATGGGTCGGTGGGAACATCAACATTGCCAAAAATTGGGGCAAACGAACTTGAAGCATTTGGTTCACCATACTTTTGAAAATAAACCACAAATAAAGATTTAAAATTTTCCCAAAAATGATCTTGTGCATCTTTAATATATGTAGGCTTTACCAAATGCAAATCCAAATCAAGACAAATTGCACTAATAGTGGTTTCGACACCGATTTTATTTAAAGTAGGGTCTAACATGGCCGAACATGTAATTGCCAATGGTATTTTGCGAAAATATTTTCTTAGTTTACTTTTCATTGGCGCGACCATTGTTTTATAAATACCACCTTCCAAATCAAAAGTATCAATTTTATGAGCCATCAAATATAGTTGTTTTAGTACACAATGACTTGTTGGATAGTAAACACCGGATACTAAAACCGTTACATCTTTAAAAAGTTTAAACAATTCGGTTAGCTTTTTAATAACCTCCCATTTTTCGTCACTAAATTTGTTTAAAATACGTTTCTTTGTAAAAAGTTTGTCATGAAAATATTGTAAAGTTCCACGTTGACGAAGACCACATACAAACATGTCATAACTTAAATGCCAACGAGTGGTAATGTCCCAATTAGGTGATAAATAAAGTGAATTCGTTTGCTTACACAAACGAATATATCTTTTATGTCGTTTTGGACCCCTTTTGAAAACATCCACTAGCATCACATAAAAGTCATGTGTTATAGCACTAACCTCCCGTGAGTTCAACCCATCTCGCACAAATAAATTTATAATGTGTGCGAGACACCGACTATGGAAGAAAAGACCATTCACGGGAGGTTTGAATTATTAGCTTTACAACCGCATTTGTATTATTAGATGCGTTGTCGAACGAGATTGCAAAAACTTTTCCATTTAATTTAAAGTAATTTATTACGTGACTTAACATATAAAATAAATTTTGACCCGTATGGGGATGTGGAAAATCTTCAAACGCGATCACACGCTTCATCATTTGCCATGTGCTTGGATCGATCCAATGTGCGGTAACACAAAGGTACGAACCGGGCGAACCATGAGGAGCCGACCAAACGTCCGTTGTTAGGTTCACACTTGTATTTAAATTTTCAAAACCATTTACTAGATCATTTTTAGCCAATTTCCAAAGTTTTAAACAATCTCGTCTAAGAGTAGTACGACTTACATGATTATAACGTGGTTGAAGCTCTTGTTGGATGAGGCGCGTCAATCTTGGGTTGTCAAAGTGGTTGAACGGCAAACCTTGTTGAATCACGAATTTGGCCATATGTTCTCGACAACGTTCCGCTTGGTACGCAAAGATACCACCGTCTCGTGCCATAGTCGCTTGACCCTCTTGTTGTGAACCCCTTCTTATCGTTTGACAATGCTTTGCGACATGTGTCCTCATCGTCGAGTTGGAACTAGCTCCCATGAATTGACCACAATTTCTACTATGCGCCTTTATGAGACCATTGCTTAACTCCACGATGTCGAACGACCCACTTGGTCCAAAAAGTTCGGGAACTCGTGTAGTTGGCAAAACTCTAACAATACTTGCCGTTTCTTCATTTGTAGAACCAACGCCGGTGAAATCTTGACTACTTTGGCTTTGGTTTGGGTGTGATATTTTGACGTTTTTTGCTAATTGAAAGTGTTTGAAAAGTGTTTTTGGAGAGTAGAAAGAGTTGTGAAGGTGTGATTTTAACCAAATGCAAGATATATATTTATAGGGGAGTTTAGGGGGGCAAAATGGTCCAAAAAAACAAAAAAAAAACGGGCAGATTCGGTCCCCAACGGTAATATTACCGTTTTCTAACGGATATGCGAAAAAACCGGTTACAAAAACCGGTTACAACGGGTAGGATCGGTTTCGGTTACAAAAAACCGGTTACGACCGGTTTTTGACGCTAGAAGGGCTAACCGGTTAGGAACCGGTCGGTTAGGGAGAAACCGAACCGGTTACGGTCAAAACCGGTTTTGACCGGTTCGGGTACCGGTTTCGGTTTCGATTTCGGGTATTTTGTGCACGGCTACCACACACCCCCACATGTGAGAGGGGCCCCACCAAAACACATTGAAGTTTGGGATTTGTGAGTATGCACGGGCGTGGCTTCAAGTGGCTGTGGCCAAGCCTTCACCACGCCTTGCCTCCACATGTGGAGGGAGGTGGTGTTCAAACTTTCACCACAGTGTGGAGGTAGTGACACATCATCATCACATCCTTTTTCTTGGACTCATACCGGGTAGCCTTAATGTGGTCTGTGAATTAAAGTCAGACAAACTATATGAAATATTTTAGACATGTCCTTGTTGTAATTTGTAATCACCTCCCCCTGAATCAGAGAGTTTAAAGAAGTTGGCATCAGAATACTAATGTTCAACCGAGCACATATTTTTGGCGAAAGAGCTTGAACCCTTGGGCACTTGCAAATGACATGCTCAATTGTTTCTAGATAGGAATTACAAAGGGGACAATCTAGTGTGTTGAGATTGATACCACACACTTGAAGTTTTGCCGAGTTGGAAGTTTGTCAATTGATACCTGCCGATTAAAGCTTTCGCATAGTTGCAATAGAAGTGTGATTTTCAAAAATAAACTTAGGTAAAAAACAAAATTACTAAAAAAGACTACAATTTCAAACTTAAAATAGACTGTGATACTCTACACAAAATTTGAATAATGTGGTCTTGTGACACATAAGTATGATATGGTTGTAAATCAGTCGTAGAAAAAATAATCTAATCGTACAAAAATACATCATGGTCACACGAAGAATATCTATATATTATATGGAGTGGCACAATCAAAACATCAAATATTGCGATCTATTTTAGGAAAAATAAGTGGCACTAATTATTTTTGTGAAAATAAATCTATTAATATCATCAAGATTACAAACGGTCAAGTCACTAGTTATTTATTATTGGTTTATAAATTGATTAAATTAAATTCCCAACGTTATAAACCTTAGATTTTTATCATATAAAAATTTAAATTATAAAAACAATATTTATCATCTTGATTTGACACTTGACAGATTTTTATCATATAAAAATACAAATTATATATACTATTATATTTATCATTATGATTTGAAAGTATGAACAACGTTTTACATTTTATTTATTTTTTAATTGTAGTCGATATTGATGATTGACTTCTCAAAAAAGCCCAAGGTTGCTTATTAAAGATTAAACAGGTTAAGTTTGGAATAATTACATTTTAACTTATTTTATTTTAATTTATTAATCTTGTTCAAAAATTATAATGTACAAATTCAAATAAAGATTTTCTAATATATACTCCGTATTTAAGAACACGTAACAACTTAAATTAGTGATAATATCTAAGTTATTAAGAACATAATTTTATGATTGTATGAAAATACTCCGTGTCACCCCGCATTGTAAAAATGTAGTTTAGAATAATATACAAGTTTTATTACACTAGCAGGGTACTCGCGCAATGCGGCGGCGTGTACCCTGAAACTAAATTTTGCGGTGACGATAGTTATGGTGGGTGGCAGAAGTGATGGTGGTGGTGGGTGCTGCATAGTGATGGTGTGTAAGGGTGGCAATAAGTTGAGTTGGATTATAAACGAGTTGATTTGTTTAGCTAAACTGGTTGAGATTTTCAACACAACCTAGTTAATTTGTGGCTTATAAATGAATTTTTAATTTCCAACTTTTAGAACATGGTTTAAATATTATGATAATATTTTTGAAGGAATTTTAACATCCGAATCTGCTTGCTGTTTCATTTTATCATTCTTATAACATTATTCATGGCCAAATTAAACCTCAAAATATCTTTAAACACACATGTAAAATTTAAATATTTAAACACACTTATCCTAAATTACTTGATGCAAACATTAGATATGTTACGGACATGTTTCAAATGATACAAAATGACCATTATATCTATTATCAAACCTGCCCACTTTAGTAATTAAAACAACACCGCACTCCATGTTTACCATATCTGTAGACAAATTTAGGCATGCTTAAACTGAAATTGATGAGATTAAAACATGTTTAATAATAGATACATAATATAATTTACATAATATGTTCAGCAGTAGTTAAACCTTCAAACATGTTCAAATATCACAAGTCAAAACGCTCATCCATTTATATGTATACCTATATATATCACCACGTTTTGGTCAAAACGCTCATCCATTTATCACCCCATTTTGTCCATGCACTTGTCACCCTTTCCATGTTCTGCCCATTTGCCTGTGTATTTCACGCTCCCGTTGTGTCGATCATACTTCTCACGCTACCTACCAAAATCAAAACACAAATATGACTAACTTAGCAACAATCAATGAGATTTAAAAAGTCAACTGACAATGAAGCATAATTGTTGATAATACACACGACTTACCTTTGAACACTCAAAGAAACAACTTACAAAGCCATCCATCCAAATACATTATTATTAAATACATATTCGAATGTTCCTTTGCTGAACAACATGCAATATCTGTTTGACAGGCCAAATAGATAAGTCTGAACAACACAAATAATATAATGAAACTAAATCAGTAAAGCAGAATACATATAGCTACTTGATTGGCCAAATAAGCAATCTTGAAAGTCCTCAAAATTATAAACAGGGCTTTCTCCAAAACACCCCCTATGTAAGCCATTTTTTTTAAATTATGAAAACAGAATCATTACACATTAAAGATACAAACCACACAAATTTAACAAGATAATCCAGATTAACTTACCTCGAAAACTAATCAAGCAAAATGCTCAAGAAACGACTTTGGACCAAGAGATTAACATCAGTTAGAATATCAAATACGTGCCATTATCGACATCAAAAGTTCACGAATCATGACAATAAAAATTAAAAATCATAATTCTCCCAGCGCCAATTTTCACAAATCAGGTGAGCTCTTCAACATCTATAACAAATAACGTCGCACAAATTTAGTAAACAAAAACACGAAAAATGCTATAAATGATTACGAAAACAAATGAAATTCTAACCTTTTACTTGCATAATATGAGAATAATAGTAGAAAACATGCATGTATTTATTGCAGGTTTGCTGGGATGCTTGCTAATTTCTTTCGAGGTCGAGATGTGGTGGTTTATTGTGTGCAATGGCGGTGGATGAGACCATCGGTAACTTAATCTTTGTTGTCGGCTTCTTCACCGTCGCATTGGTGCCATTGTAAAGACAGAGATGATAGGTGCTATGTGAAAGTAAAAATTTGAATGATAGGTGCAGATTTTCTTTGATGATACATAGGGGGAAAAAGACGTTTTGTATCCTTCTCCTTACCGATTCCCGATGTTGAGAGGCTTATCAAACAAGGGTGTGAAAGAAGAAGAGGCGTTTGTTGGATACAAGTTGAAGGAACCGAGGGAATCGAGGCGTCGTTTGAATTTTTGAGGCAGCTAAGGTTGAAGGAACCGAGCGAAACGGTGGTGACGTCTAGGTTTTTGAGGTAGGTAAAATTTGAAGGACACCATAGCCAAGTCTTTATTAACCCATTGTTTATAATGAAAACGTAAGTAGCGTCTAGATCAGGTGGTAAAGCGCTGTTATTTAAGTGGGAGGTTTCGAGGTCGAGCCATTTCTTCTATATGTTTTTTACTCATAGAATGAAAATCCCAAAATAGCAAAAAATTGGCTGAATTTTTATATTGTTATTTAAGAAAAGTCTTAAATGCTTTATAATATAGTAAAGATAAAGATAATGTGGATCATAATTGACTTTATTATTCCCTCTAGCTAGCAAGTATTTCCCATATCAAATCCGGATCATAAGATGGCATTCCGGCCAACAAGCAACAATACTCCACCTCCCCCGCCGTCACATCAACCACCGGAAACTCACCAGTAAAAGAACACGGAGTATTCTCTCTCATCCAAAATCCATCATCCGACGACCCCATACAATTACCTCTAAGCTTCTCATCACCGGAAGCGGCAACCACCACCGCCGGGACCCTCTCTCTCGCCACCCTCCTCTTTCCTTTCTCTCTCTTCACCTTCTGACAAATCGCCTGAATCTTGTTATCAACGGCGGTTTTTAAATCATTCAACCTCTGTAAATCTCCGATCAAGCCCACCGGAGCTGGATTATTAAAATTCAAACGCGCATGTTCCCCACGTAACTTATACGCAGCTCGATCGTAAGCATACGCCGCCATTTCCGCCGTCTCGTACGTCCCTAACCACACTCTCATTCTATTATAAGGCAATCGGATTTCCGCCACCCATTTCCCCCAATGTATCTGTCTCACTCCTCTGTACAATTTCTTTTTCTTGTATGGGTTGATCCAATACTTTTGAAAGCCATCTGTTTTTGCTGTAATTTTGGAATTTAAGTTTAAGTTTTCAGAAAATTTGAAGAATTGGTCTCTCAGTTTGAGGTAAACTGAAGAACCTGAGTGAGCTCGAAGAACAGGGAATTCTGATGACGATGAACAATTTGAGAAAATTGAATCAAAGGTGTTTAAATTTACACCTGGTAAAATGGAATTAGGTAAAGAACAACGAAATTTATCGTCGTCCGAATCTGATTTGGCAGAATTTGGTTTGTGTTCATGCATGATTTTGAATTTTTGGGGAAATGTTGAGAAACAGAGGAAGAACAGAGGTTGCTGGAATTTGATTTGATCATGTGAGGAAGACAGTTATGTGCGAGCACGAGGTATTTATAGGGAATATGTGACCATATTAATTTAAATTTATTGGTTGTTCAAAAATCATAATTATCAAGGCTTAACATTACCAAAGGGCCTTTGGCCTAGCGGTATGGTGTTTGCCTCTTAACCTTGAGGTCAGTGGTTCGAGTCTCGTCGTGAACATAGATGATAATTAGGAGTAGATTAGATTTACCATTAAAAAAAAATCAAGGCTTAACATTAATCAAAATTAAATTCAACACCTAGAGAAATATATTTTTTTTAACAGGAAGAAAAAGGTGCAAGGGCAACTAATTGCCTAGAGAAATATTTACCTTCATACGAATTACCTATAATATTAGAAGTAATTTTATTTATACTTCATTTATAGGTGTATCAATAAGTCATACATTTTGATAAAATTGAGCATTTTAGTACTTAATTAAACGAATAGAGAACTAATATTTAAGTATTGATGTTTGGTATTGTTCATAGAGTTGTCTTCTATGTAGTCTAAGGGTTTTGTATAGTCTCAACTCTCAAGGGACAAATCCTAGTCATTAAATCAAAATGGTCAAGATCAGATCTCTTAGCCACTGCCACCTACAACCACCACCGACCACCGTCACCCGCCGTCCGCCGCCAGTGGCCGGCAGCCGGTGGTGGTGGTGGTGGTGGCTGACAGTGAAGGTGCTGGTGGTAATGGGGTTGGTGGTGGTATTAATGTATTGAAACACATATGATTTACTAAAACATAGGTGTTCCAAAATACAAACGAGCATATTACTTCGAAGCACATGTGTTTCAAGTCACGAAACACACGTGTTTCATTAAAAACATGAGTTTCTAAAACACATGGGAGCATACGAACTACAAAGCACATGTGTTTCACCTTTTGAAACACATGTGCTTCGTAGTTCGTATGCTCCCTTGTGTTTTAGAAACTCATGTTTTTAATGAAACACATGTGTTTCGTTGAAACACATGTGTTTCGTGACTTGAAACACATGTGTTTCACTTTTTGAAACACAAGTGCTTTGTAGTTCGTATGCTCTCCTGTGTTTTAGAAACTTATGTTTTTAGTGAAACACATGTGTTTCGTGACTTGAAACACATGTGTTTCACCTTTTGAAACACATGTGTTTCAAGTCACGAAACACATGTGTTTCACTAAAAACATAAGTTTTTAAAACACAGGAGAGCATACGAACTACATGAAGGATTTATGTGCACAATTAGTCAACCTATGGTGATACATCCATGCCTACAAAACACTTAAGGGTCACACCGGTGAGTGCATGTTATTCGAGTAAGATATGTAATGATACTTGGAAGAGGAATGATTCATAATAAGTCATTTATGAATCAGTTAAGTATTAAGTCAAATTTGACTTATTACTAGATTAGTTTATCTAACTAATTGATACAAGTATTTGTACATTTACTAGTTAAGTAAATATACAATGTATTAATTATAGATTATCCATAATATGATTTAAAGCTATTAAATCATATGGTGTTGGATAATATTATTGTGTAAATTATATAAAGGTTATTATATGATTAATTATTAAAAGTATTTATACAAGGCATATATTTCGTGTATATGTATTATACCGAAATTTATATTAAGTGTATAATACTAGACATTTAATAATTAAGTGCAACAATAAAAGAATAATAAACTATAAGGAAAGGAAACGTAAAAAGGAAAGTTTAATTAAGGAATTGATCTTAATTAAACTAGAGGGTCCTAAGCGTAACTTATTTATCTATAAATAAGAGGCTTAGGGTAACCCTAATTCCTCCTTGATAAGCCACGAAATTCCTTCCCCCCTCTCCCCTAATTTCGGCCGAATCCCAACGAAAGAACACAAGCTTTGTGTTCTTCGTGTTCTTCGTTCGTTCTTCGTATTCTTCAAGTCTTGAAGATTCGAAGATCATTACAAGGATCAACTAGAAGATCGCTCGTTGTGTTCATCATCAGTGGACTAACTTAAGCAAGATTAAGGTATGTTTTGAGAAAACCTTTTCTCCCTTCTCCCCTCTTGGACGAACTCGACCAAGAACCCTAGGGTTCTTGGTGTTGGTCGAAACACACACACGTGTGTGTGTGTTTGGGATTTCGTACAAGGTTTCTTCCATTGTTAATCTAATCTAGATTTCCAAGATCCCAATCCTTTAGGGTTTAAGGATTAGGTTTAATCTCAGTTCCGCATTTAGGGATTAAATCAGCTAGTTGGTTTTAATCGGTCAAGAACAAGTTCATGTTCTTGGTCAGTATGGTTCGAACCAAGTGACTAGGAGGTTGACTCAAGTGGTCAATCAGTATCAATGAAACCCTTCAGTGGTATCAGAGAGTTGGTTTAGAGATCTAAACTAGATTAACAAAGTTTGTTTGTTTAATTTTATTAAAGTTTTTTTGTTCCAATTTTTCTTCTTCTCCTTCTTAAGTCACAAAAAGGGTAAGAACCCTAGGACCAAGCATGTTAAACTAGTTAAGTTTAATTGGTCAAAAGGATTCTAGAAAAACCCTAGAAATTTCGTGTAAGGGTATAAAAAGAACCCTAGGATCAAGAACATTAAACTAGTTTAGTTTAGTTGATAAAAAGGCTTCTTTTCTTAACCCTAGCATTTCCGAAAAATTAAAGAACCCTAGGATCAAGATTGTCAAAAATCTTGATCAAGAGGATTCTTTCCTTAATTGTTTGATCTTCCAAATCTAGGATCAAGTATGTTAAACCAAGATTTGGTTTAATTGATCAAAAAGGATTCTTTCCTTTTCTCAAAGATTTCGTGATCAAGGAGGATGCTTGGACACCAAGTTTGTTAAACTATCCTAGTTTAATTGGTGGAAAAGTTTCCTAGACTTTAAGGATTTTTGGGAAAAACCCTAGATATAATCTAGAACCCTAGAACATTAAACTAGTTTAAGTTTAATGATTTAAAAGAATTAATTAGGTTAATAATCTAAAACCTAGATAATTAAACAAGTTCGTGTTTAATAGGTTTAATTATTATCTTAATAGATTTATTAAAGACTAGTTCTTTAAACCTAGAAATCTAGACAAAGTCTATTGTCTAAAAGGTTTAAATTAAAAAGTCTAAATAAATCTATTAAGGTTATAATCTATCCTAGGATTTGAACAAAGCTTGTTGTTTAAATAGGATTGATTAGAATTAATCTTTTAATTAAATAATATCTTTGATCAAGAAAGTCAAAACCCTAGTTTTGGTTGATCAAAAACAAGATTAGGGTTAGACTAATTAATGAGAATTAAAAGAAGTGTTAATTTCTAGTTCGAGAAATTAACAAGATGTATTTATTTATATTTATGTATTATGTTTCGAATTTTAAATATTTAAAAGGTAAAATGAATTTTAATAAATAAAATAGTTTATACGTATTTTAATTAGTTCAAGTTAAAATACATACGTATAAATTAGATGTAATATTCTTGTTAGAATGTTACAAGTTTATTTTAAAAGAAATATATATGTATATATATTAAATACAAGATTAAATGGAACATTAAAATAATGTTATTTTTGATCTTTAGAGATATAATAATATAACTAGTAATTGTATAAGTTAATTATATAATTAAAACTAGAAAGTACAAAGTTATGATTCCATTATAACTAGAAATTGTACAAGTTGAGATTATACGATGAACTAGAAATATACAAAGTTATATATTAATATTATAAGGTGTATAAAGTTATAAGTTATTATAACTAGTAATTATACAAGTATAATATAAGTATTTTACAAGTCATGTAATATACTAGACTAGCTACAAAACCCGCCCGATGGACGGGTATACTGTAAATTTTAGTATCTAAAAAAATGTCCAAAAACTTTATATATTTCTAAATGACATAATAATCGATAGATGTGATGATGATTTTGTACAAAAAAAACGGTAAATGAAGAAATGTTACACGGGCATTTTATTAAATGAAGAATCCAACTTTTTATGCCGTAATCCGGAATATCTGAAGTTTGGTTCCGTTGCACAATCCAGCTTTTTATGCCGTAATCATAGAATGCCGGTTTTATGGAAATTATATTGAGTCGTGTATCAGTTCTGAATAAATACGATTGAGTCGCTGATTGATCTTTTAAATATTTATTTGTTTCCTTATATGTAGGATCTTTTAAATAGTTATTTATTTGTTTCCTTGTATGTAGGAAGCCGTATATGGAGCATATGAATGTAGACCGTAAGCCGTACCAGATTCGTTTGCCGTATATGGAGCGTATGAATGTAGACCGTAAGTTGTACCAGATTCGTTTGTATTAGTGCAAATGACGTGGACCAATCAGGGAATTCCAAGTGGCATTATGGACGAATAGGAATGCTTGGAATTGCCATGGTGTCAAACCCTCTTCAAATTTAGGCCTCATATATAGGGTAGGATTAATGATCAAGTGTAAATAACAAGAACCTATATTTAACTAGTTCAAGTTAAATGTAAGAAAGGTTTAAACAAACTAAGTATTATTATATATAGTCTTTATATAATAAGTTTATTAGTTTCACTAAGTATAAACCGGTGATTATGTTGGATTAAGTTCCATCATGATTGTTGGAGCTAGTGGGAGCTACACGAGAAAATCACAACGTTTATAAGTGTGTCGTTAAGACATAAGTTTTGGTCAAATCTAATAAGTCAAAACACATGTTTGATTTCATTATTAAACATATGAAAAACTAAGGTGTGTTAAACTAGATTTATGATTCAAGTTTATGAATCGTAAAAGGATTAAGAATTTAACATAAGTGTTTTAAGTTTTTCAAGAAAGATAAAACAAGTAAGTTTTATTCTAGATAAGGTTTTCCACAAAACCTAGTGATACGTTTTGTACACCTCGTTTTTAGGTATACATATAAAACGCGCAAATTCTTGGAACTATAAGTTTTAAGAAAAGTTCTTAAGGTTTAAAAAGGATGTCTTGTTGAATTCTTAAATTCACAAGTCACATATTTTAAACAAGGATTAAGATTGGAATAAGGTTTAAGTTTAGTTCAAGACTTAAACAAACCCAAGAAAATCTTAGATCTAAGTACTATCCACCTAATGGAACACCTCACTTGTTCAACGATACTCATATTTTAAGGATAAAGAACCTTAGATATGGATTCAAATCATTGCGAGTGTTAGGGTGCGTAAGGTTCTGTGATAATCGGGAGTCCCGGCGCAGAACATCGCACTGTCTTAGATGGTATGATCTACTTTGGTGATAATGGGGAGTCCCGGCCCAAAAAGTACTTGAGTAGAATAAACATACTAGACTTTATTACTAACTTAGAAATTTACAATTAAATTGTACAAAGTTGTAATAAGTTATAAGTCTAAAGATTCTACGACCCCTAGGAATCGTGTCAAGTCTTGATACGATCGGTAAGGATGTTACCTACCAGAAATAGCATGTCTCGTCGGGAAGTGCCCAAACCTTGCGGCAAGAATGTGATATATGGATCATAGGCCTAAAATATTAATTATGGGTTTATAATATATTTTAGAGAATGTTTGTTGATGATTACTTATTAAACTGGGTTTGATTTGTAGACGGCGCAACAACTAACACGACACGTACCAATCTCTCACTACGCTTGTTTCTAGAAAAGGACAAATTAACTAGGTCAAAGTTTCTCAATTGGAAGCGTGATCTTCGGATTATGCTTAGGCATGAGAGAAAAGGAAATGTCCTAGAAAGAGCAATGCTAAATGCCCCTGCCGTGAATGCTAGAAATGAACCAGTACAAGCATATTACGCTTGTAGAGTGTTCAACTCTTGCAATATGGTTAAGGGATCATCAGTGAGTGCTCACGTCATGAAAATGAAAGAGCACATGGATCGTCTTAAAAAGACTAGGACACCCAGTACCGTTGCAGTTAGCAACAGTAATGATACTCAACTCGTTGTTAGATGACTATAAATCTTATGTAGTCAACTACAACATGCATAATATGGAGCAGTCCATTGATGAGCTACATTCCATGCTCAAGATTAATGAGTTGAGTTTGGGGACCAAGTTTAAGAATGATATCGTAGTAACTGATGATGGTAGTGAAAAAGAGAAAGAGTCGCAGTGGAAAGGGAAAGGGTAAAACCGATCTCAGCCAAAACGTGCCCAAGGGTAATAGAGTCAAACAAAAGGTCAAGAAGGTAAAGCCAAATAAGACAAGGATCGAGAAATGATGTCTTGGTTGTGGCGAGGGTCAAAGGGTAGGAGGCCATGCTTGCTACTCAGTTGACTTGACCAACTTCTAGATACTCCTTTTCCTACTTGTAAAAGTTATTACGAGTAACTCAACTTTTGCAATCGTTTATTGCATTAGATGATGGAAAGTGAGATGGACTGACATGAGATAATGATCCCACAAGCACCACGTTTTAATTCATTATTTTTCGTATGGATTCAGTAAAACAATTTTTCGTTTTTAAGTTGTTTTGAACAAAATTACATTTTCTATTTGTATGATAAATTTTGGTTTTTTTTTAAGTTTATCGTTGAATCCATGGTTGAATTATATTATGTGTGCATGTGTGTTGATTATACTAGTCAAGTTTTATGACTAGATTATAAAGTCAAGTATTGACTTAATAATGATCTCATTGTTTGTATTTGTTTGATTGTTGTATCTTAGAAGCTCAAATTACTTAGATGCTAGTAATTAGAAAGTTTTTTTAATGAAAGTGTTTAAGAGTTTTTATGGAAAGCATAAAGTTCAATATACATTGAACTTATTTAAAACATCTTAAGTAATGGTTACTTATGATAGTAAGTTTTAAAGTATTAGTGTTAATATAGTATGATTGTATTGGATATAATCAAGATAGACTTTAAAGAGTATTATTACAAGTTTTTCATACTTGTGATAAAGGAATTTAATGAAGTCATAATTCCCTAATAGGAATAATTGAATATTCGTATAATCCAAGGAAAATGACTTAGACATTAAATGAACTCTTAAAAGAGACAAACTATATTAAAGAATTTAAGAATTAAAAGGTATTATTGCAAGTCTTTTATACTTGTAATAAATACAACATTTGATCAAGTCATAATTCCCTAATACGAATAATGGATATTTGAGAAATCCAAGAAGTGACTTTGGCATTAAATGAGATTCTTAAAAGATACTAATACACTTAAGAATTGGAAGTATCATTTCAAGTGTTTTATACTTGTTAGATACAGTAATCAATGAATGTCATGATTCCCTTCAAATGAATGTTGGATATTCGCAAATCCAAAGGATGACTTTGATAATTGATTAATTCTTAAAGGGTTAAACTATAAGTTTTGACTAGGTCAAAGGTAGTAGTTTAAGTGATGCTTATTTCCATAAAATTTAGTGGGAGCTATGACTAACATATTCATTAGAGGTACTAATGAATATAGTAAGTTAGTTAGGATATTAACAACAAGGTTTTACCAAGTCTTTAGCCAAAGAGTTAAGAGAAATGATAAATGATCGTTGATTAGATTATTGCAAGCTTAATAGCGTGGTCACAAGTCTTGTGATTAATTATTGCAAATCTAATAGGATATTCACACTCCAGTGAATAAGTTAATCATTTAAGGAAATTTCTTTAACTAGTAATGATATATCTACAAATCAAGTGACTAAAAGAGGTTTTCGTTCGTTCTTCGTATTCTTCAAGTCTTGAAGATTCGAAGATCATTACAAGGATCAACTAGAAGATCGCTCTTTGTGTTCATCATCAGTGGACTAACTTAAGCAAGATTAAGGTATGTTTTGAGAAAACCTTTTCTCCCTTCTCCCCACTTGGACGAACTCGACCAAGAACCCTAGGGTTCTTGGTGTTGGTCGAAACACACACAAGTGTGTGTGTGTGTGTTTGGGATTTCGTACAAGGTTTCTTCCATTGTTAATCTAATCTAGATTTCCAAGATCCCAATCCTTTAGGGTTTAAGGATTAGGTTTAATCTCAGTTCCGCATTTAGGGATTAAATCAGCTAGTTGGTTTTAACCGGTCAAGAACAAGTTCATGTTCTTGGTCAGTATGGTTCGAACCAAGTGACTAGGAGGTTGACTCAAGTGGTCAATCAGTATCAATGAAACCCTTCACTACAAAGCACATGTGTTTCAAAAAGTGAAACACATGTGTTTCAAGTCACGAAACACATGTGTTTCACTAAAAACATGAGTTTCTAAAACACAAGGGAGCATACGAACTGCGAAGCACATGTGTTTCAAAAGGTGAAACACATGTGTTTCAAACACATGTGTTTCAAGTCACGACCAGCACCGCCAGTCGTCACCTCCGGCCGCCGGCCACCGCCGATCGCCGCCCGCCGCCGTCCGCCGCCGCCAGCCGTCGGAGGTGGGTGGAGTATTGATGTATTGAAGCACATGTGTTTGTAATGGTGGTGGTGGTTTAAATCTTGATCTTAACCTTTGACTTTTTCTTGATCCAAGGCTAATAATTGTCCCTTGAAACTAGATAAAATTGATGGACTACCTAGAACAAACAACATTGTCCATAATCTAAAGTTATAAGTTTAAATTCAACTACGCGTCAAATTTGAGTTGATTTATGAGCTATTAAAAAAAAGGGTTTAGCTAACTCATACTCTAAGTGTGTTTGGTACAGAGAAATGGAAGGAGAGAAATGGAATTGTGAAACAAATCTCTTGTTTGGTTGCATTTAGAAAAAGAAAAGTGGAGAGATAACATTTCCTACTCCCTACTTTTAATTCTCTCTAAATCAAAGTGAAATAGTGGGAATTGAGAAAGTGAGAATTTAAAAAATACACGGAGACTTCCACCTAAAGCCCATTTATTAGTTGCCTATCCCCATAACCCTCGTTTCGTTGCCTCAACCTTTGTCATCTTCTCCACAGTCTTCTCGCAGGTATCAAGAATGCAAAAACACAGTTATGGAATAACTCTCCAATTTATTGAGAAAATAGCTTAAAACTCAATTACAATATGTTTATTGCGTAATACATAAACCCCACATGGTATATGTATTTATAGACTTAAAACTAGTCTAATTAATGAAATACGTAACCGACTTGTATTGTATTTCGTGTATTCCTTATAGCCCTAGGAAACCTCCTCATTTTTAGGACTAAGGAATTCCAACATTCACCCCCGAATTCCTAAGTCTCGATGGAGAGGTTACGAACTCCTATTAAATTCCTCATTTCATTGAACTTCGTTCTTCCCAATGGTTTCGTGAGAATGTCTGCCTTTTGCTCCTTGCCGGGAACATGTTTGACATCTACTTGTCCATTGTTGACACGCTCTCGAATAAAATGATATTTTGTGTGGATATGTTTACTTCTCCCGTGGAAAACAGGATTCTTGCTTAATACTATCGCTGACATATTATCCACTTGAATAAATACCCTTTCTTGTTTCATGTTCGTAATCTCACTTAGTAATTCTTGAAGCCAAATTGCTTGACATGCAACTGCGTTAGCTGCCATGAATTCCGCCTCACAAGATGATAATGCCACGGTATCTTGCTTGTGTGAACACCAAGATATTGGGGCCGAACCATAGTATAACACATGACCCGTCGTGCTTTTTCCGTCATCCGGGTCAATGTTGTGACTGTTATCACTATAACCAACAAGAAGTTTATGTCCACTTCTTTCGTATTTAATCCCATATCCTGTAGTACCTCGAAGGTACCTTAGTATATGCTTGATTAAAACTCCATGTGACACTCTTGGACTTTGCATATACCGACTCATGACTCCCACTGAATATGCCATATCGGGTCTGGTTTGAAGAAGATATCGAAGGCAGCCAATAATCTTTCGATATTCTGTTGGATTGATTTCTTGTTCGTCTTCAGCTTTGGTTACTTTCGATCCTAATTCCATTGGAACATGTGTTGGGTCACAATCTTGTAATCCTGCTTCTTTTAAGATTCGTTTGGCATAGGCTTCTTGTTTGATTGTGATCCCCAATCTTTCTTGCTTTACTTCGATGCCTAGATAGTAAGTAAGTTTACCGAGGTCCGACATTTCAAAACTCATGCCCATTTCTCTTTTGAATTTCTTGATCATATCCAAGCTTGTACCTGTGACAAATAAATCATCCACATAAACTGATATAATTAACACATTATTTCCTTCAGTTTTTCGATAAACGGATGGTTCTTTTGTGCACGTTTTGAATCTTAAATTCTTCAATATTTTGTCTAGCTTCGTGTTCCATGCCCGTGGTGCTTGCCTTAAGCCATAGAGGGCTTTCGAGAGTAGATAAACTTTGTTCTCCTCACCTTTCTTTTTATATCCCTCTGGTTGCATAACATAAACGGTTTCTTTTAACTCTCCGTGTAAGAAAGCGGTTTTGACATCTAAATGATGGAGTTCCCAACCGTTTGTAGCAGCTAAAGCAATTAGTAACCGTATTGTTTCGATCCGGGCCACGGGTGCAAATACTTCATCGAAATCAACTCCCGGTTGTTGCACATAGCCTTTTGCAACTAGTCTAGCTTTATATTTATTAATCGTCCCATCTGCGTTTTTCTTTACCTTGAACACCCACTTTAGTCCAATTGGCTTCACCCCCGAAGGCCTTTCAACAAGTCTCCATGTTTTGTTTTTATCAATCGATTCGATCTCTGTGTTCATCGCTTTCACCCATTCCGGTTGATTCTTTGCTTCTTCAAAGGTTAATGGTTCTTTATTTGTTGCTAAGAGTAGTACGTCATGATCGGGTTGTGCCAGAAGCACATAATCTTCCTGAAGTCGTTTTGGAAGAACGGACTGTCTCGAAGATCTTCTAACATTATTTTGGATATTTGTTGTAGGTGGAGTATCATCTTGATTTGGACTATTTCTTTGGGTTTCCTCCTGATCATAAGTCGTTGAATCAATGTGGTCATCATTATTCATAATATCATCATTGTCTTCTAATTTTGATGCACCATCTTTATGACTTGAAGAATCAAGACTTTGAGATTGCCATGGTATCGTAAACGTGCCTGGTTGTAGATTATCAGGTATGGAAGTGCTACTCCAATTCCACCCTCTAGTTTCATCAAAAAAGACATCTCGACTTATAACAACTTTCTGGTTCATTGGGTTAAGAAGTCGATAAGCTTTCGAACCTGCTTCGAAACCAAGATGCACTAATGGTCTCGATCTTGCATCAAGTTTTCTTAAGTTGACTGGTTCGATTTTGGTAAAAGCAAGACATCCAAACACTCGTATGTGCTCAAGGTCCGGTTTCTTCTTTTTGAGTTTTTCATATGGAGTTTGGTCAACGAGAACTCGCGTATATACTCGATTGATAATATACGTCGAATGTTGAACTGCTTCTCCCCATAACCTGTTCGGTACTTGCATTGCTTTCATGATGCTTCGAGTCATCTCCATCAGGGTTCGGTTTCGTCTTTCCACCACCCCGTTTTGTTGGGGTGTGTATGGAGCGGTGAGATGTCGTTTAATGCCATTTTCTGCACAAAACGTATTAAACTCGAGTGAAGTAAACTCTCCGCCTCTATCACTACGAAAGACTTTCAAGGATTTTCTTGTTTCATTCTCCGCCAAAGCCTTGAATTTTCTAAAGTGTGCAAACGCATCGCCTTTCTCCTTTAATAGGTATATCCACATGTAACGAGAGAAATCGTCAATTAAAGTGAAAATATATTTATTACCTCCCATTGTAGATGGTGTTATTGGCCCGCACAAGTCTCCGTGAACTAACTCTAGTGGGTACTTTGCTCTATAAGATGCTGCTTTCGGAAACGGGTTTCTTGTTTGCTTGCCCACCAAACAAGACTCACACAGTTGATTTGGATTTTCAACTTGTGGTAGTCCTTTGACCAGGGCTTTCTTTGCCATTATTTTCATGGACTCGAAATTAATATGGCCAAGCCTTGCATGCCATCTCCAAGTAGTTTCACCAATTTTTGAATGTAGGCATACTGGATTTCCAATCTTTAGTTTAACTTTGTAGAGTCGATTTGGATTTCTTTGAACTTTCATCAACAAACTTCCATTAGAGTCATGCATTGTAAGGTAATTATCTATCATCAGAATGGCGCACCCGGATTCTGTGGCTTGCCCGAGACTAATCATATTATTCTTAAGGTCCGGTTTTTCCTTCAAAAAGAATGTTTCCTTTGCCTTTAATTTTCACGCATGAGTTGTCACCAAATTTAACTCTTCCAGTTATGCCTTCGTTTAGTTCTGAGAAAAACGATCGATTTCCAGTCATATGATTACTCGCACCGTTATCAAGATACCACACATCAGGTTCTTGATTAGCTTCAAATTGCGTGGGTATCACCTTTTCTTCGTTCAAAAATACCGTTTCTGGATTCTATCTGGGCATTGTGACGCGAAGTGTCCTGCTTTATCACAACGATAGCAAACGACTTTCGAACGATCCTTCTTCGTTTTATCTTTGTTGCGATTCTGACTACCCCCGTCACCGGAGACTTGTGACTTCCCTTGGGAATTCACTTTGCCCTTTCCTTTTCCTTTCGACCCCTTCCAACCTCCCTTCGAGTTACCTTGGTTCTTTGAACTCGAATGATCATCCTTTGAGAATAGTAGTTTAGACTGACTACTCTCTTCATGACCACCATCGTTTATTCTTTCTTCATATGCCTTTAATCGCCCGACTACATCTTCAAAACTTGTATTGTTTAGATCTAGTACCTGCTCGAGTGCGGCAACGATTTGAATAAATTTCGATCGAGGTAGGGTTTTAAGGAACTTCTTCACGAGTTTTGATTCTTCAATAATCTCCCCAAGCCCAGCGGATTTTGAAGCAATTCCAGATAGTTTTCCAGCGTACTCGTCGATTGTTTCGGTATCTTGCATCTTGAGTCGATCGAATTCGGACATTAGGGTTTGTAGCCTTGCTTCCTTCACTCGATCTGCTCCAACGTACCTGGCTTTGATCGCATCCCATAGCTTCTTGGAGGTTTCTTGATCGCCGATCTGCATGATCAGATTCTCGGGAACTGATTGATACAACAAACCCATTGCTAAGTCGTTCTTCTCAGCGTTTGTGTTGCCTGGATCAATCGTTTCCCATACTTTGTGTATACGCAACACAACTTTGATGCGCATCGCCCACACGGTATAGTTTGTGAGTGTTAGCATCGGACATTGGACTGATGTTGATCTGCCTTCCTTCCCGTTGCTCGTTTCTCCACCTTCTACCATGGTTGTTTCGATTTGCTCTGATACCAATTCAAGAATGCAAAAATACAGTTATGGAATAACTCTCCAATTTATTGAGAAAATAGCTTAAAACTCAATTACAATATGTTTATTGCGTAATACATAAACCCCACATGGTATATGTATTTATAGACTTAAAACTAGTCTAATTAATGAAATACGTAACCGACTTGTATTGTATTTCGTGTATTCCTTATAGCCCTAGGAAACCTCCTCGTTTTTAGGACTAAGGAATTCCAACAAGGTATGCTTCGATCTATGTCTACACATGCTTCTCGTCACGATCATTTCTTAAAACCCTAATTGAATCAATGTTACTCCACTCAACAATTTCGGAATCTCATCATCTTTCTCCAATTCAATCAATTTTACCTGGGTTTCGCAATTCACCCCTCAAAAGATCCCAATTCAATCCCCTGATAATAAGAAACTGTTCATATTCATCATCACCGTCGCTTGTTTCAAATGTCTACAACTATCGCACAGTAAACTATGCGAAGAAACCAAGAACAACGGTTCCTTGGAAAGCAATTTACAAGAGGATTTCGATGATGGGTAATCCTGAAAAAGGGTGGGTCAAGTTATGTGTTAAATCAGTGGGAAGATGAAGGTAAAATTGTTACAAAATAGGAGCTCTGTAGGCTTGTGAAAGAATTGAGAAAATATGGCCATGGAAGCTTGAGCAAATATTAATTTAATTCATGGGTTTCTTGAATTTTTATTGTGATTTTGCGAGTAAACCTTTAGTTTGCCAATTTACACAGTCCTTATAATAGCATCATGGAAGCTTGAGCAAACTAAGAAGTTTGAAAAACTAATAATAGATGAATAAAGGATTACCAGCTAATTCTCTTGAACTAATTATTGAACAAATTTTCAAACTTAGATCGGAAAAAGCTAAACTTTTTGGCTACAATAATTATGCAGAGGTTTATATTTAATATGATTGCTATGTGAACGAAAAAAAAAATATGTCTTGCTAATGTGAAAGTTTGGTACAATTCTTTATTGGATTTACTGTTGTACCAAACAAGAGAAATGATTCTCCGTTTCAATTCTCTTTTGAAGTCTCTGTGTTACCAAACAGAAGAGTCAATTCTCATTCTCCAGACCAATTCTCTTTCTCTGCAATTCCATTCTCTGTAATTATTTCTCGCAATTTCATTCTCTGTACCAAACACACCCTAAGGGCATGAGATAAGAAGCATTAAATGAAGTCAACATTTCCTTAATGCATGTCAATGAAATCTATTTTTTACATGTTATAAATACATTTTCAAATAAACATGGTAAATTTAGTTTATTAATCATTTCCTATCTCATGCGAGTTAGAAAAACCTTTAAAAAATTGTCAAATAAAGAGTGATGGATAAGATTGGAGATGTGTTGGTATTCATATTCACATAATTATTCATTTATTTCATAGCATATACTTTAACACGAATCTAACACGTAATTAAGTTAATTAATTACTACGGAGTAATAAATATTGATACCCAAACTTTCTGTACATTTATTATGAAAAGTGATACCTAAAATTAGGACGATAGACACTTGATTTTGGGATCAATTTTTTTAGATCAATTTTGGGATCAATTTTTTTAAGACGCCTAATTTACACAGTTTTACTCACTATTTAGAATTCATGAAAACGGATTGGGATCAATTATATACGGAGTATGAGGGTGTTGGGATTGCGTTTTGAAGTAGATTATTTGCTTATTGCGTTTTGAAAACGCAAATAATCTAAAATGAGTGTTTGTCAAAAAGTTTGAAATAATCAATTATTTGCGTTTTGGGGGCTTCAAAATGGAGTTTTAAAAAGTAGGTTGGGAGGTGTTTATTGCGTTTTGAAAACGGCTTATTTGTATTTTATATATTAACTAAGCAAATAATCAAGTTTGCCAAACACTAAAAAAACTTATTATCTGATTATTGTGATTTCAAACAGAATAATAAAATCCAAACTCTATTTTTTTTAGAATCACGTTTTGTAGCCGCTGATTATTTGATTAATCATTTTGAAAACGCATAATATATTTTCAATAACCAATCCCAAACACCCCCTATATTAATATCACATTTCACAAATTTGATATGACATTATAAATAGTGGCAGATATATTCTGTTGTCTTTTATTGACCTTTATATACCATCTTTTTTGTTGACTTTTTTTTAGTTCTACAATATTATCATCTAAATGTTGTAGAGAATGCACCTTGTGGAGATGTGCATTTTGCCACTAAATAATTAACATTTGAATCTTCGATATTTTTTATTCGATAATATTATCAGTAAATAGTATATTTGATATCATATGAAAATTTCATGCAGCATCGTACGGGGTAAAACCTACTACTTATATTACAAAAGAAAAAAAAATTGCACCTCAATCAAAACCAAAAAAAATTGTTAGAATAATTGGGGGTTTACTATGGTACATTTGGAAGGCTAGAAATAATTTGATCTTCAAAGACAGAAAATCAGATTGGTTCACGGATTGGTTCAAGTAAAATATGTTTCTATTAAAATCTTATATACCTATCATTTTGACATACATAGAATGGAAACTCGTAAACCCATATACCTATTTAAATGTCGGGTCCAAACCCCAAAAAACCGGAACTGAACCGGTAAACCCGGAACCTGATTTTGGCATAAAATGGAACTAAAAAACAGACTAAATAACCGTTTCCGGGTCAATATTTGTCCTAAAAGTAACTAAATTTCCTACTATTCTATAACTACAAAGTCATACCCTTCAAAAGATGAGTATATAAGAGGTAAGATGTAGAAACAATCATACATGTACCCAAATGTACAACAACGATACTCAATCTCTTCAAAAGATGAGTATATAAGAGGTAAGCTGTAGATACAGTCATACCTCTACCTAAAAGTAAAGAGATTATTTACATGTCTAAGATAATTTATGTATTATAAAACACCATTAATGTGACAAATTACAAATTTTAAATTACTATTGGAGTGACTACAAACCATATTGACTATACATCAAATGCTATATATAGTTGCTTATCATTACAAACTTTTAATAGAAGACCTTTTTTCATTATACAGCGGTTATAAATAATAAAAAGTGTAAGATGAAATCATATGCAAGTCCCCAAGTTATCTCAAAATATAACACAACTGTATGTACATCACATATCAAATAAATAGGGTTAAAACAACTTTAGAGTTACAAAAAACAGAATATAAATATAAATTCGTTACTTAACGAGACGAGAAGACACATCTTTATGAAGCATTTCACTTTTTGTTAATTGTCTTGTACATGTTATCAATTATATTCTGCAAAAAAATTAATTAAATAATAAATTATAAACAAAATAAATTATGAAAAATTTTAGTGTAAAAACCTGGTAGTATTTGAGCATTTGGGGCCTTTTCTTCTTAAATGTTGGAGTTAAAAGGTCACGTTCCATGTCAAAAGGTACAGGGTCAAGGTGAACAGCTTTCACAAATTCAAACCCTTTTAACTGCAAAACAAAATTATATTTTAAAAATTATTCAAACACTAAAAATTAAATAATTAAAATTAAAATTAAAAATTAACCTTTTTCTCTTTTCCGATTCTAGTGAGCTCTCCCAATATGTATTCCTTAACCTTGGAATTTTCACACAAGGATTCAAAATCCCCAGATATATTATTTTCTTCAGCATAACGTTCAACCGCTTGCTTATTTGGGTTCACAACACCAACAAGACATGACTCAAAGCTGTTGCCATATATCCATACCTGCTCGACCCGACCCAATTAAAAAAAGCCCGTTTCCACCCATATTATTATAATCAAAATTAAAATACATACCGAATCGATATCGTTAACAAGTCCATAAACATTTTCCAAATTTTCAACCGCCACATATTCTCCTTGCGACAGCTTGAATATGTTTTTCTTACGGTCAATAATCTTCATGCTTCCATCTGGCTGCCACTCACCAATATCGCCTACAACATACATAACATTAAATATTAAATTAAATACAATTATATATACTAAAAACAATATTAATTACTAATTAATAAAGAAAATATCTAAAAAAACAAACATACCTGTATGGAACCAGCCATCAACTAACACTTCTTTTGTGAGGTCTTCACGTTTGTAATATCCTGAAAATAAAACATCACCTCGAATACATATTTCTCCTTGTGGTTTGTTGGTTGAAAGTGCATCATAATTCATTTCGGGCACAGATTCCAAACGGGCATCTAGATTCGGTACTGGTGGGCCCACTGTACCCAACATATCCATTTCGTTGGGTAATGAAACGAATGATCCCGCACACGTTTCCGTTAGCCCTACATTGCAGTAAACATAAATCAAATTATTAGGTATTAGTAGCTCGTTTTGGCCCATTACCCGACCCGGCCCGTTTTGGCACATAGAGATAAACATACCATATCCTTGAAGGACGTGAGAACACGCTACTACTTTTAGGTAAGCTTCTACATGTGGAGCTAATGGAGCAGCTCCAGAGAGAATAATACGTACGTTCCCTCCTAATCCCTGCTTAACCTGCACAAATTAAATATAATAATTTAAGTCCTTACATAATTAAAACACAAAAAAAAAAAAAAATAATAATAATAAATACGTCACCTTACTAAACACAATTTTGTCACTTAGTGGAGACGCCTCTGAATGTGTTATCCCTCCCTTCATATTATGTAACTTGCTGCACAAGTTTAACATAAGAATTTTGCAAGAGAAAATGATAATTAAGCTTAATTTAGAGTATATAGAAAAACTTATTACTTACTATGCATAAGCTAGATTAAATAAGCTACGTGTGATAAAACCACCAGCAGAAATTTTTTGTTGCAAACCTATTAAAAAGGGAAGGAGTCACTAATAATTAATTAATAATTACAGAAAAAAAAGTTTTTAATTAATAGCAATATACCTGAATAAATTCTATCCAAGACTCGCGGAACAGCACAGAAAATAGTAGGTTTTAATTCCCCTATATCTTCAAGTAACAATTTAACATCCTGTATATATACATAATCATCCAAAATTAATTAATTCATAACTAATAAAGAATGGTAAGATTAGATTTATTAGTAAGCTTAATTACCCCACGCCAAAATCCAATAGATGCCCCATGATTAATAAAACATTCTTCAATCAACCGATCAAATATATGTGCCAGAGGTAGAAACGAGAGATACACATCATTTTCATTCAACTGAAATTCAAAAGACCGAAATAAGTAATTTATTATTTTCATATAAACATCAAGAATAAGTCAACAATTTCCATTGACTAAAAGACTTACTGATTCATTTGCACTATCTAACAAACGATTAACACCCGCTATAAGTGTTATCATGGTGTTATTGGAAATTAAAACACCTTTAGGATCACCAGTTGTTCCACTTGTGTACATTATTGTACAAATGTCACTTTTTTTCTTAACTGGTAAGTCCACGTTTTTATCATCACCCTGCAAGTAGATAAAAAATTAATAAAAATAAATAAAAATAAAAATAAGTAATAAGAGTTGTGAGAGTGTACCAATGACAAGAACTCGTCCCATGAATGTATCACTGTATCAAAATTTTCAGCTTCTTCTTTTTGTTCAGGAGTAACTTTTCCAAAGCTCACAATTGCTACAAACAAGTATACAAATTAGAATGTGTGTATAGATACATATATGTAATATGTGAGTGTGAGTGTATATATACATGATGTGTAACTTACTTTTCAGAAATTCTCCAGCTTTGGGAAATGTTTTTAACAACTGAAACCAATAGTAATAATATATATTAATTCAACAGAAAAAAAAGTAATAAATAATTTTTTCCCATTAATAATTACCTCGGGGATCTTTTTCTCTTCGACAAAAGCGATTTGAACCTCAGCATGGCAAATAATGAATTCTATTGCACCAGCACCTATATGTAAAAAATATGGTAAAAACATATAAAATTACACATATTTAAGAAAAAAAAATGAGGAATAATATATATTTTGGGTACTTACCTAAAGTATCGTATAAAGGTACACAGTACAAACCATGAGCATTACATGCCTGCAATATGTCGTGTGAATTAATAAAATAATTGGCATGTAAAAAACAGAATGTCCAACTAATAAAAGAAATATGAGAATAACAATAATTATACAAATACTAATACAAAATAACAGTAAATTTTAAAATGTTACAGTATTAGTACCTCCATGCTCATAACCCATTCTGCACAATTGGCCCCATAGATCCCACACTTGCCTCCCTACACAATCAAATAATTTTTTTAAGCACAAATTTATTATGAAAAATGAAAAAGTACAAATTGTTGTGGTTTGAAATGATAACATAAAAATATATAAAAAATAAAGATAATAAATAATAAATCAGAAGGTGACTCACTGGCTCGACACCACAAGCACGGATAGAATTTCCAACCCGTACCACTTTGTCATATACTTGTTTGTAAGTCAACCATACATACGGTCCATGCTGTAAAGTCAACAAAGTACAAATATATAGTTAGAATAAAATCAAAGTAAAAAGGAGGGATTTTTACTTTTTAATAAGTTAATGTATACCTTTCCATTCACTAATTCACGGGTACCAAGCATTCGATTATTGGCGTATTTCTCCACTGACAGGCTGTAACATAATAGATAAATTATTTTTAAAAGATATAAAGACATACCAACAGCAAACACTAAATGTGTTAATTAAGATAGTCATTGCAAAGTAACATATTTTAGGTAATCTTAAAGCACAACCAAAACTATCCTTATCATCACCGTTTTTGCTTTCAAGATATATTCGATTTTATCGTTTGTTCCTAGGTTTTAAATTGTTTTCGAGTATTTGCCAATATAGCCCCTTTCTATTCCCAAAGCATCACCAATCAAACAATTGAGATTATTAATCCAGATCAAGAGCAATATCATGGATGTGTGTATGTAACAATCAACAACATTATAATCATCTTAATGAACTTTCCAAACTTAATAATTAATCAAAAATAAATGGAATTTGTGAATTTTGTTTTTAGACTTATAACAAGGTTTAACATAGAGATTAGTGTTATTCGAAATCAAAGAATTACTTTAATGACCCAACTATACATCATCCAAAAACATAGGAGCCACTGATCACCTAACCAGAAGTCAAGTAAAACAAAACAAAGTCAAACGCGATTCAAACTATTCCATATTTCAATGCGATGATAGCAGACAATGTTTAAAGTTAACAATTAGATGAAGACGTCAACTCATAACACCAATCACAGCTTAATTACACAAAATCAAAAAGAATTAGAATCGGAACAGAAGCAAATCTGCTCCAATTTCAAGCTAAGTAAACTCCGAATCACAATAATCGAACAGAATTAGTTTTCACAGATAGAGAGTTTAAAAAAGCAAAAAACAAGTCACGGATCTAAACAAACACTCACCGGAAAACATCCCAGCATGAATCTAAACCATCAATTGGAGCTGGAAAACCGTCTTTTGCAAACACGCTACGGTAAACAGGTCCTATAGATGGCCTTCCATCTTTCGCCTCTATCGCCGGCTCGACCTCTACTATAAACTTCTTCGACGTCATTCTCCGATCTCACTCTGTAAAACTGTATCTGTATCTATCTATACAATATAACCGTGTATTTTGGTGTGCTTATAAATATCTCCGAGCTGTTATATGCAGAGAGAGAGAGAGAAGTGGTGCTGTTTATTGTAATTTCCCGGCGGCTGCGGCGGAGAAATATAGGACCAGCGATGCAGTGGGTGGCGACTGGTGGCGGAGGAAGGGAGACAGATTCCGATGTATAGACTATTGTGCTGGCCAAACCTTTGACTTGAGGGAGAACTAATAAGGCTCTGTATTTTATCTTTAAAATATTTTATTAAATTTAAATTTTATAATAAAAAGATGGAGCCAAGATAATGAGAATTATCCGTGTAATAAAATATTATACATTTATCAATGTGACATCCTATTTTACATTAAAAAAAAATTAATATAATGATCATATCCTTGTAATTGTATTTAAAAAACTAAATAACCGTATCAAAATAAGTGAATCACTTTCCTTTTAGGGATATATCAAAATAATTCAATCATTTTAATATTTTACTTTATTTAGTAAGTTTTTATATTTAAAATTACTTATTTATCCTTATTTATCCTTCTTTAAACATCATTAAAGGTGTGGGGTTTATTCATTTTTATCATTTTCCTATATTTGACTTCTTCATCATTTAGAAAAAATAACAAAATAGTAAAAGATGTGGGGACAATCCATTCTAATTACTCCATTTAATTTCACTAATCTCTTATTATTTTATTTTGCTTCAAAAAACGTAAATATTAAAAGTGATTCACTTATTTTAGTTATTTTGATACGGAAGAAGTATTTGTTTAAGAATGATCTACGCTGGTATATAAAGCGCTACTTTTCCATTTTTTGTTTTTAACACACAAAAGAATATAGTTCCTCTGTTTCATTATTATAAGTGATACTTCATCCATCCCACAAAAAACTTCTTATTTCACTCTAAATTTTTGTCCCATAAAAAACTTCTTATTTCAAAAAATACTATTATTGCTAAGGATCCAACCACTAACTATCCATTAACTATCATTATCTCTCCAAATCAATCTTATATTTTAATCAAAATTATTACCAATAACCACACCACTAACTATCACATTAAAATTTGTGTCAAAGTGAAATGGGAAGTTTTTTGTGGGACGAATGGAGTATATTTTTGGACTTACATATTTTAAAGAAAATACTGTAAACAAGCTTAATATAAGAGAATTGATATTGCTACTATAATTTTTAATTGTTATACCACATAATACAGATTTTACAGTTAATTGTACAAATATATTAAGCATTGGATGTGTTACATACATTAAAAATTGTGGTAAGAAAATCAACCCGTTTAATATAAATTAAAGGGAAAATTTATTAGTTGTGGTCTCATCCCTTTTACTTAAAGGGTGTTTGGAAGAATTTATTTATGATGCTAATCAACTTTTAAGTTTACTAGGCTAATACCCGCGCGATGCGGCGGCTGCAAAGTATATATTTATGGCGATTAAAAGTCCATTGGTTACATATTTTTATAACGAATATAATACATAAGAATGAAAAGTGTGGATAAAATAGAGGAAAAAGGCAATAATTAGCATTGGCGTTGAAATGTTGTTCGATTACATGTTTTGATATATAGTAGGGTACCCGCGCAATGAGGCGGCGGGTACCCTGATACATCTTTTCCGCGACGATGTTGATGTTGTTCGTTTACATGTTATTTTATAACGATTATTATACAAATGACTGATAGTTGGGAATGAAATATGGATAAAGACTATTATACAAATGACGATTATTATACAAATGACTTGGTCTCCCACAACTTACCTACTCTGATATAGTAAACACCGTCTTCCTTTAATATTTTTTGGAATCTACTCATCAATTTAACGTAAATAGAAGCTTGAATCTTGTCTCCCTACAAAAAATGGATAATACATATGATTTTAATTAATAGTTAATTTAGTAAAAATAATATCTATACCTAATGATCATTTATCGAATATGATTAAGTGTAATTAGGGCTGTCAAATCGTGCTATCGTTTCGTGTTTCTGGATAACACGACACGACACGACACGAAAACGTTCAACACGAAAACGACACGACACGAAGTCGTGTTTTATTTCGCTAACACGAACACGACACGATTAAAAAAACGATAACACGACAACACAAAATAAATAACAAATTTCTTACTTATTACATGCTAAAAACACGATAAACACGAAAACACGACAAAATCATAACTATCGTGTCAATTTCGTGTTAATCTCTGAACACGAACACGACACGACACGACTTCGTGTTTGTTTTACACAACACGAACACGACACGAACACGAATTCAAATTTCAGTTTCGTCCCAATTTCGTTTCGTTTCGTGTATTTTTGTCGTGTCGTGTCAGGTTTTGACAGCCCTAAGTGTAATACCTCCTCGTCAATTAACAGCATCTCAAGTGATATTATCTCATTTTTATAGTTGAAGTTCGTGTGGGGCCACATTCGTAGAACCCCGACCTTGAGGTGAATTTTGTCCTTGAAAACATGAATGTTTCTTATAAAGGGCAATCCGATTGTTGACATGTTAAGAAATCCTTGCATAAAATGATTATGAAAGTCATACACAATAGGAATAAAATTTGTATCAAAAGTTTAAGAAATGAACCGAGGATTGGATTAAAAACTAACCTTGTTGGTGAATCGAGTGATGGTAAGGTGGTATTTGTTTCATATCGTGAATGCAAAGGTTAAATGGTTGAGTCGTCAATTTATATACATAAAAAACGTGTATATATATATATATATATTAACTGTAATAAAACGTAATAAACACATTTAATAAAAAATAAATTTAAGAAACGTTTTTTAATACTCTTGATACAATTAAAACGTTTAAAGTACAACTATTGTAAGTTAAATCATTAAATGATCTTACTATAAAAACGAGTCAACCACAATAAAACCGTCATTTAATGAGTAGCGAAAATAAATGTCAGTCAAACCATTAAATGACAAATTAACAATCTAGAAACGTTTATATTAATTCATATTAATTGTCATATTAACACTCCTTTAATTGTTTCCTAAAACGTATAACTCTTATGGATTTACACCTCTAGATATTAATAGTAATTGTAATAAAACGTAATTAACACATTAAATGACAAATAAAAAAAAGTAAGTATCCGAGCAACAAAAATAATTATAATTCAAACCATAGAATGACAAATTAACACTCTAAAAATATATATATTAATTCATACTCATTGTCATATTAATACACATTTAATTGTGGACTAAAAACGTATAAATCTGACGGAATGTAAGTATCTCTTCATATTACTTTTAATTGACGTCATATTAACATGAAAAACGTATATATTAAAAACGTATATATTAACAGTAATAAAACATAATTAACACATTAAATGACAAATCAATTTAAGAAACGTTTTTAAAACTTTTAATACAATAAAAACGGTTAAAGTACAACTATTGTAAGTCAAACCATTAAATGGTTCTACAATAAAAACGAGTCAACCAATTAAATATAGACAGTTTTTAACGTAATTAAAAGATTAAAAGAGGGAGGATTTTCAAATTTGATTCGGGTTTTTAGGAGCTTAATAAAAACGCATTTATTTGAGCACCCAAAATTATTGTAAGTTAAACCATTAAATGACAAATTAACACTCTAAAAATGTATATATTAATTCATATTAATTGTCATATTAACACTCTTTGAATTGTGGACTAAAAACGTATAACTCATACGGATTTACATCTCTACATATTATTATTAATTGTAATAAAACGTAATTAACACATTAAATGAAAATTAATAAAAACATAATTATTTGAGCAGGAAAACTAATTTTTAGTCAAACCATTAAATGACAAATTAACACTCTAAAAACGTATATATTAATTAATATTCGTTGTCATATTAACACTCATTTAATTGTGGACTAAAAACGTATAAATCTGACGGAATGTAAGCATCTCTTCATATTAATATTAATCGTCATATTAACACTCCTTTAATTATAGACTGAAAGCAGTAATTGACTGTTTTTCTGAAATCTTATATAAATTAGGGATGGAATAAAAACATTAATTTTTGACGTCATATTAATTTGACAAATAATATGAAGGGATACTCCTTTACAACTCACAATTACAAATTAACTGAAATATATTTAATTGGCGTTTTGAAAATCCACGCCAAAAAAACCAAGTAATTTAAAACGCATGTTCAAATTTAATATATTTCTCTATTTACATTAAGTGATTATGGTTTCTATAAATAAAAGTTAAAAAACGTAAAATTTTAATGACTATATTGAAATTCGTCCCCACATGAAAGCATAGTGTGTAAGTGTTACGAATTTGTAACCAAAGCTGTGACTTTGACCAGTGGTAAGAGCTTCACCTATGAAGCACTCCCACTCAGGTTCGAGCCTCGTCCAAAGCATTTTTTTTAATTATTTATGATGGGCCGGTTTAAATATACTTGGGAAACACCTTAGGTATAAAGTGTTACGAAGTTGTAACCAAAGCTATGACTTTGGCTAGTGGTAAGAGCTCCACCTATGGAGCACTCCCACCCGGGTTCGAGCCTCATCCAAAGCGGTTTTTTAATTATTTTTTAGGCAAATTGAACATTGCTAAATATGGCAGGTTTGAATTCTGACCTTCCTTATTTAGAAATGTCTAATTTGCATTATAAATTAGTATAGATTTAAGTTTAATAAGTTATTCTAAGTATTTTGGAGAGCTTATGGGCTTGTGATTATAAGATTATTTAAGGGCATTTAAATAAGCTCTTTTAATGTGGATAATAAACTTATGTAAGGGCTTTTAGGTTGGGCGTGAGGGGTGTGTCCCCCTCCCTTGGTCGCCCTCCGTCCCACATCCGTGATGCATCCATCCTTTTACGCAGCTCCTCCCGTGACGTGTCCTACAAATGATTTGGTCGTTGTGGCGACCGTTTTAGGTCGACTCTTTTCAAAGTGGAATGATTGAATTTAAAGTGGAAGGAATTTTGTCGTCTGTTAAGTGAGATGTTTTTTGTCGAGCTGATGTGGCGCCGATGTGGCAGCGGGTGACCAAATTAGTCTTACATCCCTACCCTTTCATTTCACAACCAAACTAAACATTTGAGCTTATTAGCTTATAATAAATTTCATTTTTATTCATTTTCACTAGGGCTGTCAAATCGTGTTTTCGTTTCGTGTTTCTGGATAACACGACACGACACGACACGAAAACGTTTAACACGAAAATGACACGACACGAAGTCGTGTTTTATTTTGCTAACACGAACACGACCCGATTAAAAAACGATAACACGATAAACACGACAGCACAAAATAAATAACAAATTTCTTACTTATTACATGCTAAAAACACGATAAACACGACAAAATCAAAACTATCGTGTCAATTTTAGGGGTGGCAATTGGGTTGGGTTTGGGTTAGCGGGTTGGTGGGTTGGCGGGTTGGCGGGTTAGAATCACTAAACCCAAACCCGACATGTTAGAATTTTGGGTCAGAAAACACAACCTAACCCGGACTCATTTAAATCAAGGTAACCCAGACCCAACCTGTCTAACCCATAACTTAACAGGTTGGAGGGTCAAGTGGGTTAGGAACAAAAAAAATGAGAAATTGTACTAAAATTGAGCCTGTAAAATAAGAAATTCTTCTCATCCCAAATTTATAAGTTTTAGTTGGGAAAATATGACAGAACTTAATTGCGTGATATTTTTAGGAGAAATTCAAATTTGAAAGCTCACAAAAATGGAAATACTTTAGGTAAAATAACTAAGTTAAAGGGTGTCTAATATTATTTATGGTATTTACTATGTACATATTTTTTTGAAAAATCTTCAAAAATTCAACGGGTTGGCGGGTCGACCCGGGTTCACACAAGACAACCCGAACCCAACCTGATTTATAAACAGGTTGGACGGGTCGACCTGTTTTTGACCTGAACCCATTTACGGTCAACCCAAACCCGACCTTTTCCGTGTTGGGTTCGTGTCGGGTCGCGGGTCGTGTCAGGAATTGCCACCCCTAGTCAATTTCGTGTTAATCTCTGAACACGAACACGACACGACACGACTTCGTGTTTGTTTTACACAACATGAACACGACACGAACACGAATTCTAATTTCAATTTCGTCCTAATTTCGTTTCGTTTCGTGTATTTTTGTCGTGTCGTGTCAGGTTTTGACAGCCCTAATTTTCACAATATCTTTATACTTCCTCCGTTTCAAAATAAATCATACAAATTAGCTTTCACGTTTTTTGAGACAAAAAGTTGTAATGAAGGTTAAATTAGATTTAATTTGATAGTTAGTGAGTGAGTGAGGGGTCCCACATATTATGATTAAAGTGAGTTTAATGATATTTAAAAGTAAAAGTAAAGGTAAATGAATAATTTCACTTTATTAAAGGAGATAGTTAGTGGGTATGAGTTTCACTATATTTTACCAAATAAGGAAAGTTTCAAAGTGTGCCACTTATTTTGAAACATTCCAAAATGAAAAGTTTATCACTTATGTTGAAACAGAGGAAGTATAAGTCATTTCAAACACTCTAATTATGATATATCCGTTTTTTTTTTTGCACAAAACTACTCCCTCCGTCCCTTAATAAAGTTCACATTTCTATCAAAATATTGTCCAAAATAAAGTTATCATTTCTTAAATTAGAAGGACTCACTCAATAAAATAATATTATAACCATTTACCTCACCACTAACTATCTTTAAAAAATAATTTATCTCTCCAAAATAACATTATATTTTAATCAAATTTATTATCAAGACCCCACCACTAACTAACTCCTAAAAATTTATGTCCAGTTGAAATAAGAATTTTATTAAGGTACGGAGAGAGTATTTACTAAAATAATATATTTACATGATACATAAATAAAGCATTTGAGTCACTTTCTATTGATTTAAACAAATTTTAGCCTAGCTTGAGTGCAATTGTACAAAACTATTTACTAAAATAATATATTTTCTTTAATTTAATGACGTTTTAGAAAGATAAAAAATCACATGTTAGAAGATAAAACATGACGTTCCCTCAGTTGGGAAATATGCATACCAACTATTGTGTCATAACAATACCTCAATCGTCTTCAACTTCCCCATAGATCTAACCTAACACCACCGTTCATGACGCTACACTCGCTTCTCATAGTTTTGCGGCGGTGTATTAAAAAATGATTATTTATAAATTTTTATGAAGTTTTATAAAAAGAGTGTATTTGCTCTATGTTGTAAAACAAATTATTAATGTTTGTAACTTCCATTATATTTTATTGTTTCTACGTGGTACATACTACTATAACCATTTGATTATATATAAAATGCTAATTAAAACTTTAAAGAGAACTGGTATTACTACTTATTATTTGTTTCTATAATATGACTAAAGAAAATTAGTGGATTAAACATGTGAAATTTAGAAGTGTATAGAAATATGAATGGGAAGAAAAAGTAGAAGAAATACAAATTTTTAAATAAACTTTAAATTGGTTGTTAACATTTATAACTATCGTGCTCATTAAATGTCTTTAAATAAAAAAATATTAAAATATGAATACTGACAAATAACACATTCTATGTAGGTTTACGAAACATAACAATAACAATTAGGTTATTACTAAAATTTAAAATATTTTTAACGTTATCTTATAAATTCATGGAAGAATTATAGGGAGAAAAAAAATTTATATATGATCGGATGAGAAGGAAATCTTGTTTTGAGTTTGGATTACAAACACAAAAAACAAACAAACAAAACCGAATTAACTTGAAAAGATTAAACAAAAGTCATACTTTATGGAGTTGTGACATATTGAAAGGGGCATCACGCGTATTCCATTGATTGTGAGTTTTTTTATAAAGTAAATGGTTTAGAATATGGATAAGATTAGTTTGGGTTAGGGTTAAGTTATGGTGTCACCATGGGCCATGTGTACGCAATCCCACTTGTGTGGTTACATAACAATATGACATCTTCGGTTCAATTCATGCAAATTGGTTGGCCCACGGAGGATGAACCTAATAAATTCCTTTTTTGTACTTGGCGAAAAATAAGTTTTATAGTAGTTATAAAAAGTTTTAAAATAGGGAGCTGTGGGTGTGTTGAGCAGTATTTTGAATATATGGTTGAATCGAACTGTTGAATCAGGATATGATATGATTATATTGTTTAGCGGATACAAATTTTCATCTAAACAAAATACACAGGTTTTAGGACAGCTAATTTGTTCCAGAGCCGTCCATGAGCATGGGCAACAAGGGCGGCCACCTAGGCCCTACGAAATTTAAGGGCTCATTTTTAAAAAAATCAGCCTGTGTATATATACGTGCAAACTCATCTAAATCAAGATAAGTCTAACGGAATATTGAAAATAGACGGATTATAGGGTCCAATCCGAACATTTAACTTGAGGATTGTGGCGGCATTTTTAATTTGGCGGAAATTTTTTAGTTATTTGGAAAAAAAGTTACTTAGGGGGGCCCATTTTTAAGATTTTACCCAGGGCTCAAAAATTAATTAGACCGACCCTGATTGGTTCTGAAGACACTAGTTTATTGATTATCGTGATGTTGAAGCACATAAGTCAGGAAATAAAGAATAATTATTAACAAAGAGCCGATTTGAGACTACCCGTAATGGGTGACCAATACTATATTGGTCACCTCTGCCACCTCTGCGCCACATTAGCTTTCTCTCCTGATCAAACACATGACCAGACAGTGACCCAACGCCCGTAATGGGTGACCGATAACTTTTTTTTTTCTTTCTAAATTTCATTAATAATTAAAAAACATTACATTTATAAAAAAACATTACATTAATAAAAAAATTAGTGTTTATTATGTCGATTCCAAATGTGCTCCACCAAATCAGATCTAAGATTTAGGTGAGTTTCTTGATTATGGATATCTCTGATAACTTGTAATACTTCTTCATGTGATCGTACGGGGTCACCTTCACAATGTCGCTCTTCCGGATGAAAGTCGGGAGATATCGCTCTGCCTTTGTCTTTGATAATCATATTATGTAATATGATACACGTGTACATCATATCCCTTATTTTGTTAACATTGGGGACCTTGCAGGCGTTCTTATTATAGCCCATTTTTTCTTTAGAACGCCAAATGCTCGTTCTACGTCTTTCCTTGCAGCTTTGTGTGCTTTCTTGTAGGTTACCCGCTTAAGATCATTCGAATTTGGGTGTGAAATAGACTTAACAAGAACAGACTAATCCGGATATATCCCGTCAGTCAGTGCTTCCTAGCATACCGGGAAACCCATGTTTCTCCTCATGAAAAGCGTATAGCTTTGCCACATCAGTATGAGTAGGCTTTCGCAAATACTCTTCTCCATACAAGTGCATAACCCCTTTACAGAATTCTGCGAGACTATCATGACTAGTTTTCTCACCAATTTGTAAGTATTCGTCTAGAGCATCTGGTACGGTGTCGTATGCTAACTGACGAATTGCAGAAGCACACCTCATTAGCGGAGAAGTACTTGGGTTCCCAAGTGCATCATAACGTTGCGCAAATAATGGGACGATAAGTGAGATCGCGAACAATGCGTGTGAAAAGATCACGGCTCATCCTGAAACATTTACGAAAATCTTTCTCGTTGTACATCGGATTTTCAGCGAAGTAAGCTGCCACGAGACGGTCATGAGCACCGTCGCGGTCCCTATTCACATATCTTCTAGGGTTTCTAGGGATACTAGAACTGGAACCTGCAAGAAACGCCGCCGCGTTTGTAAAAAACCAAGATGTATAATCTTGTCCTTCTCCTCGTCGCCAAAAATGAAATTAGCGACATTCATTTCATCGTCCGAACTCATTTTTAAAATAGTGTGTGTGATGTGAGTAAGTATGAGGAAAAGAAATGAGAAGTGTGAAATTTTTTATAAAAAGATTGGGTATTTATAAGGTAAAAAAGGGGTAAAAATTAAGTTTGAAAGGGGTGTTGGTGGTGGAAATATAGCCGTTTGGGGGTGTTTCGGAACGTTGAACGGTCGGATTTATCGGTCGACTACTCGATCGTTAGGCTTGGTCGACGCGTCGTGGGCCTCGGCGTGTAACGGTGGGGACGCGTCGGGGGTTGCATGGGTGGCGGTCGCGACCGGCTGTTGGGTCGCCCAATACGCACAGTCTGATGTTTGCTTCCGAATTGTGATGAAAAACCGGATTGAAGTTTACCGGGTCGGTTTGGATCTGAATTCGCTGGATTGGAATTGGTTCGAGCATCTGTAGGGGAAACTGGTTTCAATAAGATTTGATATGATTTTCAAAGTTTTTGGATAAAAATATATACAATTCTAATCTAAATCTCGTTTTCAGTCTGATTTCGATCCGATCCAATCCGGTTTCTACCGGTTTCAAAGCTTTCAATCCGAATTCGTTTCCATTCTGATCCAATTTTAACACACTCCGTTTTTTACTAATTTTGACCGAATCCAAACAATTTTTGGTTTCATCACCACTACCTAAAATGACAAATTTGTAAAGAGGCCAATTCACAATTCGAGTTTACATAAGTCAAATTTGTAAAACGGGATTTACAAGTCAAATTTAAAAGTTTACATAATAATTTAATAATAATAACAACTTACGTGCAGGAGAAAAACACAGACCGTGAATGTAACTAAACGTTGTACAACTAGAGTATATACTAATATAAATAATCGTTTTGATGTCATTTGAAAATTCCCGCAGCATCATGCAGTGTACTCTCTACTAGTGCACTCTATACTAGTTTATATTTAAAGGGCTAGCTAATGCTCATAATAATTGTATTTTTTTTATAAACGCAATTCCTTTATTCATTTACACGTTTATCGCAATTATATTCATTCTTCGTTTCCTATATCAAACACCTAAATATAAACGTTAGAGAAGTAATGATTGGATTTAGTATGCATAAATATGAAATTCCTATAAGCAAAAAAAAAAAACCTTGTGACTACGAATGTTCACTTACACTGATTATGGCTTTCTATAAAACGAGTGATTACTATGTAATTAGTCGGCTCACAAAACAAATCGAATTCATGATTAAAAAAACAAGCTTTAGAGAACATTCTTTTGTCTATTCTCGGTGACTACATTATTCAGTTTACTCAAATTTTAACAATGAGGTTTATAAGACATCGAGATGTTGGTAACGTAAGTGATTTGAGAACATTGTTAGGGATTTATTTGTTTTTATTTCCATTTTTTATTTATAAAACGGATTCGTGACCCACATTCGTTTGTCTTGTTTTATCTAGATTGGTCCACTCATTTAAAGGCCCATAAAGACGAATCCCAGTTACATCATACCCTCACTGCATAAAACCATAAGCTGGAACCTGCAATCGTCGCGGTCCCTATTCACATATCTTCTAGGGTTTCTAGGGATACTAGAACTGGAACCTGCAAGAAACGCCGCCGCGTTTGTAAAAAACCAAGATGTATAATCTTGTCCTTCTCCTCGTCGCCAAAAATGAAATTAGCGACATTCATTTCATCGTCCGAACTCATTTTTAAGATAGTGTGTGTGATGTGAGTAAGTATGAGGAAAAGAAATGAGAAGTGTAAAATTTTTTATAAAAAGATTGGGTATTTATAAGGTAAAAAAGGGGTAAAAATTAAGTTTGAAAGGGGTGTTGGTGGTGGAAATATAGCCGTTTGGGGGTGTTTCGGAACGTTGAACGGTCGGATTTATCGGTCGACTACTCGATCGTTAGGCTTGGTCGACGCGTCGTGGGCCTCGGCGTGTAACGGTGGGGACGCGTCGGGGGTTGCATGGGTGGCGGTCGCGACCGGCTGTTGGGTCGCCCAATACGCACAGTCTGATGTTTGCTTCCGAATTGTGATGAAAAACCGGATTGAAGTTTACCGGGTCGGTTTGGATCTGAATTCGCTGGATTGGAATTGGTTCGAGCATCTGTAGGGGAAACTGGTTTCAATAAGATTTGATATGATTTTCAAAGTTTTTGGATAAAAATATATACAATTCTAATCTAAATCTCGTTTTCAGTCTGATTTCGATCCGATCCAATCCGGTTTCTACCGGTTTCAAAGCTTTCAATCCGAATTCGTTTCCATTCTGATCCAATTTTAACACACTCCGTTTTTTACTAATTTTGACCGAATCCAAACAATTTTTGCTTTCATCACCACTACCTAAAATGACAAATTTGTAAAGAGGCCAATTCACAATTCGAGTTTACATAAGTCAAATTTGTAAAACGGGATTTACAAGTCAAATTTAAAAGTTTACATAATAATTTAATAATAATAACAACTTACGTGCAGGAGAAAAACACAGACCGTGAATGTAACTAAACGTTGTACAACTAGAGTATATACTAATATAAATAATCGTTTTGATGTCATTTGAAAATTCCCGCAGCATCATGCAGTGTACTCTCTACTAGTGCACTCTCTACTAGTTTATATTTAAAGGGCTAGCTAATGCTCATAATAATTGTATTTTTTTTATAAACGCAATTCCTTTATTCATTTACACGTTTATCGCAATTATATTCATTCTTCGTTTCCTATATCAAACACCTAAATATAAACGTTAGAGAAGTAATGATTGGATTTAGTATGCATAAATATGAAATTCCTATAAGCAAAAAAAAAAACCTTGTGACTACGAATGTTCACTTACACTGACTATGGCTTTCTATAAAACGAGTGATTACTATGTAATTAGTCGGCTCACAAAACAAATCGAATTCATGATTAAAAAAACAAGCTTTAGAGAACATTCTTTTGTCTATTCTCGGTGACTACATTATTCAGTTTACTCAAATTTTAACAATGAGGTTTATAAGACATCGAGATGTTGGTAACGTAAGTGATTTGAGAACACTGTTAGGGATTTATTTGTTTTTATTTCCATTTTTTATTTATAAAACGGATTCGTGACCCACATTCGTTTGTCTTGTTTTATCTAGATTGGTCCACTCATTTAAAGGCCCATAAAGACGAATCCCAGTTACATCATACCCTCACTGCATAAAACCATAAGCTGGAACCTGCAATCGTCGCGGTCCCTATTCACATATCTTCTAGGGTTTCTAGGGATACTAGAACTGGAACCTGCAAGAAACGCCGCCGCGTTTGTAAAAAACCAAGATGTATAATCTTGTCCTTCTCCTCGTCGCCAAAAATGAAATTAGCGACATTCATTTCATCGTCCGAACTCATTTTTAAGATAGTGTGTGTGATGTGAGTAAGTATGAGGAAAAGAAATGAGAAGTGTAAAATTTTTTATAAAAAGATTGGGTATTTATAAGGTAAAAAAGGGGTAAAAATTAAGTTTGAAAGGGGTGTTGGTGGTGGAAATATAGCCGTTTGGGGGTGTTTCGGAACGTTGAACGGTCGGATTTATCGGTCGACTACTCGATCGTTAGGCTTGGTCGACGCGTCGTGGGCCTCGGCGTGTAACGGTGGGGACGCGTCGGGGGTTGCATGGGTGGCGGTCGCGACCGGCTGTTGAGTCGCCCAATACGCACAGTCTGATGTTTGCTTCCGAATTGTGATGAAAAACCGGATTGAAGTTTACCGGGTCGGTTTGGATCTGAATTCGCTGGATTGGAATTGGTTCGAGCATCTGTAGGGGAAACTGGTTTCAATAAGATTTGATATGATTTTCAAAGTTTTTGGATAAAAATATATACAATTCTAATCTAAATCTCGTTTTCAGACTGATTTCGATCCGATCCAATCCGGTTTCTACCGGTTTCAAAGCTTTCAATCCGAATTCGTTTCCATTCTGATCCAATTTTAACACACTCCGTTTTTTACTAATTTTGACCGAATCCAAACAATTTTTGGTTTCATCACCACTACCTAAAATGACAAATTTGTAAAGAGGCCAATTCACAATTCGAGTTTACATAAGTCAAATTTGTAAAACGGGATTTACAAGTCAAATTTAAAAGTTTACATAATAATTTAATAATAATAACAACTTACGTGCAGGAGAAAAACACAGACCGTGAATGTAACTAAACGTTGTACAACTAGAGTATATACTAATATAAATAATCGTTTTGATGTCATTTGAAAATTCCCGCAGCATCATGCAGTGTACTCTCTACTAGTGCACTCTCTACTAGTTTATATTTAAAGGGCTAGCTAATGCTCATAATAATTGTATTTTTTTTATAAACGCAATTCCTTTATTCATTTACACGTTTATCGCAATTATATTCATTCTTCGTTTCCTATATCAAACACCTAAATATAAACGTTAGAGAAGTAATGATTGGATTTAGTATGCATAAATATGAAATTCCTATAAGCAAAAAAAAAAAACCTTGTGACTACGAATGTTCACTTACACTGATTATGGCTTTCTATAAAACGAGTGATTACTATGTAATTAGTCGGCTCACAAAACAAATCGAATTCATGATTAAAAAAACAAGCTTTAGAGAACATTCTTTTGTCTATTCTCGGTGACTACATTATTCAGTTTACTCAAATTTTAACAATGAGGTTTATAAGACATCGAGATGTTGGTAACGTAAGTGATTTGAGAACACTGTTAGGGATTTATTTGTTTTTATTTCCATTTTTTATTTATAAAACGGATTCGTGACCCACATTCGTTTGTCTTGTTTTATCTAGATTGGTCCACTCATTTAAAGGCCCATAAAGACGAATCCCAGTTACATCATACCCTCACTGCATAAAGGGTTACATTTGGGACCGACGACGGCCCAACTGTCCTATTTCAGTATTTTGTTTTTTAATTTTTTTCCTTATATACTTACTCCTATCATCTCTAAATAAACTTCTCAGTTCTATTTTATTATGTAAATATTTAAGAGAAGGTTAAATATGGATCATTGATAAATAATTATGATTGAAATATAAAGTTAGTGGGGTTATTCAAAAACTTTTATTCCTTAAAGAGAGTTAGTAGTAGTTTCTGTACAAATTTTAATGTAAAAAATATTATTTTATTAAGAAATAAAAAGTTTATAAGGAATAAAATATAATCTTATCAAGTTTAAGAAATAAAAAGTTTATATGGAATAAAAAATATAAAGGAAATCAAAAGTTTACTTAGGAATGGAGGGAATAAAATTTATTTAATAAAAATTATAACTACAATAATGTCATGGACTAATAAATTTATTTAAAAATTCATACATAAAACTTATAACAGTTTAAATTTATAAACTACTATCATAAATTCATAACTTTAAAACATACCTAGAAAAATAAATTTGAAAATATTTTAAAATTGATCAAACCCATGCCTATGGCCTAATATAAACAAACCCATATAAACCAATGCTATTTCCAACCTAAGTACCTAGAAGCAAACAATATGATTAGAAGAGCTGATTCGCTGAATGCAAATATTTAGCAACTAGCTTCATACCCGTTTGAATAGGCGGACATGCTTCATAAAATAAAAGGGAAAATTCTAAAAAAAACTTAAGATATCATATATTAATCTATAATTGAAATGATGATAAACGTTTGATACATATCACAAATGGTACACACAATTTAGAGACGACATAAAACTTTTTTTTTTAACAACAAAAAGAAGGCAACGGGTCAAGCTTCGGCAATGCCATCACCCCCCGTAGACCTCCAAAACTATATAAAATATACGAGAATCTAGCAAAAAGCTAGACAAACATTACAAAGGTTTTTTTTTAACCAATCATCCCACGAAATCTTACACTTATGATTTCGATGAGAAAGACACGAGAACGAAAATAATCTAATACTATCAAAAAGATCCGACTTCTTAATACTATAACTATCAAATAACAACGCGTTACGGTATCTCCAAATAACCCAACAAACCGTATACCCGATCACCATCAACTTCACTCGACAATCGTTTGCAATGTTTGATGCTTCACATCTCGAACACCACTGAACACCACGAAATAAAACTTATTTGTATACGACGAGTTGTTATTGAGTTAGTGTAATTGTCATCTTGGTCGCAACAAATAACTTTCAATCATTTCTTGCTCTTAAATCTAGAGACATCGACATACAATTGACCGTGTGAGAATACTGGATTTTGAAGAAACAACCCAACTTGTAACAACGTCTGACATTGGCTTTTATTAATAGTCATAACAAAGCATACTTAAACATAAAACAAGGGCATCTTGTTATCGAAAGAACTAATAACCATGCCTTTTCAAATAGTCCAACGATTAGTGCGACACAAATGTAGACATCTGGGTCACATATATTATAAGGGCATGTTCGGACTTTGTCACAATCAATTTTCGTATATTTCTTGAATTATATAAAGAGGTCATATAATATTTCTTAATTTACCTTAAGTATTTAAGGTAATATCCCTTTAATTTGAATTTTGATAATTGACAATATCAACCTATTTTAACATTTTTAATTATAATAATAGTTTTAAATTCTGTCAAACTAATTAAGGGAATTTGCTCATTATTTGATTGTGTCAAAAGAATTTGTTCATTATTTGTCTAAAGTTCCGAAAATTAAAATATATATTCATAAAGAATTACCCAAATGATAGATTTGACAAAATATATATTTTAAAACTTAATTGAAAGTTGAGATGGAAAGTCATATAATTGTGTCAAACGAATTTATTAAATTTTTCTAAAGATTCGCAAATTACCTAAATAGGATTGTAGTTATTTATTTATTTTTATTAAATTTCAAATGGCAGACCCAATATTCCGTAGGCATGATCTTGTTACCTAATATAAATGCATGATTTGCGGAAATATGAATATTTGCGGAAATAATGGATGTGAAATTTGTAGAGGAAGTTTGTTAACTCAGTAGGAGGAGAATACCACGAAATTTTCAAGGTATAATATAAGGAGGATTTTGTTGGCCAATGGTTGAATTACAAGTGACATTCTCGACCAATGAGGGAGCTCCAAACTCCTAAGTTGGCAAACGTAAATCAAATGTAGGCTCATATATAGGAGAAGATTGTTAAAATATTATTTAGCTTATATGTTGTTTAAACAAAATAAATTCCCAAAACTACCAACTTAGCATACAAATTTAAGTCTACATTACATATCAAAAAAAGTTACTGAAATATAAAGAAACAGAAACTTAGACCTCACTATACATGGATACTTGTATTCCACCCACACAAAAATGCAAACTAGTTATTAACTTAAAGTAAACAAAATTAACATCTCCATAAATCTCAACTTAAACCAAAAAAAAAAAAAAAAACTAGTCTTCGATAATTTGGCGTCATGGATGTATAATTAAAGACTATATGAACACATATATCATGAAACTACGAAAAATGGATTCCCGCTTGATTAAACAAGGATAAGAGATGCATAAAATCAGCTTGTGCAAGCTTTGACGATCTTTTATCTTCAAACTCTCCTTGTTTCAAAACACCCAAAACTTTATCTTTAAATTCCGACCCTTTTGTATCACAATCATCCATTTCCAAATCATCATCATCATCATCATCAGATTCCATATTCAAATCACCCGAATCACCAATAACAGACGCATCTTTCACCATTTGATTATCACTACCTGAATTTTGTAACGCTTGAAGCGTTTTATAATTTTTCTCCAAAATCGAAAGCACGTTTTTCAGTTTAAATATTGCCCCGAGTGTTTTATTTTTTCTAATGAAACACATTCGGACCAACCCGTCCCATTCTTTAAAGTTGACTGCAGGCCCCGGTTTTCTCGGCTCGATTCTGACAACTGACGAATCGACTTTTGGTGGGGGTCGGAAATTGTTTTTTCCAACTTTTAGTAAGTGGGAAACACGGGCCATTAATTGGGTGTTTACTGAAAGACGACAGTAAAGTGTGTCACCGGGTTGAGCTACTAATCTCATTGCAAATTCTTTTTGGAACATAATTACTGCACATCTAAATAACGGTCTGTGATTTAATAATTTGAAGGTTAAAGGAGATGAAATTTGGTAAGGAATATTGGCTACACAAATGTCAAAATATGGTAGATCGCATTTGAGTACATCTCCTTGAATAACCTGTGAAAAATGTCAAATAATTATTAGTATATAGTATATGTAATAGCGATATGAGCAATTTTGATAAACTGTGAAAATGTACAAAATCGCAAAAAAAAAAAAAAAAAAAAAAAAAAAAAAAAAAAATTAAATAAAAAAAAATCGCCTTGAGTCGATTGGAGTGCCTTGAAACCGGCGTTGCAACTCGAGAACCATACGTGGATCAAGCTCAACAGCAACAACAGATTTCCCAGCTTCTAGAAGTTTCTTGGTAAGATTACCAGTACCAGGACCAATTTCGAGAATAACATCTGTACTATTGATGCCAGCTTTCTCAACAATCTTATCAACAAGTAACGGATTCTTCAAAATATGTTGACCTTTTGATTTGTGGAATTGTATACCACCTTGTAGAGCCACTACCACCTCCACGTGATGGCTTCTCCTTCCTTATTTTCCCTCCCGCCATAATTCTCTGTGATATATGAACACATTTAATTAGATTTCAGTATTTCACATCTCAATTTCAGCAACCCTAGGTTTTAGATTTAAAAACATAAATCATTGTTTTTGTGAGTTCATGAGCAATAAAATTAAAAACCTTAATATAAACTTCAATTCTGTAAGTGAATTAGCACAGCAATAAGAACTCGTTACACTTCATGCGCCGGTGTACAATTAAAGCCTAAAGGTGAGTACAATTGCAATTAAACTAATTAGGGCATCGGGAAATAATGCGAGTGTGCAATTAAATGTTGGTACAATTACAATTAAGAGCATCTAAATCGTAAATTTTCAAAATAAAACACGAGAAATCCCTTAGAAACATAAATTTACGAGATAAACAGCTACTAAAATCGAAGATTATATAATTAATCAAACGTGAACGTGTTAATTCTTCGGTACGGTTGATTCCTATCTCCCGGTATCCAGCGAAGGTGAGCGGCGTCTTTGAGGTGAAAGGCTGAGAAACAAAACAGGGAATGAGGGTTTCGAAGATAGTTTTGTAGGTCATAAACTTTATAAATATACAACTTTAACCCTTTTAGTTTCATAATTTTAAATAAACCCGTCGCTGTATTTTTACAAAGGCTCTTATTTACTAAAATAGACTTGTGACTTGTGAGACTAGATTTTTTCAAAATAATACGTGTGCTTACCAATGGGTCTTTAGTCTAACGGTATGGTGTATGACTCTTATCCTTTGAGGTCTGGAGTTCGAGTTCCCTCGTGGACATAGGTGATAATTAGGAGTAAATTAGATTTGCCGTTTCAAAAAAAAAAAAACGTGTGCTTAATGTTTTTCTGTGCGATTGTGCAATTTGGATATAATTTTGTGTGACGTGGATTCTTTTGTGCGTCAAAACCAATTTTATTACGATTAATGTACGTTCATAATATTTTTTGTGCGAACAAAAGACACTTTAAAGTTGTGAATGTTATCACAAATTACACTCAGTCAAAAATAAAACATTGCCAAAGTACAACATTACATCCATCAATTTTTCTAAAGAAAATAGAATTGAGAACAAAGAAACGATCGAATTTATCTTTTCTAATATAATCGTGCTTAATTTTCTTTGTAATTTTCTACCGTAACCAATTTTTGCACACCTACTTCGAGCAAGATACAACGTTCCAAAGTCCAAAACTCCAAACGTTGAAAACATTTTAGATTGGGCTTTATTTATGGCGGGAAAATTGCACACTTTTACGCCCCCTTTTCATTTTGAGCCCTAATTTTCATCTTTCTTATCTTCTCACGCTTTCGTTCTCTTCAAATTCACGATATCTTCTTCCTCAGCTATAAACAAATAATCGATCATTTCCCGTGCTGGATGATCCACACGCCAACGCTAGATTCCTTTATTCGATCAGGAAGTTTACACTGTTTATCAAGTACCTAGGGTTTTGTTTGTCCTACGTCTTCGAATACCGTAAGTCATCAGTTCCTGAGCTAAATTTTCAATTGCGTTGTCGGTTTGCAGCTGAAGAACTTTTGATATTTTGCGTCTTTGAAAAAAATACCCCTTTCAGTTTCGTTGGGCCAACATGGCTGATGTGTTCGAAGAGGAAACTGAACAAACCGTTTCACTGAATGAATACCTTGATGAAGTTGAAGATCAGGAACTTGTAAGTGTTTTTAATTTGATTTTGTATTTATTGATGTGATTTACCCTATTTTGCTGTCCTGCTGTTCATTAGTGCATCTGGCATGCTATTGGCTTCCTATACGTGAGTTTTTGTTTAGTAAAATGAAGGCAACGAAAACAGATTATAGTTTCTCCTTGGGTTTTACTATCAAATGGCGGTGGACTAATGATATATGATCAACATTTTATGCTGTTATGTACGTTTAATTTGATGAAATCAGGAACTTGCAAACGTTTTCAATTTGATTATTTTTATAAATTATATATGAGATTTACCCTATTTTTGTGGATTTAGTATGTTATTCATCTCCTATACGTCTGGTTTGATTTAGTAAATCGAAGGCAATGAAATTATATTTGAGTTTTCCCCTGGGGCTTTACTATTTGCTGGTAGACTCATGATACATATTCAACATTTTCTGCTTGTACGTACGCTTAATTTGACTCAGCAATATCATCATTCCTCTTAGTCATTTGCATTTGCTTGTAACTTGTCGCTAAAGAGCTATTAAGCCTAGTTTTTGACCTTTTCCCCCATAAATTATTCAAAATGACAGGTCAATCGACCTAATTCTCACATTAGCAATTTTAGTGGGTTTTAGATGATCTTGTTAAAGTTAATTTGGCTAGCAGCTAGCCATAGCGGTGGTTTTGTTTGAAATAATATAGCTTGTTGGAAAAAATCAGAAAAAAATCCTAGTACTTAATACTATTCTATCACAAACTTTTAGCAGTTCTTCATTCACTTGATGAAGAATCGTAGTTCTCTACGAGAGAACCATGATTTAACTATCGACTCATTATAGTAACTTTTGTGATATTGGACTACAAGTCATGTATGATTTTTAACACTTTTTAAAAAAAAAATTGGTTATTAAAGGAAGCAGATTTAGTTTTGGGTGGTGATGAAGGAAAAGAATGCACGTATGTCAAAGGTTATATGAAAAGGCAAGCAATTTTCTCATGCTTAACATGCGCTCCAGATGGCAATGCTGGTGTTTGCACAGCATGTAGTTTGTCTTGCCATGATGGACATGAGGTTTTTTAACTGTTTATTATCTTTTATTTTATTTTTAAGTTTAATGTATAGCGGTTAACCTTGTTAAGTGAATTGACATTCCTAATATGGATTAGATTATAGAACTTTGGACCAAGAGAAAATTCAAATGTGATTGTGGAAATTCAAAATTTGGAGAAGCTTACTGCAAGCTGTTACCGAGCAAAGATATTGAAAATGAAGAAAATTCTTATAACCATAATTTCAAGGGAAAATATTGTACTTGTGGCCGTCCTTATCCAGATCCAGATGTTGAGGAACAAGTTGAGATGATTCAGTGTTGCATATGTGAAGATTGGTTTCATGAAGAACATCTTGGTCTTGAGCCCACTAATGAGGTTAGTTTAATTAATATTAAATTATTAATTATAAAATATGCCGTCTTCATATTTTCTGCTGAAAGTAATAATTTTTTGAATTTTTTAGATAAAAATACCAAGAGATGAAGAAGGTGAAGCTATGTATGAAGATCTTATCTGCCACATGTGTTCATCCACCTGTTCTTTTCTGCACCTATACCCTAAATCCATACAGGCGCCACATCAGCAACAAAATACCTCAACTCCTTCCAAAAAAAAAGAAAAAGATGTAGAAACTGCACCTTCTGCTTCTGGATCCTCAGAGATTCATACCGTAGACCCTGCTGTACCTGATCCTAACTCCAAAAGTGTGCATGATGATACTACGATTCTTGGAGAGAAATCTGATACATGTGTTCTTGGTGTTGACCTGTTGACCACTGAGTTGACTTCAGAAAAAAGTCAAGTGATGTTTCTTGCAAAGAATTGGAGGGAGATACTATGTGGTTGTGCAAACTGTTGTGAGTTCTATGGTAAGAAAGGAATTAGTTACTTGCTTGACAAGGAAGATTCAATTGCTGAGTATGAGAAAATGGCGAAAGAGAAAAGGGATGAAAAAATACAGCAACAAGAAATGAACTTTCTTGGTAATCTTGGGCATGTTGAGAAGATGGAAATTCTTTCGGGTATTGCTGACATGAAAGATGAAATTCGGTCCTTTTTGGTAAGTTTTATTTCATAAATGTTAACTTATATTATAACACACACCACACTCTTAATTATTCTAATTAATTTTGAACAGCAATCCTTTGATGCATCGAAGCCGATCACATCTGATGATATCCACCAAGTGTTTGATAACCTTAAAAAACGCCGACGAATGGACTGAGAGGTTTGGGTGGCTTTTACAATTAAATCTTAATTTAATTATGCTGTAATCTTAATACTACTACTTAACTGGCTTTTGTTTGGCTTGTTCTAAGGGTATGTTTTATGTTAACAACAAAAAACCAGATATTGGTTCAGACTTCCTGGCTCGTGTTCTAGGCTATTAAGTTTATACTACTATAAAGGTTCATATAAAAGTTTAGATCTAATCATATTCATAAATAAAATATATTTTATATACATATATATATATATATATATAGAGGATGAAGACGAACAGTTATATTTATATAATAAAAAGTTAGATTTAAAAAAGGATTTTTCTAACTCATGCCCTTAGGGCATTAGATTAGAATTGTTCAATGAACTCCAAGTTTCCTTTCATAACGAATAAATGTATTTATTAGTCATTAATGAATTCTATATTTTGCATGAATTAAATGTAATTCTAGATACAAATGGTAAATTTGAGTTCATTAAACGTTTATCTCATGCCCTTAAAATATGAGTTAGCCAAACCCTTTAAAAAAACTATTTTTAACCTTGCGATCTCATCGCTTAGGTAAAACTGCTTTCTGTGTGTGTTTTTTTTTTTTTTTTGAGCAGGTCTTTTTGGTGCAAATAATCACCAAGTCTTAAATATGTAGGTGTTACATTAAATAATGTTTAAGCTATGTATTTTAAAATGTTGGCATTTCTAAAAATATCTTAAGAGCCAAAGAATTTTAGTTATGTATACGTAGCATTTGATTGATTATATAAGTTCTGTGGGCCATTACAATTACTTCCACTGATTGAAAATAAGTGATACACTTGTGGTGATTTAAAATAAGTGATACACTTTGAAAAATTATCTTATTTGGCAAAAAACTAGTGGGATCTTCACCCACTAACTATCTACTTTAACAAAGTGAAATGACGCATTTACTCTTACTTTTTACTTTTAGACATCATTGACCTCACTTTATTCAAAAGGTGTGGGACCAATTCCTCACTGATCATTCAATTAATTTAATTTAACTATCATTATAATATTTTCCCTCAAAACTGTGAAACCCAAAATGCATCGCATATTTTGAATCAGAGGAAGTATAATTTTAGTTATTGTACAACTATAAATGTCACTCTATTGTCATGTTGATGTCATCCGTGGGGAATACCATCTTTACCTGTTTTCAAGTGTACAGTACGTGACTATGTGACTCATAATTCATAAACCTACATAATAGGAGTAGTTGGATAAGTCGGTTAATTTAAAGTATAGTTTGTACAGATTAATTTTGATTAATATAAATCAATTTTTATGAACCTCTTTTTTGCTAATTAACATATCATTTTATTGATTTATTTTTTCCTTTTTCAAACATCATCCTTTTAATTTGTGAAATGTAAATCCCATCCAAGTGTCTTTTTTAACTTGAATAATATAATATACGCAAATAAAATAAAAATCAAATTGGAATAAACTGTAGTTTATATCCCAATAAAGAAATTGGTGCTTTATGTAAAAAAAAAATTGCAAAGTAAGAAAAAGGAGACTTAAAATGCGTTCTTATTGTATAATTTAGTTTCTATTAGTTTATTTTTTCTGAATGTAAGTAGTTTGAATCGAGTGATATTCAAGCGGGTCATATGTATTTCTCGAACTTATTTTTTTCTTTTTCGAATAAATATCCACCTCCTTTTCTATTATCTTATCTTACTCATTCTTAAAGCATTTAGGCGTTCTAAGTTTAGAAGGTCTTAATCTTAAACTTAATCTTAAATTTCTACTTTGGGAAACATCTTAAACACCACAAAATAAAAAAATATTGCTTAGCGGATTCGACCAAGACCTTTTGCGAGTACGCACTGTAACCAATTGATCTACTTGATACTTTACTTTATCCCAAAAAACATCCAACATAACGCATAAACTTAAAACGCAGTCAACAATTTCTTTTTCTGTCGGACAATTTAGTTACGAGTACCCGCCACCGCATTGCGCGGGTAGCCTGCTAGTCTTCTAACACCAAGTCCTAAACCTAAGATTTTTTAGAGAATACCCCTTAAATAGCCAATTTAATTTCTATTAGTTATGACACATTACATGTTTGACTAGGTCTTTGAATTTAGTTAAACTTTAAAGGTCCCATCACTCTCGACGACTACCATTCACGATTTTTATCATTCAATTTAAGTTTTTAATTTTACATTTAGTTTTGTTAATACATATTTTGTGTCATTTTACATTTTCTATCTTTAGCTTCCAACTATTTTATCAAACGTCTGTATTAATAAAAGTTCTATATTATTTCTTTGTTCATTAAGTATATTATGTTTGATAAATAAATCTGCTATGATCCATAGAATATTTCATTTTCACGTGCCTAATATTTGATAAATAATATCGGCTATGCCGACACTAACTTTCTTTTATTATATAAAGAAATATACAAATTCATTTTTATCATTTCATACCGGAGACGTCATAGAAATGGTGGAATTTGATTATAGCTTGTTTGTTTACGAGAAAAATAATACTTCATCGATTTAAAATAAGTGATACACTTTCCATATTTTGATGATTCAAAATAAGTGATACACTTTAAAATTTCACCTTATTTGGTAAAAAAAAAAGTGGGCTCCACACCCACTAACTACCTACTTTATAAAGTGAAATGACTCTTATATCCTTACTTTATACTTTTAAATATCATTAACCTTACTTTATTCAAAAATTGTGGGACTCGTTTTTCACTAACCATCCAATTAATCTAATTTAACACTCGTTATAATCTTTTACATCAAAAACCGTGAAACACAAAGTGGATCACTTATTTTGAATCGAAGGAAGTAGGTGACATCATTATTACTTCTTCCGTTTCAAAATAAGTGATACACTTTGGAGTTTACGGTTTTTAGGAAAAATTTGATAATGAATGTTAATTAGATTAAATTGGATAGTTAGTGGATGATGTGTCCCACATATATTGATTAAAGTGAATTTAATGATGTTTAAAATTAAAAGTGATGGTAAATGTGTCTTTTTATTATATTAAAGGAGATGGTTAGTGGGTGTGGGTCCTACTACCTTTTAACAAATATGGTAACTTTTCAAAGTGTATCATTTACTCCTTATTTTGAAAACACCCCAAAGTAAAAACTGTATCACTTATTTTGAAATATAGGAAGTATATATTTTCCCATTTTATATATATGTATGTGTGTGCAATGACCCCATTTAAGGTTGCAGTTTGGTCACTCACCCTTCAATATAAGAGTTTGTTATTAAAACCCAACTATAATATATAAATAAACTAAATTATATTAAAATACAATAATATATGCACAAAAGATTTAGATACCACTTACAAGAGAAACAGTACACAGTAGAGTAGATAGTTGGTAGTCATTGGAGAACATCGAACTTATTGTGTACCGTTGGAGGATGCCACAATGTGGGTCACCATAATTTATGTGTATACATAAGCCAACCAGTATGATTAGTATATAATTAAAACTGATTTGTAATAAATATTTTATTTTGATAAAATTTTATTATGTTGTAATGTTTTATGCTATGTTTTTTGTTATAATGATTTATAAATTTAGTCATCATTAGTAATGTCTTCCAGATGTCTAACACCAACCAAGAAATATAGTTTAGAAGCTTAAAATTATGATCGTTTTCGTCACTCAGAGACAATTATTCAGATGTCTAACCAAACAACAATTTATCACTTAGATATAGATTTATTCAGATTTGTGCATCAGCCAGAGTTTTTCATCATCCGAAAGAATCAAACATTTACATCATTTAGATATTATTCATCTAGAATATCTCAAGCAGTCCCTTAGCCATTGGTGCATTAAAAAAAACAATATATATTTGTCTCCTGCATGTACCCATATGTTCCCCACCCCTCACATGCATTAGTTGACACCATCTACCAACTCCTCAAATTTCTCTCCAAATCTCTTTGCTCATCATAAATTAAAAAAACATTTGTGTGTTTTTCAAATAATAAACACACTTTCTGGAAGAAAAAAAAAAAGGTGAAAGCAAAGAGAATAAAAATTCTGTTTTGCAATTTTTAAGAATCATTTTCTTGATTGTGATAATGGGGAATTACATGGAGACATGCATACAAAGGGAGCAAACAGAGGAAAAACCACAATTACAACACAAGGAGAAGGAACAAGAAAAAACCAGGGGTAGTTATGGAAATGAAAGTAGTGGAATGAGGGTAAAATTGGTATTAACAAAAGATGAGCTAGAGTGGCTGTTACTGCAAGTGAAGAATAAAGAAGGTAAAAAATTGGAAGAAATATTGGGGGAGATTGAAAAGAGTAGAATGAAAGGTAAAAGTGTTGCAGGATGGAAACCTTCTTTAGAAAGTATCATGGAAACCCCTGAGGTTCATCATGAAATGAATAGATCATGATATTGATAACGCAAAATTACCATTTACCCTTACACTCTTCTTCAAGATCATTTTTCTTCTTCTTTTTGAGGTGGGATCATGCCCAGATTTGTAATTATGTGTTTTGATCTGGGAATTTAGGTTTGTATGCCTCTCAAAGATTAAAAAAATGTTTTTTTAAAATACATTTTAGCAGTCAATGTTGCTGGTTATCAGTGTTTTACGAATTTCCTTCACTAGATCTACCATATATTTTATGTTTTCATAGTTTTGTCTTAAGTTGATCCTTGCCGTGAGTATTTTATGTTTGTATACGTTAATGTAAAATTTAGTTGATTATCACATGTCATAAGTAAACATTTACTAGATAGTCAGTGGAAGGTTTGGAAATGAAGTTTGGCCATATACCTTTTTAAAGAAATTCTTTTTTGGAGTATTCTTATGTAGCTTTTTAGAATGTAAAAATGAAAGAGAAATTGTAGCTGATTTTGTTCAAGAATCAAGATCTTTTCCACCCTCTAATATAATATGTTTAGTGTAACTTTAAGTCGTGATAATCAATTGAGTATCTTGGTAAAAAGCGATTATGCTTTTAAATTATATAGCGTCAAAAGGACGGGATTATGATAATAACAAGGTCCTAGTGACAGCCATTTGGGACCATTTTTACTTGGTCTATTTATTTTGTGCTCCAATGTCATCCTAGGATTAATGTAGGTAATGTTTTCAAATCGAGACTTTATAAGCTCGTAGCCATTTACCACCATTAATCAAGTCTAAACTAATTTGTTTCAAGAAAATAAAATGTTGAAAAGGAAACTAAAACCATTGGGAACCAAATTTCCGTTGATCTATTTTGTTAATAGAGTTATTTTGCAGTCAAATTGATGGGGACTGCATAAAAATAGATATTTGAAAGTATAAATGACTAACTTTTTCAAACTATTTATATAAAAATATTGTCGGTGATTAAAAAAACATGTTAACGGCTAAACGAACTAAATTGGATTCAGATGAAGTAATGAATTATGCAAACAAATAGATCTCCGTTTCTTAATCACTGCAAAAATTATGCATCTCGTTAGATGTAAATATATCCCTCGTTTGTCTATGTTAACTTTTGTAGGATTAGTTTTGACCATAACAAAAAGAGAAATGATATATCTTCCTACTTATTTTCCTAGTCACTTGATCAAGATAAGTATTAAAAATTAAAAGATGATATAAAGAAAGAGAATAGTGGATTATATATGTCATCTTTTCGTAAGTAACAATTGGTAGGTAACAACATGAATTAGACACAGGTAACAGAAAAATATACGATTTCTCTAACAGAAAAAAAAATTGTTTATTTTTTTTTATTTTTTTTTCATTGATGCCTTGATGGTGCCTAAGTAACGGTCTGGTCCAGTTGAACAAATAAGCCCATTAAGTGTCTCTTGCAAATCTGTCAACCGAGCTATCTGAGGCCCATGGTGTAATCGGTCTCCTTCAGGCCCACAAATGGACAATTACATTATGCATCCCACAAAAACGATCAAGTGGTAATTAATTTTCATCTTGTCACTCTATTTTCACTTTCTTTAGTAAAATTTGTCATGTTATTTCATCTATTAGCTTTGACATAAATTATCGCCATATGTGTATAACAATGATAATTAGGAGGATTTAGCACTCTCATGTAATTATATTGTAAGTAATGACGTTCATATTTATGATCTAATACATTTTATTCCAACTCGATATACACCCTAAAACCACCAATTTGTTTTTTAACGGTTGTGAAGATATCTCGAATAGGGTCATGAAGTAATCATCAGTTATAGACAGAGCGCGATCACATATATACAAGTCAAACATTATTTTTATATGGTTCATATCCAAATAACGAAGTTCCAAAGACTGTTAAGTACATCCAAACAGATGGAATTATTGAATAAAATAAAATATTGCAGTGTATAAATCGAAATAAAATGGAATTAACGATCCGTTTTTTCAAAAAGTCATCATAACCGATAAATTTCAAATCTATCAAATATGTAACATAAGAAAAATTAAATAAGGGTTTTTCTAACATGTGCCCTGGGCACATGTTAGAGTGCATTAAATATCATCAACGTTCCATTAGAATTTTAAAATGCATTTATTACATCTTTTTAAAATATAACTTATGCACTTCATTAATGCTTAATTATACATTATTAGGAAAGTTTTAAGTCAATTAATGCACCCTAACATGTGCGAAAAACCCATTAAATAAAGAATACGTCTACATAATTATAATGTAAAAGGGAAATTGTTCTAAAGCTCTTCGGGTATGCTCTCAAGCATGGCTTTACTATCATGAGAACAAACGAGAGAAACGCGACTAGGCGGGATTTGCTTGAGCTCCGAAACCACATCTTGGAAACTAAGAGTTCCTATATTGTCACATTTTGAGAATAATATCATTGCTTCTTTTTTCGTCATCACCACTTTAACCTTCATTGTACTTTTATTCTTGTAGTCATTTGGACTTGTGTGTTTTGTACCCCAATTCGGTGGTTCTATGGCCCCTCTAGCGATGTTTTTTTTGCATTTTAGATCTAAACGGTCTCTAGCTACGTACCGTGGACTTTTAGGGCTATTCTTCCAAAATGTAAGTCTTCGAAAGTTGGAGTTAGAGAAGCCAAACATCGTGGTGGTGAAGTTTTGAAGGAAGAGATATCGGTTAAAGATGATGGTGAAGAATCAACGGTTTCATTAACGCTATATATATAGATGTTCTGGATGTTACAAGTTATGGCTATTTCTCTAGAGTGTGATACGGGCTTTAATTTTGAGTATGAATTGGACTACACTAGTTCCACGTATGAATTGGACTACACTAGCTCCACATGACACAATATATTTAGAATATAAATATATAATACAATATTAGTTATTCAATAATGAAATCAAATATGTAGAATAACAAGTAATGTATAGCCTGCGCGTTGCGGCAGGAATTTGAACCGTTCATTTTTAAGTAAAAGTTAAGATTTGATATATGTTGGGTGTAAATTCTTTTAGTTCATGAATATAATTTGTAGGATTATATCCTATATAAATGATACCAATAAGAATATTAACACTAAAACATAAATGTTAATCTAAAATGCGTAATGTATAATTTATGAAAATATTTAATAGTTGTTCCATAAGTGTGGGAAAAGTTAAGCTCTTAAAAATAACGGAGTAAAATATTAGATATATATTTCATTTAATAATAAAAAAAGTTAAGACTGAAAAATGAGAAATAATATTTATTCTTACATTTTGTGTCTATTTATTTGATTACCCACTCAATAAGCTACAACCAAGTGGGCTAGCTCACTTGGTCACCAACCTTGTCTTGAGGGAATTTTTCCCTAGGTGGTCATGGGTTCAAACCCTGGCAAATGTATATTCTAACTAGGTGATCCTAATTTCTAACCACTAACATATGTAATATTTGCCAGTTCAAAAAAAAAAAAAAAACTTGATAAGCTACATGTGTAATCCACTAATTTTCTCTTTAAATATTATATTTTGATTTCAACACATGTCTTGATCAAGTGAGTATACACATAATCATATACTCCCTCCGTCCCTTAATAAAGTTCTCATTTCACTCAAAATATTTGTCCCAAAATAAAGTTCTCATTTCTCATATTAGAGGGACTCACTCAATAAAATAATATTATTATAATGTACCTCACCACTAACTATCTCTTAAAAACACTCTCTCTCCAAAAAATCTTATATTTTAATCAAATTTATTACCAATGACCCTACCACTATCTATCTCCTAAAATATTGTGCCCATGAGAAATGTGAACTTTATTAAGGGACGGAGGGAGTACAAAAGATAAGAACCAATACCATTAAATATATGATTTTTTTAGAAAAATTATTGTCATTAATATTTTCAGTTTTCTCATTATTTAATGAAAGTTAAAAAAGTTGTTTTTGTTTGAGAAAGTATATAATTAATATTTAATAAAGAGTTTTGATAATGACAGTCCTAAGGGCTGTCATAAGACATGCACAAAATAATTGTACATCCATCTATAAATGACTCCTGAATTTTAGGAAGTACTCTTTCGTACCACTTTAATGTATTTAGAGACAGTCCTTAAGGCTGTTATTATCAAAATTGTTTAATAAATAAGACGTGTAGTGAAACAAATAGCAAGAAACGAAAAATTATGATAAAGTCAAGTTTTGAAAATTACCTTCCATTCTCACATTTACACAATCACCCCTATTGTGCTATAGTTAAATTAGAATCTGTATAAATATTTACACAATCACTCCTATTATAGGGAGAACTTTGAAAATAATTCTAGTTCCGTTTTGTTTGAGTCCGTTCCGTTTGAAGTTTGTTAATGAATAGTGGATTTGGATGGTAAATGTATATAAGAGGTAATGATAGAATATCATGGAAAGAACGATAGTGGTGGTGTATAGTATTAGTCATCAATAATAATCGGATACAGGAATGAAAACACGTGATTGGAAACTTTAAACACGTTAAAGACTACAAAGAGTAAAAATTTATTCTAAAGTTTCTTATCATTTAATTTTAAACTACAAAGAGTTGGAAAAAAAAATTTGTTCTATAATTACAAGAACATTATACGAAAATTATATGATGATTTTAATTAGGGGTTTTCTAACTCATGCCCTAAGGGCATGAGATAAAACCATTTAATGATGTTACAATTATCATTTATGTTGAAAAATGCATTTATGTTGAAAAATACTTTTTAATATATTAAGAAAGATTTTGTTCAATTAATGCTCTTTACCCCATGCCCTTGAGGCATGAGTTAGCCAAACCCTTTTAATTATTATAGAGAGAAACAATAAACGTTGTTAGGAGTGCGCACATCTATATAACATCTATATAACGGGTATAATGTTGCCTCCTTATAAGATGTCTTCAGTTCAAGACTCATTAGTGACAAAATCTTAAGAGTTTTCAGTAAAAAGTTAGAAAATAGCCATGAATATGAGTTAAATACTCACCTCTTCCAGATAACCTTAATAGGGAAACGTAATCTATTCATCTATATCATGGATATATAATAAGAATTATTTTTGCAAGAGAGAATTATAAATTTACCCTTGAACCTTTTTAAATGCACATAAGTACACTCCCATATAAAAAGTTTTTCTCTTGGCTACATACATGATTTGTATATATGCTGAATAACATAATTGTTTTGCTAGATTTTTTAGGGTAACTGTTTTAGATTTTGAAATACTAAAAGGCTTTGTTTGTTTTTCCAAACATATACACAATCTTAATCTCCTTACCAATTCCAAATAAAAACAAAACGCAATTTTGATTTGTCAAAAAGAGAGTGACACCCTGAGTATAGTCTTATTCTATGTTTTGAACTTTATTTGGAAGAATTACATATCATGAATCAGTCAACTGTAACAAAATAAAATATTTTAAAAATGGAAATGTAAATAAAGAAATTCAACTGCAAATAAGTTAGGTCTTCTAGATGTCATGTGGAAAAAATGTACCTTGTCTCAACGAGACAAACAAACAAACATACTTTGTTTTATTGTTCTCCCATTCTAGCCAAACCTTTGACTCATTGTTCCACCGATCGGTTATTAGTTATTCTCATTTTGAATTCAAATACATGGGATATCCAAACTATTACTATATGTGTATGTTTATGGAAATTGCTTGTATACAGAGAGAGGTCCATGTTCAAGCTACACGATGAAATTCGAGTCTATGACTCTGTTGTACGCTGCCTAAATGGTATTCCTATGAACGTTTCTAGACTTATTTTATAAAGTACTCCCTCCGTCCCTTAATAAAGTTCTCATTTCTATCAAAATATTTGTCTCAAAATAAAGTTCTTATTTATCAAATTAGAGGGACCCACTTAATAAAATAATATTATTACCATGTACTTCACCACTAACTATCTTTAAAAAACACTTTCTCTCTCCAACATAAACTTATATTTTAATCAAATTTATTATCAAGACCCCACCACTAACTAACTCCTAAAAATTTGTGCCCAATTGAAATGGGAACTTTATTAAGGGATGGAGGGAGTTTTACATAGAAGGTTTGAACTCATGTCTTTTATGAGACAAAGCGTTTCATTTTCAATTAGGCCACCTTAAGATGGTAACTTCACACAAAATTATATGCAACAAAGGGTAAATGTATGAGGTAATTATGACTTTTATGAAACTAGGACTAAAAACATAAAATTTTATTAATTTTCGTATTTGCTACACGTAACTTAGGTATTATGAGTTGCATTTATGTTATCCCCTGTTATCTATTTTTTTTAAGTTACAAGTTAAGCTTGTATCATTATACAAGGCAACATTAACATCATTGCATATGCTACACTTATATTAAATATCATTTTTTAACAATAAAATACATACGTCATCTAAACTACTTATAAAATTACATTATATTGTCAATCTCGTGACTCAAACCCATGAATACTCGTCATTGAATAACACCTTCCAACATCTTATATCGTTAGTCTATAAACCATTTGATTAAATTATATATTTGACTGACCGTTTCATATTTTTCATTATAGTGGTATTTACCTTTCAAAAATTAATAATTACGAGGCAGCATGGCCCGTGCGATGCACGAGCTTCGTTTATGATAAGGAGTTATTGGTAAAAATCAACGTGTATGAATGTATGTATGCATTTCATTTGACATGATTGTATGTATGCATCACGTGTGACATGATTCTATACTATATACTATACTCAATCATATCTCTATAGACAACAAAACAAAAACATATAACAACATGATCATGAAAAATTGGTAAGAATAGGGACTATGATTATGAAATATGTGTATGATTAATATTGATGCAATGTTCTTTTGTTGAGTCTGACTTGGGTTAGTTGAATCATTTCTTGACGTTTATTCGGGTCCCACCGACATAGATGGAGAACCCTTTGGGGAGGCCCGCGTGCTTAGTTGTAAAGTAGTTCATTATGTAGCATTGTAACTTGAAAATTAAACACAATCACCCCTTAATCATATTATTATAATAAATAGTATTCGATACATTAGAAAATGAAGAGTTTACTCACAATTAGAAGATTTCCAACCCAACTCGTTTGTCTCGTGATCAAACACTACTCGATTTAACCGTCATGAAATTTTCTAAAGAAAATTAAAATAATATACATTAGTTGTATTATATATTTTTCAGAAAATAATAATTCTCACTTTTCATGATACCCGCATAAATTAAATTAGGATTAAAATGCGTTAAAAATGTGAAAATATAGGAATTAGTTTTTCTAGGAACAAAAAACAAAAATACATAAACTTACAACTTTATTAGATGAAGGTCTCAATCTATTGTAAGCAAAAATGTTTGTTGGCATTCTCGAGTCATGACCTTTACTTTGTTGCTCTTTATACTACCATGTTAGACAACCATTAAACAATTAGTACATGAATATATAAAACAAACATTTTTGGGATTAGTTTTTCTTACTTCAAGAGGAACAACAAACAAAAATACATAAGTTTATAACTTTATTAGATGAATGTCTCAATCCATTGTAATAAAAAATGTGTGTTGGCCTTCTCAAGTCATGACATTTACTTTGTTGCTCTTTATACTACCATGTTAGACAACCATTAAACAATTAGTAAATAAAATATATAAAATAAACATGTTTGGATATCCAAAAATGCAGTCAATAATATGAAACAACAAAATTAGATTGAACATGTATCACATATGCTATTAGAAACTTGAGTAAATAAAGAAATTAAATTCATAAATCTCACCTCATATGCAAACGTGAAATTTGCTCTTGGATATCCAAAAATGCAATCCATAATATGAAACAACAAAATTGGATTGAACATGTATCATATATGCTATTAGAAACTTGAGTAAATAAAGAAATTAAATTCATAAATGTCACCTCATATGCAACCGTGAAATTTGCTCCTAATTATTTCAGGATAAAACCATGAGTTCCTATCATAAACTTGATTACAATATAAACAATATTTAGCAACACCACAATTGGATTATCCAAGAAAAACAATATTTAGAGATAAAACATAAATTTAAACAATAAAGATAATATATAAGCTTACAACTTTATTAGATGAATGTCTCAATCCATTGTAAGCAAAAATATTTGTTGGCCTTCTCGAGTCATGACATTTATTTTGTTGCTCTTTATACTCTCATGTTAGACAACCATTAAACAATTAGTACATGAATATATACAACAAACATTTTTAGATATCCAAAAATGCAATCCATAATATGAAACAATAGAAATTGAATTGAACATGTATCATGTGTGCTCTTAAAAACTTGAGTAAATAAAAGATTAAATTCATGAATTTATAGATCTCACTTCGTATAAAAACTTGAGTAAATAAAAAATTAAATTCATGAATTTATTGATCTCACTTCATATGCAAATGCAAAGGGTTAAATGGAATTATTGTAGGGAGTTGAAACAAATCCAATCATTTAATAAAGGCTTATGTAACTTCCTATTCATTTAATCATCATTAAGGTTGAATACATGGCTACCTAATGGAATTCAACTAACGTTTCCAGGGGTTAAATGGAGAGGCTAACCGGTTTGAATGTGAGGAATTAAGGATGTAATTAATTTGCATATATAAACTGAATACAAATGAATACAAAGTTTTGACGTATGAGAAACTGAAACGGTTGCGGAGATGAGAAACGTGTATAGATGTATTGTTTATTCATACTAATAAATACACATTATGCAGGGTAATAAATGAGGTTAAAAAATGAAACTAAAACATAGAATTAAAACATGAAATTTAATGCAACATCAATCTCAAAACTCATTTTTTATAGATATATATAGATATAGATATAGATAGATACATATAGATATAGATAAAGATGTATGAATTAATTTTGTAATTAAATGTATACCATTAGAACGTATATTATATGTATTAATTGCATGAATTTGATACATCATGTTGCATGAATTTGATACATCATGGTAGTTAAGATGGTGTTATTGCATGAACTTGATACATCATGGTAATTAAGATGGTCTTATTGCATGAACTTGATACATCATGGTAATTAAGATGATGTTATTAATATGATAATTAAGACTACATCAAGATGAAACTCAATTTTTATGTATATATAGATGACAAGGACGGTTTTCAATATTAACTGGAATTTCCATATAGAGATTATCCATTGTTTCTATAAAACGGAGTTATACTGAATGACAAAAATAAGAAAAACTAGAAAATACAATGTTAAAAAAATGAAAAAAAGTATAAATGCAATTGAAAACTACATGAATAATTTGTTTAATTTACTCTAAATCATATTACAAGAGTAAAATCAATTGAATACAACAACTTATTAGTAATATTTTATATTAATAAATAAATTCACATTCATTATTACTTGTCATTTTTGGTGATTTAGAACAAAATTGTATAATTTTTTTATAAAATTCCGAGATTGTATTGACATTTTTGGTGATTTAGAACAAAATTATATAAAAAATTTGTACCCAAATAAAAAGAAAAGAAACTGTTAATATTGTTTATTTTGGATTAAAAATATGGCAATACTCACCAAATGCCATCACTTTTTCTCATCATTGTATAAGCAAATAAAGCCCTTTCCGAAGTCGCAACCGCAGAAAATTCCTTGGCCCCGTTCGCCGCTGTCAACCTCTGATAATAAGCCGATTCGAGATGGCTATTCTCCCAAGAATTTAGACTAAGAAACCAAAGACAATTTAACAAACTTTTTCTTCCCCTATTCATAAACTCCAAATTACATATTTATACTAAAACAAAGAAATGATAAACGTGAAATGCAACTTACCACTACTAATCCACTACTCACTATTCTAGGGAAAATGGGAACATGCTAATTAACTACCACTAGTCTTGATTTTAGGAGTAAGAGTTAAAAGAAAATAAATAACAATAAGGTATAATAAAATCTAAAATTAAACAAAACAAAACATTAAACGTCCATTGGTTTTGCTCGTATCAACCTCCGCCACCGACCGTTCGAGATATGGGAGCAGGGCAAGCGATGAAGAGAATCCCCCGGATCAAGTTCCCACAGCGTCATCCGAAGCCTTCTGGTTTGTTTTTATCTTGATTTCTGCGTTTTTTGCTTTAGATGTCGATTCGTTTGTATAATTGCGTGGCTAGGTCATTTCTCGTTGTGTTACTTTTCCGATTACGATATCTTCATATTGAATCTCTGGAACATGTTCGGATCATGATAATTTGATTTAGGAATTGACATATAGAACAGATTCATGAATTAGATTTTTGACCTAATTCAGACAAGCTAGGTTATAGATTTTCTGATACGGATAAACATATGAAACAGATAGAATTTGCAGTGGATATAAATGGTTCATCTGAAAATCAGAATGAAGTTTTATATACATATAGAGAGAATGTAAGGTGAAACTAGATGCACTTCTATCTAGGAGGTTAAAATTATTTTTCTACTGCAAATCAATATCCGTTTTGTAAATTTTTCAGAGATTTTAACTGCTTTGTTATTAATGTAATCTAGTGAAATTCGATTTTGGATTTCAATATTGAAATTGTAAATCAAATCATGTCTCTTTGTTTTGGGTGATTCTGCAGGTTCAGGGACTACTACCCAAACAACAGCTGCTAGCAATGAAGTTCCTTCCACATTTTTCTCAAGGTCTGAAAAAACTCCAGGAGGGAAAGCCTCACTTCAACCCAATGACCCAAGAAGAAATTGATGCTATTATGGTAACCAATATTCTTTTTAACGAGCATTAGATTTTCTTACCTTTTTTTGGTTGCCAGTTGGGTGGCTGCTTATGAAGCTTTTGCAATCGAGAAGCTGTATGTTATGGGAAATCTAAAATCATTTTGAAATTTTTTGTTCATAAAGATATGGTTAAATATCAATTCAACATTTCACATATTTAGGGGTTAATTTCGTTTGGTTTGAACATATTTGCTAATTTTTATTGTCCACGAAAAGTTAACGCATTGTATTGATCGACCATGGTTTGATTTGATGTTATTAGTCTCTTTGAAATCCTTTTTTGTTGTTGTATGAACTCGATTATATGTACTAGATATGCAGACCTTATTATAATTTATAGGTGGTAGAAATACATGATGATCATATCTAGCTTTCCGAATTAAAAGAGTCATATTGTTTCAACTAGAAGCAGTTTCATTATGTTAGGGGTAGAGGTATGACTGTCTACATCTTACCTTATCCATACTCCTTTTTTAAAATGATCGGGTATCGTTGTTATTGTATATTGTTTCAACTAGAAAATGCCGTCGTCTTAGCGGGCCTTTTTTACCCCATAGTCAAATGCTTCGACTATATTACCATTTGAATCATCTAAAACATCATACCCCTCTTGAATGGTACAAAGCAGCACCTTACTGATACGGGCTTTCCGAAACCAAAATCGACATCATAAAAAGGGAACTTACACCAATTAGTTGACCATATTACGTTATTTGTATCAATAATAATTATTGGTGATACGAGTGAACGAATCCAAAACAATTTATTTCTTTTCATGTATATCATAGTCAAATTCAAATAAAATTTAGAGAAATTATATTTCTTCCTATAATTTCTTCCTTTCCATAAGTCTACCCACTTCTAAGTTTGACATGTGTCATTCTACTAATTGTCTTTCTTCATATCATCTCTTGATTTTGACACTTATCATCATCAAAATGAGTAGGAATTTGGCAGGTTGAAATAGCTGGAAGAAATAACATTACTCTAACATTTATATCTAATTTATGACGACAAAAAAATTTAAGTTTGTACTAATTCTATATTTCTAGAACGGGATGTGTATCATAAAGAAATCATTAACAACAAAATTCATTGATTTTCATATACGTACTTCAAGTTTCAAACATTACATTTTTGGATTATATCAAAAGAAGGTGATATACATCACCAAAAAACTATTTCATTCATCATACGATGCAGCATGGCCCGTGTGATGCACGGACTTCATTCACAATAATGAGTTATTTTGAGTGCATATCGTGTACAATTTACTGGTATCACCTGGAAAGTACAAAAAGTGTGATCGGTTACATGTTTAACTTTGATTGTGGGTATTCAATTAAATGAGCAAAATTGTTTTTTATGTGTATTGATATTTAGGGTTTGTTGTTCTTTATTGAGTCATATGGATTGTGTATGTTAATTGCAATTATTTCTTTAGCTTGAAATAGATTTCGTATGCGAAAGTAGGCCTGTGCAAACTGGACCGAGAACCGGCTGGGATCGCAATACCGGACCGAACCGAGCTCTATCGGTTCGGTTCTATGTTCTAATTTTAATGAAAAATCAGTTCTCGGGTCCAACGAGTAGGGTTCCGAGCGGTCCGATTCGGTTCAAAACCGAGAAAAAACCGAAGAAAAGTCGAAGAATTGCCTCGGTGTATATACGGTTTCTTGAATTAATCGCAGTGGTGTCAATACGTTTCAAAATGCTATCTCAAAGTCCAAGAATTGCCTCGGTTCCGTTTTGACTGGTTCTCGGTCCGGTTCAGTTCGATTCGGTTATGAGCATCATCTGTTCGGTCCGTCCAAAATCATTTTTCCATTCGGTTATGGTTCGACACTAATGACCAAATCAGGGAAATTATTTTATTTAGGCCCAATGTTATTAAACAGTAATGGGTTTAGAAAGCGAATTCTTTTTACGGAATTTTGAAAAAAAAAACATATACGTATTAAAAATTGGAATAAGTGGGTAACGTGTTAATCCCAAAACCTAATATGCAGCAATTGTTAGGCGATTGGCAACTGCCGTTTTCGGCAAGAGTGCCGCAACATGTTACTTTTGACCTCTTCCCTCTTCCTCGGCAGCAAGATAGAGTGTGCTTTATGGTTGATGTCAGTTACTCTCTGTATAATTCATGGTAAATTAATTTCGCTCATCGGGCTTCTAGCAATTTCACTCATCGTTCGTCAAATTCGTATAGTTTTAGCGTAATCTGAAACCTTAAAATTGTTGAATCGATTAGTAATCGAGTATTTTGATTTCAATAAAGAGGGTTTATATGTATAGTTTCAAAGGAAACAATGTGAGACCGTTATTAAGATCGTTCAGTTTTGACGATCGCACAATTTGATATTCTATGGATTTTTTTTTTTACATTTCGTTGTATATGAAATATAGTTCAAATTTGAAGGTTTATAGGTCAAATATGCCATCCATTGTATTATGGAGCAAAGTGGACCAAAACATACATTTTGTACAATACTACTTAATGTGAAACATTTATAAGTAAATTTGTTAATTTGGGACAAAAAAGAAAAAGAAAAAGAAAAAGAAAAAGAAAAGAAAAGTACATTAGCATAAGTAAATCTGTAAATTTGTTTATTTTACATTTGATGTTTTTTATTGTACCTTAAAATTTAAAAAAAAAAGATTGGTTTTTTTTGTCATTTAAACTTACAAAAATGACATCATTTAATCCCAATAGAATGATTCACGGGTCATTAAGCTTTAACGCGCAGGCTGAAGCTAGACCGAATCAACCCAAGCCATTTTCAAGACTGGAATAAGAACCGACAATAGTGAGTAATTATGATAACAGTTTCATAACTAACTTTTGTTCACATTTTATATAGGTTGAAACCGGGAAGAATAGGGTTTGCCGTGCGTTCCGATGATCTGGGAAAAGTGACCGAGCAAGGCTAGCCATGTGATTAATTGGCATGACTGGGTCCAACACCAACACTGGATCCCATTACTAACCAACAAAACTCACACATTCAACTCAATTTTCTTATAATTTAACTTCACATTTAGCAATTTAATGTTCAAAAAGAAAAACTTCTTGACCATTTTTAGCAATTTAATGTTCGCCTTTACATATCAATAAAATGCAGCTCGCTATCATTCTTTGAATTTGAGAAACCCGATACCGCTATTTCACGTTGGTCAAGAGCAAGAACCCGCGCTGAAAAGGTAAAAAAACCAAATTCTATAAATATTTTTGTTCAAAAGTTGCATGCAAAGTAAAAAACCAAATTCTCTAAATTTTATTGTTTATTTTCTTAAATGACAGGTGGGAAAAGTGTTGTAAAAAAATGAGAAAACTCGAAACTTGCCTTACAACAGTGGCTTGAAGTACATAGCTATTTTCCGTTGATATTTTGCACATCCTTCGATTACAGATCCGTAGTCGCTCTCCTTCAATTGATCGAGGGTGAATTGGGCAGTTTGCTTTTTTGTGGAGCTAGACATTATGACGTAGTAGAAAGTGAAGGAAAGTTTGGAAAGTCGAAGTGATAGAAAGTGTGGGATTGGTTTTTTATAAGTGCAGGAGATTATTGCAGACAATTAAGCTTGGAATCAAGGTTATATAACTACCCAAAATATCACTACTGAAGGTAGAGTTAAATCCTATTATTAAATAAATAAATGTTTTGGGATCATGTGCTGTAAACCAAAACAAATTGGATGATAATTATACTTTAATGTCATTTAATATTATTATGCATTCATACGTTTTCCTCGCGGTTTATATGTACGACTGATACGAGCATGGATAGGGATAAAGGCTGCTTTGATCACAATGGGTCATGGGTTGTGTTTGGCGACATAGTCTTCGACTACTTAGCCTTAATAAGTCACACAACAACGATTTACTTGAATAATTTCAGCACTTCTTATGTGATTGTTACGGATTTAAGACCACGAATTTTAGTAAAAGAAAAGAACTTTCTTGTTCAAATCGAGTTGTTGCTGCAATTCAGAATTTGTCATTGTTAGGACGTGATCCTGATCTTGATACGAACTCAAATCAATAGGTCTTGGTTTGTTTTCACCGGTATTCAATCCAATAGGTCTTGTGTTGGTGCTACTCTATCTTAATTTCGTTGTTTCCTCATTTCCATTATGTTCTTGTTCTTTCCATATACAAAAACCCCAAAAACAGCCCAAAATTGTGTGTCTGTTTTCCAAATTCGTTCAGTTAAATCTTAATCATTTTATTCCGCTGCAATCAAAAATACGAGTGCTCCATATTCGTATCATAAGTGGTATCAGAGCAAGTTCTGATCGAGAACTTGTTGTCCAAGAGTCATGTTACGCAAATTGCTAATTGAAGAAGAAGAAGAGGATGTATTCATCTACAATGCTGAGTTCTATTATGATCCAGAAAAGGGTATTGACTATATGTCACTTTCCAATTCTGATTCAAAAGAGGAATATGAAGATTCTTGTCCCATCTATGACACCGATGGGGAAGAAGAATTCATTGATGGAATTTATTATTCTGGTCCCATCTACGACACTGATAGGGAAGACGAATATAGTGAAGAAATTAATTTCGTGGTTGGAAACGAAATTGTTGAAGCAATGGCTGAAAGAAAAAGTTTCATTGGTGAAAAGATAAATTCTGTTGGTGATGACAAAAGTATTGAAGAAGAGTTGTTTGTTGAAAAACAAAAATGGTCCCAAGATATCACAATTTCAAGAACCAATGATTTTAAGTGCCACAAAATTTCAGGTTCTATTTTCTTTTACGAACATGATTTCTTTTCTAAAGTTCTTAGAAAAATCAGAATTGAAGGCTTTATTGATCAAGAAGGTTTATTCATTTTTCATCTTCATGTTCGTTTCAAAGTGTGGGAAATTTATACACTTTGGAGACCAAGGGATGATTACTTGCTGCAAATTGAGAACCAAGACAAATCTGTTACTAACATGATGAGGAAGTATGGTGGTGTATTGTATCTTAATGATTATAATCTCATTTGTTATGATCTTGTTGATTATGATCAAACTGATTATAATCTCATTACTCATGATGGTACAAGTGAAGTTTCTTGTGTTTGTTTGTTTGGGACTCAAAAAGACCAAGAAAGATTGTTCTTGGATTATGGCAGAATTTCTTACCCTCCAAAAGATTTATTAGAAGTGCTGAATTCAGCAAGTTGTTTGAAGATGACATGTGTATGTGTGGGAGATGTCCAAGGGTTTTTTGATAAGAATAAAGAACGTGTTGTTGCTGCTCCTAGGTTGGTTTTACATATTCTCTTTCAATCGTTAAAAAATCAGTATGCTTTTGGTGGTGGAAATTAAGAAGGATCTTGGAAGCTTTACATTGGTCCTATAATCCCTATGATCTATGATGGTGATCCATATTTACACATTGGTGATTATATAACTAATCTCTATTACTGTTTGTTTAATGTGGGTAAAATTGATGCTTTTGGCATGCTTGAATCTGATCCTAAGAAGGGATATGTGATCTTTCTACTTGCTGGTCACACCCACCAAATTAGAGATTTCAAGGTTGCTTGGAATCTGTTTTCAGCAAAAGAGAAGATGGTTGCACTTGTGAACATGGGAAATTTCTCATCATTTTTAGTTAGTGTTGAATGGTCTGAATTGAGGGAAATTCCTTTCGAAGAGGGAGGGAATGATACGAGCATGGATAGGGATAAAGGCTGCTTTGATCACAATGGGTCATGGGTTGTGTTTGGCGACATAGTCTTCGACTACGTAGCCTTAATAAGTCACACAACAACGATTTACTTGAATAATTTCAGCACTTCTTATGTGATTGTTACGGATTTAAGACCACGAATTTTAGTAAAAGAAAAGAACTTTCTTGTTCAAATCGAGTTGTTGCTGCAATTCAGAATTTGTCATTGTTAGGACGTGATCCTGATCTTGATACGAACTCAAATCAATAGGTCTTGGTTTGTTTTCACCGGTATTCAATCCAATAGGTCTTGGGTTGGTGCTACTCTATCTTAATTTCGTTGTTTCCTCATTTCCATTATGTTCTTGTTCTTTCCATATACAAAAACCCCAAAAACAGCCCAAAATTGTGTGTCTGTTTTCCAAATTCGTTCAGTTAAATCTTAATCATTTTATTCCGCTGCAATCAAAAATACGAGTGCTCCATATTCGTATCAACGACTTAAATCCAATCTATAGGAATATTTAAATGTCACATTTAAGGGATGTGAACATAATGGCATATGAAACGACTGGAATCACCCTAAGGCATATGAACGTTTTTTTACTCTTAACACATGATTTCTATTATAATTTATTTAAACACAACATTTAAGATAGGACTTAAATGCAACTTTAGTTTTGGAACTCAATTTTTATGTTAATATACTATTATAATTTATTTAAACACAATATTTAAGATAGGACTTAAATGCAACTTTAGTTTTGGAACTCAATTTTTATGTTAATCCTCCCCTATATATGAGGCTACATATGATGACTTCATGCCACATTATCACAACGACGGCTTTTGATTGGTGGACAATGTCACGTGTAATTCTTGCATTGGTCCATTCTTTCTTCATAAACTACACACGTTTCAACCCTATATAGCAGTTATGGAAACCCGAAACTGTAGGCATTATCTTTAGCACTCGGTTTCTATCAAATCTTCAATTATCGTTGTTCTTATCATCCTAATTCTCATCGTCATCATTCGTTACAGGTATGTTTCCGATCAATTCAAAACAGGATCTCATGTTTTTCTGTTGATAACATGGCGATGAAGACTTGTGTCAAACAATGAGCCACACTTGAAGCAATTTTAGTCAAGCTGTAAGTTTATGATAATGGTACACCAAGTGTTTGATGAAATGTCAAATAAAATCTTATAATTGGAAATCACTTAATCCACCGTTCTAATGTTCTGAATGTGTTATCATACATGGATATTCGTTATTTCACCGCCTAATGTTCTTCAATATTCATTCTTTGCAATTTTATATAGGCATTTAAATTACAATTTTCAAACATATGGTTCTCAAGCATCATGCTTCTCTGAAATTCACAACTGATTACATCTTCGCAATAGAGGGCTCCATCGTCTTCTTCGTTCAAAGGTATATATTTTGCTATAATCTGTTGAAATTTGTTATCAATTTAAATTTCTTTTTGAAAAGACAAATGTAGTAGGGACATTGAACATGATAGGGTTAGCAAAGAGAGTTCGTGAGTAGCTTTTGCTAACGAGCACCATTGAGGTGTAAGGCGATCCAAAACAGGTTGCATTTCATATGCAATTAATTTATACAACTTCAGTTAATTTATACAACTTCTTAATTAATAAAACATTTGATGTTATTAGTATTAGTTACTGATGTCTAAACTTCTTAATTAATAAAACATTTGATGTTATTAGTATTAGTTACTGATGTCTAAACTTCTTAAGAACACATTCTTGCAGGTGGCATTTTTTCAGATTGTTTTAAGTCAACTGTTTGAAAGGCGGACATTTGCTGATCCGTTTGAAATCTATTTTGTTATTACATGGAGTTTAAAGATTAATCAATTGAACTGTGACTTTATTATGTTAATCACGTATCAACGTAATCAATCGTCATCATCTCTCAATCTCTTAAAAGGTACCATAAATCCTTCTATAATCCATCATCATTATCGTTCTTTCGATTTAGGTATTATTTTACCAGAGAATTGATTATGTTATTAAATCGATTAATTATGAGTTTTCATGTCTTTTGAAGAATCAACAGTATATGATAAGATTGTGTACAAATGATGATGAATGAAATATGGATTGAATGATGTAAGAATGCAGAAACGATAATCAAATGTAAGATAGAATTCCAAAGCTTACAATAAACAATGGCCAAGGCTATGCCTCCCTCAATGCAAAATGCAATAATCATGAATGATTCTAGCAGACCACCACTCACTACTTTATTCTCTCTATCCTGTAACAAACTCCTAGATACTTTTCTTAATTCCACATTTGGCCCTTCAAGAATACACTTGTAATATTTTAGGCTTGTCAATGTTGTTAGTAGTTACTGGATGTGTTAAAATATTGTTAGTAGTTACTGGATGTGTTAAAATTTTGAATGCACATGTATATGGAGACTTAATAATCCTCACCTGCGTTTTGATTTATGGAGCTAAATGTTTTTTTTGCTTTTGAGCCTACCCATTAACTTATGTATGGTTATTTAGGACTATATTTAATCTCTAACGGGTCACAAAGGTAAAATAAGGTACCATCTTGGAACGAAACGGGCCAAACATGTCGAAAATCGCACAAAGTTTATTTTGACCGCATTATTCTCCTAAACTATTTCATTTTATTTTGACTACATTATGCTTTAACACAATGTTAAAAAGCATCCAAGTTAAATATTTTGCATAGCTTTTTGGTAGGAGTTTGACTAAAATCATGTGTTTTGATTTTTGATTCTTTAATTAGGAATTGTGGGAAAAGCAATTGGATTAGTATCAAAGCATCGGAATTGAAAACATGGCAGCAACTTATGCAACTAAGCATTCAATTGTCTGTGGTTGCTATTGTGGTAAATTATCATTGGTTAACTGAATCACCTACAAACCGTGATCCAACAATCAAGACCACTTATGTTATTGCTCAATGGTTGTCCTTTAGTAGCTTATAGTGCTACTAAGACAATTGGTCCGTTACATATAAATTACAAATGTATGTAATTTTATCACATATTATACACATTATTTACTGTTAGTTTTATTAATTATAACTAATATTGATTTCTACAAAAAGTTTCCCCCTTTTTAATATATTACTACTTTTCAAGATGCCATTGGCTGGAATTCATGTAAAGTTGCAATCTTTAACTTAATTTTCATTATTTTTTACTTACTTGAATGTTTGGGTATTTGCAGCTGAAGATTTCATACACATTTCTTATCAATTGGTTTGAAAGACTCCCTCAATACAAACACCACATTGCTGGAGAAAGATATGCAGGTTCCCAAACACTAGCTAACTTATTACCTTAACAATATGGTTTCATCCTGCGGATTGGGAGGAAAGAGAATATATTGAAGATCCAAACCCGAAGATGTACTTATTTTAGGTATGCTTTGCTATGACCATTAATAAAAGTCAAAGGCCAGACGTTGTCTCAAGTTGGGTTGTTTCTGCAAAAAACGGTATTCTCACATGGCCAGCTTTATGTGGCCGTATCACGAGTTAAGAACAAGAAGGGATTGAAGGTCATTTGTTGTGACGTCGATGGGAATTACACCAATTCAACAGCAAATGTAGTTTACAAAGAAGTCTTATTTCGTTTGTAAATTTTATGTAACATTTCTTAATGTATCGATTTTTCTACCAATTCATCATTATATTATGTCGTTTGTAAAATTATTAATCTTTGTTGGGATTTTTCTACATATTAAATTTTGAAGCATACCCGCCCATCGGGCGGGTTATGTAACTAGTATAAATATATACAAGTTTTAAATCATACCGTGTAAAAACTAATTCCCATAACCAAAACCAAAAGCCGTAGTTTTTTTATTAAATTGGTGAAAACATCAAGGTTTGTTGTGCAACGTGGAGGGCAAAAAGTAATTTTACAAAACCAACAGTGCGTATTACGGTGCCAATGGTGACGGAACCGTCAGTTTCTGCCAACTCAGCGCCACGTCAGCATACAAACTAACTAACACTAAACTGACGTACCCATGCCAACAGCACTCCGCCACTTCACCAAATTTGGGCCCCACCATTTACTTTTCTTTTTCTAATAAAAATATATAACTAATTAAAACATATAACTAATAAAAATACATTTCATTAATTAAAAAAACATTACATAAAAAGACATTAAAATAATTATAAAAAAAAGACATTAATAAAAAAAACGACATTAAAATAATAAAAAAAAGACATTAATAATAAAAAAAGACATTCAAACTAAAAAAACTACTAGTCAAGAGATTCATTGTCGTCTTCGCCAATCGGTCCTTGTGTTCCCGAACCCTGACCGTCACCCTCCTCGTCAACCTCTTGAAAAATCGCCAAATCCTTATTAAATTGCTTTGCAATTTCATCTAGAGCGTTTTCAAGCATTTGCTTACGACTTTCGTCAAGGTCGTTCGACACTTTTGTGGCTAGGAATTTCCAAGTTTTCAAAATCAATTTTTTATGTGCCATTTTTACAACCTTAGCGATAATGTTTGTATGCTTATCGGAGGTTTTTCTAACCACGTCCAAAGTGTCCAACTTAATGGACCTTCGGGAACTTGCGGCATCGGACGAAGACGGAGTGTTTTGACTTTTCTTGCTAAGACTGAGGCCGGGGGCGCCTCAACGGGTCATCTTGGAACAACGCATGCATGTTAGCCGGTGCCGTCGTCCTTGGTGCCGTCGTCCCTGGATCCATGCTCGCCGGTTCGGTGTCTTCATCGAGGCTTATCGGCTCGGTATCCATGACGCCCACATTAAAATAGAACTTTGGGCTATCTCTTACCACTTCCCAACAATCTTCGTATATAAAATTACGGCCAACATTTTCACGGAATTGTTGACGAGAAGCTTTTAGAACGTCCTCGTCTCGCGTACCGCTTCCACGGATGTCGTTTAAAGAATTGTATATACCAGTGAAAATTTTCACGTCAGCCGCTATTTTGGACCATTTGCCCGTGAGTTGGTTCATGTTACGCTTCACAGAAGCAGCCGAGTTGAAGTCCGCGAGAATTTGACCCCAATGGACGATACTTTTTTTGCTATTCCCCTTAACACCATCTTCAGAGTTATGAATCCAACGTTGGGCCAAAATCACCTCGTGAGGGGTTGACCACTTTGTTTGTGCCCTTTTTGGCGCCGCTTTTTCTTTCCCTTTTCCACCCTTTTTTCTTTCCCTTTTCTTGTGGGTGTCGGTTCTGGTTGGGTGTCCCCACATTTTCGTTTGGTGATGGTTCTTGAAAATTTTGTGAATAGATAGGTGTGTTTGGAGGAGGTTGTTGGTATTGAAAGTTTAGTGGTGGTTGTTGGTATTGAAAGTTTGGTGGTTGAGAGTAATGGAAGTTGGGTGGTGGTTGTTGGTATTGAAAGTTGGGTGGTGGTTGTTGGTATTGGTAGTTTGGTTGTGGTTGAGAGTAAGCCCCAAAACCAAGCGATGGTGCCGGGTTGCTTGTTTGACCCGACGAAGAACCGGCCGGTGAGGGTGGGGCGTCAACCGGTGATGAATTAAATAGCTCCCACATGTCGTTGGATACCGATGATTGACGTCTTTTGGACATTTTTTTGAGAGAGAAAGAAGGTGAATGTGGTGTAAAAAAATAGAAGAAATAAGTGGGTATTTATAGATGTAAATGAGGGGGAATTTTTTTTGAATTTTTTTGAATTTTTTTAGATTTTTTTGAATTTATTACCGTTTTTTTTTTGTATATATTACAATTTATTTGAATTTATTACCGGTTAAAAAAAAAAAAAAAAAGAAGCCTTTTTTCTTATTGGTCGAGAGGTACACGCGGGCCCCACCACCACGCGCCACTTCTCCCGTCTCGAAACCGGCTGGCGGAAAACCGGCAGGCCAACCGGCGGTCCGTGCCAATGGCGTCGGAACCGGCGGTGGCCAACCGGCGTTCCGTTGGCACACGAAACGGTACCGTGTCGTGCAGTCTTCTATTTGATTACGGAGTATTTGATAAAACGACCCCATTAAGAAACGCAATCATCATCATCATCCATTCATCTTCTATCTGACTCTCTCTAGTCTCTAGAAAAAAGCTTCTTCAATCTGCATAGCATCTTCCGCTTTATCTGCTGGTGACAGAATCAAGAGTTCATAACTCGTAAGTTCGATTATAATCATGTGTGTTGAATTCTAATATTGCTGAATTTTGTATGAATTATGTGATTTGAGATTGTTTATGTATTGCTATGGGTTAATGATGGAGATGAATGTGCCAATTTTGAAATTGAGCTGCTTAATTTCTTTTCCCCCCTTTTTGTTGCTGATTGAGATAAATTGTTGATGATGAAGTATGATGTAAATTTTTTTAGTTAAATGTAAGTAATTAAGACAGAAAAAGGTCGTTGTTAGTACTTGCTACTATGAACTTATTATATCCAGTTTAATTTGTAATGTTAGGTATTGACTTTTAATTAGCTATGTGGTGCATAGATTCATGTCAGTTATATTTATTGCGTGTTCATGTTAGGTTTTACTGGTTTGAGCCGTTAGTTGCTTTGATCGCATAACTCCAGCATCCATCTGTGGGCTCATAGAAGATTAACAAGTTTTGCATCGATGTTGAACTTATTTAACCTAAAAAGGCTAACTTGGGGAACAGACACAGATGGGAAGCAAAAGGTCGATACAATACAAAATTCTTCAAAAATTTGTCTAATATTTTATAGAATCTAATTGTTACCATATTGAACAGGTTGTATTATCAAGTACAGAAGTAGAATCACTTCGTTCTGAGCTTGCTGATTTAGAGGAACGAGAAGCTCATCTAAAAGCTCGGTAAGCAGTAGTCAAACTCTGACTTTTAAAAAAGTCTGTTTCTCACCACTTAAAATTTAATATTCATGCAGGTTGGAGCATATTGATGAAATTCTACGTTCTGCCCGTCTTTCAGGCTATTTACATATGCGAACTGTAATGTCGTTAATTCATTACATACATTCTTCTATTACTATTACTATTTGCAATTTGTTAATTATATAAAGTTCATATTTATCTGATTTTACAGAGATGGACCTGGAGAACCAGTTCCTGTTGATGATACAGAAGTTGATGATTGGCTTCCACGTTTTGTTGTTCTTCAAGGATCATGTATCTTTTTGTATTTCATGTCTACAGGTAATACCTTAACTACACACACATATTTGTAAATTGAATTTAAATGTATAAAATATTGCAGATATAAGTCCACAAGATTCCACATTTTTGTGTGATGTTATTGAAGTAGGGCGTTACTCAGGAAGAAGGGGAAACTCGATATTATTTTTATATAGTAACTCGTCACGGATTGAGATATGAATGCTCAAGTGCTTCAAAATTACAGGTATCATACCCATACCCATGGCTTTGGGATGATTAATTACTTTTTCTTTTTTCAGGTAGATGCTTGGGTTGCAAGATGAATGTAAATTAGGATTGGATTCAACCACTATTGATCAATCACATGATACTTGACATTGATTTGTGGCATGCAAGGGTATGTTGTACATAGTTGGATTGGAAAATAAGTTATTGACAGCAGTTCACCGTGCTTATTTATTTGTACATATATCACAATGAAAACTCATAAGAATTTCATGTTGAAAGTTGTGTCATTTTTGTATCTGGAAGTGTCAAACAATAAATGGAGAATACACATCTGATCCGACGGTCGATATACATTCCAACCTTATTTGGGTTTGACCCACTACTTCGGATCTTACCCCCCAACTAATCACACACATCCTAAAAATAACAATAGTTTTTTTACCATTCCAACTATATAAAAAGGTTAAAAAAACCCATATGGTTTACAACTATTACAAATAAAACCCTTGGGTATTCATATGTACATTGTAATTAGACAGCTCCAAACCGTAACATCGACACTTTAGTTTTTGTCACATCAGCATCACCTCAAGCTAAACACTTCAATTGACACACATCAGCACCACGTCATCGTCAGCCTCTATATATAGAGGAAACAACAGAATTTTAAGTTTATGGTGTAGAGCTTATTCCCCATCTTTTAGTAATAAAATGTATTAGATTGATAATTGAACAACATAAGTCATGTTTCGAAAATAAAAAAAAAGTATTTGGAACTTCTCATTATGATAACTTTATAATCGAGTGGATATCATTGATCCAAACCTCAGGGTCCATGCTGAAAGTTTGCCACCTCATAACTATAAGATCCTTTTCTCCATAACTAACTTTCGTACCTTCCTTTGTTCTCACTCCATAACAGCTTCTCGATTCCATTCTCATTTTCAATTAATTCTGTTTGATTAATCGATCGAGAAATTAGAAGGAGAATGAGTTCTCAAATCTACAGATCTGCTTCACGAGCTGCTAGATCATTCTTCTCTTCTGCTTCAAAGCGCAAAAATCACCTTGGTGAGTTTATTCTATATAAACAAATTCAAATTCTGTTCGAAATTTAAATTCGATTCATGTATATTGTACATTATCGCTGCTTAATGCATTTTTAACGATAATCTCGTTACATGTTTTGAATTTACCGTAACTATAATAAGAAGCTAGAATATATTTTTTAAATTTTAATTTTGTTATTTCACCGCAGCAGCAGTTTCTTTCAAAGGATCGTTGCCATCTCTAGCTGATTCCACAAACACCTCAAACAAATGGATCGCCGGAGCTCTTGCACTTCCTGTTGCAGGTATAAAATTTCCAGATTTTATGAGCTTTTTATTAAACCACATAATTTCATTATATAAACGCCCTAACGAGGAGGAAAAATACTCCAATTTAATTTGACCCGTTTAATCATAATACTAATCCAATAAAAAGAAGACACAGATCTGTTAGGTATATAAAACACAGCCATTAAGCTATCTTCACACTGTCCATTTTGACCAAAGCATTGAAACCCTTGATCGAATTTCCTGTAAGTCCCGAAAATTTAGCCAAATTGCAGATGTCCAAGAGGGTTCCATTTGAAGATTTTGATCCATAGGGAATAGTTGATATCAATACCTGTATTAACAAGATTCAATCGAGTGTCATTTATCCTTGTAAATTGTTGATAACTATAATTTCGTGTAATTCAATACAGCATACATGCTTCAGGATCAAGAAGCACATGCAGCACAGGTATTCAATTAAATGTTGATTTCATTTTCAGTAATTACTTTTTTTGAATTAATTTTGTTTTTACTTTTTTGCATAAACAGATGGAGCGCACCTTTATTGCTATCAAGCCTGATGGTGTGCAAAGAGGACTGGTAATTATTTCCTTAGCATAAAAAATTAGTAATGATTCTACACGTGTCATGATTCCTTTAAATTGAGAGCTAGATATTCATGTAGTAAAATTGTGAATGTAATTTAGATTTCGGAGGTTATACACCGGTTTGAACGTAAAGGGTTCAAACTTGTAGCTATTAAACTGATTGTACCTCAAAAGTCATTTGCACAAAAGCATTATCATGATCTCAAGGACAGACCATTTTTCAATGGCTTATGCAACTTCCTGAGCTCTGGTCCTGTTCTTGCAATGGTAGGAATTCATCATTTTCTATTATTTAAATATAAACTTATAAATCATTATCATTCATGTGGTTATGCAGGTTTGGGAAGGAGCAGGTGTAATTACATATGGCCGTAAACTTATTGGAGCCACGGATCCACAGAAATCAGAGCCTGGAACTATCAGAGGTGATTTGGCCATTGTTGTTGGAAGGTATTGATTGCTTCACTAAACAAATAAAATATGTAAAATAGAAAACATTTCATTTGTAATATGGATTTTAAGTTTGTGGCTTTGTAGGAACATTATCCATGGAAGCGATGGTCCAGAGACTGCTAAGAATGAAATTAACCTATGGTTCAAACCCGAGGAGTTGACTAACTACACCAGCAACCAAGAAAAATGGGCCTATGGAGTCAACTGAGAGACACCAAAAATAGGAAAAGAATAAATGAATAATACTTATGCGATCAAAACAAAAGTTCAAAAGAAATTAATACTTAGAGAATAAATTGATTGCTTCAAATTTGAAAATTTAGTAACTGTTTGTATAAGACGACACGTAATGGGGTCGTCGGTCTGGTCGGTAGTGGTCCGTGGACGCATTCCCATATCCCCACCACAAAGAACACGCCCTCTCCATTTTGGCTTGGCGACCGAACACTTTTGGGGGAAGAAATAACTTTTACATGAGAAATTGTTTGGTTATGCATTTGATCATCATGTATTTGATTTTAAAAAGAGAAAGCTGAAATGACACTCAAATGACAATGATGACTATGATCATTGATTTACTAACATATTTACTCAAACAATGTACTAGCCACTTGTGTAGTTGTTATTTTTTCATCCCAAACGAAACTTAGAAATCCTCTAATCATATTCAACAAGATTTATAGTCATATTTACACTTAATCTTATACTACCAAAGGACGGGTTAAATGGAAAATAAGTAGTATTTAGAAATAAATTATGATTGTTAAAAAAACTTATTCTTATACCATATTAACAACTTAAAAATTGAAGATATTAAATAACAAGAAAAACCTCAAATTTAAAATCCCCGTAACTTTTTATAAAGTTTGCTATAATACAATTTTACTTATTTTCACGTGGTGGACTTGAAAAAACTCCTCTATTTGACGGTTTAATCGAATTTCACGTCCCTCAATCGTTCAAGTACTTATTGTTACGCGGCTGTCTCTTTCATCATAAGATCATTGCTTCCTGTTTAAGGCTTGTCATCGTAAACCCTAAATTCTTTGCTTCGTCGTCTTATCGTTTCCAAACTCGTCTAAATCGGAATCCTAATCTTCAGCACACGCGGCTCCGTCAAGTTCCTCCGTTGAATTAGGTATTCAGTCGTTTAATTTTTGTGTTTCCGATACAAATCTGTATTCTATGTGTTTGTATGGATAGTATATTAGTATGACGCTTCTCGCATTGGTAGGAAGGATTTATTCGGGGCGGTTTAAAATTTCTTGATGCGTTTGTGGCGAATTTATCGAAAAACGACGTTGTTTTGCTGGTGAAACTGATCAACTTAGATTGTATGTTTGAAAAAAAAATTAGGGTTTTGATTTGATTTGGCTTGAGCTTGTTTGATTGCCTATGGTTTTCTATTGATTATTGGTTCTATGTGTATTCACTGTAAGAGTTGAACATGTGGTATTCAATAATCGATTGGGGAAGGATTAGGAATTTAAATTGAATCTTTGCTTGCTTATTATGTCATGGAATATGTATAATACATATATATATAATGTTTGGATATTAATTTATTAAGCGTTACATGGTTTGTGGAACTTCTGTAGATGGCAGCCAAACCACTAACAACTGCTGCAATTGCAATGACTGAGAAGAAAATGGACATGTCATTAGGTACAGAAGATATGCACTTTTGTTTCAGTTGATTTCATAACTATACCTAGCAATGTGTTAAATTGACCTAAGATCAATCTTTGGTTTCCCTGCCAGATGATATCATCAAAATGTCTAAGAATGGAACTGGTCACAATAAATCAAAGCAGCAAAGAGTTCCAGTAAGATACTCCCTCTTTAATGTGCTTAGGTCTGCCCTGCTTCTGTTGTTGATGATTCTAATTTGGTTTGATGCAGAACAAGAATCAGAAATTCTCAAACAATGTCAGTCAACATAAGTCTATGAAGTTGCGCCGCTTTATCGACTCAAGATCCTCCCTTAGACAGGTGTGTGCATGTCATATTTTGTTGACACGATCACATGTTTCATGAATTTGTTTTATTTTGAATTTTTGATAGTAAGATTTGTGATATTAGGGTGCTCTTGCTCAAAGGAGATCCAACTTTCAGGGTAACCAATTTCCTTTAGCAATAGAAGCTTCTAGAAAGGCTGCTGCTGCTCCTTTTTACAATAAGAACTTCAACCGCAACCAGGCTACAACATCATATAGACCAAGGCAAGTTTCCTTCTTTGTATGCTTTTATTTTTATTTTTTTTGTGGGTGATCAAAAGAAGGTGTTGTTTTCTTGATTCTTGCAGGGCTGTAAGTGGACAAGTGCAAAATAGGGCTACAAATGGATTCAAGGTACTTACTGCCTTTATCCACTTTTTTATTGTATACTTTATATGGTTTGGTCAATACTAATAAATATATATTTGTTGACTGTAATTTATGCAGCAGCAGGAAGTAAAAATGGTGTCAAAACAGAGGCCTCAGACTTTAGATTCATTATTTGCTGACATGAAAGAGCAAAGGATGAAAGTTTTATCTCAACAGCAACAACATTACAATGGCAACACAGGAAGAAGAAATGGAGGTGCCCAGCAAAGGTCCAGACCCCAATGGACCAGATATAATAACACTGCAAATTACTAATAGAATTAACTCTTGGGCTAAGAAACTACTTTATTCATCTTCATTCATGTTTTCTTACTTCTATATGGCGTTTCTTGTTATGTGTTTATCTCGTCTGCTGGACATAGATGTTAATCAAACATGTTTTAGTTAAACTGTTAAAAGTTGGGTTGTGATTTTTTTCTGTATGGTTACAAACTCAAATAATATGATTTTTGAAATCAACTTAATATGTTTATTATTACCCTATATATACAATGTCATACCATGACACTGTTCATAAGGTTTTTAACATAAGCAGATAATAAAATCCTTTTCATTTGATTATAGGACAGGTACACAACTTAGTGCAATTGGTTCCCTTGTGCCAAGTTAAGGTCATACCAGTCTATTGATCAATTCTCGATTCCTGCCAATGCCTTCATCTTTATTTTAAACTTTTTATTATTAATGTTACAAAATAACCCCTACACTTTAAAAGTTAAGAAATATACCCTACACTCTAAAAGAAACTTCCACTTAGTTTCTAACAATTACATTTTTAAATTTTAAATATTTTAATCTACACTTTTAACCTCATTTAAGATATTTATTCACTTTTTTACTATTACAAAATTTGACTAATTTTTTTTTTATGTTTGTAGCGTTCGAAAACTTATTTATTAAAAGTTAGTAATAACAATTCATTTATTAAATAGTTATAAAAACAGGATATTGATTTGTCTCAATTTATACATATCAAATAGTAAGAAAACAAATATTCATGTGAACTTTCTTTATTAGCAAAGTTAAAATAAGTGATATAAATTAAACACGATCTAAATGATAACTAGTATATTTTTCAAATTAACTTTTAAAAATTTAAGAAATCATCCATAATAACAAGGTTCTAAAAAGCGTAAGGCGTGGCGTGGCGGCACCATCAAGCCTCAGCCAAGGCGAGCCATGGCGGGCCATGGCGTTTTTCAAGGCGTCGCTTAAGGCGGCAACTTTTTTATATAATTTATATATATACGTATATTAAATTAATTTTTTTTTTTTTAAATCTATTGATTTATATAACAATTCATATATAAAGCTCATAAAAATGTTACATTTAAATTTATAATTATATATGTTAAATTTTTTTTTAAAAAAAATTCATTTTTTACAGCCGCCTTCAAGAAAACTCGCCATAAGGCGCGCCTTATCGCGCCTTATCACGCCTTATCTCACGCCACGCCTAGCACAGCCGTCATGGTCTGTTTCGTAACGTCGACGCCGCGCCTCACGCCTTGACGACGCCATGGCGCGCCTTTTAGAACCTTGCATAATACTATTGTTGTGTACATATAATATATAGCTGTATACATTTTTTTATTCATAACTAATAAAAAAATAGTTCTAATAAAAACTCGGCCTCAATTTTGACATAAGAATGTATGTTTTTTAAATCCGTAGCAACGCGCGGCAAACAAAAATCCTCATTAAGATGAAATAATGATGGTGGTTCAATCCAAGTACGTCTATTTGATGGCCTAATCTCTGCAGGCGAAATTGTCTATTTGACTTGCCTAATTGGATAAGCACATGACTCATTAAACTAACATGGTGTTCGGGTAATTGGGTTAAGCTAACTACATTTACATAAAGCTGGAAAATGTTTTTTTTAGTGTTCAGATTTGGCTTATTTGCGAGTTTATCAGCCTTCTAGGGTCTAATAAGCTTTAGGATCCAGTTTTGTAATTTAGAGTTGTTTGTTTTAACTTATTTGAACGCGATTTAGTTTATAAGCATGAGGTATAAACTTACCAAATAAGCTAAAACAAGCACCCCTTAAATAACATTACCGAACACTCCCTAAATGTGCACGGAGTTTGATCATATTTGAACATATATCTGTCAAGCGGCTACATTAACTAATTAATAATGTCTAATTACATGACTTAACTCTAAACATATTTATAGTGTCGTGTGTTACCTTCATTTCAAATGTTCAACACGTTATTAAGAAAATCAAGTTCGAAGTCTCACCTTTTATATAGAGAAAACATTCTGTTTGGTTGGATAGAATGGAATGAGAAAGGAATGGAATGAACATAGTAATTGAATGAGTAGCGAAATGGAATGGTATATTGCATTTCGTTATCATGTTTGGTTAGAAAGATTGGAATCGAAAATGTCATCAAAAGTTAATAATACAAATATTTTTTATTATTTAATAACTTAATAAAACATATAAAGATTTAAATTTTCAAAAAAATAAAAAAAATATTATAAATTAAAAAAAATAGATAAGATTATTACTAAAATATATTTTATAGTTAATTTTTAAAAATAAATAATATTTTAAATAAATTTTAATTTAAAGAAAATATTTTCTAAAGTTTTTATTAAAAAATTATGTAAATTTATGAAATTTTCATTCCATTACTAGAAGGAATAGAGAAAAACCACCTACCCCTAAGAAATAGAAATCCTTAAAAGAGAAGGAATGACATTTCCGGAGTAATGATTCATTCCATTCCCGCTTGATAAACAAACACGTATTTTTAATTCCATCGAAATGATCCATTCCATTCCTACCTTCGTTCCTGCATACGAAACACTACCTAAGGGTGCGTTTAGTTTGCTGTAATGTTGACGAATGTAAGTGAATTATGAATGAACCGAATTCAATATAATTGAATTATGTTGCGCGTTTGGCTACAAAATTTATAGTTGTAATTCAAATCCATACTTATATATTTTTTAAAATTTTTCTAACTGTTATTTAATTTTAAATTATTTTTATATTTTTTGTTTAATATTCTTATTTTAATTTTTAATTTTTTAATATATTTCAACTGTTTTAAATTCAGAAGCATACCGAATATTAAAGTACAAAATTTATAGTTGTAATTTAAATCCATACTTATATATTCTTGAGCGAATTACATCTAAGGTCCCTGTGGTTTACCACTTATTGCAGTCACATTCCCTAAACTTTATTAAGTACACTGGGAGTCCCTGGTGTTGCCACTTTGTTGCACCCGTAGTCCCTGAAGCAAACTGACGTTAATTAAATCCGTTAAATCCCCCATGTGCACATCACATGATGGGTAGTATGGTAATTGTCCACTCCTTCCTCATATTTAAACCCGAGTAAATTACATGGAAGGTCCCCGTGGTATACTACTTATTACAGCCTTAGTCCCTGAACTACATTTATTACACTGGAAGTCCCTGGTGTATACACTTTGTTACACACATGTAGGCATGTAAACGAACCGAACGTTCAACGAACCGTTCGCAAACCGTTCGCGGGAGTTCGTTTATATTCGTTCGTTTAGCTAAGTGTATACACCAGGGACTTCCGGTGTAATAAATGAAGTTCAGGGACTAAGACTGTAATGAGTAGTATACCACAGGGACCTTCCATGTAATTTACTCGGGTTTAAATATGAGGAAGGGGTGGACAATTACCATACTACCCATCATGTGATGTGCACATGGGGGATTTAACGGCTTTAATTAACGTCCGTTTGTTTCAGGGACTATGGGTGCAACAAAGTGGCAACACCAGGGACTCCCAGTGTACTTAATGAAGTTTAGGGACTGTGGCTGCAATAAGTGGTAAATCACAGGGACCTTAAATGTAATTCGCTCTATATTCTTTTTAAAAAATGTAAATGTTATTTAGTTTTAAATTATTTTTATATTTTTTATTTATATTCTTATTTTAAATTTTAATTTTTTTAATATATTTTAACAGTTTTAAATTCAGAAGCATACCGAATATTAAAGTTTGTTAGTTCATTCAATGAATGTAATTAAGTTTTTAGCTAATTGCTAAGTAATTTCAATTACAATCAATGGTCTAAATTTTAAATTAGATATGAATCTAATTACACAAAACGTCCTTTTGAAGTAGAATTTATAAAAGATTACGGATTATTACCTCAGAACAAATGGGATAAGTATTTAACACGATAATGTTATTGAGATATACGGCAAAAAAAAAAAGATGGATATAAAGTTCAATTGTAAATAAAATGAATAATTCTGCAGTTAGAAACGATCAGGGGGTGTAGCTCATATGGTAGAGCGCTCGCTTCGCATGCGAGAGGCACGGGGTTCGATTCCCCGCACCTCCATTCTTTTTCTACTTTTTCTGCTTCAAAGATTCTCCTGACTCATTGAACGTGTTCGATGTAAATCCTCAACTAAATTCATGGCTGTTCTTGAATTGTTGTATAACGTATGTTTTTTTAATATTCCCTCAATCATAATTATATATCGGTTTTTTATAAGCATAATTTTATATTGGTATTACATCCAGGATTGGCTCCAAGTATTATAAAACGGGTCGATTAATTGCTTGATCATACTGTTTTGTGTCGTTATTTCACCCGAATCGAGTCAATTTTCAAATGGTTTTGGTTCCAAGTATATATATACAAGTGGTTTTTTTTTCCTTGGGTGTTCTCTTCTTTATCGTTAAAAATCACTTTGAGATCAACCTCGATATTTCTCGTGTTTATAGCATAAAAATTGTTATTCTAATGCATATCGTGGACTGCGGGTAAACGAAAACCAAACCACAAACCAAATTAACTTATTCAAAGCAGAAATTGATGGTTTGAATTCTAATTTTATGATTATCTAAGAATTTAAGTTCGGTTGGGTTTTATAAACCCGAACCTGAAAGTGACTTGCAATTAAAAACAGACCTTCACGTTTTTTGATTATAAGTAGAGGATTGTCGATTTCTTAGAACAACAAAAAGGCATTCCTTGACTTTATTTTGTTGTATAAAGTTGACTTGCAATTAGTCAAAATCCACGTTACATGAAACTTTAGTCTCAAGTTTGTTACTTCACACGAATTTAGGCCTAAAACCACACGTAAAAGTATTGTCTTTCTTAACTATTACCTATAACATATTATGTATTTGTACCTAAAGTTGTATGATTTCATACATTACTATAATTAATTATGCATTGACGAATTGTTTACGTATACATCTTTCTATGAATATACAAGTTGGTACATAGCTTTATGCAAATTTAAAATAATGTGCCATCTTTCTATAAATTACAAAATTTCCTATTCGTAAGCTTAACTACACAGGGCCACCATTTGTCCATTTTTGAGGAGCCGCCAGTTTAGTGTGACTGTAGGGGTGTTCGTTTGGACGGTTTGGTTTTATCCGAACCAAATAGGTGAAACCAAATAAAGTCCGGTTTTCAAAAGTTCAAACCGAACCGTCCAAACTAATCTGAAAACCAAACCGATCCGAACCAAATAACAATTTGGTTGGTTTGGTTTATCCGTTTGGTTTTTCCTTAAAATTTTCAAAATACTACAAAAGTATATAACATAAATAATATTAAGTTCGATATGTAAAATTCCAAAATGATAAACTACTTTGTACATAAAAACATGTCTAATTCATAGCTTGTGACATTTACAATAATATATGCAAAAATCTTGACATCAGCTTTATCAAAAACGCCAAAAAAATTGGTACATCGCCAACTGATATGATATAAAATGGAACAAGTGCTAGTATATAAATCAATTTACTATTTAGTATAAAAAATGTAAAGAAAAGGAGTACCATAATTGCTTACAATGGAAACCAACAAGTCTTAGTATATAAATCAATTTACTATATATTATTATTCGGTTTATTTGGACAATCCGGTTTTCATAACGGAAACCAAATCCAATCCGAAATCCAAACTATTAATTTGGTTCAAGTCCAAACCGATCCAAAAAACCAAATAACCAATCCAAATAATCCGATCCAAAATGTCCAATTGGACAATCCGGTTATATCCGAATAGTGAACACCCCTAAGTGTGAGTGCATTAGTATTTATAACGTGTAACACTTTGAATATATCTATATATTTTTTTGGAAACGTAGTATTTTATTTTTGTTAATGTAATATACTTGAAACAAATTGCATAATGTGAGTGAACTTTTTTTTCCAGATAATAGTTAAGCTTTTCGCGATTTATAGGGCCTTATATGTAGTTTCGCATCGGACCACCCAAATCAGTAGGATGACCATGATGTGGTACATTCCATTTTGTTTCCAATCGTAAACGAAAGACAAGTCATCAAGTTTGAAAGTTGTTAAAACGAAACCAAACCAACAAGTATTAACAATTAACATCTTTTATCTGATATATAAATAGCTAAATATCTAATAAATCACCATTCGGTTATTCAATTAATTAACGTTTAAAATAACTTTTGAACAGAAATTTTGTTTAAAAACCATAAATAATTACCAAACATCATTTTCCGGTAAAATAAAATTAATATCTAAGAAAAAAGGTCTTCTCAAATAAACATTGAAATTGTGTTCTGAATGGTGCAATATAATTGTTAAAAACGCTAAACACACATTAAGAGTCTCTTACAAACAAAAGTTATGAATGTGTGTTTTGTCAAATATTATTTTGTACACAATCTTGTTGTTAATTAGAATTGAGTGTTGTTTATGTTAATCAGCTGGATGTCACATGGAAGTATGCAAACTTGCCCCACAAATAATGAATCTAAGCGCTAACTTCCAACTTTAACACCAAAGTTTTGATAGGAAAATACTACAAACAATTTTTAAATACCACAAGGCCTTATTATTAATGTGTATGATACTTAAAGCAAGTAAAGCCTAAACTTATTAACCGACTGTTAATTTATCTACCTTTTGTTCTATCTTGTAGAATAAATATTTGAAAATAATCATTCTTCATAGTTTTAATGAAAAACACGTTGTACTTACCAAAATTTGGAAAAAAGTGTTCATCGTTGAAGGGGTGAAGCTTTGCGTGGATGCTTCCAAACACAATTAAGTAGCATGTGATTATGCATGGTGGCGATGTTGGCTACTGATAGTGAGGAAAAGGCCACAACAACGATTGTACACGGGGGTGGTAGATGTGTTTTGGTGGTCCTCTTTTACATGTGGGTGTATATGGTGAGTATTTCCTACAAAGTGATGTGTATTTATGGCATGGCAAAAAAAAAAAATTATTCAATAAATATCTATTAATACAATTAATTGTAGTAAAACACATTCTTGTAAAATCCTTGATAAATATTCTATCTAATAAATACTAGTAACCCCAAGGCTTGTAGTCTAGTGGTATCCAGGGAGAATTTAAGGTGTTGCCCATGACCTACCTATTGGTCATGGGTTCAAGTCCCGTCGTGGACAAAAAGGTGGAAGGTTCGAGGGAAGGCATACTGCCCCTTGTGGATGTCACTGTCTAGGCTCGAACCACTAACTTACTAACTAGCTGTTCAAAAAAATAAAAAAATAAATACTAGTAAACTAAATTATTATTATACTAATAATCAAATCTATTATTGTAGCATAATGACAATTAGTTGATTAACATATTTTGTAATTTAGCGATATAAGGTGTTAGGATGTGTTTTTTATAGACATGTTGTCATGGTTCAGGTCCTTTTATGAATAATATAAAATATGTTTATATATAATTTAGAGAACATGTATTCTGTTGTTAAAAAAAAGGTCGTACTATTCGAACCACTTAATATCATATTAATATCTTAATCAAAGTTAAACCTTGAAAATTGTCATCATAAACAATTAATTAACATGGTTATTCACGGGGGTTTTAAACTTAATATTGATGGTCGACGGTAGTGATGGACTGATGGTGGTGAGTGGATAATGCGTTGATGGTGGTTGAGTTAGTTGGTGGAGGTAGAATGAGCGGTAGAGTGAGTTGATGATGGCAGAGTGAGTGACTAAGGCGTTCGGTAGATTCCGATGCGAGTGAGTTAGTAGAGGTGATGGTTAGCGGTGGAGAATGATGAAGACAATGAAAGAATTATTAAAGAATTATGAGGTGTCCGTATAATAATATGAGGTGTTTAAATAATAATTAAAAAAGAATTAACAAAAGATTAAAAAACAGTGTTTGTTTCCATCAGGTTAATTTTTTTGGTGGTGATTTTTACACCACACTTTTTAATTTATCTATAACAATTATTACATTATATATTTGTATGGTACGCCAAAATACTTGTTCAATTGGTATAAACATAAAACTTATGATATACAAATTAATTCGTAACTTTTTTCCCCTTAATGCCACAAAAACCTCGAAAGATTTCATGAGCAAACCAACATTTTCCGCAAAGATAATATTTTTGAGTTGAGTTGATCTTCCCCAAACCCAAACCAGATTTCTTATTTTTCGTCAAATTGGGATTGCCAAAACTACACTAAACAAACCCTACTTTTTTAACCTCATTCATTCTTCCAATCTGTCCCCACTCAATCACCTCACATGTAATCAAATGTATATATTCAACACCATTGCCATTCAATTCTCCCATCTGTCAAAACCACACACCAATATTCTCTCTTCCCCTTCGCATTTGCAGCAGATCCCCCATTTAACCAACTGTACATAGCAATTTAACAAAACCCCCAAATTCTTTATACATATATACATACATGTATATGCGATTCGTATAGATTCAGTCATCTTCGCTTTAACCGGATTCCGATTTGATAGCGGATTGATACATACATTTGGTCAATTATTATAATGGCGCCACAGCATTGCGTTTTGGTCACCGGTGGTGCCGGTTATATTGGGAGTCATACGGTGTTACAGCTACTGTTAGGTGGTTACAAGACGGTGGTGATTGATAATCTTGATAATTCATCACAAGTTGCTATCAATCGAGTTAAAGAACTTGCCGGTGATCATGTTACTAACCTAATTTTTCATAAGGTCAATTTTCTTCTTTGCTTCCTTTCAGGTTTTGTATTGTTTTTGAGAAATGTCTGAGTTTTTTAACAATTAGGATCAGGTAGTTAATTGAAGTGTTTGTATTAAATGTCGATTTGCGAAATTGGGGTTTGATTTAAAAGAATTTAGGAACTCTATGCTTATATTTGAGTATCTTTGAAATTAAGTTTGTAGCTGTATTAATAATTATTTATGATTTGTGAGTATATATATGCACTTTTAAGTAGGTGTATTTTATGGAATTGTTTAGTTATCATTATTTTGATTTATTAGATTATTGTCATGTCAAATGATGTAGACGTTTATGGTTTAATCGAGGAGATGTTACATTTTTTGGTTGGTAGGAGCTCCAATTTTATTGGAGAGATGTTCACACACAACAAATGAGAAAATGGAAAAATAATATTGATCTTCACTTTTTTATTATGCTTATTTTACTTATTAATAAGTTAACATTTGGGTTTAAAATTTATTAATTTGTTACTTGTTTGATTGCAGATGGACATCCGGGACAAACCTGAATTAGAGAAGCTTTTTGCCTCCACAAAGTAAAGTTATCTATTCTCATAAACAGTGTTTTTGGGTGCTTAATTAATGCATTAAAATAAAATGATAAAAAAGCATATTAACTCAGATTTGTATGTAGGTTTGATGCTGTTATACATTTTGCTGGATTAAAAGCCGTTGGTGAAAGTGTGCAGAAACCATTGAAGTATTATGACAACAATGTTGTTGGTACTTTAACTCTTTTGGAAGTTATGGATGCTCATGGATGCAAAAAGGTTAATTTTTTTATTTTATTTTTTCATTTTATTAACATATAATTCATAATGTAACATGTTTAAAAATTTCAGATTGTTTTCTCATCATCGGCTACTGTTTATGGTTGGCCAAAAGAGGTACCATGCACAGAAGATTTCCCATTATCTGCAGCCAATCCATATGGAGGAACAAAGGTATTAATCAACTGTCATTAAGACTAACTAACCAACTAACTAACTAACTGTTTGAATGGATCCAGTTGATGATTGAAGACATTTTACGAGATATATATGGTTCTGACAGTGGATGGAAAATAATAATGTTGAGGTATTTTAATCCAGTGGGTGCACACCCCAGTGGTTATATTGGTGAGGACCCACTTGGAACACCAAACAATCTTATGCCTTTTGTTCAGCAAGTTGCTGTTGGTAGGTTACCCGCACTAAAAATATTTGGAACCGATTACTCAACTAAAGATGGAACAGGGGTATATATGTCTTTTAATGCCTTAATTATTTATTTTTAAAATTTCATATTATTTTAAGAATTAATTAAGTTTGTTTTTGGAATTGTTAGGTTCGTGATTATATTCATGTTGCGGATTTAGCTAATGGCCATATGGCTGCGTTGAGGAAACTTGAGGATCAAGAAATAGGTGTGTGTATTCTTATTTAGTTAAAGATTTATGATTTATTATAGAAAATATCTTAATTTGGTGGTTTTAATGATAAATTAGGTTGTGAGGTTTACAACTTAGGAACGGGTAAAGGAACATCTGTTTTGGAGATGGTGGCGGCCTTTGAAAAGGCTTCAGGAAAGGTATGCCCGTTATTCAGATTTTATAAAAAAATTATAAAAATATTCTAATTTCTCGGTTATTTAAATTAACCATCATTTGTTTTGTTTCTTGTTGTAGGAAATTCCTCTAGTAATAGCAGGAAGGCGGCCTGGAGATGCTGAGGTTGTATACGCATCAACAGCCAAAGCAGAACGTGAATTAAACTGGAAGTAAGTTTGCTTTCTAACTGACAAAAAATATAATTTTCTCAAAATAAATTATTTAAATTTAATTTAATTACAACTTCAGGGCAGAGAATGGTATAGAGGAAATGTGCAGAGACCAATGGAACTGGGCCAGTAACAACCCGTATGGTTATCAGAACAAATAAACAAACCAAAAGGCGGTTAGTCATATGATGTGGAATGTTTAAGGATTAAGATTATTGTTAGTAGTGATACCTATAGGATTATACGTGTAATGTAATGTTTACCTGATTTCTATTTGATAGAATGTTAAGGTAGGCTAATGACTAAATTAAAACCAATAAACAAGCAATGTGATAGATAGTCAGCCAGTCATATTAATTATTTTTTATTTAATTTAACTCCATTAATACCCTTTTATTTTTTCTGTTTCTTGTACATGAGATCTGGTATTTGTGTAGCCATTGAAGGGTATATTACTATTACTATTACATTACATATATAACAAGATTCTGTATTTAACACTTTTGGACCGGACTTGTAGAATACCAAATCAGACCAAATCGAGAAATGAGAACAAAACCCTATACTGGTTCTGATTTCGATTGTTCAATTTTGGTTTTATGGGTATTGTCGTGAGTTCTGATCTGACACCTTTTTGGGTAAGTTTTTTAATTTTACACATTTGGCACCAATTTTATATGCATCATTAAAGTTGTTCACTAAAGCTATATAAATGGTGTAAATCAATTTTGGGCAATATAAATCCTCCCAAATGCATGAATATGCATGCAAGAGATTTAATAATGTTTTATGATGAAAGTGATTTAGAGATTTAATAATGTTTATGATGAAAGTGATTACAAATATCTTGTATACATAATTTTCTTAGGTAAATATTATCATATGATCATGAGAAGGTTCAAAAATAATCATACTAATAGTTTAGTCACATAAATTACAAGTAAAACTCAGTTATCCCGCGAAGCTTGCATGTTGATCTTAATAAACTTATATTTTTTTAACGACACATAATCTATTCCAGTTTATCCACAGTGAGATTTAATCCATAATCTATTATAGGTCATAGACAACACTTTACATCAATACAACTATGTTACAACACTTATAAATCTTAATAAACTTATGAAGTTGTCTTCTAAATTTACACATGTCAATAGAAGAAGATATGACGGTGTATCAAATACCACCTTCTTATTGGCTACTACAAAATCTTTTTATCCAATATGACCAACCAGATAAACCCCACCTTATCCCAACCAACACTAAATCCTCCTCCACCACCACAACCACCGATCTAAGACAACCACCACCACCATCAGCACCTAAATTTCACAAAATCCCCAATTTTCACCACCTCCAATGGCTATGGCTACTCAAGCTTCCCTATTTACACCACCAATTTCTAATCAAACCTCTCTATGGAAACAATCATCACCACTCACCAAGAGAAGGAATCCCTCAAAGGCACTGAGGCAAGGTCTTTCACGCGGTTCGGAAGTAACTAGCTTTATGCTAGCCAACGCATGAAGCGCCTCTATAAATCCGCTTTTTCGACCGCGGGGTGGTATGATTGTCGGGCCCTCTCCTCGTTCCGCCCGCTGGCCTATTGGGATATTTCGTTAGTGTAGCTTCCTTTCCTAGGTATGGTATGATATTTCAACATAACAGAAAGCTTATTCTGCTGGCACTGGTAGTAATGCTGGGAAGATGAAGAGATGAACTTTGGAATTCAGTTACAGAGAAATTCAGCAAGAACCTTCTTTTTGCTCTTCCTTCGGGTTGCCTCCACGAACGCGCCACCTAGGAGCCACATTAAACCAAAATTTACCACCATTAAGGCCACCGCCGCCGAAGGTGTTTAATATTTTATTCTGTAACAATATCAAATTAGCCAAAATAACCAAATGAAATGCACTAACCTGAAATTGACGAAGAACGCACCGCACGGAATGAGGATTCCTGTCCTTAAAGGTTTATACGTGCTTTATACGCTGTAAGCCTCTAACGTATACACTCAGGATTTGATGCAGCAACTACGGTATGTTCCACAGCAAGAAACACCGTGTAACACAAAGTGAGTACTCGGAAATGCAGGAAGAAAAAAAACGCAGCAGAGAGAGGAGAGAAAGCTTCTGTTTTTCGGTGTGTTTCTAAACTCTGCCATATGAGTCCCTTTTATAGGGGACACAAGAGGCATGTGAGCAGAAACGGTCAGGCAATTAACTCACTCTTAATCACCATTAAGCAGTGATCAAAACGCATGAGAATGGTCAAAAAACGTACAGGGCATTAACGACCCTCTTAACAACCGACCATTACGTTTTGAGTATCACTGTCTTGGCCAAAAAGAAAGCTCCTCAGCTCCCAGCGACCGATGCGAAGTGCAAAGTGCGCCTAAATCGCGCCATTTCGTGTCATCGGTCTCGGCTCGGCGCGCGTGTGGGTCTAGCCCTTAATCCTCCACTAAAGCCTTTGGAAGCTTAAACAATTAAGTGCCTTATAAACTCATTTAAGTTTCTTCCTCCACCAATGTGGGATAGAGAAAATTTCCAACTTGCAATATCTCTTTATATTTCCAATAATCCCCCACCAAGTTGGAAATTTTCCTTTCATTCAGACAGATGTTGCCACTTAGGTGTCACGAAGATTAAATCCAAGTTTAATGTGAGCAAACAAGAGGATGTTGATTCAATGGTATCCTAATAGGTTTAAACCAAGAACCTTAATAACCTCCCCGGTTTACCCCCACACAACATATGCCGTCTTTGTGTTCTCCCTGAGCACTAGTATGGCCATGTGCTAAAATCCTTTTCATGACCCTTTAGAAGACAAACCAACAGTCTTCATTTGAGGCGGCACCACATCTAGATCATATAGGCAAAATTTTACAACATCTTCGTTGCTTAGATGTCTCCAAAATTTTGTTAAGAGTATTAACTCATCCTCGTTCTCGGCAACGACGTACTATCCTACCTCACATGGATCTATCTTTGATTGATAGTACCTTCTATCGTTAGTAATTTCGTTGTTACCCATTAAACTTGAAAATAGGAGCACTAAGTTCAAGTTGGGTTTCCATTACTAACGATTCTAGTTTGGTTTTAGACCCATGACTCTCGCGGTAGATGTTACCAAATCTCTCGTCAGAGGTTTGGTAAAGGGATCTGCCAAGTTCTTCGATGTCTTGACATAAACAACTTTGATGGTACCACTTTCAATTAGTTGTCTCACAGAATAATGACGAAGACCTACGTGTCTCGTCTTCCCATTATACACAGAATTATATACTTTAGACAGTGTGGCCTCACTGTCACAGTACATGGGAATTGATGGCATTGGAGTATCCCACAAACGAATATCCAAAAGTAGATCTCTAATCCACTCTGCCTCTTTGCCTGCAGCGGCTAAAGCAATAAGCTCAGCTTCCATCGTTGAGTGAGCCATACATGACTGTTTCTTGCTTGCCCAAGAAATAGCCCCACCAGCTAGTGTATAAATCCATCCACTTGTGGATTTAGAATCACTCCTGTTATCAATCCAGCTGGCATCTGAATACCCTTCAAGTATACTAGATTTTGACGTATAAGTCAACTCAAGATTACTAGTCCTTTTTAGGTATCCTAGTACTCTTCCCACTGCCTTCCAGTGCTCTGTACCGGGGTTGACAGTATATTGACTTAGCTTGCTTACTGCAAAAGCAATGTCAGGTCTAGTGCAATGTGTAGCATACATCATGCTTCCAATTGCACTAGCATATTCTAGTTGAGCCACTGCTCTACCTGAGTTCACTTCAAGTTTTACACTAGAATCGAAAGAAGTGTTAAATTCCTTTAAATTCAAGTGTTGAAACTTTGTCAAAATTTTCTCTATGTAATGAGATTGACATAGAGAAATTTGACTATCTGTCCTTTTAACCTTAATACCAAGAATGGTATCTACTTCCCCTAAATCTTTCATCTTAAAGTTCGAGGATAGGTATTTCTTTGTATCAAGAATACCTTTCAGGTGAGTGCCAATGATTAACATATCATCAACATAAAGACAGATAACTACAGTGTATTCAGGTGTGCATTTAGTGTAGATACATCTATCAACACTATTATGCTTAAAACCGAATGCAGATACAGTGGTGTCAAACCTCTCATGCCACTGCTTTGGAGCCTGCTTCAATCCGTACAGTGATTTAATAAGTCTACACACTTTGTTTTCCTGCCCGGATACTATGAAGCCTTCAGGTTGCTCCAAGTATATCTCCTCCTTGAGATATCCATTTAGAAAGGCTCTCTTTACATCCATTTGATGAATGTACAATCCTTTCAATGTTGAGATTGCTATCAGATTTCTAATTGAACTTATTCTAGCAACCGGTGCATATGTATCGAAATAATCAATACATTCTCTTTGCCTATAACCTTTAGCGACTAATCTTGCTTTATAGGCAGATATTGATCCATCTGGATGATACTTCCTCTTGAAGATCCATTTAGAACCTATGGGTCTCTTTCCCTTGGGAAGATCAGCTAACTCCCAAGTTCCATTTCCCATAATTGAATCCATTTCATCATTAATGGCATCCTTCCAGAAAGGAGCATCTCTCGATGTCATGACTTCAGTAAAAGTCTTAGGATCATCATCTAAATTAATAGCTAAAATGACCCTTCTCGTCACCTTAGATTGAGATCCTTCAATCAAGTATGATAGAAAATCGTCTCCAAATTTCTTTTCCTTTCTCACCCTTGTACTTCTCCTTGGTTCTTCTACAACAGAAGAAGGTGTTTCTTCTATATTAGAAGAAGGTGTAATAGTCTCTCGAGAAGTACTGGGTGCTGGAATGGGATTAGAGGTAGAATTTGAGTTTTCATCATCTCCTATTAGCTTATGCTCGAAGAACTCCACATCTCTGGATTCTACGACGACACCTGATTCACTATCCAACAATCAGTATGCCTTGCTATTCTGAGCATATCCAATGAATATACTTTTCATAGCTCGAGCTCCCAACTTGGATCGTTTAGGATCAGGTGTACGATAATAAGCTAAACACCCCCACACTCTTAGATAATCTAAGTTAGGTTTTCTACCTTTCCATAACTCATAGGGACTGGATGGAATCACACGACTAGTGATTCTGTTGTGCACATAACATGCAGTCAACAATGCTCCCCCCCACAGATTGTGTGGCAAACCCGAATGATTCAACATACAATTGACCATCTCAACAAGGGTTCTATTCTTTCTTTCTGCCAAACCATTTTGTTGGGGAGTATAGGGTGAGGTTCTTTCATTCTTGATACCATTCTCTTCACAGAATGTATCAAACTCATTATTAAAGTATTCTCCGCCTCTGTCCGAGCGAAGAATCTTAATATGTTTTTCATGTTGATTTTCAACCTCGGCCTTATATAGTTTAAATGCATTAAAAGCTTCATCTTTTGTATGCAATAAATAAACATATAGGTATCGGCTCGAGTCATCACAAAATGTTATAAAATATCTCTTTCCTCCACGAGTGAGTATACCATTTAGTTCACAAATATCCGAATGTATTAATTCTAGTAATGTTGTATTTCTCTTAACGCTTGGAAAAGGTTTCTTTATAAACTTTGATTTTACACAAGTTTCACATTTGTCAAAATCTTTATTATTTAATTTTAACAAGCCTTTAGTTTGCATTTTTTCAATATTTTTAATATTAGTGTGAGCTAAACGTTTATGCCATAAAGAAATTGAACAAGCAATATAATCAGAAAACATTATTTCATTAAGTTCATAACCAACAACATTACTAGTGGTACCGTCACTATCACTTGCGGTACCATCACTCTCACTCTCAGAAAATTCAACATTCAAAACAGAATCACCATAATGGTGACTACTACCCACATCCCACTCAAACAATTCAAGTCGATACATACCACGCGTATTAATGGCTTGTCCCACATACACCCCATATTTATAAAACAAGGTCCTACCACCCTCAATCACCAACTTGAAACCATTATCATCAAACTTGGCCGCCGACACAAGTCCTTTTGACACTCCCGGCACATGCAACACATCACGAAGGGTGACCATACTTCCATTACGGAAAGTTAGCAACACCGTGCCAATACCCGGAAAGTTAGCACCCTGTGGCCATCAGCACACGCCACCACCATTCCTTCACGAACCGGGCCATAAGTTTGGAAGCTGCTACGATTCCCACAAACATGAATCGTAGCTCCAGAATCAAGAAACCATCCACGAGCTGCTATCACACGAGTCAATGTGGAAATCATGTTTGATTCCCCAAGATCCACATTGGCAATCAAGTGAGTTAGATCCGCAACAGCATTTGCGGATCCACCAACGGGCCCCGATTTCCGTAGTGGACATTCTCGTGCATAATGCCCTGTTTCTCCACAAACATGGCACTTTCCTGTTTTCTTGGATTGATTGTTTTGATGATGATTATTAGGCCTCTTGAACTCCTTCTTTTTGGGTCCCATGTTCTTGTTCATTTTGAACCCTTTCTTGCCCTTGTACCCAGAACCCGAACCAGATGCAGAACCATGACCCCCACCTGACACGTGGTGAACACTCATTCCGACTTTACCCCTTTTGTCCCTGTTGCGAGTTTCCTCCTCAATACGGAGGTGTTTCAACAGGACATCCAAGGAGTAGTCCTCGGATTTATGCATCATTCTTTTGGAAAAGTCTTTCCAAGAAGGTGGTAACTTGCAAATGATTGCTCCAACCTGAAAAAGCTCGGGAAGATTAATAGATAGAGAATTCAACTTATTCACTATCACCTGGAGTTCGTGCACTTGCTCCATGATCGGCTTATCATCCACCATTTGAAACTCGAAGTATTTAGACACAAGATACTTGTTGGTACCTTCTTCATGTGCCTTATACTTGAGTTCAATAGCTTTCCACAACTCTATAGGATTTGTAATAGGAGCATACAAATCATATAGACGGTCGGATAACGAGTTCTTGATGTGTCCCAAGCATAAATGTTCGGACTCTCTACGCAGAGCCCTTTGCTTATCACACTACAAAAAAATTCTTGAATAGCTACGGACAAATTCCGTGGCAAAAAGCTGATTTTCCGTAGCAAAAACTGATTTTCCGTAGCTAATCAGGATTTTCCGTAGCTAATCAGCAAAAATTCCGTAGCAAATTTCTTCCTCGCAAATGAGTTCCGTCGCAATTTCCGTAGCTATACCGGAGATTTTGTTTTAGTGTCAAGATCAGCAATTGCTTGCACATCAGGGGCACCTCCTTCAGCAGGGACTGGATTAGCGGGAATTGGTGGCAATTCAGGATCCAACACAAAGCTTAGTTTAAGCACAGCTAGCATAAACAAGACTTTGTCAGCCCAACGTGTGTAGTTCTGGCCATCAAAACGATCAAGCTTGATGAATTCTTGATTCATCAAACGGAAGTTGGTGGAGGAGATTTCAGTATCCATTCTTTTTGCTGAAATTTGGCTAAGAGATTAGTCACAGAATATATAATATAAATACTATAAACCTTTAAGATTGTTTAATATTTTATTCTGTAACAATATCAAATTAGCCAAAATAACCAAATGAAATGCACTAACCTGAAATTGACGAAGAACGCACCGCACGGAATGAGGATTCCTGTCCTTAAAGGTTTATACGTGCTTTATACGCTGTAAGCCTCTAACGTATACACCCAGGATTTGATGCAGCAACTACGGTATGTTCCACAGCAAGAAACACCGTGTAACACAAAGTGAGTACTCGGAAATGCAGGAAGAAAAAAAAACGCAGCAGAGAGAGGAGATAAAGCTTCTGTTTTTCGGTGTGTTTCTAAACTCTGCCATATGAGTCCCTTTTATAGGGGAGACAAGAGGCATGTGAGCAGAAACGGCCAGGCAATTAACTCACTCTTAATCACCATTAAGCAGTGATCAAAACGCATGAGAATGGTCAAAAAACGTAACCGACCGTACGTTTTGAGTATCACTGTCTTGGCCAAAAAGAAAGCTCCTCAGCTCCCAGCGACCGATGCGTCGTGCAAAGTGCGCCTAAATCGCGCCATTTCGTGTCATCGGTCTCGGCTCGGCGCGCGTGTGGGTCTAGCCCTTAATCCTCCACTAAAGCCTTTGGAAACTTAAACAATTAAGTGCCTTATAAACTCATTTAAGTTTCTTCCTCCCACCAATGTGGGATAGAGAAAATTGCCAACTTGCAATATCTCTTTATATTTCCAACAGAAGGTACCCCGGCTCCGGTCAAAGAAGCTCCGGCGGGTTTCACCCCACCGGAACTAGACCCAAACACCCCATCTCCCATCTTCGCCGGAAGCACTGGCGGCCTGCTCAGAAAAGCTCAGGTGGAAGAATTCTACGTCATCACATGGGAATCACCAAAAGAACAAATCTTTGAAATGCCCACCGGCGGCGCCGCCATCATGAGAGAAGGACCAAATTTGTTAAAATTAGCAAGAAAAGAGCAGTGTTTGGCTTTAGGGACAAGATTGAGGTCAAAATACAAGATAAAATACCAGTTTTACAGGGTGTTCCCAAATGGTGAAGTTCAGTATTTGCACCCTAAAGATGGGGTGTACCCGGAAAAAGTTAACGCCGGCCGGCAAGGGGTGGGTCAGAACATGAGATCCATCGGAAAGAATGTTAGTCCGATTGAAGTTAAGGTCACCGGAAAACAACCCTATGACATATGATCATCAATCGGATGGTTTACAAATATTATGCGATTTCTATGTTAATTAACCAAGCCGTTTGATTTATTTTTTTTTACTCTCCGTTGATATTGAATTTGCATAATACTCTTTAGTGGAAATTGTTTGTTTATAATTGTTCATAATTAACTAGTGATCTCGTACAAGACTACAAGGAAAAATAAGTTATTAAGTTGTGAACTATGTAGCTTAGTTATTAAGTTGTTTATGATATTTATGTTTTAAATAATACTTTCAAAATAAACCTAAGGTTAAAAATTCCCAAAAAAATTAAATTATATTAAAAAATTCTCAAAATATACGGTGCGGTCTTTGCGACTCCACACAACATTTGACAAATTACCTTTGATCGTACAAAAAATATCTGACACAATGATAGGTGGGTTGAATTTTTTAAGAAGATACAACAGTTGGATCATGTGCATATCAGGTGGAATGCTTCAAATCAACTATGGTGGGACCAATTTCATCCAACATCTGCTGTCAATGAAATTTTAGCAGAAAATGTGTGGCCAGGATTGCATATCAAAATGAAGGAAATGGTAGCTCAAACAGTTACATGACGTCATCAACCAGTTTCAGCCATTTGTTAGGTTTTTAATAATGTAAATGAGATATAGGCATAGCTATTCTTTCTTCCTGTACATAGGAAAATTTCTAGTTTTTCAATCTACTTTTGGATAACAAGATAGTGAAATTGTAAAAAGTAGAAAAGCATTCATTCATGATTCATCCCAAAAGCAAAAGTTGAAAGATATAAACAATTTTCCTACATAACATCTGCAAGTAAATTAAAAAAAAAAAAAAAAAAAACTCTCCAAATCCAAATTCCTACTATTTCTCAATTTCTGTTGGTTAATTCCCATGAACAAGAAGAAATATTTGAATTAAATAGATATGATCAAGGGTTAACATGTGCCCTAATGAAATGCTCCAATGGTAATATCTCTCCAGTTAATGCAGAAGCCTCATTAACTGTCACTTTGTTAATGCACTGAGAAAAAGAAAAGGCTTCACCAGCTACTCCAAGTGTGAATTCATTTGATATATCAGCATCTGATACTGTTCTCCTTGATGTCCTAAGCTTCTCACTGTAAATCAATTTAATTTCCATTTAAAAAAATTAATAAATTGGAGTTTAAATAAAAAAAGATTATTACATTTCCTTCTCAAGTTGTTTTCTGATGAAGTCTTTTGTGTGTGCAGTAACCTTATCCACCTTGTTGCAAAGGATTAGAAGTGGAATTTTTTTCTTCACAACGCTACCTTTTGTCAAAATATCATACAGATACCTTTTTACAAACAAAACAAAACTTATTAAATAGCTTTTTACGAAAAATAAAAATAAATAAATAAGCATAAATTACTCTGAAGCAGCACGACAGTTAGGTAAAAACTCAACAGCATCCACAACAAAAACTATGCCAGCTGCTCGACTCAAATATTCATCCAGTTTAGGACGAAGCCGTGAGTGACCAGGAACATCAACTAGCTGCACTGCCTTAATCTTTCCCTTCTGCAAAACAAACAACTTTAATGACTTTCATACTGATACGTATCAATTATTATTATTAAGTTATTATTATTAGATCATTATTATTATTTAGAAGATATGTTTTATTTTTGATAAGGATTAGTAGTTACAGTTATATTAGGAAATTATATTATCTAGAGATCTATAAATAGGGCTTTAGGGTTTTGTAATTCTTATACTTAATAAGATGAATTGGTTTTGATATTCTGTGGGAGAGCTTTATCGACCTCTCGAAAGTCGATTATTTTATCTTTTATTCTTTGTTCATTCGATTACTAGTTGGTTCGTATCAATTGGTATCAGAGCTGTTCGATTCTAGGTCTCAAAAAAAAAAAAAAAAAAAAGGTACTGTTCACGTGTTACTGTTCACGGCGGCACTGTTCACCGACGAGCACTGTTCACGAAAAAAAAGAAATTGGTTTATTCAAGATGCACAGAACAATTGATGATGTTGAGGCGGATCTAACTCAATACAAAGTCACCACTGCTAAATGGTTAGATAATTTCGAAAAAAATTTTAGGGATTTTATGGAAGAGGAACGACAACGTCATGAGGAAATTATGAACATCCTTCGAAGTCGATATGGAAACCAAACCCTAGAAAAAGCGGCAGCTTCACCGGTGCCAACAACCACATCTTTTTCACCGCCAAAAATCAAGGCAGTAGTCGTGACCTAAGTTGCACGGAAACAGATACGGAACGGGGAAACGGATACGTAACGGATACGGGAAACGGCAAAACTTAAAAATTCAAGATACGGATACGGCACATAAAACATAAAAAAATATATGTATTTTAAAGAAATTCCAAATAGATATTATTGATGTAGAGTGTATAAACTCTAAAAAATACTAAATCTTTCAAATGTAATTAATTATCAATAATCAAATCATTTTTTAAATCCGGTTCATCTAGTGACAGATCAGCAACCTCCAAAACCCTACATCTTCCATTAAATTAAAAGCATCTCCACCTACATCCCACATCTTTACATCTTCCATTGAATCAAAACCAATGACAATGTTTAAAAAAACACAGATACGTTTCTTGAAACGCCGAAGAAACTTCACAGAAACGTTTCCGGCACCTGAGAAACGTTTCGGGCAGGTATCCTAGGAGTATCGGTTTCCCAAAGGTTTCCGATACGGGAACGGCACTCTAGATGGAGTTTCCGTGCAACTTAGGTCGTGACTACAATTCCACAGCCGAGGGCCGCTGCCACAACACCACCACCCTCCCATACTCAATCGCTTCCACCAACTCATTACCCCATTCCGACGCACCCACCGCTGCCGCCAACCGTACAACCACAGCATCAGCCAAAGTTGCCTCCCTCCGCTGTGTACACAAGTGTTTCTGGCCTTGAATTCGACTCACAAAATTTTCTAGTTCCAATTTGGGATGCATCGTATCACAAAAGGGTCAAAATCTGTCAATGCTGGCAACAATTTTTTGTGACTATTTTGTGGTTTAACTACGATCCACGGAAGATGGATCTACAAGTCAAGACATGGGATCCCGGAATCAAGATCGTAGAAGTTACACACCTTGAGGACAAGGTGTTTTTTTGGGGGCGGAGTAATGATACGTATCAATTATTATTATTAAGTTATTATTATTAGATCATTATTATTATTTAGAAGATATGTTTTATTTTTGATAAGGATTAGTAGTTACAGTTATATTAGGAAATTATATTATCTAGAGATCTATAAATAGGGCTTTAGGGTTTTGTAATTCTTATACTTAATAAGATGAATTGGTTTTGATATTCTGTGGGAGAGCTTTATCGACCTCTCGAAAGTCGATTATTTTATCTTTTATTCTTTGTTCATTCGATTACTAGTTGGTTCGTATCACATACCCATTCCTTTATTCCAAAACCCTACAACCAAACACAACCTTTGAGTACAATGGTTTACCTTTGAGGTCTCACAGTGGAAGACAAATTGGCCTTCATTGGGTTCCATTGATGTAACAGTACCTTGATGAGAAGATCCATCACGAAGCTGGCAGATGAAACAGATTATATCAGAACTTAGATTAAAATTATATAAATGCTGGCATAAGGAATCTCAAAATATGAGTAATTAGGTGTCACATTTACCTGATGAAAAAGAACAGTTTTCCCACCTCCACTAAGCCCACACAGCACAATGGTGTTAGATACTGTACGCTTCAATATGCGTGCTGCAAACAGATTCATAAAAATGAGATGTATCATATATTTAAATTAAAAAATAGCTTTAGTCTTCAGCTCAGTAGCATGTCAAGGAAATGCTTTAATCTTCATATTTCACATGTGTTAAACTATATAACAATCTAACCATTACTGGTTATTTCTTACTCCTTCAGAAATCCTCATATGCAAATTGCAATTGGGCCATTTTTACCATTGCTGTATTACTAATCATATTGCCAGTCAAGTGTCCGGAATAATATGTTTCCACTACATAACATACAAATTGAACTACGTGAAACTGTATTTAGCAACAAAATAGCTTCCATTATTCCAAATCGGTAAATTTAAGAGGCATGCATTCATATCTTTCAATCGGACTGCAAATCTAGGCTACTACACGCTAATTTATTAGAAAACGATCAAAATACACCACTATCCATATTAAAAGATAGATAAAAATCATAAAGATCTATTGATAACGAGAACGATCTGAGTCCAAAATGTAGTGAACTTACTTAATAAGATAAAAAAACTGGTGAATAGCAACACTCCAAATGCAATTAAGAGCTGAGTTGGAGGGATCTGACGAACAAATTCTTCAGCACGACGAACGAATTCTTCTCCTTGACGTATAAACGGTTGCAATTGAGATTTTACAAGCTCTATCCTATCCACATCCATCACTATTTTGCACTCAACAGCAAACTGACGGAAATGTAAAAGCAATCAGCAAAAGTATCCCATGTTTTAACCATAATAAAGAGAATTGGAGAAGAATCGTACCAGTAATTGACTGATCAAGTGCTTCGTTCAGACAATCAAGCCCTAGGATTTTGACTGAAAGCGTTTTTTCAAAAAACTTTTTTGTCATTTTTAATGGGTTTTAATAATATTCTTTTTCTATCATCAACAGTGGACCCACATTTTCGTTTATGTTACTTTTAGCCCCTAGGATTTTCGACATGTTATACTTCCTCCGATTCAAAATAAGTGACACACTTTGGAAATATAAACAACTATGTTACTTTTATCCATGTTTAAAAATATGTTACTTTTATCCATGTTTAAAAATATAAAGTAAGGGTAAAAGAGTCATTTCACTTTGTTAATGTAGATAGTTCGTGGGTGTGAGTCCCACTATTTTTTGCCAAATAAAGTAATTTTTCAAAGTGTGTCACTTATTTTAAATCACCATAAAAAAGAAAATGTGTCACTTGTTTTGAATCGGAGGAAGTATTAAATATATTTGTAAATTTCATCCATGTGGTATCATTGATTACAACATCAGTTGATAAATTTCATTTATTACACTTGACGTCCCTGATGTATATACTTTATGGTACCTACTGCCTTTAACTTTTTTAAATGATGAAAATACCCTTTTGGTATTTTGTAATAAAACGAAGATAAACAACTATTAATGTAATAAGTGATAAACCACAAGACCATCCCTGAATTCAAAGAGATAAAGGTTGGTGATGAGTCCGAATGTTGTGGAAGAATATGGATAAAAGAGAAAGAAATAAAAAAGTCAATTAATAGAGTAAATTGCACGGATTGTCCATGTAATTTATCACTTATTACATTCACAGTCTTTTATCATTGTTTTATTACAAAAGGTCAAAAGGGTATTTTGATCTTTTAAAAAAGGTTAAGAGCAGTATAGACAATGAGTGTAATAAAATCTATATATAAGAGACTTTTAATATAGTAAATAAAATTTAGGGACTAAAGTTTAATAAGTAATACTCCATCCGTCCCTAAATAAAGTTCCCATTTGTGTTGGACACAATATTTTAGGAGAAGTTAGTAGTGGGGTATTTGATATTACTTTTAATTAAAATAGGGAAATGCTAACAAGTGCCCTTAGGGCAATGATTAAGAAAAAAAAAGAAGCTTAAATTTGATGTACATTAACCACAAAAAAAACCACCCCTTGCATTTCACTAACCACCCATGAGTGGTTATGCTTTAATATATGTACATTAACCACTTAACTATCTCTTATCCATTGCCCTTAGGGCAATGGTTAGCAAATCCCATTAAAATATAAGGTTTGATTGAAGAGAGAAAGTGTTTTAAAGAGATAGTTAGTGGTGAAAGTATTGATAATAATATTATTATATTAAGTGGGCCCCTTATGTGTTGTGAAATGGGAACTTTATTTAGGGACAAAAATTGAAGGAGAAATGGGAACTTTATTTAGGGACGGAGGGAGTATACGTTTATTTACTCCATCTCAAATCATAAATAAAAGAGTAAATTACACGAAAGGTCCCTGTGATATATCTATAATTACAAACCCAGTACATGAACTTCATTTATTACATTGGACGTCCCGTATAGATTTTGTTACACTCATGGTCCCTACTACCCTTAACTTTTTTTAATTGACCAAAATACCATTTTAGCATTTTGTAATAAAGTGAAGATAAAAGACTGTGAATGTAATAAGTGATAAACCACATGAACTATCTGTGAAATTTACTATATCACTTTTACATTCACAGTCCTTTATTTTTGCTTTATTACAAAATGCTAAAAGGGTATTTTGGTCATTTAAAAAAGTTAAGGCCAGTAGGGACTATCGGTGTAACAAAATTGATACACCAGGGACGTACAATGTAATAAACAAAGTTCATGAACTGAGGTTGTAATTAATGATATAACACAGAGACCTTCCGTGTAATTTAACTAACTCTAAATAAAAACACCCAAAAATACAAACTTGTATTCAATCGGTCGTCTTCTACAAGTTGACCCGTTAAAATTTTAGGATCCGGATAAACTTCAGCTTCCAATTTGTTGCAGAACAGAGAGCTCGTTGTCGTATCTTCACAATCCTACATGGAATTCATCTCACATGCGGTGCATTTTGTCTCACTTCACACTCTCTAAAAGCCTCAATTTCCATAAACCCTAGCTCATCACACAATATGCTTCCGACACAATTAAGAACACCTGATGATTTCGCATTACGTAGGGCGTTCTCTCCCCAATCCAGCATTACCATACACACATCACTTCAAATCAAAACCCCCCATCGAAATGATTTAAAATTTGCTAAAATTAGGAGAAAAAGACTGCATTTTCCACATGCGTTTTTTCGGAAATCGGATTCGGCTCAGAGTAGTGATGGTTCAACCCAAGATGATTTCATGACTAGGGTTTTGAAGGAGAACCCTTCCCAGGTGGAACCTAGGTATAAAATCGGTGATAAATTGTATACACTCAATGAAAAAGAGAATCTGGGGAAAAAGATATATGATAATAATGGAGCTTTGTAGATTCTTAAGAGGTTGAATTTGAAAGGATTTAATAACAACAAAACTGAAAATGGTATTGATTACTCAGAGGATGTGTATTTGAATGATATTTTGAGGAAATTTAAGGGGAAACTTTATGTTCCCGAACAAATATTCATACATGAATTATCTGAAGAAGCTGAATTCGATAGGGAATTCAAATTATTACCAAGAATGAGCTTTGAAGATCTCCAGAAAGCAATAGAAACTGAAATGATAATGTTTATAACGTTTAAAGCTGATGATAGGGTTGCTAACGGTTATAAGGATTTCATTGTAATGTTGAAAGAGATTCCAGGAGACAAGAATTTGCAGAAAACTAAGTGGTGAATATAATCATATACCATAAACCCCAAAAAAAATGTAGTTTTTTGAACTGTTTTTAACTATCTAAACGGTTTGTTGATGGTTTTATGTTTGTGTTTAGGTCGCTAAAGCTCGATGACATTCAATCACAAACTTTTTTAAATGAATATAATGGACCACGATATGAGATAGAGACACAAACAATGGTATTTCATCTATATAAGCTCTATACATTACTTGAAAAACTTTTTAATCTTGTGACATGATACAGACATATGTGGCAAAAGCACCACAATATTCAAATCCAGTAGCATCATCAATATCAAGCAGAGTAATGGTGGAACTCGGTGCAGTGACAGCTGGCATTGCAGCAGCCGCCATTGTTGTTGGCGGATTCTTAGCATCAGCAGCTTTTGCTGTTGCAAGTTTTGTTTATGTGGGGACCACTTACGCCATCTGGCCTGTGGTCAAATCAGTTATTACAGTTCCTCTAGAAATTATTGTTAATGCTTTAGAGAAAATGGGGGATGTTATTTTAGATATGTTCATTTATGGCGGGATTTCCTCAAAGATTAATGAAATGTATAAAATCGGGGTTTTTGATTCCTTGTTTAAATTGGCTAGGCCCATTTTGCTGATCGGTGTAGGTATGGTTATTCTTCTTCGGTTTACACTTTCTAGAAGGCCCAAGAATTTCAGGAAATGGGTAACTTTTTATTATTTTATTTCTTTTGCTCTATTTTGTTATATTTCAGAACTTTAATTTGGATTGTTTTTGATTTTGCAGGATATATGGCAAGGGATTGAATTTTCTCAGTCTAAACCACAAGCTCGAGTTGATGTTAGTTTTTTTTATTTATTCAAGTGATTGTACTATGCATCTTTTTCTTATGTGTTATTTATTTATTTATTTAAATCTTACTTAGGGTTCAACTGGTGTCACATTTAGTGATGTGGCGGGGATTGAAATAGCAGTCGAAGAGCTCCAAGAGGTAGAACCATAGAATTATATTTATTTTTTGTCTGTAAATTTTATTTTGGTTTTTTCAAAATTGTCAATTTTATATTTATTTTAAGTTATTTATATAATTTCCACTCATAATGCTTGTATATTTAGTTGGTCAAATACTTGAAGAATCCTGAATTATTTGACAAAATGGGAATAAAGCCTCCTCACGGGGTACTTCTAGAGGGTCCTCCAGGATGTGGAAAGGTTAGCTACTTTGTTATATTATTGTCGCAAATATTCATTAAATATAACTAATTGTTATATAAAAAATAAATAAATTATTTTCATGTAATTCAGACTCTTGTTGCAAAAGCTATTGCTGGTGAAGCTGGTGTTCCGTTTTACCAAATGGCTGGATCAGAATTTGTTGAAGTGTTAGTTGGTGTTGGTTCTGCTCGTATTAGAGATTTATTCAAGAGAGCTAAGGTCATTAAAATCTGTAATTTCTAATATATGCGGGTCCCATTTTAATTTTTCTCATCTAATATAAAGTTGTAATTCTTCCCATTTTGAAGTATAAAACTTTACTGATAAAAGAATTGTTTATTTGGTTTTTACAGGTCAACAAACCGTCTGTTATCTTTATTGATGAAATTGATGCACTAGCTACAAGGTATCGGTGTCCTTATAGTTTTATTTTAAGTCCCAAAATAAGGCAAAAATATTTTTAAATTTGAATAATTTTAACATTAATTTTTGTGATAATTAGGCGTCAAGGAATATTCAGTGACAAAACAGATGATATTTACAATGCTGCTACACAAGAAAGAGAAACAACATTAAATCAGTTGTTGATAGAACTGGATGGATTTGATACAGGAAAAGGTGTCATATTTTTGGGTGCTACCAACCGTAAGGATTTGTTAGATCCTGCACTTCTTCGGCCTGGTCGTTTTGACCGAAAGGTTGACCTGCAAACACTTTTTGTCCAAATCAAATTTTTTTAATTTATAATTAATGTGTTAAATATGGTTGTGAATACTTTGTTTTTAGTTGTCTCGTATTGTATATACTTTTTATTTTTAATAATATAATTTTTTTGGTGTTAATTTTTCTAGATAAGAATCCGTCCTCCTAATGCAAAAGGGAGATTGGAAATTTTGCAAGTTCATGCTCGCAAAGTGAAGCTGTCAGAATCGGTTGATTTGTCTGTTTTTGCCCAAAATCTTCCCGGTATCTTTTTTATTTTATTTTAATATTATCTTGTTTTTAATGATTTTATTGAAAAATATACAAAATTATGTATCAGGATGGAGTGGTGCAAGGTTAGCTCAGCTACTTCAAGAAGCTGCTCTGGTAGCTGTGAGAAACAAACACGGGTCAATCCTTCAGTCAGACGTTGCTGAAGCTGTTGACCGGTTGACCGTGGGCCCCAAACGGGTTGGATTAGATTTGGGTCATCAGGGTCAATGCCGCCGGGCCACAACTGAAGTGGGGACCGCATTGGTTTCCCATCTTCTTAGGAGAACAGAAAATGCACAAGTTGAACCTTGTGATCGAATTTCAATTCATCCTCGTGGCCAGGTTCAACATTCCTCTTTTTAATTATTGTTTTTTTACAATATACTATTTGTTTTTATTTTTAAATATTTGTTGTATATTTATTATGCATGCAGACACTATCACAAGTTGTATTCAATCGACTCGATGACGAGAAGTATCTATTTGAACGCCGACCACAGTTGCTTCACCGCCTTCAGGTCTCAACTCAAACTCTTTATTTATTTAAGCTGGTCAAACGGGTCAGGTTGACCCGCAAACACTTTTTATCAACTTCAATAAAATAATAATAATAATGCGTTATATATGATAAAGTGATCTAGGATATAATATGAATTTAAAATCTACTTTGGGATATATTCCAACCCTTTTAGCCCGTTTGATTTTTAGCTAATTTTGTATATGAACCGTTTAAACGATCTTACAACCAATTGTTTAACAGGTCTTACTTGGAGGGAGAGCAGCGGAAGAGGTAATTTTCGGGAGAGATACATCAAAGGCATCAGTGAACTACCTTGCAGATGCAACTTGGCTTGCTCGTAAAATTATCACAATGTAAAATTACGCTTTTGCCCCTTAGCGTTAACTACAAGTAAATTGACACTGAGGGTATTTGAAAAAATGATATGACATGTTTTATTTTGAGTGACAGATGGAACTTGGAGAACCACCTCCATGGAGAAGGGAACCTGAATTTGTGGGCCCGCGTTTGGACTTTGAAGAGTCATTATATGATGATTATAATTTAATCGAATTAACTTTTGTATGGATGATGAGATTGCAAAGAGAACAGAAGAGTTGGTATCTAATATGTATGGAAAGACTGTTGCTTTGTTGAGACGCCACCATACCGCTTTGCTTAAAACTGTTAAGGTTAGTTTTGTAATTTCACATATTTTAATTATAATATTAGATTAGATTGTTTTTGGTTGACACCTTTTTCTTTTTTCAGGTTGTCAAATGGAGATGAGAGGGGATGAAATTGATTTTATTTTGGACAGATACCCGTCACACACTCCAACAAGTCGGTTACTTGAGGAAGGAGATCTTGGGAGCCTTTTGTTTTTTAAACAAACACAAGAACAAGATCTCGAGTTGGAATATATCAATGACATTAATCATATTTTTCTTCAAATTTTGGATTTTTGGTGTTCTTGCAAAATGCAGCAGCAACTAGTTTTGTTGAGAGAGAAATTGTGGTTTAGATGTTTGTTGTATAGGGTGGTTCTGAAGAACAGTTACTTGTACCATTGTTTGTTGGTTCTAAAATTCAATTCATAGCGTAGGTATTTTTTGAGCGAGTTTGGCAAGTATCGTGGAATCACCAATTATAAGGTTAACACTGTCCAAAAAGTAACATGACCGAATGATTTATTATATGAAAGGTTAAAAACTACGTAATTTGTGTAGTGCCGACATCACACGGTCCCCTGAGATTATCAAATAATGCATGCTATGATTATGATTATTGTTGTTTGTTTTGACTTTCAAAGCTTCTAGATTTGGTACAAGATTGAATTGAGTTGGTGGGTTGGATGGTCCAAAGAGAACCATGTGATTCTATCCTTACAACAACAATAAAAGTTGCCAACACAACAAATTCTACATGCATTAAGTCCATTTCTAGGTCCTTTTTAACCGAAAGTTGCATACTTTTATCCCCTTTTTTTAACCGAAACTTGTATTTAAAGAAGACTTCAATAACGCGTCTTTTCCCATTATGTCATATCATTATTTTATATCCGCATTAACGAAACAACATTTTAGTCAATAGGTCTAACACATTAAAAGTAAACATCTAGATTTTGAAGTTGATCATACTCATCAGACTGATAGGAAATACGCACTTACATACAATAACATTACGTAATAAGTTTAATACATTTCCGGACATGAAAGGCCAATTGCACATTCATGCATTATGCTCTTTTCATTCTACAACTTACAGAAAATCAAACGTTTAATTAAAGATCAAATAAACATATAAATATATGAACTTGTATTATAGCCCATTTATTCATACGAGTTTGTATTTTTTTACACATGACCGAGCCAAAGAACCGAAAGGGGTCAATAGCCACCACCATCTTTTATGGCTACAATCCATCGATCCAAACATTTACTACTTTCTTTCTACACTATAAAACTCTTTAGCTCGATATAAACATAATAGTAGTTACACGTATATATGATTCAACACGCCTTTTTTTCACCAAAACCTCTTCAACTTCATAAAACACATTTCAATTCTTGTTCTCTTCAAATATGTCCAAAAGTGAGAGCGCCTGCAATAAAAAGACACGGGTGTTTGTTAGTTTTCGAGTGTGGATATTGATTTATTAAGAACTAAAGGGTAGAATGGCAATTTTACCTCTGGAATGTTGAGTTCAAGACGAAATTTAGGGCCATCATAGTGGTGAAGAATGGGCCTAAAAGAGTCTTCTTCTAATGGTTCCGCTACTTTTCTAGTCATGACTCGAACTTGAGCAGGGAACCGTGATTCACCGGGGTTCTTTTTGTCTTCCCAAGCAGTTGGATCAATGTTTGTTCCACCAAAACTTGCAGCCTAAATCGTTCAATACAACAAAATTTTAAGTTTCTTTTTTAATAGCAGAAAACACACCCCTATAAACTACTCATAAATCTACATCATTTTGTTCACAGCAGCACTCAAACCCATAACCACATGTTAATAAAGAATTTCTTATGACACCTTATACTGGACATCTGAATGATTAATATCTAAATGATTCAGATGTCTGAATGATTCAGACTTCCCCCTGACATATGTTCGATTAAGATGATGTTGAATTTTTTATTCAGAGATAGATTCAGAGGCTGACCCCTTAACTGAATCATTGAGAAACTTACCAAACATCACCTAAGTCAATTTTGCAGGTTTTTTTGAAGTTGAAGTTAAAAAGTAATGAATTAATGAAATTGAATATACCTCAAAAACACCATGAAGTTGGTGAGTGGAGTAATTGTAGAGGAAAAGCGGCAGACCGGGTGTGATTTGCCTAACCGAGTCTCGGTATCGTGGGGGTAAACCTGTAAATTATCAATATAGAGTTGCTTAACAAACCTTAATCTTTCGTGCCCTAAAATATCATTTGCATATTCACAATTTCACTTAATGGGTACAAAAAAGATACAAAATTTAGCAAATTAATGTAGAAGAAAACATACCAAAAAGCTCCCTTTTGAGGTTCTCTTGCATAGTATCATTGTTGCAGACAAAAATATAGCCGCCGACGGTCTCATTTCTCGGCAAAGATTCCGACGGTGGTAGAGTCTTGAATCTCTTTTCAACGCTATTCTTACTATTATCTTTTTCATTATTATTAACGTTGTCGTTGTTCTTTTTGTTTTTCCCGTGTTTACCCCCAAAAGAATGATGATCATCTTCACTATTTTTACCGAATTTCCCATCTTTCTTAAACCCATTTTTCTCAAAATTAACATTATTTGATCCGTAATTCAAGCTGGGTTTCGAGTAAATTCCTTTATTGAACCCACCGTTGATCCCAAAATCACTAACTTGCTGGTAGTTCTGATTATTCGACCCAATTTTCCAATCAAAGTTAAACCCATTAAAATCGGAGTTCGATGAGCCGGAAGTGTTGGTGTTGGTGGTGTTGATGTTGCTGGAGTTGACGAACTCGCCGCCGACACGGATGTCAAAGTTCCGGCGATCTTTTTCCGGGCGTTTGGAGGCGTAAGAGGTGCTCCAGATGGAATCGTTTAGAGAAAGATTTGAAAGATTGCTGTTTTGAACTCGAAGTTGATCACTAAACTGCCAAAAAGATGATTGATTGTTGTTCTCCATGATTCAAGATTGCAATTTCCTTGATACCCAAATGGAAAAATTGTAAATTTATGTGAAACGAGTGAGATCTGGAGTAAATTGTGAGAGTGTTGGTTTATATGAAGAAGGAAAGTGTTTTATAGAGGTGGGAACTGGGAATGTTCGAGGAAATAAAGTTGATTGAAAGGATTGCGTGTTAATTTGTCAAAGGGTGTATGTTGAATTTTTTAATTATTTATTTATTTTCGAAAAATTGTTAATGGATATATTATTGAAATATAAAATTACTAGTTGGAAAGAGAAAAAGAAAAATAGAAATTAAGGGGGATGATAGACCGTGACGTTGTTGAGCGAATAAACGGTGACGGCGAAAACGCGTAAAGGATGAGAGAGAGATATAGAGTAGAATCCTTCATACGTGTGGCTAGGGGTGAGCATAAAAACCAAAAAACCGAAACCAATCCGTTAAAATTGACAAAACCAAACCGCTAAAATCGAAACCATTTCAAAACCGACGGTTTGGTTTTAGATTTTGAAAAAACCGATGGATTCGGTTCGGTTTCGGTTTTAACCAAAAACCGCCCCATTAAGAAACCGCCCCACTAATATTTAATATATTATATATATATATATTTAATTTTATATTTATTAAATAGAAGTTCACCTATTTAAGTATTTGAAAGTCCATCTACTATGGTTCATTAATGCTTATATCTTTATTATATGCTACAAAATACGTTTATAGTTTGAATTTTGGGATGAAAATGATATTCATTGTTGAAATATGTTATTAGACATTAAACTTAATAATGTAAGTTAGGTATTATTACTACAATTTGTATGTAATTTTGAAAAAATTAGAATTAGTGCATGAAATTATATATTTATGTTTAAGACGAGGTGGATTCGGTTTTAAAACCGAAACCGAACCGTTAATGACTTAAAACCATTAAAACCGAACCCATTGGTTTTGAAAATCCTAAAACCAAAATTAGCGGATTCGGTTCGGTTTGAGCATAAAACCGCCCCAAACCACCCCATGCACACCCCTACTTGTGGCTATGTACCATTATGACCCCGTCGAATCTATGGGTTGGTAGAGCTACCCTATAGAAAATTATTTTTCATTGACACAGTTTTTTGTAACGGTAAAAGAGGAATCTTTCCCTCCAAAGGAAATCCAAGAACAACTTAAATAAAAGATGGTAGCAAAAACCTAGCAACAAAGACATACATCTCACTTCAAATTTCAAAACCAAGAAAACCGACAAATAAAACCTACTAACCTATCTACAAATGACTAGAAACAAAAACTCGAGAAAACCAAGAACTATAAGCAAGTCACTAGATCAGTCAACCAGACGAACCACCTGGTTGAATAAAATATTGTGCTTTGATCTATTCTTCAACCAGAAAAAAACATAGGTTTGAATATGACTGAAAACCAAATCCTTCTTATCCGAGTGCAATCTGAGAAAACTTTGTCATTTTTTAGCTTCCAAACTACCCAGAAGAAAAAGTATAGATGACGCATAAAAAAGATTTGAGCCAATTCCCCTTGGAATATAATTTGTTGCCCCAATAAAAAATATGAGAAATGCTAAAAGTATCATCACAATTAACTCCCCACCAGTTACCAAGCTCAACAAAAGACTTCTAGACACTGAACAAGAAGCAAAGAGATGATCTTCGGACGCGTAATGTAATTACTACTTAATAGTCTAAAATAAAAAAAGAATGAAAAAAAGGTCTCATTTAAATGTTACGACTTACGAGGCATTGTAAAGTATTATATGTACTTTTTTAATGGTAAATTCTAATTTATTTTAATTATCACATATGTTTATAATGGGATTTAAACCTTTAACCTTAAAGTTGTGAAGCAAACATCATACTATTAGACCAATGGCTCTTTAATAAGTACTACGTGTACTTATTACGAAGGTTAATAACTATGAAATTCCAGTTTATAGCAACTTTTGTGTGCTGAGATGTACAAAATATGTAAGTAATCATTCTATAATATCAATCCACTGAAATGCTGAGGATAAAAGTGAAACTAGTTGGAAAGACACATAATAATAACAGCCACGCGATATCCGTCTAGAAGGTCACATAGTGAGATATCCGTTCACACTTCACACCTTACTTGGTCAATTTTGAATTTAATTTAAGATATTGTACATTTAAATTTAGAAATTAATTTAGTTGTTTTATTTCTAAAACAGTTTAAATTTAAATATATCTGTAGTATATATATACATATAATGTTTTTTTTGGATATTTACAAATTAATAAAAATCTTAATTTTCAGTTAAACACTTTCTATTTCGATGCAAATTTTGTTTTATCAAAATATAAACAAACAATATTTAAAATTGTCACATCTTTATTATTAACACATAAGTTGAAAATTTTCACAACCACCATCACTATCACTATCATCACACACCATCTATCATCATCATCACCAACCGCCATCATCATTATTGCCATCATCACTCACAAACAGATGGCCGCAAAATAAATTTACAGGATAACTGTGCCGCATTACGCATTCATTATTCTAGTTCTTTTAAAATTATTTATCTCGTTTAGAGCAATTTAAAATTATTCTAAGTTATAAAAAAATTATATCTATCAAAACGTATATAGCTTAATAATACGTAAGTTGTATGCTAAGCAAGAGCTTGCCGATTCATATCTTGCTGAAAACGTGATATAATATTCAGTTGTGACTATTGAAAATAATATAAAATCATAATCCATATGAATTTTATTAATTAGATATAAAAATAAAATCTATATTATAGAAAAATAAAAAAGAGTAACAACCTAAGGTAGTGAAGCGGCCGCTGCCATTGGGTGTAGATACGTGTCCTAGACAAACGTGTCACGTGATCACGTGTTTGCAAGTTGGTGGGTTAATCGTCTAGGGCAAGAACAATTATCTTTAATTTCTTTAATTTTAACAGAAAATCCATATGTACCTTGGAGCACCCACATCGCTAGTTGCAAACCAATTGATCTAGATAAATTTGGCCATGATTTTTTTTCCTCATTTTGGGTTCAGGCTTGTTAGAGATAAAACTTTGATACTAAAAGATGGTGGGATTTATTCCTTATATATGCAGAGTTTAAAGAAAACCATACTACTCCTTGTAGATATCACTGTCTATTCTTAAATCACTAACTTAAACCATACTACTCCTTGTAGATATCACTGTCTATGCTTAAATCACTAACTTACTAAGTTGCCTAAAAAACATCACTAGTCGCAAATAACTTGCAAACACAATTATGCAATCCGAGAATTTAAAATTAAAAAATCCCATTTGCAATTCAAAGTGAACTCAAACTTATTTTCTTTCATTTTTTAATAAAAAGTCACCAAAATTTATTATTATTTTAATCTTTTAAGATATATTTTAAAAAGGGCACTACTTTTCCTATCAAATTAATTGATTTTTATTTATTTTTTTAAAATTTTACTATCGGGAACATACAAAGTCTATTGACTGATTGAAAACGTACTTTATGGGTAAAAAGAATTGGTTTTAACTTTACTCCAAAAATCTTACTGAAATCTGTCCAAAATTTATTGAAAAAAAATCTTATACAAAGAAAAAGTAATAATTGAATATCTCTGATGCAATCTTATTGAAAAAAATCTGTCCAAAATTTAATCAAAACTTCCTGAAGATCTCTTAGTGCTTTCAATAAATTCTACCTCAATCTTATAGAAGATATTCTGTACAAAGATAACTTGCTTCAATCTAATAAAGATATAGATATTATCAATACTGGAAATGAAAAAGAATACAAAGTTAATAACAAATCCGATAATAAATACCATAGATATGGCCATATGGGTATTAAACAGAAAGATTTTCGAAGTACAAAATCTGTAGAATTTTTTTTTTCTGTGATAAATTCTTCTTCAATCTTAAAGAAAATAATCTGTACAAAGATATTAGAATTCAATCTAATAAAAATATAGATATTATCCGTACTTGAAATGAAAAAGAATATAAAGTTAATAACAAATTCGATTATAAATACCATGAATCTGGGTATCAAATACAAAGAAAAAGTAATATCACATTTCTTGCCAGATCTAAACTTTAAAGAAAGAAAAAAAAGAGAAGAGAAAGACAGAAGATATTCAAAGCAAGGTATGTTACAAATCTAAACTTTAAAGAAAAACAAAACATATTACACTTCTGAAATCAACACAAATAAATGATGCAACTTCGGAATGCTGGTGGAGACGCCGGCGGTTACTAGGTGGCGACGGCAGTGGTTGGCTGGTGGCGACGGCAGTGGCTTGCTGGTGGAGACGCCGGAGGTTAGTAGGTGTCGACGATGGTGTTTTGCTTGGTGGAGGCGTCTGGAGAGAGAGAGAGAGGGGGAAAGTGAGATAAGGTTTTAATTGGGGAATGATAAGGGTTAGGGTTTTTAAGGTTATAAGAAGATTTTAATTAATGGGTTGGGCTTAATTAGTGGTTTGGCTAGTTTTAATTTTAACAGATAGTATCATCTTTAGGACATTTAATTAATTTTAATACTTCCTCTATCCAAAATAAGTGCTACATTTTTCATAAATTGGTGATTCAAAATAAATGCTACACTTTGAAAATTATTTTATTTGGCAAAAAATAGTAGGACCCACACCCACTAACTATCTACTTTAATAAAGTGAAATGACTCATTTACCCTTACTTTTTACTTTTAAACATCATTAACCTCACTTTATTCAAAAGGTGTGGGACCAATTATCCACTAACCATTCAGTTAATCTAATTTAACCATCATTATAATTTTTTGCCTCAAAAACCGTGAAATCCAAAATGTAGCACTTATTTTGAATCGGAGTAAGTATATGGTGATAATTCATTGATTATTATTATTGATAATTATGTACTAAATGGAAAAATATTTCTTTCCTTTTTTGCAGAATTTTCTACTTCGATGTCGTCTTTTTTGTAGAATTTTCTACTTCGATGTCGCCTTTTTTTGCAGAATTTCCTTTCCTTTTTAAACGTAAAACCTGCAAGACACAGTTCGTATGTGAGTCAGTCATTTTCCAGACACGGTGGCTCAACGATAACAAGTGTTTTAGAAAGATTTTCGGAACAACTTCCACAAATATTCCGTCCCTATCTTGTAGGTTTACAGGATGTAATGGATGATGGAAATTGCGGATTTAGATCAATTGTTGTTGCTCTAGGTCTGTCAGAGGATCAATGGCCTCAAATTCGGTTAGCTCTGATACCAAGTTGTAACACCTCAATTATTATAACAAAACATTTGGCCAAAATAATCGTTTAATATAGAGGAGAACTATCCCAAAATACGGATTTACAAAAACCTTTGGTATGAAAATCAGAGTGTAAAGTTGGTGTTACAAAATAGATCAAAACCAAAGCTAAGTCTAAATCCGTTCTAGTGTTCTTCTACTCTAGGCCCCGCATCTCTATCCATGCGCACCTATACCTTCGATCCCGAACCTGAGTACATAGCAAAACAAACAAGGAGTACGTGAGACAATAAAGTCTCGTGAGCTACATGAGTTTAGACCCAACAATAATGGTAAGTATAATATAACATGTAAACATAGAACAAGTAACTCATCCATCTATCTAGTCACCCTATTGTGACTCTATCAACCTTGCTTCCTAGCAATCATATCTAGTTATCGGGTTGCCCCCGAACTAACTAGAACCACATTAGCTTATTAACCGAAATCCATCGCCATTAATAAGCTTCAAGATACCGGCAAGAGGGATTCGCCCAATCTACCGATACCTGCCTTACTCGCCGGACTACCTCCAGTTAGCAAGACTACTACCGTGGTTGAGTCGATGAGAATCCACCCAACTGCCCCTCACACCACACCTCATGACCGGGGGTCCCCTGTGCCATCACATCATCACTATCATATCATAACTCATTAGTTATGCCTATCTAGCTCTCGACTATCACATCGTCATCAAACAAGTTAGTCCAATATTGTCAATAATATCTAACACTAACTCAACATACCATAAGTCTACACAAATAAGCAAATAGACTATAACACAAGTAATAAAATAATTCAAGGCTATGTACTCAGTAAAGTCCACACGTACTCACCTTAGCAATATGATGCTCAAAACGTGTTCTTGACACCCAATCTCTTGCTTCACAACCCAATCAACTTTCCAAGACTTCACCAAAAGCCTAATACAATTATCACAATATGATCAACATCAATTACTACTACTAATGTGTTCATCCATCTCTAGATAACACTTACTAACAACTTTCCCCCAATTATGGTGATTTACCAAACCCTAGGTTTAACCAACCCTTAAGATTCTTACAAATCTTAATCATACACTTGATTCCCTTGTTAATATACCATCTATTAAGTGTATACATCATTTATTTCACCATAAATCACCAACCCAAGTACTAGGGTTTCAAACCCTAGCTTCAAGATCCATAAATCTTGAGCTACAAAGATGAAAGAGTGAAGATATACCTTTAATCTTCCACTAGGAGTGAAATCTACCAAGGATCGTGAGCCAGCCGTGACCTCGATCACCAAAAACCCCAAACTCTCTGTTCCAAGTTCACGACCGCGAACTAGAGTTCGCGCCGCGAACTCCCCAGGTCAGCTAGGCTGCAGTTTTCGACCTTTGTCTCGACCCGGTTTCGCCCATAACTTACTCATACGGTGTCCAAACGACACGAAACTAATTTCCACGTGTTTTATATGATTTATCCATAATTATCATATTTTTACATATTTTATTTATTTACAAATTTCGGGTCGTTACAACTATCCACCCCTTAAGAAGATTCCGTCCTCAGAATCTCATCATAGTTCACGAAATCCGGGTACCTCTTCCGAATCTCGTCTTTGACTTCCCAAGTCAAATTCGGTCCATGGGAATGCTTCCACTTGACCAATACCAATTCGATCTCTTTATTCCGAAGCTTCTTTGTCTTTGACTCTAATATAGCCTCGGGCTCCTCAATCAACCGGTTCGGGGCATCAACCCGCAACTCTTGCAATGGAATAATGTTCTCAACCTCACCAATGAACTTCTTCAAATAACTCACATGGAAGGTGTCGTGCACACCTTGAAGCTCGGGTGGAAGTTCCAACTTAAATGCTTGAAGCCCGATCCGTTTCAATATCTTAAACGGTCCAACATACCTTGGACTTAACTTTCCTTTCTTCCCAAACCGCATTACACCTTTCCGAGGTGACACCTTCAACTTTACCATATCACCGACATCCAAGTCCTATGGTCTTTTCTTCAAACCCGAATAACTTCTTTGCCTATCTTGGGCGGCTTTCATGTTGGCTTGTATTACACCAATCTTTTCATTTGTTACTCTTACAATCTCGGGACCCGTGAGCTTTGTCTCTCCCGCTTCTAGCCAACAAGATGATGTTCTACATTTTCTCCCATACAACGCCTCATAAGGTGGCATCTGGATGCTCGAATGGTAACTGTTATTATATGAGAATTCGACCAATGGTAAATGCTCATCCCATTTACCCCCAAAATCTAACACACACGATCTCAACATGTCTTCAACCGTTTGAATCGTTCTTTCACTTTGGCTGTCGGTTTGCGGATGATAAGCCGTGCTCAACCGCAACTTTGTACCCAATTCATCTTGTAATGACCTCCAAAATCTCGAGGTAAACTTTGCGTCTCTATCGGACACAATCGATAATGGAACCCCGTGGAGTCGAACCACCTCATCAACATACAACTTAGCCAACCTCTCAAGTGGCAAGGTTTCCCGAATGGCTAAAAATAATGCACTCTTGGTCAACCGGTCAACTATGACCCAAATGGCATCGTGACCCTTACTCGTCTTTGGCAACCCAACTATGAAATCCATAGTTATGTCTTCCCACTTTCCGGCCGGTACTTGCAATGATTGAGCTACCCCATACGGTACTTGATGCTCGGCTTTCACTTGTGCACACGTGGCACACTTCGAGATGTACTTGGCTACTCTTGTCTTCATCACGGGCCACCAATAAACCCGTTTCAAATCTTGATATGTCTTTGTACTTCCCGGGTGAATCGAATATTTTGACTTGTGCACATCATTCAACAACTCTTTTCGGGTACCCCCGAACTTGGGAACCCAAATTCGACCGCCCACGGTTTTCAACCCTTGCACATTTTCCACAAAATGTTGGTTCTTACCCAAACGTTCTTGTCTTAACTCTTCTTTTCCCATAACCTCTCGTTGAGCATTCTTGATTCTCTCGATGATACTCGAGACGACTTCGATACGCATTGACCTTCCCTTGATCGGCTTCTCATAGACTTTTCGGCTCAAGGCGTCGGCTACCACATTCGCCTTCCCCGCATGGTACACAATCTCACAATCATAGTCGTTGATCAACTCGATCCACCTTCTTTGTCGCATATTAAGATCTTTTTGTGTAAACACATATTGTAGACTTTTATGATCCGTGTATAACGTACACCGAGTACCATATAAATAGTGCCTCCACAATTTCAAGGCAAACACGATCGCCGCCAACTCCAAGTCGTGTGTCGTGTACCTTGTTTCCGCATCCTTTAATTGTCGTGAAGCATACGCGATCACTTTACCCATTTGCATCAACACACAACCGAGCCCTTGATTTGAAGCATCACAATAAACTACAAAGTCTTCCATACCATCCGGTAATGTGAGAATCGGCGCGTTACACGAACTTCTCACTTTTTCTTGTCAACTTCGTGAGTGGGACCGCAATTCTCGAGAAATCTTGTATAAATCTTCGGTAATACCCGGCCAATCCAAGAAAACTTCTAACCTCGGTAGGAGTTCTCGGGGCCTCCCAATTAGACACCGCCTCAATCTTCGAAGGATCAACCTTAATACCATCCCGTGACACCACGTGACCTAGAAATTGTACCTCCCGCAACCAAAACTCACACTTCGAAAATTTGGCATACAACTTCTCCCGTTTCAACACATCCAACACGAGTCTCAAATGACTCTCGTGTTCTTCCTCGGTCTTTGAGTAAATCAAGATATCATCAATAAACACGATCAAAAACTTATCAAGAAACGGTTTACAAACCCGATTCATCAAATCCATAAAAATAGCCGGCGCATTCGTAAGCCCTAACGGCATCACTAGAAACTCATAATGACCATACCGTGTACGAAAGGCCGTCTTCTCGGTGTCGCCTTCCTTCACCCGAACTTGGTGATAACCCGACCTCAAATCAACCTTTGAGAAATAACTAGCACCTTGCAATTAATCGAACAAATCATCGATTCTTGGCAACGGGTAACGGTTCTTTATAGTTACCTTATTCAACTCACGGTAGTCGACTCACATTCTCATCGAACCGTCTTTCTTCTTAACAAACAACACCGGGGCACCCCACGGTGACGAACTCGGACGGATAAAACCTTTATCTAACAATTCTTGCAATTGAGTCATCAATTCCCGCATCTCGGTGGGAGCTAAACGATACGGAGCACGAGCAATCGGCGTCGCCCCCGGCACCAAATCAATCTTGAATTCAACTTGCCTCTCCGGTGGCAAACCGGGTAAATCATTGGGGAACACCTCGGGAAAATCCTGAATAATTTTGACATCACCAACCGCTTTCTTTTCCTTTCGGCCGTCTAACACATATGCAATAAACGATGCACAACCCTTTGATAAACATTTCCTCGCCTTGATGGCGGTAATCACATTAGGCATATGATGTCGTTTTTCCCCATACACATATACCTTCTCGTTCTCGGGTGTCTTGACCGACACTATCTTCTTATCACATAATATCTTGGCTTGGTGCATCCCCAACCAATCCATACCGATAACTACATCAAAATCTTTGATCCCCATGGGCAACAAATCGACCTTAAACTTTTTCCCGTCTATTTCTAATTCACAATTTCTATAGATACATTCAACCATTGAGGTTTTCCCATCGGCTACCTCTATTTCATAAACCTCATCTAATAATTCCGATACCACATTCAACTTTCTACCAAACTCATGAGACACAAATGAATAATTGGAACCCGAATCAAACAAGATATAAGTTGGCAAGGAGTTAATGAATAAAGTACCTGACACCACATCGTGTGCCTCCTTCGCCTCCTCCTGAGTGAGTTGGAAGGATCACCCCTTCACCTTCGCGGGTTCCACCTTCTTTTGAGCCGTGGACACCATCGACTCGTTCCCTTTCTTCGGGCACACATTGCTATAATGCCCTTTTTCATGGCAAGAATAGCATTCCACATCGGCCGACAACTTGGCCTTACAATCCCGGGCTAGGTGCCCCATCTTGCCACAACTATAGCAAGCCTTTGACTCTCCTCGGCATACGTCGGTATGATTCTTCCCGCATTTCTTGCAAGAACCAACACTTCCTTGTTTAGAAAAGCTCGATGTGAACTTTCCTTTCTTGAACGTACCCGAGCCGCTTTCGGCTTTCCTCTTCTCGCCCACGTGGGCCCTCTCGGCAATCCTTGCCACATTCACCTCTTCCACACCCCGGGCGGCACTAATGGCCTCATCTAGTGAAACCGCCCTCTTCACCTCCAATTGGTAGTCCCACGGTAACCCACTAGCATACCGGACCACCCTCAACCTCTCATCCGAGTAGGTTTTAGCAACAAATGGGAGCAATCCCGTGAACTCCCTCGAGTATTCTTCGATTGACATATCACCCTTCTTAAGGGTCACAAACTTTTCGTGCATCTTTTCCAAATCCCTCTCGGGACAAAACTTCTTTTTCAACCTCGTGGTGAACTCATCTCACGACATCATTTCGACCACCTCCCTTCCGAGGGTTTCATACACAATATCCCACCAAACCATGGCATCTTCTTTCAACAGTTGTGACGCATACGTCACCATATCGGCCTTCTTGCACTTACTACTCCCGATGACCCGCTCGGTCTCTCGGATCCACCTCATAGTAACTTTCAGGTCCGAACTACCCGAATACACATTTGGCTTACAAGCCATGAAGGATTTAAACGAGCAACCTTCTTTCTCATCGGGCCTTGCCCTAGCATCACTTTGACCACCCGTAGATGATTTTCTTTCACCGGTGTCACTACCCCCGGTCCTCTCATTGTAACATCCTAAAACCGGCCTAGTTGTTTTAGGTATATAATGATATTTGATAAATATATATTTGACCATACGTGGAATAAATTGATCAAGTGTTAAATGAATTGTTTGACTTTTTGTCCTTTTGTGATATTTTAATCAAGGGATTAAAATATCTGTTTTCTGAAATGTTTAAATGAAAATATGATTTTTATATCTTTGGATTCTCCTTTTAATATCGTCTCCAGAAATGCTTTCGTTTTTAAAATTGGAGTCCGTTTGCTATTTTAAATAAATTAACTACGAAAGGGACTTTTGTGTTGTATTTGTAAAAAAATGAAAAAAAGCCAAGTGGGTCCCACCCCTCCCTTGACCGGCCCCTAGATGGGGAGTTGCCCATCTTTTTGGTCATTTTCTCCATCTCACTCCCTCTCTACGTCTCTCTCCCTCTCTCTCTAACATCTCTCTAAAATAAAAACCCCATTAGTGTTTTTGAGTTATCTTGAAGATCCATAGCTTGTTTCTTGGCCAATCTTTAATCCGAACACGTTTTTGAGTAGCTCTTGAGGTAAGCTTCAACCTATATGTGTTCGTTTTCGATTTCATGATAGTTGATAAATTAGGGTTTATGTGTTCTTGAGATTTGGTTGGTGATTATGGTGTTAAATGTTATGTTAAGTGTTTATACAAAGTTTGACATGTTTTGTTGTATGGGTACATGTAACACCTCAAATTTTAATACAAAATATTGGCCAAAATAAAACATTTTATAAATAGAAGAACATCCTCAATTTGGATTTACAAAAACCTTGGTATGAAATCAGAGTATAAAAGTAGGTGTTACAAAATAGATCATAACCAAGCTAAGACTAAATCCAATCTAGTGCTCTTCTAATCTAGGTCCCGCATCTCTATTCATGCGTACCTAAGCCTTCGATCCCGAACCTGAGTACATAGCAAAACAAAACAAGGAGTACGTGAGACAAAACGTCTCGTGAGCTACATGGGTTTAGACCCGATAATAAAATGAAGTGTCACGTTTCATATAACCACTCAATATACATATATATATCCAACTATCCAGTCTAGTCACCTGAGTGTGACCCTATCAACCTTGCTTACCTAGCAATCACATCTAACTATCGGGTTGCCCCCGAACTAGCTAGAATCACATACATATCTAGTTATCGGGTTGCCCCCGAGCTAACTAGAAACAAGGTATCGGCAATAGGATCGCCCACGCTACCGATACCTGTCTTGCCCACCGGAATACGTCCAATGAGTAAGACTACTAACGTGGAAGAGTCGATGGTAAATCCATCCCAACTGCCCCTCAATCCACACCTCATGATCGGGAGTCGCCCGTATCATCACATCATCTCAATCTCATCATAACCCAATGGTTATGTCAATCTAGCTCTCGGCTATCACGTCTATCATCAAACAAGTTAGTTCAATACAACTATCGGTATAGCTAACTACTAACCACTAGTCTACACAATTAAGCAAATAGACCATAACACAAGTAATAAAAATGTATTTCATAGGCTATGTACTCAGTAAATTTCCACACGTACTCACCTTAGCAATTAATGCTCCAACCGTGTTCTTGACACCAAACTCTTGCTTCCACAATTTTACCGACTTTCCAAGATGTCACCGAAAGCCTAAAACAATTATCACAACAAGATTATCATCACAAACTACTACCAATGTGTTCATCTACCTCTAGATAACACCCATCAATCCATTTCCCCCAAATATGGTGATTTACCAAACCCTAGGTTTAACCAACCTTTAAGATTCTTACAAATCGAAATCATACACTTGTTTCCTTTGTCAAAATACCATCTATTAAGTGTATAGAACCTTTATTTAACCATTAATCACCAACCCAAGAACTAGGGTTTCAAACCCAAGCTTCTAAACCCATAGATCTAAAGCTACAACTACAAAGGGTTGAAGATATACCTTTAATCTTCAACTAGGAGTGAAGAATCACAAGATTTGACCAAGAAATCTGCTCCAAATGATGATTTGCACTCAAAATCGTTCACAAGCTCGAGAGGAAGAAACTAGGGTTTTTCTTTGCAATAAATGAGCTCAAATCCGTCTTTAATGCTGCTCGACCAGACTTCGTGACGCGAACTTAGTTCGCGTCGCTAACTTTGCATTTCGTACGCAGACTTAGCGATCGCTATCTCATCGCGAACTACTTCGCGCCTGATAGCCAAACTCCCTGGCCCGACTTCCCGATCGCGACCAATAGTTCGCGTCGCGAACTCCCTAAGGCAGCAGGGCTGCACTTTTTCATCTTTGCCTCGACCCGGTTTCGCCCATAACTTTCTCGTACGGTCTCCAAATGACACGAAACCAATTCCTACGTTCTTTAAACGATTTATTCTTATTTATGATATTTTTGTACACTTTATTTAATTACAAATTTCGGGTCGTTACAACTATCTACCCCTTAAGAAGATTCCGTCCTCGGAATCTCATCATAGTTCACGAAATCCGGGTACCTCTTCCGAATCTCGTCTTTGACTTCCCAAGTCAAATTCGGCACAAGTGAATGCTTCCACTTGACCAACACCAACTCAATCTCCTTATTCCGAAGCTTCTTTGTCTTCGTTTCTAATATAGCCTCGGGCTCCTCGATTAACCGGTTCGGACCGTCAACCCGCAACTCTTGCAACGGAATAATATTTTCAACTTCCCCGATAAACTTTTTTAAATAACTTACGTGAAAGGTGTCATGCACACCTTGAAGCTCGGGTGGAAGTTCCAACTTAAACGCTTGAAGCCCGACCCGTTTCAATATTTTAAACGGTCCAACATACCTTGGGCTTAACTTTCCCTTCTTACCAAACCGCATCACACCTTTCCAAGGTGACACTTTCAACATGACCATATCACCGACATCCAAGTCGTACGGCCTTTTCTTCAAACCCGAATAACTTCGTTGTCTATCTTGGGCGACTTTCATGTTGGTTTGAATAATACCGATCTTTTCATTTGTCACTCTCACGATCTCGGGACCCGTGAGTTTCGTCTCTCCCGCTTCCAACCAACAAGATGGAGTTCTACATTTCCTTCCATACAACGCCTCATAAGGCGGCATCTTGATAGTCGAGTGATAACTATTATTGTACGAAAACTCGACCAACGGTAAATGCTCATCCCATTTACCACCGAAGTCTAACACGCACGATCTCAACATATCTTCAACCGTTTGAATCGTTCTCACTTTGACCATCGGTTTGCGGGTGATAAGCCGTGCTCAACCGCAACTTTGTACCCAACTCTTCTTGTAAAGATCGCCAAAACCTCGAGGTAAACCTCGCGTCTCTATCGGATACAATCGATAATGGAACCCCGTGGAGTCGAACCACCTCATCAACATACAACTTAGCCAACTTCTCAAGTGGCAATGTTTCCCGAATTGCTAAAAATAATGCACTCTTGGTCAACCGGTCAACTATGACCCAAATGGCATCGTGACCTCTACCCGTCTTCGGTAAACCTACTATGAAATCCATAGTTATGTCTTCCCACTTCCCGGCCGGTACAACCAATGATTGAGCTACCCCATACGGTACTTGATGCTCGGCTTTTACTTGTGCACACGTGGCACACTTAGAGATATACTTGGCCACTCTCGCCTTCATTCCGGGCCACCAATAAACCCGTTTCATATCTTGGTACGTCTTTGTACTTCCCGGGTGAATTGAATACTTCGATTTGTGCACATCATGCAACAACTCTTTTCGGATACCTCCGAACTTAGGAACCCAAATACGACCGCCTACGGTCTTCAACCCTTGTGCATTTTCGAGAAAATGTTGGTTCTTACCTAACCGTTCTTGTCTTAACTCGTCTTTTCACATAACCTCTCGTTGGGCATTCTTGATTCTTTCAATGATGCTCGAGACGACTTCTATACGTGATAAAATTCCTCGGTTCGGTTTTTCATAGACCTTTCGGCTCAAGGCGTCGGCCACTACATTAGCCTTTCCCGCGTGATACACAATCTCACAATCATAATCGGCAATCAACTCGATCCACCTTCTTTGTCGCATATTAAGATCTTTTTGAGTAAACACATATTGTAAACTTCTATGATCCGTGTACAACGTACACCAAGTACCATACAAATAATGCCTCCACAACTTCAAGGCAAATATAATCGCCGCCAACTCCAAGTCGTGTGTCGTGTACCTTAATTCTGCATTCTTCAATTGTCGCGAGGCATATGCGATCACTTTACCTCTTTGCATCAACACACAACCGAGCCCTTGATTCGACGCGTCACTATAAACCACAAAATCTTCCATACCATCCGGTAACGTAAGAATCGGTGCGTTACATAACTTCTCTTTTAACAACTTAAACGCCTCTTCTTGCTTCTTCTCCCACACAAACTTCTCACTTTTTCTCGTTAACTTCGTGAGTGGAATCGCGATTCTCGAGAAGTCTTGTATAAACCTTCGGTAATAACCGGCTAATCCAAGAAAACTTCTAACCTCGGTAGGAGTCCTCGGAGGCTCCCAATTTGACACCGCTTTAATCTTGGACGGGTCAACCTTAATACCATCACACGTCACCACATGACCTAAGAATTGCACTTCCCGCAACCAAAATTCACACTTCGAGAATTTTGCATACAACTTCTCCCGTTTCAACACGTCTAGAACGAGCCTTAAATGACTTTCGTGTTCTTCTTCGGTTTTCGAATAAATCAAAATGTCGTCAATAAACACGATCAAAAACTTATCAAGGAACGGTTTACAAACCCGATTCATCAAATCCATAAAAATAGCCGGCGCGTTTGTGAGACCAAACGGCATTACTAGAAATTCATAATGATCATACCGTGTACGAAAAGCCGTCTTCTCGGTGTCGCCTTCTTTCACCCGAACTTGGTGATAACCCGACCTCAAATGAATCTTCGAGAAATAACTAGCACCTTGCAATTGGTCGAATAAGTCATCAATTCTCGGTAACGGGTAACGGTTCTTAATAGTTACCTTATTCAACTCTCGGTAGTCGATACACATTCTCATCGAACCGTCTTTCTTCTTAACAAATAACACCGGTGCACCCCACGGTGACGAACTCGGATGAATAAAACCTTTATCCAACAAATCTTGCAATTGGGTCATCAATTTCCGCATCTCGGTGGGAGCTAAACGGTAGGGAGCACGAGCAATCGGCGTCGCCCCCGGAACTAAATCAATTTTAAATTCGACTTGTCTCTCCGGTGGCAAACCGGGCAAGTCATCGGGAAATACCTCGGGGAAAACCCGAATAATTTTGACATTATCCAATGACTTCTTTTCCTTTCGGCCATCTAATACATATGCAATAAACGATGCACAACCCTTCGATATACTTTTCCTCGCCTTAATGGCGGTAATCACATTAGGCATGTGATGTCGTTTCTCCCCATACACATACACCTTCTCATTCTCAGGTGTCCTAATCGACACTATTTTCTTTCCACACAAAATCTCGGCTTGGTGCATACGCAACCAATCCATACCGATAACCACATCAAACGCCCTAATTCCCATGGGCAACAAATCCACCTTAAACTTTCTAACGTCTATTTCTATTTCACAATTTCTATAAATACATTCAACCATAGACGTTTTCCCGTCGGCTACTTCTATCTCATAAACTTCATCCAACATTTCGGATGGTACATTCAATTTACAACCGAATTCATAAGACACAAACGAATAATTGGAACCCGAATCAAACAAAATATGAGTTGGCAAGGAGTTAATGAATAGAGTACCTGACACCACATCGTGTGCCTCCTTCGCCTCCTCCCGAGTGAGTTGGAAGGATCGCCCCTTCACCTTAGCCGGCTCCACTTTCTTTTGAGCCGTGGACACCACCGATTCGGTGCCCTTCTTCGGGCACACATTGCTATAGTGCCCCTTCTCGTGACACGAGAAACACTCAACGTCGGCCAACGACTTGGCCCTACAATCTCGGGCTAAGTGCCCCGCCCTTCCACAACTAAAACAAGATTTCGACTCCCCTCGGCATATGCCGGTATGATTCTTCCCGCATTTCTTGCACGGGCCAACACTTCCTTGTTTAGAGAAGCTCGAGGTGAATTTCCCCTTTTTGAACGAACTAGAGCCGCTCTCGGCCTTCCTTTTCTCGCCCACATGGGCCCTTTCAGCAACACGTGCCTCATTCACTTCCTCCACACCCCGGGCGACGCTAATGGCCTCATCAAGTGAAACCGCCCTCTTAACTTCCAATTGGTAGTCCCACGGTAACCCACTAGCATACCGGACCACCCTCAACCTCTCATCCGAGTAGGTTTTAGCAACAAACGGGAGCAATCCCGTGAACTCTCTCGAGTACTCTTCGATCGACATATCACCCTTCTTAAGGGTCACGAATTTCTCGTGCATCTTTTCCAAATCCCTTTCGGGACAAAATTTCTTTTTCAACCTCGCGGTAAACTCATCCCACGACATCTTCTCAATCACCTCCCTCCCGAGGGTCTCATACACAATATCCCACCAAACCATAGCATCCTCTTTTAACAATTGTGACGCATACGTCACCATGTCGGCATCCTTGCACTTGCTACTACCGATGACCCTCTCGGTCTCTCGGATCCATCTCATGGTTACCTTCGGGTCCGAACTACCCGTATACACATTTGGCTTACAAGCCATGAAGGATTTAAACGAACAACCTTCTTTCACAATGGGCTTAGCCCTAGCATCACTTTAGCCACCCGTGGAGGATTTCCCCTCCCCGGTGCCACTACCCCCGGTTCTCTCATCCGACTTAGCCTCGGATTCACGGTCTCCTCCCGACCTCTCACGGTCTCCAATGATACGGTGCACTTCTTCGGCCACCGTTCCCTTGATTTGATCGATAATAGTTTGGAGATCCGCCATGGTTACCGGAGTTCTATAAGATCCGACCTCCGACTCACCCACCCGATGCATCGACGGGTGACTTTCTTGTTCAACCTCAACCTCTACAGGAGGTATCTCCTCCACCCGGCCCTCCGGGGCTCTACCACTTCTACGCGTGGTCACCATTTCTTTCAATCAAGACTATACGAAAGACATTAAACATTTAGTACCTTGTGTACAACCCATTAGTCGCGTAAGACTCAATATCCATAATCATTTCAAATTTCATCGGTCCCCTAGGTTCGACCCTAAACTTAATATAAAGTCTCAAGGTCAACCTATGATCTTAAGGAATCTTATATTCCTAATGCTACAGTCTAAGACTAGGATGGTCATCCAACCTAATTCACTTAAACTATAGCTCTGATACCAAGTTGTAACACCTCAAATTTTAATACAAAATATTGGCCAAAATAAAACATTTTATAAATAGAAGAACATCCTCAATTTGGATTTACAAAAACCTTGGTATGAAATCAGAGTATAAAAGTAGGTGTTACAAAATAGATCATAACCAAGCTAAGACTAAATCCAATCTAGTGCTCTTCTAATCTAGGTCCCGCATCTCTATCCATGCGTACCTAAGCCTTCGATCCCGAACCTGAGTACATAGCAAAACAAAACAAGGAGTACGTGAGAGAAAACGTCTCGTGATCTACATGGGTTTAGACCCGATAATAAAATGAAGTGTCACGTTTCATATAACCACTCAATATACATATATATATCCAACTATCCAGTCTAGTCACCTGAGTGTGACCTTATCAACCTTGCTTACCTAGCAATTACATCTAACTATCGGGTTGCCCCCGAACTAGCTAGAATCACATACATATCTAGTTATCGGGTTGCCCCCGAGCTAACTAGAAACAAGGTATCGGCAATAGGATCGCCCACGCTACCGATACTTGTCTTGCCCACCGGAATACGTCCAATGAGTAAGACTAATAACGTGGAAGAGTCGATGGGAAATCCATCCCAACTGCTCCTCAATCCACACCTCATGATCGGGAGTCGCCCGTATCATCACATCATCTCAATCTCATCATAACCCAATGGTTATGTCAATCTAGCTCTCGGCTATCACGTCTATCATCAAACAAGTTAGTTCAATACAACTATCGGTATAATTAACTACTAACCACTAGTCTACACAATTAAGCAAATAGACCATAACACAAGTAATAAAAATGTATTTCATAGGCTATGTACTCAGTAAATTTCCACACGTACTCACCTTAGCAATTAATGCTCCAACCGTGTTCTTGACACCAAACTCTTGCTTCCACAATTTTACCGACTTTCCAAGATGTCACCGAAAGCCTAAAACAATTATCACAACAAGATTATCATCACAAACTACTACCAATGTGTTCATCTACCTCTAGATAACACCCATCAATCCATTTCCCCCAAATATGGTGATTTACCAAACCCTAGGTTTAACCAACCTTTAAGATTCTTACAAATCGAAATCATACACTTGTTTCCTTTGTCAAAATACCATCTATTAAGTGTATACAACCTTTATATAACCATTAATCACCAACCCAAGAACTAGGGTTTCAAACCCAAGCTTCTAAACCCATAGATCTAAAGCTACAACTACAAAGGATTGAAGATATACCTTTAATCTTCAACTAGGAGTGAAGAATCACAAGATTTGACCAAGAAATCTGCTCCAAATGATGATTTGCACTCAAAATCGTTCACAAGCTTGAGAGGAATAAACTAGGGTTTTTCTTTGCAATAAATGAGCTCAAATCCGTCTTTAATGCTGCTCGACCAGACTTCGCGACGCGAACTTAGTTCGCGTCGCTAACTTTGCATTTCGTACGCAGACTTAGCGATCGCTATCTCATCGCGAACTACTTCGCGCCTGATAGCCAAACTCCCTGGCCCGACTTCCCGAACGCGACCAATAGTTCGCGTCGTGAACTCCCTAAGGCAGCAGGGCTGCACTTTTTCATCTTTGCCTCGACCCGGTTTCGCCCATAACTTTCTCGTACGGTCTCCAAACGACACGAAACCAATTCCTACGTTCTTTAAACGATTTATCCTTATTTATCATATTTTTGTACACTTTATTTAATTACAAATTTCGGGTCGTTACAGTACAAGTGATTTAGCACAAGGTACAACTATTTTAGCAAGATGTACAAGTTAGGGTGTTTATGCTAAAAGTAGGTTATGTGGGTTTTGACAAACCTTGGAGTTCTTGTTGTTTAAATGCTTGGATATGTTAACATGATGTATTGGATGTGTTAGTTTTGAATTATGTCAAGATTAGTGAGATTGTTGAAATGCTAGCTAGTGTTTGGATGTTTTTGGTTAAAATGGTTAACTAGGAATTTGGAAGTAAAATACATGGATTGTTGGTAGCTATGAACTTGATGAATTGATATATGATTATGACTTGCTAAATGTAGTAGTTTATGGACATTGGTTGTGAATTGTTTATGTTGTAAGTGATGCTCGGGTTTTGACCCGTTTGGGCCAACTAGTTGTGATAATTTAATAGATGGTCATAGATGACCAAATGAAATGTTGATAGCATTAGACTAGTTGAGAATGTCATAAATGTGTATTTTATGAGTCTTGTATTGTTAATTGTTAAGTTTGACGATTGTGACAATTCGGTGGATTCGTTACTAATTCGGTATAGTTGTTACAGGAACCGAGGAGGAGACTCAGTGATATTAGTTCACTGAGTTACGGGATTGAAGGTTACAGTGAGTGGATTTAACCTCCAACTTGTGTTTGGTTACAATTAGTTTGGTATATGCATGCTTGTTGAAAATGCAGGAAATGTACCAGCTTCATGGAGTTCGCGACGCGAACTAGGGTTCGCGAAACGCGAACTCGAGACAGAGATTTTGGGGGTTGATCGTGAACACTTCGCGCCTGAGTTCCCGAACGCGAACTGAGTTGGCGACGCGAACTCGAGTTCGCGATGGGAACTCAGTTGCATTGATTTTCGATGTGAATTTCGTATCTAGCTTGCTAGTTTAGTGCCTATTTGCTAGTGTTAAATCAAATAGGTTATGTGCACATATGTGAAGAGACTTGGCTTGTTTGGAAGTGACAACTCGGTTTGATTGGTAATCGAGGACTCGGTAAGTGGCAACCGAGGTTTGAGAAGTCAGTGTCGGAAGTAGAACGACTGGGCATCGGGTATCGACTAATAGGGTATCCGACCTTACCTGTATTTGTTGCATGGTTAAGGGGAGGGAGTTTCCCTGGTGTTGGATACGAAACGCTATCGGTTACCGTGGTTTTGGCCGACCATGGTTTAAGGCTCCGGCAGGACCCCAATCTTCTCGAACAAACAGTGATTCCCCATCCGGAGATGTTTTATAACTTCCGTTTTTTAGTGAACATTGATACGTGGTTAGGTGGCTTTTAGATAGTAGAGATGTCTATGCTAGCTTGTTGGGCTTTACAGAATTTGTAGATTATATTCATTCACTTAGCTTTGTGCTAATCCTTCCCTCGTTGAATCTTTTCAGGTGATCGGTGCTTTGGACGGGATGATTGACCAAGCTCAGTTGATATGTTTTAAAAAATGAGCCATGTCGTTTAAGTGACACCGTTAATGTATTGTTTAAGAAATGTTTATTTGGAAGCTTACTGTGGGACCTTGTTTGTAAACTAAACTAAACTAAGATAACTAAACTAACCTAGAGGATAACCTAATCGCCTTCGGGCATTTAAAAAAAAAAAAGCTTTCTAAATTTTACGGTGTTACACTCATCCTCAGACTCACGGTCATCCTCCTTCTTTTCACGGTTTCCAATTATACGGTGCACTTCCTCGGCCACCGTCCCTTTGATTTGATCAATAATAGTCTAGAGGTCCTCCATAGTTACCGGAGTCTTATTAGCTCCGACCTCCGATTCATCAACTCGATGCATTGACGGTTGGCTTTCTTGTTCAACCACAACCTCGACATGAGGTATTTCTTCCTTCCGGTTCTCCGGGGCTTTCCCAATACGCCGAGTATTCACCATTTCTTTCGATCAAGACTATACGAAAGACATTAAACATTTAGTACATCATGTACAACCCATTAGTCCCATAAGACTCAATATTCAACAACGCATCAACTTTCATAGGTCCCCAAGGTTCAACCCTAAACTTAACATAAAGTCTCATGGTCAACATATCGATCTCAAGGAATCTTACATTCCTATAGCTACAGTCTAAGACTAGGATGGTCATCCAACCTAATTCACTTAAACTATAGCTCTGATACCAAGTTGTAACACCTCAATTATTATAACAAAACAATTGGCCAAAATAATCGTTTAATATAGAGGAGAACTATCCCAAAATACGGATTTACAAAAACCTTTGGTATGAAAATCAGAGTGTAAAGTTGGTGTTACAAAATAGATCAAAACCAAAGCTAAGTCTAAATCCGTTCTAGTGTTCTTCTACTCTAGGCCACGCATCTCTATCCATGCGCACCTATACCTTCGATCCCGAACCTGAGTACATAGCAAAACAAACAAGGAGTACGTGAGACAATAAAGTCTCGTGAGCTACATGGGTTTAGACCCAACAATAATGGTAAGTATAATATAACATGTAAACATAGAACAAGTAACTCATCCATCTATCTAGTCACCCTATTGTGACTCTATCAACCTTGCTTCCTAGCAATCATATCTAGTTATCGGGTTGCCCCCGGACTAACTAGAACCACATTAGCTTATTAACCGAAATCCATCGCCATTAATAAGCTTCAAGATACCGGCAAGAGGGATTCGCCCAATCTACCGATACCTGCCTTACTCGCCGGACTACCTCCAGTTAGCAAGACTACTACCGTGGTTGAGTCGATGGGAATCCACCCAACTGCCCCTCACATCACACCTCATGACCGGGGGTCCCCCGTGCCATCACATCATCACTATCATATCATAACTCATTAGTTATGCCTATCTAGCTCTCGGCTATCACATCGTCATCAAACAAGTTAGTCCAATATTATCAATAATATCTAACACTAACTCAACATACCATAAGTCTACACAAATAAGCAAATAGACTATAACACAAGTAATAAAATAATTCAAGGCTATGTACTCAGTAAAGTCCACACGTACTCACCTTAGCAATATGATGCTCAAACCGTGTTCTTGACACCCAATCTCTTGCTTCACAACCCAATCAACTTTCCAAGACTTCACCAAAAGCCTAATACAATTATCATAATATGATCAACATCAATTACTACTACTAATGTGTTCATCCATCTCTAGATAACACTTACTAACAACTTTCCCCCAATTATGGTGATTTACCAAACCCTAGGTTTAACCAACCCTTAAGATTCTTACAAATCTTAATCATACACTTGATTCCCTTGTTAATATACCATCTATTAAGTGTATACATCATTTATTTCACCATAAATCACCAACCCAAGTACTAGGGTTTCAAACCCTAGCTTCAAGATCCATAGATCTTGAGCTACAAAGATGAAAGAGTGAAGATATACCTTTAATCTTCCACTATGAGTGAAATCTACCAAGGATTTGTGAAGAAATCAACCCAAACCAGATGCTATGCTCGAAAATCACCAAAGAGAGAAACTAGGGTTTTGATATGCAATAAATGAGCAAAATCCCGTCTTTAATGCCTGGTCGGACGAGTTCGCGCCGCGAACTGGGGTTCGCGCCGCGAACTTCCCTGGTCGCGAACTTCTTCCCGATCGTGAGCCAGCATTGAACTCGATCACCAAAAACCCCAAACTCTCTGTTCCGAGTTCGCGACCGCGAACTAGAGTTCGCGCCGCGAACTCCCCAGGTCAGCTAGGCTGCAGTTTTCGACCTTTGTCTCGACCCGGTTTCGCCCATAACTTTCTCATATAGTGTCCAAACGACACGAAACCAATTTCCACGTGTTTTATATGATTTATCCATAATTATCATATTTTTACATATTTTATTTATTTACAAATTTCGGGTCGTTACAAGTTAGATATTAACAAACAACAGTACAAGTATATTTTTGGAACAACAGATTATAAAGAAAGGCTTGCGATAAAGCTACCATGATTTTCACTAAAACCACCGTGATAATATTTGAGAGACAGATTGATGTGAGATTAATTTTAATCAGACCAACTTTTTCCATTAAAAAAAGAAATAATTTAAAAAATAATTGAATAAAAAAACACATCCACTATCCTTTCAAATATTTTATTGTTTGTGTCCTTTTTTTAATCCAATTTTTATATAATATATTCATTAAAAAATACTCTCTCCGTCTTAATTTTATTATCTATCTTTTTATTTTGGTTTGTCTCAAATTAATTATTTACTTTTAAGTTTCAACCAACAAAAGAAAATTAAGTGGGAAAGATAAATTTAATTGGTGTCAAAGTGTAATTAATATAATTTTCTTAAACTGTATTTTTTTTGTCTACTGGACAATAATTTTCGGACGGAGGGAGTAAAAGATTTTATTTAGAGTAAATTATAAAAACTGTCCCAGTGATATACTTGATTTTGCGCCTTTACCACTATATATTTTTTTTTCTAGTTTTTTATTCCCAAACTTTTTTTATTCTGAATTTTCATTATTCCATCCAATTTCATCCATTAACTAATGTGAAATGCCAAAATATTTCAAGATATCGTATTTTGATTTTGAAAGTTTTTCTTTTTTGCAAAATTCAATATTATCGTATTTTGATTTTGAAATATAAAAATAGAACATGCATGTATATAAGGAATCGCAAAAAAAATTCGCAAGTTTAAGCATGTGCCAACAAGATCATCGTCTAGCAACCAACGGCGTTCGATAAAAAATAAAATCTTATTAGTACCAAATATTATAAATAAAACTTATTAAAGAAAATATAATATTATCTAAAAGAATTCATTCTAAAATATATAGTTAATCGTATAATAATTTCCCGCCCTTCAGAAAATAGGGTTTAATATTCGAGCCACCCTTCCTCTTCGCCTTCCCGTTCTTTTCTCATCAACCTATTATTCAAAAAATTAGAGTTTCTGTCTCTACCCATCGCGATTCAAAGTTCGAAGCTAACTCAAGGATTTTCACGAGCAGAATGTGTTTATCGATTTAAAGTTTAAACCTAATTGGTATGATACTTAATTATTTCACGACCAGCCATTTAGCAACATGTGTTAACGAGCAGGCATTTATTGATTCAAACGTAATCGATTCAGACCTATCGATCTTGGGAAATTACTGATTTTGTTTACTCAGTTTGTTTAATTGTTTGATTTTAGTTTCTTTAGTGTTGATGACGAATTTGGTTACAGGTAAAAAACTGAATGTATGAACTGAACCCCTAAACATCAACAATTTTCCTCAATCTGGGTATATAACTAATTTTAATGAATTTTTGTTGTTCATCAGAGTCTTGTGGCTGACAATTTGCCAACACCCCCATTCCATTAGTTATTGTTCTAATCGGAAGAATTGAAGAGCTATTGACTGAAATTGGTGAAAATTTACGATTACTTACGAGTACTCACTTTTTCTGGAAAGATGTTCATTAGTCTTCTTTTACGAGCTATGAAACACAATCTTAATTTGAAGAGAGTGTATGCATTAAATTGTTTGTTGCAGGTAAGTACCAATCTACATATATACACACATACATATGTACACACAGAGTAATATAACAAATATTTCTGATGAGAAAGAAGTTTCCTCATGTACCTGATTATAAGGCTTTTAAAGTGCCTATAGATTTGGCAGATAAGAAGCCTAATATAACGTACTTTTCTGATATTAGTATTTATGAACTACATAAAAGAGATTTCAGGTATGTCATATATCATTGGTCTCATTTTCTATTTAAATTGTGATTTCATTCGAGTGTGAAGCACTTAAAGCACATGAAGCAACATAAGAACATATTAAATGCTTCATGCCTAATGTAATTGGCATGGATGTTGTTGGTAAACATTATAAATAACTCATTTTTAATCCAAATCTCTAATAAAAATTAAAAAATCCCGTTCTTAGTCGACATTTAATATATGCAGTTACTATTGGCGAAATGCAGAGATCAAAAGGAAAAGACACAATGCCTAACCATACTGCAACAATGCATCATTATATGTTAGAACGTGAAAAATATTTTTATAAAGCATTTTAGCATTTTTGATACAGATGGTAGTGGGTATGTGTCTAAACTATAGAGGCAAAATGGGCGGGGTTAGGTAATGAGTCAAGTTCGGGTCAACTTTTTTTTAGTATGGATCAAATGGGTCAGGTCGGGTTAGTGGACCGAACAAACACTATTTTGACTTAAACCAATTATAAATTATAATTACTTTAATCATAACTAAAAGTTTAAATAATAACAAATTTTCAACGAAGCACAGTGGATGTTTCTCATGTTTGGTGCCTGATGAGGTAATTTTTCTTTAACATTTTTTATATTTATTTTGGTGTTGATATTGTGTATTAGAGGTGGCAATTTTGACGTGTTTACTTATTTATGGATCCATTTGGGTTGTGTTTTTATCCAAATGGGTTAATTTAACAAAGTTCATTAAAAGGAGAACGGGTCAAACCGGTTAAGAATCAACTAAAGGTGAAAATAAAGTGTTTAACAAGCATATATCCATATATTGAAATGTCAAAATTATTGAGATTATTATTACAATGTTTAACAAGCATATACAGGTAATTCTATTTTTCAAGTATTTTGATGTAATTTTGGTCTAAATAAGAATTTGCTCCAGCAGCCTAAAAATGAGATATATTATATGATACACATATATTGGTACTCAATTTGGATGGGAGGATTTCACTTTTATATGGAATTTTATGTGATAAATATCAACTCTCAATTTAGCTTGGAAATAAATTTACTTTTATGTCTTATAACGACTGACAAACTGAGAATGTAGGTTCTGCATGGTACTTACATTAGCAAAAATCTTCAATTTTAAAGATCCATGTATAACAATTGGCATTGTTTTTTCATATGTAGCTTCTACATGTAATTTTTCAACATGTTATAAGCTTTTCAGTCTTGATCCATGCTATATTAGGTTATAAGCTTACAAAATGCATCAATCAATGTATGGTATTCTGAAGATTACAGATCACAAAAATAGATTTATGGTATTTTGAAGATGATAGAAGCCATGTAGACGTCGAAAGAAAGAGGTTTCCTTATGCGGCCATTGCTTTTTCAAACGGTAAGTTGGTAACATTTTAGTTTGACCTTAAAAGCAGTGGTTGATATACATTTGTAAATGATTTTGTTGGCATTATTACAGTTAAGTTTTGTGTAGTACAAACTACAAAATGTGTTCTTTTGTTAAATAGGTACTTGTGGTTTTTCTGTTCCAATGTTACTCTATAACGTATTGATACTGGATGTATGGTGTCAATTCAATCTTTTATGTTGTCAATCTGTATGCCAATTTTTTTTAGCTATGTCTGACAATTATTTATTTTTAAATTGCATGAATATCTGCATGAATATCTGACAATTATTTTTTTTTGGGAAACCTTAAGTTAATAACATCTCGGTTAGTTGATAAGTAAAATATTCTTATGCATGAAAAAATATATTAAATATTAATAAGTATAATATATATTTATATAATTTGGTGTATACATATGATCTCATGCAACCTTTCTGGGGATATTCATGAGCAAGAAGTGAATGATTTGTTTTACATGTTAATTACATATGATTTCAAATTTAGTTTTATTTTGTGTGCATTGTTGTTTGCAGTTATAATCAATTTCTGTTATGATCGATAGAAATGGAACACTATAAGGATATGGAGAAGATTACGGGAAGTCCAACAGCCGGCGAGAGTGAATTTGTTCATATAGAGCCAATTGATTCAGCTTGAATGAATGGTAATTTAAATAATTAGGTAAATTTAAAGACTTACTAAATTTAGACATTTTAATTTCAATTTCCTATTCACAAAGTTATTAGGAATATGTTAAATATTAATCAAAGTTATTATAATTTTACAATTAAGAAATTATTGATGTTAAAATTGTAAAAGTTTGCATATCAATTTGATAACTGAAATTAATAATTTTGACCTTAAAAAGTCAAATTGTATATCTCTGAATGGAGTTGCCTTGGTATAATAAATAATTGTCAATTTGTACTAATATTTTCTTTTATCATATCTTCATTATAAGACCATTGGTGACTGTTTATATAATGTGTACAATATATTTGTAATGTCTACTATATCGATTATTATCTTATACATATTTAACATGAGTTTTCACGATTCATATTTGTATTATATAATACTTTCAGCAAATTTAACGACAACCAGTGATTTTTCACGGGCCAGAACCTAATTATATTATAAATTCATTCTAAAATATAATATATTATTATTAAATTAAAGGCAATGTATATTTAGTTAATTGATAGGATGTTGACATTGACCGCTTAAAAAGTAGATGGTGAATCATGCATTAGTTTTTGTGAGGATGATAAAAAAATATTAAAAATAAAAAGTTTAAAAATTTACACGGTAGGAAAAGTAATACCCATAAAAAAATATATAAAATCGTACGATCAGCTGGAAAATGGATGAAAATGCCAGACACGGGATTTGTTATTGCTTCTACATACAATAGGGTAGTTATATATCTAACTAATGGAGGGAATGTCGGAGGTTGTACAATAATTTTTCCACTTTGGTCCAGTCCACCACAATCAGAGCCACATGAGACAATTGTCATTGCTCATGTAAATGGTAACCATTACATCAAAGCGGAGTTACGTGAAGGATGTCCTTTACCGATAACTCATCCACTTTGGGTGACATATAAAAAAAATGACATTGCATCTGGATGGGAAGAGCCGTATGTTAGTCGTCAGGAAGAGTTTCGTGAATATTACTACCGTATTCCTGAATATTGTGACCTAGCGAATTAATTATAAGATTTTCTATTTAATGTAATTTTATTTTATGTATTAGTGAATGTTTTAGTTATATGTCTATTTACTTTTTAAGTTTATCTACGTATTTCATGTTGTACTCGTATTAATCAGAAAGATTTTCAAAGTAAGCTTTCACTTTTTAAAGTTTATTTATGTTATGTTTCTTTTACATTTATAGTACTACTAATTAATGCATATTTATTTAAATATATTAAAAAAATATCTAATGATTCAATGTTGACTACCAACACAATCAATATTCCATTATGTTGGTAGAAAAAGTGATTTGTGTTGGTAGTGTTAGACATAGCCTTTAAAAAATATAATTGAAAGGTGATGTGACAATGTGGTCCACTTTTAAAAGTGTGCGGTAATTGCAGTGATGCGAAAAGGGACGTGGCACAATTGAAATCTATATGATATTACATAGATGTTTTGATCGACTTTAAAATTCCAAAAATATACTGTGCGACAACATTAACTACTGAGCAGCACTAAATTTTGGCAGTACTAAGTTTGTGCCAACTTTGAGCAGTAGTAACCAATTTTGAGTAGTAGTAACCATTTTTGAGCAGTAGTAATAATTTTTGAGCAGTACTAACTGGATACATGGCGGTCTTCTAATGAAGTAGCACGATCACACGGATTTTAGAATTTTTTTAGAATTCTTTATTTGATTTGGTCTATATTAGAAAATCACCCTTATAAATAAACTCCATATAATAAAAATAAATAATGTTAATAGAATATAAATCTCAATCTAGGAATTCGTTTAGAAGAGCCTTTTTGCTGGTTACTTATATCAGAATTTAATACGTGGCCTGAGTGAAATCTTTTTTTTCAAATTAATTTTTATAATATGTTGGGGTTATTTTAGTAAATCATGTCAAAATTTGTTGAAAAACGTTTGAAGTTACTTCATATAAGTTACATATTCGGTCTCTTTAGTTAAATTTCATTAGATGATCATGTTAATGATTAGAAACGACAACGACATAAGCAATCATATTTCGTACATCATAAGTAAAGCTCAGTTACCTCAAAAATATAGTTATAAATATAAGTACTCTTTAAGAAATAATGTTAAAATAGATTGTCTTAGAGATGATATAAATAATTAAATTAACACACTGAAATCCTTTAGAAAGCCATATTTATGTGCTTTATTACTAATTTAGCACATACAATTAGGTATGACCCTTGTAGTGGAATGCGACAAGGATTATTCTTCCACGTCCATTTCGCACCTTATAGATAGAATACAATTTTATATTAGCTATGAAATTAAAACATATATCAAAACTAAAAAACAAATATGTTATATGTCATTTGGTGGATGTACTTGTGTTCACCATGCTTGGTTTGCGGCCTTTGCCAATTGGCTCGACGGCATAAACTTCTTTTTTATACTAGAAAAACTTATCCACATTAAATAATTAAGCATTGACAAATAAAAAAACAAAGATACAAAAAAAGAACACACATGCCCCATCACTATGCTTCCCGGTATCTCTCATTTCAGTGCTAGTAGTTGGGGTGCACTGGTCATGGCTTCACATTCTTGGTAAACATTATACATCAATTGTCGTATCTAATTCGATCTTTTATTTTCATATATTAATGATGCGAGATATTATTGCTTCATATTAAATCTTTTTACTTATCTTCCTGTATGTTTGATTAATACAAATATTTAGATCAAAGAATAAGATTTTAAAAGAAAATTGGTGGATTCCAGATGTTAATTATATATAAGTATTTCACAATATCATATGAAGCAATATAATTTTTCCTAAAATGACTATTACTGAACTGGAAGAAGGGAGAATTAGAGTCGCGTAATCAATGGGATATTATTTTTACTGATGATGAAGGTGACATGATGCTTTAGGGTGATGATCCATGGCAGTAAGTAACTCAAACGTTAAATTACAAAATTGGTCCCTGTGGTTTAGTGCTCATTGCAGAAGTGGTTAGTTTTGTGCAGGGAATTCTGAAGCATGGTGAAATGGATATTGATATGTTCGAGTGAAGATGTGAAGAAAATGAAAGCGGACTGTAGGCTCAGGACCGTCCCTGAGCATGGGTGACAAGGGCGGCCGTCCATGGCCCACAAAATTTAAGGGCCCATTTTTAAAAAATCAACCCGTGTATATATACGTGCAAACTCATCTGAATCAAGATAAGTCCAACGGAATATTGAAAATAGACGGATTACAGTGTCCAATCCAGACATTTAACTTGGGGATTGTGACGGCGTTTTTAATTTGGCGGAAATTTTTAGTTATTTGGAAATAAAGTTACTCAAGGGGCCCATTTTTAAGATTTTGCCCAGGGCCCAAAAAATAATTGGACCGGCCCTGTGTAGGCTTCTTCCCTTCTCTTCCATTGACAATGAAGGGTCATAATTTAGTTAGGAAGCTTGATGAAATTGTTTATTTTATAGGGATATCGATCTCCCATCTTTGTCCGTTTTAATTTCTCATTAGAAGTCTCTTGTTGGTTAACAGGAGATTAAGCAACTAAATGAGATTAGGATGTGTGCATATTAGAGGTCTGAATGTTAATGAGGGAGTGAGTGTGATGTTTAGTTTCTTTGTGATTGTAACTATGATTCTTGATTGCTTTAATGAACAATGTAGTTTGACGTTAGTGTTAGCCTTCTACTGCTTTATTGTGTAGGAAATATCAAATATGTATGGATAATTGGATGTCAAAAGGTACACAACCGGATATATTACACGCCTTTACTCGTTGATATCTACACCACACAAATTGCTTCCCTTACCACACTGTACAAGTTTTATAGCAGATTGTACAACTATACTAAAATATAAGTTGTGGTGTGAGAAGTAACTTTTATGGTGGTTAGTGGACAATCATCCCCTTATTGTGACATCTAACAAGTAATAATCGTGCCTTAAGGTTGTCGTTATTCACATATTTCTAGTTTAGTTCTCATTTTTAATACTACTTAAAATTTCAACATTGCAAAAGAGTAGAATCCAAGGTCTCATCTATTTCTAGAAATTATTGGGATGTTTAACCCATCAACTTAAGAATATGTATGCATAATCCACTAAACATGTCTCATCTATTTTCTATCTCCCTAATTATTAACCATTGACCTCTAGTCAAATCCAAGGTCAAAACTTGGAAAGTCAGCATTTCTTAAGTTTGTTTTCTCAGATTCCTTCCTTTTGTCAATAGTGACATCATGCAAAGTAGAGTCACTCATCATCTTATCACCAGAAATCTGCATCATACCAAAAACAATATTCAACAGTTTGCAAATAAATAAAATCGAAAAAAGGAAAAACAAGTACCTCAATGTTACTTTGATCTTTAGCTTCTGAAGCTGACTCATTCAAGTTTGAAGTAGTTGTTGCTGCAAAAGATAAATAAATTATATAAATAAATAAATAAAACTACTCAAAATAGAGTTACCTTTGGATGACATCATCACTTCAGGGTGTCCTCCAACATCAACAGCTCGAGTTTCTTCCTCTACATGTTCTTTCTTTATAACACGCTCTTGAGTACCAGGTTTCTTTAAAATGGACAAAATTGAACTTGCTGCATAGAAAAAAGACAGTAATTAAGACAAATTAAACTTTAGTTAGACTAAATTGCAGATTTAATTACATACCATCACGCAAAGGCTTGTTTTGGGTGATTAATGTAACATTGGACTTCCTAAACTTTGAATCAGTAGCTTTTTGTAGAGGTTTTCCTACAAAGAAGAATTTAATGTATCAAAACTAAAATAAAAATAATAAGCTAAATGGAATCTTAATTAATTCATAGTCTTACGATCAGACAGTGGTCTGTTGGTTGGGATTCTGTTACATAATTTGATATTGTCAACATCAGAGCTCCTAATTTCTGGGGGGCCTGTATTAGCATACGAACATTAACCTTATTCATAGTTAGTTTCAACTACTTTTAGAAAATTAGAAAGCTACCTTGAGAATGTTTCCTTAATTCACCAATATCTACCAGGTAATTTGTCATGTTGAATAAACTTCCATTGTTGATGTCTTCTGATAGCTTAAGGTATTTGTGGGACAATATTGTTCCATCTTCTGCTAACAAAGTAGCCTCCTGTGATGTCAAAATAAAAACCAAAAATAATACTTCTATTAATAATACAAAACCAAAAAAAGAAAAGAAAATTCCAATCTCTTTTTAAATCTACTATATGACCATTGAATATTACCTTTCTCCCAAACGATCCTGAAATTGCTATTTTTAAGATTCCATCATGAAATTTCTTGGCTTTTTGTGTTAATTGAGTAGTGTACAATACCTCCCATTCTAATTGCAAAAAACATGGAATCAGCAACATAAAAAGCTTCCTAAATAGTTGGTAAGAAACTGTTTATTTAGAAAATAACCTTTTGAATCAGCTTCTACTGTGTGTTGAAGTTGAACACTAGGTGGAGAAGAATATTTTTCGACCTCGCGTTTCTTGAACTCTGATATCATTAAGCTTAACATAAGTGCAAAAGCTATTTGTATAAATAGGTTGTTAATATTTTCAGGAATTTGTTTGCAGTTTTGCACATGTAACATGCCTGTTCTAAGATGTATTGCCAAACCTCTGACAGTTATGTTTATACATGTAATCTAATGTAACTAACCTCTGATAATTTTATGTGATGGACTCAGATTGATTGCTGATGTTTTTCGAAAGTGTAAGCTACCTTTGCTAGTTTCTGCACAACAAAACAAGAGCATGAAAATGTGCTATTGCTAATGTGTGCATTTAACCGTTTAACTTACTACTGTTGGGTCTGACATTCCTATCAGCCATAGTTTTGTCTCTCTGAAGCACCACGTTTGGAACAGGTTTACTTTCTCCATGAGGATCACCAATATCAACAAGATAAGCACCAAATGTTAATGTTTCACCCGATTTAACAGCATCATCAAGCTTCACTATTTTGCTTTCTAAAAGTTTTTCACACTCATCATATAACTTAACCTGTTGAAAGGTTTACTCACTCATATTATTAACAAACTACACTTTTCTATCATCTCAAAATTAATATCATGCACAAATTTTCATTTAGAATTTCCCATCATCGACATACACTAACAATGTATCACATGAACACATAAATGAATTTACTATTTCTGCATCTACATTCTACACCACTTTTGGTTGTAGATCAGCAACAAAACAATGATATAATCTATGTATAAACTACCTACATCCCTAAATTATAGATATATCAACATTTGTGGCCTAACAAAGCACCTGAAGCATCCAAAACCACCATAGCTGTTCTTTGAATTCTAAGAAACATTATGTTTAGCTCTTATATAATACATCATCTAATACAGCGTGTCAATTTGTTCTTACAATTAACTTGTTTGACTACAAAAGCCATAATCAAAATTAGAAAGCCAAATTCAAGTTAAAATATAGAAAATGATATCAAATGAATTCGAAACCAAAACAATTCAGAGAAAACAAACGGCAGAGCGATAATTGCGTGAAATTTGAAATTAAGGCAAATCGAACAATAAACAAAACAAAATTGTAATATGAGAGGAACCTTGTGACTAGATGACTGAAGCTCTAAGAATCCGTCCTGATAAACCTTGCGCTTCTGTTTTAAATGCTTCGTGTAGGTTACGGACCATCTCCTTACATCATCCGCCATTTTTCTTATTTTTCGCTATAATGTTCTTATGTAGAACACGAAAATTGTAGATTTCGAGAGCTAGATTTCGATCGCTTGCTAAATTTTCCGAATGATTTTAACAATTCGATTTGATTTTGTGTTTTACTGTAAAGGCGGGAACTGATAAAATGTTGGTGAGATTATTCGTTGTCTACTCACTGATTCACTCTACGGTACTCAAGCCCGATGGGCAAGAAACTAAGAACCCTCAAGTTTCAAAAGTTCCACTTATTACCCATTTGTTGTTTTTACATTTAAGTGAGAATGCATATTTAGCCAAAAATAAGAACGAAGAATGTATATGCGCTTCGCGACGAGTTTGTAAAGCTACACATCATATTTATGCACTAACATATTCATAGAACTACAAAAATTTTAAAAAAATTTATTCATGTACCGTAGATGAATTGTAATGAACATAACCAAACGTTAACGAACGAACATAGACTCGTGTTCACGAACGCAATCGAACGAACGAGACATCTATTTGTATTCGTTTGTTTAACTAAACAAACACAAAATCTTATTTGTGTTCGTTTGTATTTGTGTTCGTTTGTTTAGCTAAACGAACGAACATAAACGAACTCTCGTCGAACGGTTCATGAACGTTCGGTTCGTTTACAGGCCTAGCTATGATAGTGATGTTGTAGCAGATGTTGTAGACTTATAGGTATATCGGATCTTTCATATCAACCAACCTCAATGCAAAAGAAAAAAAATCTAAATTTCAGATAACTCGGTATTATAACCATTGTGATGAAGTTATAACTCTCCTATGACGATGGTGGCGGTGTCATATGGTGGTTGTTATAGCCATATAGCGCCATACACCAAGGCCTCTTAATCAATGTGCTTAAATGGTTGTTAACTTTTGTACTTTCAAGTTAGGAGTCAAAAATTGAGATTCAGGAGTCACGAGTAGACAAATGTGACTCTCAATTGTAAAGACCATGTTTAAAACAAAGATTGTATGGCTTTGGTATTTGAAGTTTGAACAAGGTTTCATGACCACTAATCGCTCCTTAAATCATAATTTTTGAGCTCTAATGATCAAGTCACGTTACCTAAGGGTGGCAATTCAGGTCGGGTTCAGGTTGGCGGGTTCGAGTTCACGGGTTGGCGGGTCAGAAACGTTCAACCTGAAACCGACCTGTTTATTTAAACGGGTCAAGTATCTCAACCCTGTTAAACTATGTAATTATATTATCATAAGTAGAGGGTGCTAGATGTAATATTTCTCTCTATATATAGAGGTGTATTGTAATCATCATTCAATAACACAATAACGAGGTTTGATTTGGTATCAGAGCTTTGTAACCCTATTCTGCCTCTAACCTAAATCTGCCGTTCTAAATCTGCCTCTAACTCTAAAACGGCAGCAACTCTAAATTAGCAGCAATCTTCATCTGTTTTCATTCATCTTTTCTAATTTTGCTCACACAATATCGATCAAAACATGGCTGCTATTGTTGCCTTCACTGCTGCATATAAAACTTCTCATAATACCCACAAGTTTGCCTTCACCCTTTCCAACACCAACTATGGTTTCTGGAAGGCGATGATTGAACCGTTTCTTATCACCAATCATCTTATTGGATACGTAGATGGCACCATCCAATGTCCAGAAAAGGTAATTACCACAACTGATGCAACAACAGAAAACCCTAGTTACTCTCCTTGGGTTTCTAATGATGCACATGTACGCATGCTGATTCTATCCACCATCTCTGAAGCATCTTTTCAACATGTTCAAGGTACCACTTCCAGAGATTTGTGGCTCTCGTTAGAACGTGCCTATGCACCACACTCTGCCTCCCGTGAATACACTTTAAAAACACAGCTGCTGCGAATAACTATGACAGGTGATGAAACCCCACTCACTTATCTAAGCCGAGCAATGGAATATGCATCTGCTCTTGCTAATATTGGTGAACCCATGAAGGATAAAGATCTGGTAATGCTTACCATCTCTGGTCTGCGAGACGAATATAATGGTTTAAAATCAAACCTTTTAGCTCGTCAACCACCTGTCACGTTTAATGATCTGCATGGTCTTCTTTCTGACCATGATTACATGCTTAACAAATCAGCAACGTTACCTGCAACAACACCACGTTACCTGCAACAACACCGCAAGCTTATGCTGCTACCACTGGAGGTATCTCAACAAATTCTTTACCTGATCTTGCAGCTTTACAATCTCAACTCAACAGTTGGTTTGATTAACCCTAACCTGTTTACCTTCAACCTGAACCTAACTCATATAACCTGTTTAATTAAACGGTTAAACAGGTTAGCAGGTCAAACGGGTTAAACGGGTCAAATAGCTCATATATGTTATTATTCCATAAATTCATAACAAAATACCAAAACAACACATTATAAGTAACCTTTTTAGTTTTTATCTAACTATTACTTACGTTTAAACTAGTTACTATAAACTAAATATAAATATATATTTTTTAAATAAATTTTAATAATTAAACGGGTTGACGGGTCGACCCATTTAAATTATCATTGACCCGAACCTAACCTGTTTAATAAACGGGTCAGTTGAGTCAACCCAAGACTGACCCAATTATATTTTACCTCAACCCAAACCTGTTTATTTTCGTGTCGGTTTCAGGTCGGGTCAGAAATTGCCACCCCTAACGTTATCAACCAAATATTATAATTTCAATAGTAAACAAAATTCCATGAGAAAAAAGCATACCAACGATAAATCAAAATTCATAATACCACATTTTTCAACAAAAGGACACCAAATTTTTATGTTTTAACTAAAATTCCACATTACCAATCTCTGATTTATATAATAACTGAAGACATCCGATTTTCATTCTTCTTCCACAACAACACTGATCTCACCCTTCTCCAGCAGATCATAAAACGCCCTTGTTTTCCTCTGCTCGTTCCAGTGGTGCATCTTCCACAAACCGCCAGCAGCTAACCCAAGCACCGCCCCAATCACTAGCTCCTTCACCACACTTGGACCTTTCAACACCGGATGTGCAACCCTACCACCACCCATTGTACTATCTACTCAAAAGACTGTAAGGAGAAAGAAAAAAAAAGCAGTTAAAAGTGGATAAGCAAGCAACATATATCAGTTGTCATACTAAGATTTTACATGTCAAAACAAACTGCCCTCAAACTAACTAGTCATCATAATGTTTCTCTTTGGTGAAATCTCATGCTAAAACTATATGCTTGTCCATTTCATCACAAATAGAAATGCAAAGTTATACTAAAAGCTTGCTAACCAAAATTATAGTTACTTAATGCAAAAAATTAATTTTATATGTGGCTTTTTATTTTTCTGTAAATCTTTGCCAGAATTATTTGCATATAAAAAGTTACAACTTTTACAATAAAAATTGACTACTTAGGGTTTAGAAATTTCCTACTTAGGGTTCAAAAATTGAAATGCTTTTATTTATCCAATTCCCCAATTTTTGGTTAACACTGAAAATAGCCCGAGTGCAAATAAGTAAATAATAATCAATCAATTAAAATCAACACAGCTAGTATCGGTACACCTAATCAAATCTAGACATCATAAAAATCGTCGCGAAATCAAATTCTTCAAAAAGGAAATGAAAAATCAAGCTTGTGCTAATCTACGATTATTACGGATCTAGTTGTTTGTGATCTATATCTTTGTTTTCTAGAGAGATAAACATGATCAGTGAAATAGACGACCGAAAATTTACCGGAAAACGACGACTGGCTGACCTTTTCGCCGTTAGCTTGCCCTACAGTTGCGCTTTCTCTGTGGTGAGTAAATTTTGATTTTCGTTTGGTAAAGTTACGGTTCTTATTTTAGCGAGAAGAAATTTGTCTTAACACCCCTGATATTTTGTTCCATTTTCGAATGAGTACATATGTTAGACAATATGACAATTTGACCCCGTATCTTTCTGAATAGGTGACAGACAGACCCTGAAGTTTCTTTATTGTTGTAGTTAAACTCCCCAATGTAAAACAAATTGCATCTGGATCCTATTTGGGATCAATCTACATCAAGATTCTAAATGACGTAAGGCGCAGCGTGACAACACCATCAACCTTCAAGTCATGGTGATTCATGACATTTTTCAAGTCGTGACTTAAGTTTACTTGTGTTAAACAAAAAATGGGGTTAAAAATGTCTACTTGTGTGTAGTTTGGCTTGTGCACGGTCTATGAATCGAACTAAATCACTTGCAATCGAACCCATAAAATGGTTTTGGCCGGACTAAGGAGCGAACCGACTATGCCCTGAACCGAGAACCAGCTGGAACCGAACCGATAACCATAAAAGTTTCTTCGACTTTTTTCGGTTTTTTTATACCTTTTTCATGGTTTTGGATCGAACGGAACATAGGACTGATTTTGCATGAAAAGTAAATATGAGACCCGAACTGGTTTAGTTCGGTTCAGTCCAATTCGGTCTAGTTTGATCTATTATTCCGACCGGTTTTCGGTCTAGTTTGCATAGCGCTACATGTAGTCATGTAGATCAAGATATTTTATTCCATTTAATTATCACTTAAATGCGATGGTGTTTTTATACTAGAAGCATTAGACTAAAAGATTTAGGTCTACATATAAATGGTCATCTTTTTTAAAACATAACTACATAGCCCATGCGAGAAGCTCGTTAATTAACTCAAGTAGATATCGTTTTTTTAATGTTTCGAGCTCAAGTAGCTCATGAATATATAAGTCAAATGTAGGGGTGGCAATAATACGGGTTGGGTCATAAACGGGTTGACCCGTTTGGGTTCGCGGGTTGAAAATCCCAACCCAACCCAACCTTTTTATCTAAACGGGTTGAGATCTTCAACTCAACATATTTATTAAACGGGTTGGGTCATAAACGGGTTGACCCAATAAAACATCAATTTATAAAAAAAATAGGAAAAATACACATAATTAAAGACTAAAATACCAAAATAAGTTGATTAGTTGCAAAATATAAACAAATTTTTTTAAGCCTATTGTTCAGTGAAAAGCTACTCTTTAAAAATATTAAATATTTAAATAGTAGTATAACATAAATATCTTATAAGAGATTTAGGCTATTTAAGCTGTTTATTTTCCAAAAAGATAAATATGCGACTCATATTATGTGTATGCCAGATTTTAAATTATAACATATATTATATTATGTATTTAAAATGAATAAATATATAGTAATATATTGTATTATATTATGCATTTAAGATATATAAAATATTTAAACGTGTTGACGGGTCATAAATGGGTTGGAAATTTGAACCCAACCCGACTAGTTTTATGACGGGTTGTAAACGGGTTGACCCGTTTACGACCCACGGGTTGAAAGTTATGACCCAACCCACTAATTTCAGGTTTTAAATGGGTCGGGTTGACAGGTCGGGTTTGATTTTGCCAGCCGTAGTCAAATGTGAGAGTCAAAAGCAGCTACCATATTAACTAAAAAAAGACATGGACATATATTTCCCATGTACGAGGTTTTTATAACAACATTTTCCATTCCATGTTCTTTTTGAATTAATAGTTTGGCCTACTAGGCCTAAATGTAAATACTACATCAAATATTCTAATGTTCTTCATTATGAACAACATTCGGTTTCTTCGCAGAGTCCACATATTGACCTTCAGCTAAGCCCATCTCCGCAGCTGCCTTCCTCTCAGCCAATTGTCGTTTTGTTGACTTATAAAAGGCGGCATAGAGTACCAACTGAGCTACCCCCAATAGTGCTCCAAGCCCATTAGGTATCTACACACACACATGATATTAAAATATGGATTAAAAATTTAAAATGAATATTAAATATCTACTTAAAATAAAACAAATGAAGAAAATGACTTACAACAATGTAGAGATCAAAGCGAATGAGTAATGAAAATAAAGATAGGAAAAATGGCATAAATTCCACGCTTTTGGTTTTTATCACCAGTTTCTACATACATATATCATTAGTCATTAATTAAATTTAATAGGCCAAAATATATTTTAGTCATCTAAACTTGGTTGACCGGGTCATTTACTTCCCTTAACTATTAAAAATACAACATGAAACTTGCAAAAACTAGTCAATTTAGTACACTTCTCTTATAACTTTTGATTAACTAAAAAATATAAGTTAATCTCAATATATTAAGGTATCGTGTTACACATTTAATTATTTAAGATAGTATATGACTTGGTGAACTAAGTTTAGAGTATTAAAATATTAAAATTAGACTCTTTATTTAATTTTAGAGAAATGATATTTAGTCCTACCATTTGGTCCTACTACCCATTTGATAGGATGAAATGTGTAATTATCTCTCCTAATATTATCCCTTGATTTTAATACATGTCTTCATCTAATGAGTAGGACCAAGGACTAAATACCATTATTCTTAATTTTATTATAGTATATAAATGAAATGAAGTATATATTGACTCCCTTTATCGGGATGAGAGGAATTGCTTAATCGGCATTTCTGGCGGAAGATCCTGGGAGGGTCAAGGGATGCTTTTTGGGCAGGATGAGGTGAAAGAAGAAGACATGGCAAAGTGAGGTGGACACCAACCCAAGCGGTAAGACATAAGATATCTCGACTCCTCACATAGCCAGGGTGACATACCAAAGGAGCTGCGTACATGATAATATTGCCAACACTACCAACAATATCTGACCGGACCTTGGTGGTGTACGTGAAAAGCCAAAGACGGTCAGACCTGCAACGAAGAGTAGTTCGGCAACCATTATCTGTAGTACTCTTTTCCGCGGTCACAGTATATTAGGAAGAGGGTCAAATAAACGGAAACCTGAGCCGTTGATCGCGATAACCAATAAACTGTCAGGGTGCACTATATATTGGAAGACCGAACAACACCCATATTCCACAGTTTACAAATGTCGCAAGGTACGGCGCTGCACAGAATTGCTCCACTGACTGTTTCTTCACAATTTGGATGAATGAAAACATTTTAAACAATTTTAAGTACGTGTTGACTTTTAGTCAAAATAGAAAATGTTGTTTTGACTTCTTGTAGTCAACTATCATGTGTGTTTATATAATTAATTAGTTTTATTATGGTTTATGGAATATACAGTTGGTTCATGATTAAATTATTTGAAACAGCTTAAACTGTTGTTTCCAGCCATATTAAAAGTTAAGTCAAATTGGTACATAGAGATATCAAACAGTTCAAAACATGTGAATTTTATCTATATCATACGAAAAATATGTTGCATGTAAATTATGTACTGGTTGGATCTAGGGATGAGCATCGGATCGGAACCGATAAGACTGAAGCCGAAAATCATTAAATTACGTACAAAACCTAAAACCGAACCAAAAATTATAATTGGTGTTGGTTCGATTGGTTAGGTTTTAGTTCGGTTTTTTTGCCCAAATAATGTTCACCCATTTCCAATGACTGGACTGAACCGGACCGAAACCGAAAATCATGAAATTACAAAACCGAAAACCAAAAATCAAAATCAATGTTGGTTTGGTTTAGTTCGGTTCGGTTCGGTTCGTTTTAGAAATAAGAACATATACCATTTCTTTTTAGAAATTGAAAAGGTAACATATTTATTGAATGAGCTTTGTTAATATTTATCTGATAAGAAATGTTAAATATATATTTTTTCTTTTTATTAGAATTTTTAATCTGATCGTTCTCAAATTTAGAAAGAATAAATTATGTATAACAAGTAAAAATATGTCAAATTAAATTAGTTGATAAAAAATTAGTTTATTAAATGCTTGTTAACTATGCCCTGTCTTTTTTTGAACGGAACTATCCCCTATGTCATATTGTAGAAAAAGTACCCTAACCTTGTTGAATTTATGAAGTTATTTCATGATTTAAATACGAATCTTCATTTAATATATGAATGAATGATTCCAAAATTATATGTCTAAACTGGGACGAGGTAGTTGAGCTTCACTTTCACACCTTCATTATTACTGTGAAGCTAGTTAGATCTACCCTTTTACTGTCAGAAGTAATTAGCATTGTGCCGAAAAGAATAGCATATCGAACGAGGGTAAAATTGTCATTTGAATAACACAATGAATTCATGAAGGTGCATTCACATAGCATGCATGACAGGTGGAAAAAAAAATGCAAAAATGTCTATTTCTTAAAATCAAGTGCAATAAATCAATATTGCGCGCACACACATATACATATACTTAATTATACATATATATACCGCGTGTATGTATATGTATAGATATGAAAGCGGTGAGCAGATAAAAACTTACACCGGAGATAAGAACAGGACGAGAGCAATGACATTTCCTGAAATAGCAACACCTTAGGTCAAATATAGAACACCGATTAGAATTAGATCACAAAGAGCGCGCACTGATAATTTCAATTCAATAACCAGAATATTTCATCTCCCTAGTGAATTAAATGCGCAAGCTGGAAGCAGCTAGAATGCTACGAATGATTCACATCAACGTGATTAGAAATCTAAATTTGAAGAACAATCGAGAAGAAAGCAACTCGGAACAATTAGCACACATTTAGTATGACAGCAATTAATTTGAAGTAAGAGAGAATTAGATAGTGCTTGTGTGCGTGTTTACTCACCTAGAATGCCGACAGCTGTGCGAGCAAAGTCTGCAGAAACCATGGCGAGAGGGAGTCTGTGTGTGTGACTCAGTGACTCACTGTGTATCTGGAAATTGAAATGGAGCGAGAAAGATGGGGGTTTTATATAGAGTTGTCAGTTGTTGCATACAGAGATGGAGAGAGAAAGGGTGATGATCGTGTGAGGGTAAATATTAAGGGAGGTGTGAGGGTACTAATTTCATCATAAATAATAATTATGTTTTTAATTTTCTTTTATTAAATTTTGTATTTCACTCCTCCTTTCTAAGCACATTACTGTCATTTGATATAAATTATTTTAAACGGATAAAAATTGATCTGTAAGAATCACTCTCAATAATAATTCGTTGAGTTTGGGTTTTGAATTTTAATTAATTTCACCTATTTTACTTTTAATTTTGGAAACTTGTATGTTAATGATTAAAATGCACCGATAGTTAATAAATAAGAATATAAAATGGATATTTTATAACAATTACATAATTAAAGCATCTATTGTACCTATAACATATTTATGGCACCATTAAAATATACTAAGAACAGTAAATGTTTGCTATCTAATTGAGTGTATCCTACATAATGTTACGGATATTTTCATATAATATTCAAAAGGTTGATTACATAAGTTGTACTATGATTGGTTATATACGCGACATGTCAAATCAGAAAGTTTATGGTAAAAATAAGAACACATAATTTGTTATTTTAGAAATTTAGGATCAGTTTGAAACCAATTTTTTAAGAGAATTATTAATAATAATACCTATAAAATAAATAAAAATAAAAATAAATAATATCATTTACATTTATCGTATTTTAAAAAAATATTAGAATAATAAGAGTTAAAGGAAAACTATCATTTTAGTTACACAGAAAAATAAAATATTAAGGGTAAACTATTATTTTTGAAAACATTTAAATGTTAAACATTAAATTCCAGAAAAGTTAAAGTTTAAGGGGTGAGATGCAATTTCAAAAAAGTGTAATTGGAAAAACCAAAAAAGAAAAAAAAGAAAAGAAAAAGAGAGTAAGCCAACCTATCCCTCAATGGACATACAATTTTACTACTTGGGTAGATGTCCATATGTTTTGTATTCCCCCACTAATTGCTAAATAGAAAGAAAAAAAAGTCCTAAGGACAAATAAGTAATTGTACATCAGTAATAAAAAGGAAAAAAAATTGTCTCGAGGATAAAAAGGTAATTATATAAAAAAAATTCTCTAAGGACAAAAAAATAAATAAACATACTATGAGAAAAAAAATTATAGATAAATGATAAATAGGAAAAATTCTCAAACAAAAAAAAGTAAATGATAAAAAGGAAAAAGAAAATTTCTAAGGGTAAAAAAGTTAAAAACATCATATGGAAAATGTATTATAGATAATAAGGGGTCAAGTTAGTATAGAGCCCGTAATGCATGTGTTACTACTTAAATTTTATTCTCTAGGTTACAAATTTTAAAACTTTTTTTTAATATTATGATTCTACTATCATATTAAAAGCTTATCGAATACTTCAAAACAATTTTAAAATAAAATTCATTAATTAGTCAAATCCAACTCAAATGTCAACACAAATAAAAAAAACTAAAGTTTATCTTGTAAGTTTTCTAGCTTTTAACTTTATAAAATTAGTAGTTGTGTTAATTGTAAGTTTATGTAATCAGTTCTTGGAAACTTGTTGATTAATGCACATAATAAAATATGATATTACTATAATAAAATCTACAAAACAAATAATTATAACACAAAAGACCCAAAGTTAAAAAATAAACATAATAATAGACTGGCCAAGTTGAACCAATGATATTCAGTTGACTACTTAGTGATTTGAAAGAAGGGATTACAAGGAGCATTAAATTTGACGCCAACTTATCTTATCCACAGTTCCACACCATAAATTTGCATACATGTAACATGTTAACTAAAACTTTTATAGGCATATAGGTTGTAGTTTAATGATATTAGTGTGTATGATGTTGTTTATGACTTAAAAGTTATGGGTGTAAGTCCCGATGGAGACAAAGTGGAGTAAATTAGTTATCGTTTAAAAAAAATATAATCACATTCATAGGTTTTATCTTATATACTTCTTTTCATTTTATTGTATTTCTGAGCAAATTTTCACTCATTTTGTTGTCGAAATAAGTATTGTTCATTTCTTCCTTATTTTTATTAACCTAAGCTAGATCACTTGCCTCTGTTAAAACACTTATTTTAACATACCTTTCAAACAGTTATAGGAAAAATATGGTAAATATACAAACAGTGAAAAAGGAAACATAAACATTGTAGTAAAATGTCAAATTAATGTTTGACTTGTCAAATGGTCTCTCCACGATAAGCAAAAATAAAGCGGGCTGCGGCCCATTGGAGCTAACATCTTAAGTACGAGTTGCATAATACCAAGAAGTGCTCCGATTCCGTTAGGGGAGCTGATTCGTACAGAGCAACTTTTATCCATACAGAGCAAATTCATTCTAAATGACAATCATGCCCTTAATGGGAGGGGTGAAATGTAAAATGTGTTAAAAGTAAAGAAAGTGCATGATTGTCATTTAGGATGAATTTGTTCTGCATGGATAAAAATTGCTCTGTACGAATCAGCTCCCTTCCGTTAGGTACCTTGGTCAACAACCATTCAAATTTTTATTAGAGATGAAAAAACGAAAAAAAAGGCTTAAAACCATCTTTATAAACTATCATATGTCGGGAATGCACGTGGAAGGAAAAGAAGTTTTCTGCAATGAAGGGATCAAACCGGAAAAATGCATACAAAAACCAACAAATTCTATTAGATAAGCAAAACAAAGATAGTAGAAACGGCATATACTCCACATGGTTGTCTTTGAGGAGGTGCAGCCGCACACGTCTCATATTTTATAGGAGCCCAATTTTTATATATATCTTATATAATATATATAATACTACCTCCGTATCAAAATAAGTGATACACTTTTCAATTAGGGATGGAACAAAATAAGTGATACACTTCTAAAACTTACCTTATTTGGTAAAAAAGTGGGACTCATTTTCCACTAACTATCTACTTTGATAAAGTGAAATTACCCTTTGATCCTTACTTTTACTTTTAAACATCATTAATATCACTTTATTCAAAGAAAGTGAAACTCATTCCCCACTAACTATCCACTTTAATCTATCTTAATTCACCTTTTAATCTTTTGCCTCAAAAATCGCAATTCTTGAAATGTATCACTCATTTTGATACGGAGGTGATATTAAAATTTAAGCTAACTTAATAATTTATTAGAAAAAATTAAAAAGTCCAAATTTTTGTAAAATTCTTGTATTCAGGGGCCCATTTTCATATTTTCGCACATTACACTTAAAATCTCGGCGATGCCCCTGACTCCACACTTTTGGTCGTGATCACTAATTTCTGCATTATATTCACCAAATCACAAATTAGTTAACAACAACAATGATATTCAATCCTACCAAAAGTGAGGTATATATATACATACCACATACCATGACAGATAATTGTGCAGCATACATAAGTATATTAGCAGCAACACTAGTTGACCGCTTTTGTGTTGTGTACAACAAAGTTAGCACGAAAATAACGAGCCCACCGAAGACTAAAGTCTCAAGTAGCACCATCAAAGCTACCCTTAACCTCTTTTTTGTGTCTGAATACATGAGAAATATGATCAAATAACCAAATTCAATCACAAATCCGGCTCCATTAGTGGTGATCACAAGCAAGCTATTTGGGTGCACAAATGGCATTCCGTATAACACCCATAATGTACAGTTGAAATATGAAGCTAAATATGATACTGGTGAATATTGTTCAACACTTTTTTTCTTCCATATACCGTAAAATGTCGGTTTGAAAATTAAATATTAGTATTATAATCAAATTTAATTAGAACTCCTTAAAATATAAAATCTCTAGTTATGGTAATAGTGTTAAACTCATGTTAAAACATTTTTAACTCTTTAACATGGTTTTAACACTCGTGTTATTTGAGTACTCCATAGTGTTATTTATCATATATACATTTACCATAGGAAAAACATTGTTCATAAGGGTTTGCTTTACACATGCTATTGATATATATTCAAAGATCTTGACTAATTGTTAAAATGAACTCCTAGCTTAGTGGTTAGTGCCTTTGTTTCTGCATAAGACGTCCATGACTCAAAACTCACCCAACACTTTTTTTTCTTCAAATATTTTCTTGGATATTGTGATGTATTTTACATTTTCATCAATTATAAAATTATTAGTTTTACAAAATATGTATCTATTTTACAAAGTTGAAGATAATTCATTAACTTTTGTTGGAGAGATTCTTTTGCTTCATATATATACTTTATGTCCAAAATTACCAATCTCTGAATTATATAATAACTGAAGACATCCGATTTTCATTCTCCTTCTGCAACCCTACCACCGCCCATTGTACTTCCTAAGCCTGTAAGAGAAAGAAGAAAGAAATAAAACAGTTAAAAGTTGATAAGCAAGCAACAACTATTAGTAGTAATTATAATGTTTCTCTTTGGTGAAATCTCAAGCTAAAGCTATATGTTTGTCAATTTCACAATATTTGACAATGAGAAATGCAAAGTTATACCGTTTAATAAAAATGGTTAACGATATACCGAATGCTTGTTAACCGAAATTATAGTTACTTAATGCAAATAACTGTAAGCAAAAAAGTAATTTAATTAGCATTCTATTTTTCTGGGAAGGAGGGAGCCTTATGCAATTACTTCTGTAACTCTTTGCCAGAATCATTTGCATATAAAACTAATAAAAGTTAAAACTTTTACAGTAGAATTGACTACTTAGGGTATACAAATCTTCTACTTAGAGGTTCAAAAACTGAAATGTTTTTATTTATTCAATTCCCCAATCTTCGATGAACAGTGAATATAGCACGATTGCAAATAAGCAAATAATAATAAATCAATTAAATTAACACATATCAGTACACGTAATAAAATTAGACATCATAACAATCGTCGTGAAATCAAATTCTAAAAAAAAGGAAATGAAAAATCAAGCTTGTGCGAATCTACGATTATTACGGATCTACTTTTTTGTGATCTAAATCTTTGTTTTCTAGAGAGAGAAACATGATGATAGAAATAGTCGACGGAAGATTTACCGGAAAACGACGACTGGCTGACCTTTTCGCCGTTAGCTTGCCCTACGGTTGCGCCTTCTCAATTCTGATTTTTCGTTTGGTAAAGTTACGGTTGTTATTTTTGGGAGAAGAAATTTGTCTCGGCAGCCCTGATAGTTTGTTACATTTTCGAATGAGTACATATGTTAAACGATATGGACAGTTTGATCCTATAACTTTCTGAGTACGTGACAGATGAACCCTGTGGTTTCATTATAGTTGTAGTTAAACCCCTCAATGAAAAATAAACTGCACCTAAAAAAAATTCTACAAAAAGGCTGTTTTTATTTGAGATCACTCTAAAAAAAAAAAAAAAATCTTAAAGAAGGGACTTAACAAAGATAAAATTGTTATTTTATCATTCAACATAATAAATAAAGAGTTTTGATAAGGGCTGTCATTAAGTGCATAAAAAGTTGTACAATGGAATAGTTCCTAAAATTTAGGAGTCGGTTGTAGATTAATATACAAGTTTCTAATGCATATCTTATGACAGTCATAAAAGCTGTTAATAAGGAGTACCACCTTTCCGGAGCATCTAGAAGATACCTCATCTCCGGAACGTTCTCCACATTACGCAGAAAGCATATACGAAGAATTGCA